>CM069432.1:240906103-242133286 GCA_035610365.1 Aquatica leii
TAATGTTAGTATAGATTCCGGCCGTGGAAGCCTTCGCTATTACACTACATAATAGTGTTGGCTGAAGATGGCGCTGCTGCAAGTCTTCTCTTTTTGTTGCTAAAAAGAAAACAAGAATTAACCTATAAAAAAACCATAGAAAAAAAACGGATGTATAAAGTGCGACCCATAAATCGTTTTCGACACAAGCACGGTTTTTTACAGCCTAATAAAATATAGGAAGTTCAATCTCAAACTCAATTTTTCAAATATACAAGAATGACTGTGAACCAATTTAACCAATTGCTGCAAAAAAATCACTATTGACCATTGAATCCCGAGGAAAAGTTAGCAATCATGTTACACTAAGTACATGCTTTCTGTTTTAATTTAAAAAACAAAAACTACAATAAGTGTTTATTGTTCTTAACTGTCATAAATTTTAATTTTTCGCTATTGTAAACCGTCTTTGACAGTTTTGACACACTTGTCAACATAAACGTCAAATTATTTTTGAAAGATTTTGAGACTTTGTAGGCCTCCTAGTCTCTGTTCGAGCAATAAAATGTTGTATTTAACTCGTTCCTGTCTAAATTGAACGCTTTTTTCCCTCGAGGACTTTTTAAACCCTCGTTTCACTCGGGTTTAAAAATGCCCTCTTGGGAAAAAAAGCGTCCAATTTACACAGGAACTCGATAAATAAACTACTATTATTATACCTACATATATTTGTAGGAATAATTGCGCAGGGATTTTCTTGTAGATGGAATTTTTCCCACTGCATTATTTACTTTTATTTGGGTAAATAATTTTACACTTTGTAGGCGCATTGGACGGAAAACATATTGATATAAAAAGCTCCTAGACGATCAGCATGGTTTTATTGGCAGCATGTGATTCAGATTATACATTTGTTATTTGCAATACTAGGATTTCATTTAGGGAGAAGTTATTAATAAATACGTAAAATGGTCCTGAAAGAGAGGTTGCCAAAACAACACAACATTCCCATATTTTTTGTGGGTGATGCAGCATTCTCTCGATCTGAACACATAATAAGACCATACCCTGGTGTTTTATTACCTGGAAAAAGAGACAATTTTAACAAACGTTTATCAAGAGCCCAAATGCTTATTGAGAATGCATTTTGTATTTTGGCAGCCAGATGGCGAATTTTGTATCAGCATCTCAATGCAGATGTTAAATAAGTGGAGTCAATTACAAAGACATGTGTCTGCTTACATAATTTTCTCTATAATTCTACTACATATAGCCCTCCTGGTTTTGTGGATCATAACGAAGAAGAGAACGGACAATGGAGACAAGAAGTCCTATAACTACAACCATTACAACTTCGCCCTACAAATGCACGTCACAATTTATTTTTATTATTATTGTATTGAAAAGAAGAGGAAAACTTGTGAAAATCAAAAGTGAAGATAAAATAAATTGTTTTAATTACTGTCCGAGTCTGACAAATTTATAATAAACCGTAATAGACTTTGCTTTAAATGTTTCTTGTTTTTTTAAACATTTTTTTTCATTTCAGTCTGTGTCAATTTTCCTCGAAAAATACCCTCCTATATTTGCTATTGCCTTGTCTAGTGATGAATTTTGTGGGTGAGGCAATGGGTCTTTTGGTGTATCACTCAGCTCTGTGGATGAAGCTCGCGACGTTTCAGGAGAAGGATTCATTGCGATTGATAAGGGTTGATACATAGCAACGTCTATCGAATCTTCTTCCTCCACCATCACATCTGTTGCCTTCTCATATGCGCTTCACATTACAAACATGTCTAAAATACATATTTATTAGGCATGGCCAGTTATTGTAAAGTGTCAATACTTTTTTAGCTGAAAAGTTGCTGACTAGGCGTGGTTAAGAATGCAGTTCTAGAAAAAAAACGAGCGCTTTCCTTTGCGTACCTAATGTTAGTTGTACCAGGTTTAAATTAGTCCGTAAACTAAGTCAGTACAGCAAAAAATGTTTTCATTTTTCGTAGCTGTTTCTGCAGGAAAGACTATGAGCCTCCGCTAACTTACTGAAATGACATTAAATTAGCAAAAGAAACATGGCGGTGGTCGCCTTTTTGCTTGAAAGTAGTTTAGTAGCGAGAAAACCGATATAAAACTTCCAAAAAAGAATCTCCATTCGCAATCCATTCCAATCGCTAAAAGGGTAATAGTAACGACGAGGTGAAATTAAATAAAAGCAAAGTACTTACGATTGAACGGTCAAAGTTCCGACAAAATTAAACTATTTATAGCAAATACCGAACGCCAATGGCGCTCTCGATTTCTGTGTTAAAATACGAAATGTAAAAATTTATTACTAAAGACACGTAACAATTGATAAAAGCTATATCCAATATGCCCCCAAAATAGGCATCTGATCGGTCCGTATACAACACGAAGCCTATCGGCATGGTCAAACACACCCATGAAGAAGTTATATTTTACTACATAATATGGTTTGATTTCGACTTTTGATCTATCTTTTTGAGTTTGTTGTATGGTAGTTTTGTTGTCAGTACATTTCCAAATATTATTGTTCATACTACAAAATCCGTAGTTGTATCCACCACCAGTCGAACTTTTGTTGCTCTCCAAATTATTTGGAAATCCTTTTCTATTTGATTAAATTACGCAGGTGAAATAATTGTCGCAAAAAATCATCTTGTGTTTACCCCATTTTGTTTGTAAGACTCGAACCTAGTCGCTCCGCCAAAATAAAATATTTGTATTTATCCTAGGCTTGGGTTTTTTCCCTGATAAATTCCAAAAACTCTTATATACTCTCGTGTAATAAAAAAATTATTCCGAAATAAAGAACGTATAATAAAAAGTAAAAATAATAATTTGACCACGGCAGCAATCGTAAGCACAGACCTCTGGGTGTGAGTTTGAATGGAAATAAATACAAAGACGTGAACTCCGTTAATTTATTAACTATAACTTAATATACTATTTACATTAGAGAACAAAGAACAATATTTGAATTAAACATATTAGAAATAAAACAGGATTTAAAATAAAATATTAGGGCGCCAATCACCTTTAAATTGGTGATGAATAAAAAGCGTAAAATCTTACATCTAATTATTAATTGATATTAAATGCAAAAATAGTAAACGGTTAATTTGTTATGAGTGAAAAGTTTTAATAACACAATTTAATTACTTGAATTCAAAACGTAACAGGTAGTATTAATTCCAGTTGACTCACCACATGATATGACGTTATCGTATAGCTTCTATCTTTAGCACATACTTGCTTGAAGTGATAAGATTCTTCAACACCAGGAATAAAACCAATGCATAATAAACTTCAATAACGAAAAATCCAGTAATTAAACGACAAAACCAAAATGAAAGATCCAGTAAAAACCGATATAAAATAAAATAAAAATATAATCATAACCTCATTTACCTTTCGGTGTAGAGTATAAAAAAAAAACTTACTTATTCGAAATAAACAATCTTTCTAAACTAAGAGAAAAAAAATTAAACTTACTTATTCTAAATAAACAACTTTTCTGTATATGTTATTATTCGTCTTACTTCATTTGCACCTCACTACATGTTTTTTTTTCTACCACTCTTACCATTCTTAATATTCATATATTTTACCCAAATTAATACACTTCACACACGTTAGTTTATCTTTTTCCTTACTGTCTAATTTATTCTATGCGTACAAACTTTGCCCATTTTTTTTTGTCTTCTGTCAGTGTTTTCGCCTCTTGCCAGCTTTTATTGTACTTTTTCAGAATTTCTGCTATTTTCTCGTCCCACCTCTTCTTTGGTCTTCCTCGTGGTCTTTTTATGCTTGATCTAGTTTCCCAGATAACTTTGGTTTGTCTATTGTTTCCCATTCTGTTTAAGTGTCCGAACCATCTCAGCTGTTGTCTTTCTATAGTGTTCTTTATGGATTCTACCTTTAGTGTTGTACGTATTTCTTCATTTCTTACTCTATCTATTTTTGTTACTCCCATGATTCCTCTTAAGTATTTCATTTCGCATGCTTGTATCTTGCTTTCTTGCTTTTTTGTGAGCGTCCAGCTTTCACAACCGAATGTCAATATTGGTTTCTAAATGGTGTTGTATACTGTTAATTTTGTTCTATTGCTTACTTCTTTTTTTCTAATAAATACATTACTTAGTGCATAATACACTTTATTGGCACTTTCGATTCTATTATTTATTTCGACTTCGTTTTTTCCATCCTTTTGTATTGTAACGCCCAAATATGTAAAGCTGTCTGTTTGTTCAATCTCTTTATTGTTAAGTTGTACTTTCGCTTTTGTGTTGTTCCTTCCTAATATCATTACCTTAGTCTTATCTATGTTTATTATAAAATAAAGACCCTAATATAAATAATTAGAATGGTTTTTTAAATGACATGATATACTCACGCTGCATTTAGCAACGGCCTTCAAAATAAATTCCTTTGTCTAACTATATTGCGTAACATTTTGAAATCACTAAAAATGTTGAATTCAATAGAAAAATTATATCAAAATAAAGGTAAACTCACCAATAGTTAGATGGAATGAATAAAAATTAAATTGTATGCGTTTTTACGCCATAATCAAGAAAATTTGTCTTCCTTTCATCACTCACGTCAAATACGCAAGATTGTTCAAACGGAAGTGCCAGTTAAGGCTACAACTCAGGTAGATTTGAAACAACGCGACGTTGCCAAACTGAATTAATTTACGTGCAATATTAGTTGCAGAAAATAAACGAATGTAAAATTGAATTTTAATGTAATGAACTCTAACGAGACGTTACACTCGCTGATCGGATAAGCTGCATAGTTTGTACCCAGGTTCTATAGGTTTAAGTAGATTGTACTGTCACAACAAACATCTACTTTTAAAATAATCATCAATTCGTTCATTAAAAATGCCTTTGTGCACACGGAAAATTGTTTTATTCATTTTGGCAACCAAAAAAATTTTAAACTGGGATTGTTGCTGTGTATCCTCTTAGAAAATTAATTCGTCGACAATTTTTATTAATTTTGACTCGGTTAGTGATTTGTTGTTTTTATAATACTCAGTAGCCATTTTAAATTATGGTACTTTATAATACCGTCCTCCAACAAAAAGTTAAAATGTTAAAATATCTTTAAGTAAATTTTTTTGGTTCTCGTAGGTGGTTTTGTAAACTTTTTTCTTTAAAGATGTTATAAAATAATCAGAAAATATGAATATGTTCATTATTAACTGATAATTAATAATAAAGGTTGGTAACGAGGGCTATTAATAATCGAAACATCCCCACGCGCAAGCGAGCGCACCAAGGTAGAGCATTAATGTTATCGAGATTATTAATCGCATATTATCAAACAAGTTGGTTTTTAAATTCTTCGGTCGATCGTATATTATTAATTTTTGCATATAGTTATAATTTTATCTACCTAACAATTGTTATATTTTTGTATTAGCAGTAGTGGAATTTTTCAGTAATGGGAATGCTATATAACCTCAACGCGTCAATTAAATTTTAATTGGATTTGTAATAGCAAAGGTTTCCACGGCCGGAGTCTATACTAAGATAAGAACGTCTTCCGAGTTTGGACCGACTCGCATTTCAGAACATGATCGTTGTATAAGGAAAAGGCAAATTTCTAAGTCTGCGGTTGCTGAACATCATTTAACTACAGGTCACAAAATAGGTTTTGATAACGTTTCGGTGATTGTCAAATCTCCATTTTTTTCAAGGGAGCATAGAAATCATCAAACACCCCAATAACTTCAATCGTGATCATGGTTTTGAGCTATCCCTTTTTTGGTACCTTGTCATTACTCTTTTATCGAAAACACGCCCCCTTTCGACCGTAACCTAATCAGAGTCGAGCTTAACCAGTTGTGACGATACTAGACTATTTCTTCTTAAGTCACTTCTATGGAGTTTAGAATCTGGCTTGGTTCACAAGTTGATTACCTAACTTTGGAGAAGTTTTTAGTTAGATTTTGGTTGCTTCTTTGAGTTTTTCAATTTCTCGCATGCTTTATGCAGCCCCTTACAAAAGTGGCCGGAAGACGTTCTCATCTTTAATTAGATTGATTATAATTAGTTTTGAAAATCTCAATGATTGCAACCAGAAAACATTAATAATCTACGGTAAAAACAATGGTAATTTTAATACATATTTACTTCTGTAGATAAGAAAGTTTGAACAACCAACATTTTAGTTAGGAAAATGTAAGTGATATAAGATGCCATAAACAAGTTCTTACGATAGATTAGGTTTGAGTATAAAAAATGTCACGATATTGTAGTTTAGTGTTGTCGCTACTGCATAAACTCTAGACTTTAGAGAGAAACAAGAAAACAATTCACCTACTTATAGATTAAAGGTATATATCTATCATAATGTTGTGTTACCTTAGTCTATCACAATATTTACATAATGGCAATTTAAAAAAAAAATCTGGTATATACATCACAGATCTGACGAAAAATTCATAATCGTTTTCAAAAAGCTGAATTTTACATACACACAATTGTTAAGTAAAACTTATTTTGTTTAAGATTTACTAAAATAATGCTGTTCACTAACTTATCGTTACCATAAAAGTTGATACGTAGTTTAGCAAAGCATAGTGAGCAATGTTTTGTGAATTGGTAAAGATGTAAGAGAATGGGATTCTCAGATGAAGAAGGTAATGTCTGTGTTTTCTATATATATGCAAAAGAAGTACACGAGTATCATGACAATACCGTTATATGATAAGTAATACTTTGTATAGATCAAAATCTATATATAATTATTGGTATGTATAACATACAAACGTCCCAACTTTGATATTAGACATGTTCGGCAAAAGCAACTGAAAATCATCGACAAAAACCAATTCACAATTTGTGTTCATTATCGTCAGATAATGTAGACCACAATTATTGCTAATAAGGACTTCGTTTAGCAACTTGATAACTCCAAACTATACCATTTTGTTTTTATTTTAGTGATCGGGCTACTTAACCTACAATTGTTGTAAAGAACCTAATTAAAATATTTAATTATAATAATGCTCAGGTGAATTTTTTTTATTTAAAAACGTCAACTAATACAATTTACATATCTCTTATAAAAATCTTAATTCCCTTCTACGAATTTATTGGTTAAAAAACATCAGGCAGTAATAGAAATTCCTTGATTTTATTGGTTCAAAAGTAAATCACTAATAAGGGCTTTTACCGGTCTACTCTTGATACAGTATTATACGTTAATATAAGTAGTATTAACGATCAATGAAAAATATTATTTTGCGTTTATAATGAAGGTATAACGGCATGCAATTCCGTATCGTACTAACTAATATTATAGCACGCTTTACTTTTTGATACTATTTTTTTTATTTTTATATTGTTGGTATTGGTGTCGATATATAATTCCATATTATAAGATTGCTTAATTCATATTCTCGCAATGCAAGTCGCCCCCAATTTTGATGCGTGACGTCAGCCGTAGACCACACGTCGGCTTAAATACACACATACAGAACATACGACAGTTTCACAAATTTTTTATGACAATCATTACATTTGTTCGTGTTTTCTTCGTAAAAACACGAGCCTATACTTTGTTTATAAGCATTTACGATTATCCTGGTTTAATTTAAAAATTAAACTTATTTACATTATATTACATATTGAGGTGTAATTTTACAATGGCAGGAACAAGGCGCGCTCTGTTTGGTTACAGAGGTCTACACGTGACGTCAGCTTGTCACATGACTTCGGCAGAATAAATCGAGCGATCGAACAATCCTTTACATTTGCTATCCTTGCGGGAAATATAGGAGTAATACATATATCGTTTTGAAAAAGCGTTACCAACAAATTTATAGTGGATTAAGGTACACCGGGGCAATTGCAACCTATAATTTCAGTAGTTTACTTTCACCATCTTGCCACATTCTTGTTTGACCATTAAATGCAACAAAATTTACCACACTACTAACGAAGGATAATAACAAGTTAGTGTCAAAAGTTGAAAACGATATGTAAACATTTTTGGGTTGTTTATACACAAAAAGGTGATTGGGTCAATAGTTTACACTTCCCCGGGATTTTGGGGCAAGTGTAAATCCAGTGCTTATTTTCTTTAAAATGCGCGTGAATACGACCTAGGCAAGTGTAAACGAATCAGAAAAGAAAGTAGTAACAGAATATATTTAAAAAAATCAGTTTACGTTTTTGTCAAACGTAGCATGAAAAACAAAGAAACCTCTCTGCTCTAATGTTGGCGGTGTTAATATTCTGTCAACCTTTTCTGGGGTTATAACTGACACGTCTGCAGTGATGGGCCAATGAAATTGTGACGAAGTTCGAACTCTTCCTGCAAATTTCACCTCCAAACAATGAGCTGTCTCTGTTACTTGGCCGACAAATTATCGGTAAGACTTTTTGGTCGCAAGTTTTACTAGTAACCAGACTCCGATTTTAAGTGATTCAGTTGATTTCTCCAACGATGCCATAAACTCATTCTCTTCTCTTGCTTCGCCTACTTCATCGTCTAAGTCTGCATCAGCTTCGGAATCTATTAGCTCCAACTCTTCCAAATTTTCTTCATCTGTCCCATTACTTTCGTATACCAGCACTCGTTTCAGTAGTTTCACACCTTTCTTAATTTTTATTTTTGATGATTTATTGTTTTGTGTTGTTTGTTGTTCTCTTAGTTTAGCAACAGCAGCCTCAGACGTAATAATTTTCGCCCCTGAACATATCTTGCCCCTCTTTCCTATTCCTGTTTTCGGTGTTTGTTTTACATACTCTAAGAGAAGGGTTTCAAAACTCTTTGACGATTTGCTGTGCTCAAAACTGCTTGACAGTACTGGCACGGGAAGTACTGCTGGAAATGATGAATCTCTTTGTTCTGAGCTTAAAAAAGTTTCTGGCTCAGGAGGTACTGTCATTGCAGTGGCTTTCGAGGTAGATGGGAACGAAGTTTGCTCTACAAATGTTGCCACTGGAGTTACTTTTGCGACAACCTGCTCCAAATCATTGGCGTTGCCCTTTGCCAAATCACACCATCTGGCAGACGCAGAGGTCCATGGGTTAAAGCAAATGGCTGGAATGGGCCGGTAGTTTGATGATAACTACACCATAGGATATTGCTTGTTCAACTGTCGAAATACTCAGGTGCGAGCTATGGCCATCGTAAATTAACACTACCGGCCTTTCTGAACCAATATTTTTTTTAAAGCTGTTTCCAAAATATTGCTCAAATGTTCCGGTCTTGATCTAGCCATTCTTGGTTGCAGAATACGTTGTTTCGGGATATCCATCAGATGGAATCCAAGAGTCCCACAATTTTTTTCCTTTGAAGACCACTAAAGGAAGCAGCTTTTTACTTTCAGGATTTCCACCAAGCAGCACGGTAATATTCTCTCTGACAGGGCCACTCGTTGTTCTGTGGGCAGCTTCACTTTTTGCACCTACTACTCTTACGCGTGACGGGTCGAGGCAAAAACTAGTCTCGTCAACGTTGAAAATTTGAGATGGTGGGATATTGGCTATGTGTTTTTTTTTGAATGTCAAAGTATTCATATATAATAAAGGGATCCATCCACCGTTTCCGAGCTACTTCCACTAGTTGTGGCTTTTTTCGGCTCAAATTGAACCTCTTCTTGAAACGCATAAAGTATTCGCAGCATGGAATTCCACTTTTGAATGGAGTAATAATTTTATTTTTATTGACATAGCGCCCAATAAGTTGAAGAACTTCATTTTTGGACAAGCCGAAACCCCACTTGTCTAACGTTCTAATATTGTCAGCGATTTTTGATTCCACCTCGTGAGGTAGTGCAGGTGCTCTACCGCCCGTGTGTCTCTTTTGTCCGCGTTTACCTGTTATGTTGGTGTGTAGGGTTGCCTTCGGAATTTTGTACACAAGAACTGCTCTGTACAGTGTTAGTGACCCGTTTTTTACAGCAATTATTGCATTGTTAATGTCTTCTTTACTGTAGGACGGTGGTGACCTTTTTTCGAACGTAATTGCGAACCATATTCTGAAAAGAACAATGCTAAGATATCGTACTAAAAACAAGCGGGGAAGTGTGAACCTACAGAAAAATACATAACGGAAAGTGTAAACCAAAATGTTTTGCACATGCGAAACTATACACACGATCTTTGCCGACCTTTCAAAAGATGATCGTATCTGTAGTGAGCGGTGTAGTGGGATCGGTATAAATCCTGCCTACAATTATAGCGGAATATAGTGCAGTTGTTTTGAGGTTAGATGGTGCCACCTATGATGGAATTTTGTTGGCGAAAAATACAGCGTTTACACTTGCCCCGAATCTACACTTGCTCCGGTGTACATTATTAAAAAATCACTAAATTGCAGATTTATTTTGTTTAAATGTAAAGTTTATGCAAAATAAAAAAAAATTGTATAAAAAATATGTTTCATAAGGACTTTTTTGTTTCCTATAAAACTCGTTATATACTATTACCTACGCTACGGTTCAAACAGTGTTACTAAACAACCTACTATCATACGTAATAATAAAAGCCTATATTACTACTAGTGGAAGAAAGAAAATTATAGTATTGTAATTTTTTTGTTAAAATAAATAAGATAAAACACTAAATATTTATTAATTTTTATTGTCTAACTTGCACATAAAAACGCGTAAACAAAATACTCGATTAAACGGGTATTATTTAACTTACAATATTAAAACTACTATAGCTCGATCTTCTGAAATTCTATAATTAAATAACATGCGGCCTTTAATAGGTAACTACAGAGAAATTCTAACAATGCTTGGTAGAATTATTTAAAATATGTTTAATTAAAATTATTGCTTTATGTGTAATAATGCCGAACGTAATAACATTTTTGTTCATAATAGCTAAGCAAAATTAAATAAATCTGAATAATTAATGGAATTGATTTCAAAATAAAGCTAGTGTAATTTTTTATATATTCAGTGTAGTTGTAATTGTTTGATATACGAGTAAATGTCAGTTAAAATAATATGATAGTTATAACTATGTACCAAATTTGTTTTAAACATTACGCTACAGACAATTTTAATTACATTTACTGTTGTTTTAAATGTACAATTTTATAAAACATACATACACAAACAAAAACATAAAATAACTGTTTACTAAACATTTTTTTTTGTAATTAGAGCAATTGAGCAGTTTATCAGTTATATAAAAAGTTGAAAAGTTTATTATTTTTTACCGTTGCTACGCCATCAATAGCCGGAAAGTGACAGTTTTCACATCCCAGTCACGATCGGGATGTGATTTTGCAGTAATTTTTTTAATAAAGACCAAATAAGACAATTAAAAAATACTAACACATTAAAAAAAATGCTTCCAAATTGTAAATAAAATAGTATAGGTATCTATATATAAGCTCAACGTTTTGCGTCTCAGTAGATTATCGTTACTCTCGGTAGTAATAAAAACTTTTCCACCTCGCTTGTAATATACTGTTTTTTAAGTTTGCTATTATACAATCCTTTAATGTAAATTTCTTAATTAGAATTGAAAGTATATCGAATACTAATAATTTTGACAGTTTTTTCTTAGGCGAATTAACTTTCAGATGTTTTTGGTATTTCAACCGCGTTATTTTGACAAGTTAGGTTTATTGTGTTAGATCATAATTTTCAACTACGTGCGAACTATTATCGAAACTCAATTTAAAAGTAAATTTGTTTAATATGGTTTGTGGACTGTTTGTTTTAATATGGTTAAGGGTTTCTAATAGGTTTTTCTTGTGCTTTTATAAATCGTGGCGTTATATAACTGCATTCTGTCTTACAAGCGTGATTTTTTTGGTAACAATTCCATTAGCTGGTAAAAACTGTATACATATAATACAACAAAACAAAAACTATGTGAGACTTATCTTTTATTGGTTTGGTCTCTTGAGTTTTGCGAAGTGTGAGTTATAAGTCAATTCTGTCAGGTTAACTAATACATTTAATGGGTTTTTCTTGTTAAACCTTTTAAAAGGCCGTTAGTATAATAAACATACGTCACTTCTGTTTTTAGAACTGTGAACATATTTGTGTAATTTTTTAGGCATATTCTAGTTTTAGCTGTAAAACATGAAATTGTGATTGTATGCGACTTGCATCATATTGTTAACGTATGTTAATGATATTTACAGACGAATTTTGAAACTTCATGAGCTTATAGAAGAATTAGAAAATATAGACAAAGATGTAGTAGCGTCTGATAGTATTGTACTTTATCCAACAGATGACGTAAATGCTTATGTAACAGATGAAGATTCTGTCGACGTAGACAATATAAAGGTCATCATCTACGTTGATACGTTTGAGGAAAATTATGATTCTGAGGATAATCTGCCGCTATGGATATTTTCCACCGAAAAACAGAAGGTAGCAAAACCTCATCAAGAGATGGTCTCTTGCTCTCTTGAAGAGATGGACATAGGTGAAGCAAAATCTTGGTCTAAAAAATGTTGGACAATTTGCCGATGTTTCTGGGCTAACAAATGAACTTACACCTTTGCAATTATTTGAGTGTTTCTTTGAATAAGTAATCTTAAATGCGATTCTAAACGGCATAAATGCATACGCTGCTTAAAAAAACAATTTGATTGATGATGTAAACAGTAACAAACTTCGATGCTTTATAGGATTACTACTTCTTAGCGGATATGTGGTTCTACTCCGACGGCAGATGTATTGGGAAAAAGCGAATTATACAAATAATCCACTTGTTACTTCATCAATTTCCCGTGATCGTTTTAATTTTGCCATAAAAACAATCCATTGTTGTGATAATAATAATCTAGATGTTGCTGACAAATTTGCAAAAATACGACCAATAACGGACTTCCTGAAAACCAGAGCATAAATGAATTAATGATTTTATATTATGGAAGACAACTGTAAATAATTTTTTATGGGTAAGCCCATAAGGTGGGGTTACCAATTTTGAAACGCAATACCAGAAAACTATAAAAATATGGGGTTAGGATCTAACGTTGTTTTCCAATATTCGGATGTCTTACAGAGTCGCTGGCCGAATAACTTTCATTTTTTTTCGATAACTTTTTTACATCACTTCCACGTTTGAAAGAACTGAAACAAAGTGGATTGAAAATCTACACGAACGGTGCGTAAAAATTGCACCCAAAAATGTTCTCTTTTCAACTTGAAAATTGTGAAAAAAAACGCAAGAAGTCGATTTGAATTTGCAAAAACTCAAAATAATGGTATTAGAGTATGTAAGTGGCGTGATAACAATATAGTAAATGTTGCATCTAATTCCTTAACAGTCTACCCATCCAATCAAGTAAAAAGATGTTCTCACAAAAAAAATACAGAAAATATAGAACAACCGGATCTCATCTAAATGCACAATACTAATATGGGGTGGCGTGAATCGATGCGACGAAAATATAAGTTTGTATCGCATATCCATTCGCGGGAAAATATGGTACGTTCCATTAATCTGCAAATGCATTGACATGTTTCTTTAAAATGCATAGCAACTACATAGAATCAACAGAGGTACTAAAAACGAACTAAGCTTATCACATTAGTAATTTAGCATTTAATTTTCCAGATACGACAGACTAGACCATATTATTATATATAAAGAAAGGCAAACCCGGTGTCGGAAATGCTATAAGAAAAGTCAATTCAGATGCGAAATGTGTGAAATCTCACTTCAAGCTATACCATACAAAATAATATATTTTTTTAATATTTGTTTGTCTTTTTAAATGTCCTTTGTTTCATCAAAACTTTTTGACATAAGGGTCCCGTAATTTTACTGTCCTATTAAGAGAACATCAATATTTTTGAAATAAAATTGGCGCATTCGATATATACAGTAAATCATTATTGTGCATAACTGAATTTTCATTTATTATCAGTTTTCAGTTTGTTTGTCTTTAGCAAAATCTGGGTAAAACATCTATCCCACAGCAGTCGCGCTCCGTAAGCAAAACCACATAAAGTTCGACCGCTGGCACACAGGAACCGAAATTATATTCAAATGTTGTAGCGGTCGTATACCTGTTGGAAGATTTTATAGAAAATGTATTTAATTGTACAAGGTATTAGATAAACATGCGGAAAAAATTCAAGGCCCTATTGTTTCAAAGATACAGGGTGAATAATATTTGCGAAAACCATAGATATTTGTAATGCTTTAAGGACACAGGACGCTCAAATACAACTGTAAAGTACAATTAAATACGGTCCCATGAGCTGTGAAAAAGGTTTAAAATAAACTTCGCCCTGAGGTCCATACGCCGGTGGCGTAGCCAAAACTTATTTTCTGGGGCGATGGTGTTTAATAAATAACCAAACGTTTAAATAAACAAATTATTTATATTTTGGTTTATGAAAGGAATAAACAATATAAGCCTAAAATATTCTTTAGGTTCACTTGTCTTGTAGTTTGGTCTTGTTGTCTGTTTTCCTGTTATTCTAGGCATGCGTATGTCAATGTCCATTTCTTTAGCAATGGATTCTACATCCTTATACAACTCGTCAAATGCTAATTGTCTCTCATATGTTGAATTTTAGTTGTAAATGTTTCAACATGCTGCAAAAAACTGCCAGCAAAAACTGGCCATTGTTGAGAGCATTAAACAGTACAAATGCCCTTGAAGATGCATCAGCGTCTTCAAAGTTTTGTATTTCAGAAAGTGCCCTAAAAATAGGAATAAACAGGGAAAGTGCAAGATTTAGAGCATCACTTGAGCAATGTACATATAAAGCTTCGGGATAGCTTTTCTTGATTATTGCAGCACAAAGCCCCGTCGTTACCTTGTCCCTTCAAGAAAGACAAATTTACACCGAGAGTTTTAAGTTCTTGAAGTAGTTTTTGAGCTAACGCTTCACCACGAGTGCCATGAACAGCTACGAATCTCAAAAGTATTCTCTTCTCTTAAATTAACCATCATTTTTTGTTTCTATGCATCTTGCACACAGTGTGAACTGCTCAATACCACTTATATCTATTATTTCGTCTGCTAATATACTCAAGCTCTCTGAAGCGTTAATTTTATTTACAATTTCAGTTAAGATGAGACTTCCACAAGTATGAATAATTTCATTTTGGATCTGGGGACATGTATGATGAGTTAAGGTTACAAGTATCTAAGTGGTTTTTGAGTACTTCATCGCCACTTTCAATTTTAAAACGAAGCAAGGCCCTAAAGTTCTCATCGCTTATACAAGAATTACTTTTATCATTGCCTTCCCACTTCACTGGTCCTGCATCTAAATGCCCTCGTAAAGCAATTTTTTGCTTGCCACAAAATGTTACTGTTTTTACGATAGGTAACAGTTTTTGTCTATTTTGTAATGCCACTTCTTCTCTCCCCTTGTCTATTTGGGAGCAGATGTCATCTGCTTTTCCTTCATACATACGTAAAAAGTTTTGAGCGATAATGCTACAATCCTTGTGATAATTACTGTTTTCATGTCTTCGGGATTCCTCCTTGGCATCTTTCCATTTTGAAAAAGGTGAAAGAACAAATGACCCCAGTTTTATGTATTGTCTTTTCCCTACTTCTTTTTCCTTAGCAAATAAAAAACAATATTTACAGAAAGCCCCCTCTTAAACTTTTGAGTACGATAGCCAATAAAATTGGTGCATCCACTTTTTTTGAAATATATTTTTCTGACGAGTTCCTAAAGAACGAAACAGCTGTCCGCTAGTTCTGATGTTGTTTTTCACAATTATACTGACATTGTTCCTAACCTATTTTATAGTTGGGATTTTGACAGCGTCACTTGTCAATAGATCATTGACTTTCGCTGTCATTAAATCCAATGACAACTTTTCTACCCTCCGTACTAATTTATAGTTTTCTATATTATCCTATGTGGTCATTTAACCAAAAGATGGCGTTCTAAAAACATTTTAAATAAATTTAAGTTTCTCATTCCCGAGGGAAATTTAAAGATGTCATCTGGAATCCAGCATTTTGTTAAAATAGTGTGTTTCTCACTGTCTGAAAGATTTTTCTTTAAAAAGCTTTCTATATCTATAACATCCGGACTAAACTCACTGATGCCTGAACCTAAAACGACACTAGCAGTCCTGTTAGTAGCAGGACTGGTTTGTAAGGGGCTTAATGTAGAAACCGCAACTTCCTCTACGTTTTCTTCCAACAATGGAGAGTGAGGCCTTTTAAAGCCTTTGTTCTTTTGGACAAAATTCAATATACTACACTGTTTTTTACTTATCACAAGCCGGGGTAAAACTTTCAACAACAGTTAGAATAATGGTTTAGAACAGTCAATAATCAATTAAACACGCAATATTCACATTAAATTATGCATCACAATTCACAAAACAAAGTAAACTCACTGATTGAACTTGAACAAATGCTGCAACTCGCCGAGAACAAACGCTGTGTACTGTGTTGTGGTGGTGACAGGTGAAGGTCAACGATGCACGCACACGGCACCTCCCCCTCTTCCCTCCCGCTCCATTGAAACGCATTCTAACAATAACCAGACACAGCTCGATGTTTAAAAGATTGTACGTAGTTAAAAACAGACAAATTTTTTCGTCCTTACAGAAAGCTCTTGGCTACGCCCCTGCCATAGGCTGTGCCAAAAGTTTAACCGCGGGGCTGAACATGTTAAATACTAGCCATTTGTCCTAGCTTCGCATGAGTGCAACCTATGTATATCCCACGATGTGACATATTTTAGGTTAATCGTTACTTATAATTATCAAGTTTTTGAAGTATTGGGTATTTAAAAAATCATTTTTTCTTTAAACCAAGGTTGAGACTTACAGCTGTATTCATAAAAATATTCAAAAATACTTTTTAAACTTGTTTTATTTAAAACGTGTTTTAAGGCTTACAGAACGTTTTAACTTTCATTCATTTATAAACGGTTCGTAAACTCTAGGTACTCAAAATAGAGTTAAAATACCGATTTCAGTAAATTTAATCTAGTCGCGTTGGTAACGTCAAAACATTAGAACTATTTTTTGCGTTTATTAGTTACGCCTGTCAAGTAATAATTATGGTAGTAATTAATAATGACAGATAGTAAAAAGAAAACAAGAAGTGGAAATTAGCTTGTAGAAGATAAGGTTTGTATCAATTTGAATGTGTTCAAAATAACTTATTTAGTTTTTTTAGCATCAATTTGAAGAATGGGTGCAAGGAAGGGTCAGGATAATTGAAAACAAAAATACTGACGCTAACAAGCAAAAGAAAATGCTGACATAGTTTGTTGGGTAGATAATTTTGCAAGTCTGGTGTAATTAATTACAATTCGATTTTTGAATAACTGAAATCAAAATTCTCTTTCCGATCGTATGGCACAGACCAATGGGCAGTAAAACATCGCTTGACGTAATATTTAACTTAGGTACATTATGAGAAAAAAATTATGAAAATACAAACAATAAACTTGATCACAAAAGAATTAGAATAAGTAAAACTATGAATACGTGTTGTCAAAAAGTACCAAAATTTTTAGCACCGCCAAGATGACAAAATTCACTTGAAAGCTCAGTCGAAGTCGCGAATTATATCAATTATATTATTTACAATATTAATGGATATCATCTATTGCATCCGTGTTAAATTAAATGCAGAAACAAATTAAATTTCTTTTAAATAAATTTTTTTCTCTTCAAAAAATCTGATTATACACAATTTTTTAAGTTAAAATAGGTTTAAAGAAGGGTAGGCCCTATTTTAAATATTGCTAAGTTACAACACTGTTACAAAAGGTTTGTTAAGCTAAAACGCGTTTATGAATAGTGTTTTTTGACATTTATGCAAAAATAGGTTTGAAGAGCTCTGTAACCCAATAGTAAATGTTTATGAATACAGCTGTTAGTGTTTATATTATTAACTTCGAAATAAACTTTGTTGATCATTTTGTACAAAAAAAGAGACTAATGTTGGTGATATATTTTTATTAATTAGTTTTAGCAAAAACTTGCAAGAATTCTGTTTTGATTTATAGGTAACAAAACTAATATTAGTTTTGATTTCCGGTTCAATTACATCTAACTAAAGATAATATCTTTTTAACAGAATATTAATTTTCTCGCCACTTGTTCTTTTTGTTATAATATAAATAAGATTTCATAAAAGCCGCCTCAAAATAAAACTCTAGAGGCACAGATAAGTAAATTTGAGTTACGCATACCTTCAGTCTAATACTTATATTAGTAGGTTCGATATCATCCATAAATTGGGTTAAATCAACAGAGTTGAAGCATTTTTTCCGTGGATTGCGACAGTGTAATCAGAAAAACAATTGAACATAGGATTTTACCTAAATTCATAAGAATCCATTTTCTATAAAAAAATGAAAACTACGAATAAATGTTATTAGAATTTGTAATGGAAATGAAGATTACAATTGTTTAACCACTAGTTACGTACAAATGATGATAATACTACTTTTACAAAGAAAATTTGAATGTTGACTTTAATTTAATCCCGAAATATTAAAAATTTAGACTAATTAAAACAGAAATTTCATATTTGGGCATGTAGTTTAAATTTATTCGAGCTATTAATACTTTGTTGTATCCATACCTCTTATTAGTTTACGCTACTCCAGTGGAGAATTTAAACCACTTGCAAAATTGAATAATTGCTGGGTGTAACTCAATTAGGAAAGACCCTAGTGTGTTTGAAAGAGTTTGACAGTCAATGACGAGAAGATTGAATGCTTGTATCCAGGCTGGAGGATGTCGTTTTGAACATTTATTGTAGATTGAGCAACTTTACATGTACTTTTTGATAATAAAATTACTTCAAAACAAAAGGGGTTTTCAAAAATCATAGGACAAAATATTCTTAAATTTAATTAACACCTTGAATTTGCCGGCTTTTACCTAACACTTATCATTTTTTAACAATTGTTTGTACTATTTATTGATTAATTGAATTTACTTGTTATTGTATCAGTTAACTAGGATTTTTCAAGTTTTATCCAAAAGGTTCAACTTGTCAATTTTTTACAAACTGAATATGTTTTTTCGTACTTTTTTTATATCAAATTTAAGCTAATTATTAAATAAATTTTTTTTTTTCAATAGGATAAAATATTTACATTTCATAGTTTTAGGATTTGATAAAAACGAAATTAATATTACTGACATGAGTTTGTTCAACGTTTCTGAACAAATTTATCTTCTTATTTATATTACTACTTACAGTAAATAGATTATACATGATATCAAATTACGTAATTAATCTTATAAAACAATGTTAAAGTGATCTTAAACTAATTAAAATGTTTTAGAAAACACATTGTGTATGCCTCGACAAATTTGTAATACATAAAAAACAACCTTAAGTATTATTATTAGTTTTTGGATAAATGTACGTAAAGAAGAGCTGTTCAAATTTAAAAAATACAATTAGTTTCAAAAAGAGTATAGATACGCGTTTTAAAATTAATTTGTTATAATCATGCTAATTATATGATTATTTATTTTATGTTTAACTGCTTTATTAGACATATACGGTAATAACTTAACTAAATTTGTCGGAATTGCAGTATAATTTATTCAAATTAGAACATTAAGTTAAGAAATAGTTATCGAAATAAATATTGATTAAATGACACTAATGTATGTCAATTAAATCAAAATTAGCAAACAAGTAAATACGTTGGTAACTAAGTTAACGAAATTAGAACAGGTTGTTCGCCAAGTTTTACAGAAAATGCAACAATTGAAGTTTTCGCTCAAAAAAAAAGTAAAAACTTGAGTTTGCTACAACTGTACCAGCAATTATAGAAAATTATAGGAAAACAATTTAAATACAACTTTAAATGGTTATCCTTTGTCCTGTATACAGATAACACAGTGAAATCTAAAGAAACCAACAGAACGTCATTCTGCAGATTAACCTTCACATGCGCTTTAATAAGAACAATGTGCACTTGTGGTTCAAACGACGCTGCAATATTCAGCTATTCAAAGCTTTTTCTCAATTTCAACATCACAAACATTTTTAAGTTGCGGGTAATTAGCATATTTTACTATTACGGTAATTTTTTTGTATTTTCAAAAGAATGATTACGGTTCATAATATTTATTTAAACGTAAACGCGCTTTTGCTACATGTTAACTTATAACTTTGCGTTCTGTAAAAACAGAATGAGAATTTTTTAAACCGTTTACAAAAAATGTGGTCGGTTATATTCGTAAAAATGTGTAATTTATATTAAAACGTTAAGATGAAAATTGCGTTTGACATATTTTAAACGCTTATCTATTTAATAAAAAGTGTTATCTGGCAAAATAAATAAAAGAGTAAACATAATCAAAGGCACAAACAAAAATCTTTTATTAAACGGGCATACGCACTTCGTACATAATCAAGATCTATTTAATTTTCTTTTAATAGAAAAATATGACCGGATTGTAGTTCTGAAACCAAGCCGGGTCACTGCTGAATGATTAATGTCTTAAAAATGTTTAGAAAATTTGGTGCAATAATAAGTAAAAATAAATTAAGATATTAGATAATTCTCTTTTGACAAGAAAATTGTGCCCTTATTTATCTTATCTAATGGAAGATTTGTTGACACATTCAATACAATTAAGAGTTTTAATGATCGATTGCGGATTTTCTGTATAAAACTACTCTGAAAAATATCTAAAAAGAAACACATAAAGAAAAGTTCGATTATATTTTTGCAATTCAATTTTTACGTATCAAAACTGATATTTGCGTAGAGCGGAGACATGCGCAAACGGACAAAGACACTTTGAAAAGTTTCATAATGTAATGGTAATACCTCGATCGCGCGCAGTTTAACCCTGTTGTTTCCTGAAAGGAAAACTCAGCAACCACAATTTGAAATAACTCGAAACACGACAAATGTATTTAAACTAATCCAAAAACTTACTTGCTAAACTTTTTGAAGAATGTTCAACTTTCTGCATTTCTTGTTGCACTTCATGTAAGTAACAAATAATTTTAGCCAGCCTATAATTCGTAAGATATGTCAAAGTTTAATTTTAAGAAAACGCAAATACTTATTTATTTTCGAAAATAATGTTGCTAAGTTTTTTAAAGTAAGTTTAAAGAACGAATCTGTAAGTACTAAATAGAAGTAAAGTGAAAAGTGCTGTTTCTTTTCCATGTCCGAGCTTATAAATATCCATTTAGTTAAGTTCGCGCTGATATAAATAAAATCTGTTTCATTTCAAGCTCGAAGCTTTCAGAAACAATGTGTGCAACTTCTTGTTTTATCAACTGCTTTTTCCCATTTCAATTTCTTTTATTTACTTTTATCTATTAAGAAACAATGCTTTGCCACCAAACTATTTTTACAGTTTATGTTTGCACTTGATTCGTATTGTAAAAAAAAATTAGCAAATTTAATGAGAATTTATTGATTTTAACGTGAAAATGGTGTTCTCGAAGGATGTCGTTAAAACTTTTGATACACACGTGAACAAAACAAATGCAAAATCAGCAGAAAATGCTCTCTTCAATGTTACGTCATCCGAAAAATTAACGAATTAGAATATTAAAAGAACCAATTTAGGTTAATTCGGTTGAAAATTAATCTAAGATTTTCAAATTATTTAGATTCTTGAATTGATTGTTAATTAATTTAATGCTCGACAAACTTTTATCTATTAAATAATTTAATAGTGTTTCCTGTGACTTTTTATAAAAGAATATTTTTTTAGAGTTGTCTATGAATTACTTGTAACACTATTTAAAACTCAATATTTTCCCACGTTTAAATTAAATTAAAAACTTATTTATATATTTTTCTACATGTTTTTTACTTTTTTGTAATTTTATTAAACTTATTTTAATGAAATATTACAATGTTTTTAAGACATTTTTGTTCTGTTTGTCTAATTTACTTAACAGCGGATTTTTTTTGTCGACAACGTCCATAGTAGCATCTTGTTCTGTCATTACAAAAGGACACTTAAATGTAACGTTTGCCACAAAAACTTGATTTTTACCGGTATTAAGACAAGAACAATCAATTTTATATCTACTGCATGACGTATTGCATGTTCTGATTTGTTCGAAATGCTTTGGGACATAGTTTACATATGTACGTCAAACAAAAGAGCGCAAAATTGTCAGATAAAATTTTATTAGATATACAGTTGCTCACAGTGAAAATCATACATCTTTACTTTAGAATATATTCCATTAAATCCTGTATTAGAAATTATTGGAACAAAAAATGAATAACTAAGGTAACCGTTAGAATAAAACAATCACATATGAACGCAACAATTTATTAATTATAGGTTCAAATTAAAAAAAAAATGTAATCTGCTGTAAAAATGCATCTCACATTGAAAATCGTTCACTGATAAAAAATTATAAAAAAAATGAACCAAAACTTTGTTGGGTAACCTTTATTATCGAGCACAACTTGTAATCTTCGAGGCATCGAATTAACTAAATTTTCAATATAGTCTCTTTTGGTAGTTTGCCATTCTTCCTGAAGATGATTCTTCTTTATTAGTAATGTTGTATTTTCTGATGCGGGTCTCAAGTTCATTTCATACATGTTCTATCACATTCAAATTAGGTGATGATGACGGTGACTTTTGGAAGTTATGCAATGTCCATTTTTTTGCAATTTCTGAAGAATTTTTGGGATCATTGTCAATGTAGAACTGAAACCTATCTAAAATACCCTTTTTTTCGATGCTTTTCAGATTGTTTTTTGAAATGTTTAAATAATTCCATTTCTTCATAATGCCATCTACAAATACCAGAATTCCAACAGCGTTAGCAAAAATATACCCCCTGTGATCCACCTTCATGTTTTACGGTTGCACTCAAATTTATCAATTATCCCTTCTTTAGGTTTTTGCCAAATTCTAACTACTTTGCTTTATTTAAGTCAGATAAAGCACTTTTTACAGGAGAAAATTTTTAAAAGTTTTGACAACGACGTATTAACAGAAGTAATTCATTTTTATTACCAGTCTGCTGTAAAAATTATGCTTAGTTTAAAGTAATTACAATGAAATTAGTAAATTTAACCAGTAATTAAAATTTGATTACTTATGCCCTTATGATTTCACCAATAGAAACGATGTAGACAACCAAAATAGTATAAGTATATTTATGCCTTTTTTTCATTCCAAATTATAGAGAAACAATCGATTTTTAGCCAGATTTTCGAAAAATTCTTTAATGTTGATATATTCACATAATATGACATACGACTTAACAGAAAAAAAATAAAAACCTTGATTGAGGCAAACTTTTGAAAACAAAATAATCAATCCATTTCTGCATCTAAAAAATTTCTATCCAAATCTGGATCAATCGTCCACTTTCTTCTAGATTCTAATAAAACTCTCGCACCTCAACGTCAAGTAAAGAGAGTAGTTCGGTGAGGTTCTTCTTTTTATTTTGGGTTATCTCTAATGAACCCTTATACATTTTTGGTGGATGAGTAATCGTAACACTTTTGCGACCCCTTCGATTGAAGTTAATAGTTTTAAAATCTTCATTTTCTGCTAAAGAATTTTTATATTTTATTAGACTGAATTCTGCTTTGGTGTATTTTAACCACTGCATTTCTCTGCAGTTAACTTTGTTATTGTCTATGTCAATCTGTTTAGTTTGCAAACTCTTGAAAATGCTGGAAAAAGACAGCAAATGTCTATTTTCTATTACAACTACATCAAACTTATTTTTTTTTCGGTACATCGCACGGGATTATACCAATCTTCAGGCAATTTGATTTTAAATAGGTGCATTTTTTTTCTTTCTTTCTGTTGCTGCACTCCATATGAGTGTGACCTGGAATCAAAAACTTGTACAGAATTGTTTTCAAGTGTAGATGATGTTTCAATGCATATTGGAACATTGCACGGACAAAAGAGTTTTTGTTTTGTCCGTCGCATGTATCTGAGTAATATATTGCGTGACTTATCTCCAAAAGAAGGGTAAGTAAGTGCTGATGATAAAGGCATGAAGCAATCTCATTTGTGCCTCGTCCACCTACTGCTTAATGCCACATCAAATGAGTTGAGTTGCCAGAGATGCAGTTATGAACTGTCAAATTGTACGTTGACAATTGCCGCAAACAGAAAACTTTCTTGGTAGTAATATATGGTGTTGGGAGTACCTAAAAAATAATGGAATAAAAAACAAAATATTTTTGGTCCATACGCCGGCGACAGTAGTAAGACTCATAGGTAGGGGTACTACTGATATGACTTCTAACTTTATTTAATTTATTTTCAGCAGTCTTGTGTGGAGTTATATGCCTCTTCTTTTATGTGAAGCCGTGGTGCCTCTAGTTGTTAGCTGTTTCTTTTCAAGAACATCACTTATTAATTTTTCCGTTTCACCAAAGACGCATAACATGCAACTCTCTTATTGTATTCAGATAATTGCCAATGTTCATTAAAAATTGCTTTCCAGTCGTCTTCCTTCAATTTCAAGATGGATTTCATGCAGCAATTCTTTAAAGACTTCATTGCTCTTGCTCTTATTATTACCTTCTCTGTTGCAGTAATATAGATTTCCCCTTTATTTTGCTTAATTTTTCTATCAGTCTGTAACTTTTGGGACCAGCGTATAGGAATAGAGTGATCTTCAGTCATCTCAGCTTCGTCATCATCATCATTATTATTATTATTATTATTATTATTAGCCTGAGAAGACGTATCTGAATCGCTGTCTGATGGTTCATCTGAACTTTTACCACTTGTACTAGGTTCTTTAACGTGCCGATTGTTACTTTACACTGCGCAGCATATTTCCTTTCGACATTGCTCACAAAAAAACTTGTCTTTTTGACAGAATAAGAAATGTATTTCTTTATTGTAACAATCTTGGTAAAACGTCGTAAGTTGACTTATGTCGTTTTGATGGTTTTTAATGAGACTTTTCATTGCCCAGACTGCCAACAAAATCAATTATATCTGCTTATACCGTTTTCATCACCTGATTGTGAAAGTATCTTGGAAATAACTATAGTTAGCTCCTTATGTTTGACAATATTTACAAATTTCAGAAAAGGTTAACTAAGTCAAAATTTGATTTCTCTCTAGCGGCGTAAATATTAACTGTAGACTTATTCCGTTTTTACAGGTGAAAGAAGTACCATTTCTAATAAGTTCATGTACATAATTCTATTTGACAGAAAATGTGACTTATGCCCTTTTGACTGCCTACCATAGATTTACAATACGATTTTTGCTTTTATAACGTTTAATTTTAATGATGTATTACATCGTGGAAGAACTAGGATTAATCATTTTTTCAATATCTCTATAAGATTTTCCATTTTTAAAATGATGAATCACAAGTTCACGTACTGCAATAGTAGTTTGTTTCATTTTAAAAATGACTAGTCTGAAATACAAATTTAAAATTATCATTCAAAAATGTATTTTCTATAAATTACAGTAATATAGTACAGTGCGCGCCAAAAGTATGGAATAATGGATTTATATAATAATAATAATAATAATAATGTCTTTTATTGGTAATTTTTTATAAGTATGTACAGAAATAAATATAAATAATTAGATTACATTACCAATAGGGCGAAGTTCAGTGACTGAAAATATATTCAGCCTCTGCTCTACCACTTAACCCTTCAATCAAAACAGAAATACTTTAGATGCTTACACTAAATACTTATTTAAGAAAAAAAAAAGAAAAGAAACTCCAACAATAAAATAAAATAAAATAAAAAGGTCTTAAAAATCTAAAAGATAAAGATGAAGATGCAGTTGCTGAATCCGTAATTGTGGTCAAACGCGATATAGATAATAATAATAATAATACATATAATGAAAGTTGCTATGTAAGATCATTTTGATTATTTAGTAATAATTTATGATATTGTTTTTTAAATTGGTTTAAATTTAGTAATTTTAAATAATGTGGAAGAGAATTGTAGACATGTGCAATCTTGTAAGTAAAACATCTTTCAAATAGGGCTGTTCGATGAAATGGAATGTTTATGAAATATCTGTTGCGTATATTTACATCATGTAAGTCAGATCTAAATTTAATTTTATTAAATAAGTAAGGAGGTATTTTGTCCGAGATAATTCTGTGAAATAGACATGCTGAATGAAGTTTTCTTCTATTAGACATGTTTAACCAACCAATTTCTTTTTAATTTGTGTGATATATGTTCATATTTTTTATTCCATATATCAGTCTCAAACACGAGTTTTGCATAAGTTGTATTCTTTTAATGTTTACACTGTCCAGACATGGGCCGTACACACAATCACAGTAGTTAAATTGAGACAAAACCATGGATTCACACAGGATAATTTTAATGCTTTGACTCAATGAATATCTATTTTGAAAAATAATTTTTAGATTGAGGTACGCTTTTTGTAATATGCTAGATATATGCTCTTTAAATCGCAAATTTTGATCTAAAAATAAACCCAGATTTTTGACACAGTCCATAATTTGTAATACGGTATCGTTGATTTTAATTTGAATAGTATTTTTATATATTTCTCTAATTACTTTTCTTCCGAAAAGTAGCACGTAACACTTTTTCGTGTTTATTTGTAATCCATGTTTTTTTGAGAAATTATCAAGATTTCTTAAATCCGTATTAATTGCCGCGACAGCATTATCTATATTACTTGCTTTAAAGTTGTACTGTAATTGTGTGTCATCAGCGTAAAGATGATATTTACAACAGTTCAAAGACGACTTTATATTGAAAGTATATATTATATATAAAAGAGGACCCAGAATCGATCCCTGAGGTACACCGATAGTTACTGGCAAAGAATTTGATGTAGTTTTATCAAGAGTCACTATTTGCGAACGATCAGTCAGGTAGTTTTGAATTAACGAAATTGCAGAATTACTGAAACCAATATGATGCAATATTGCGATCAAAATGTCATGTCTTATCGTATCAAAGGCCTTAGAGTAGTCTAACAGAATAACAAGAGATAATTCATTATTATCAATAGCCGAGCAAATATCATCTACTATATTTAACAGTGCTGTTGAGCAGCTGTATCTAGCCCTATAACCGGACTGGGTCTCAGGTAATACAGAATGTTGTTCTACAAATTTCCGTATTTGCTCAGACATGATTTTTTCCAGAACTTTTGACAAACAAGGCAATATACTGATCGGTCTAAGATCTTTATAATTTTCAGGAGACTTTGTTTTTGGTAGTGGAATTACTTGAGCAAGTTTCCAAGCGTTAGGAAAAGTAGATTGTTTAATACTAGTATTAATTATGTCAGTTACAAAAGGAACTATGTATGGACAACAAAGTTGTATCATGTTAATACTTAATTTGTCCGTTCCTATAGCATTTGTTTTTATATTTGAAATAACTTTGATAACATCGCTTTCGGAAACCGTAGAAAATGTTAGTTTTGGTGAAAAATCTTTTAATAATTTTGAGTTATAGAAATTAAGTATACCAGTATAATTGGTTGAACTAGTTGTTTGAGCAGATTGAAGAAATGCTTTGTTTATTTCATTAACGTCCCGCAAACCGATAGGAATATTTTGACATTGCGCTTTAAAACTAATATTTGCAGCCTTCAAGTTTTTCCATAAAGATTTAGGACCATATATGTTGAGTTGATAATTTATATACGCTTTTTTTCCTGTTTAACAGCAAAATTAGTGTAATTTCTAAGGTTCTTGTAATAATCCCAGCAAGCAGTATTCTTTGTTCTTTTAAATTTTTTAAAAGCTTTATTGCGAAGAGAAATAAGAAGTTTTATAACATCAGTCATCCATGGAGCTTTCGGTTTAGAAATTCTAACAGTTTTAATTTTTGTGTGTCTATTAAATAAGTTTAAAATAGCTTCATTAAAAAGTCAACCTTATCATTAAGAAGTTCAATATTATAAATTTCATTAAATGGAAGACACTCGAGGTCAGCACTGAATTTTTAAAATCTAGTTGTTTGAAATCTCTGTAAGTGTAGAGTATAGGAATAGTATGAATTTTTCCGTTCAATGGATATTCGCAATAAGTAAAGCAATGATCCGATAAGCCATGAACATTTTTGACATCATAATGATTAATAGTTTTTGTTTTATTTACCACAATTAAGTCAATTAATGTAGAAGTAGATTTCGTAATACGTGTAGCTGTATTTATTATTTGTTTATATCCCATGACATCTAATATTGACAATAATTTGATTGTAGCTGGGTTATAAATATTAAACATATTAATATTAAAATCTCCTACACATATTACGTCATCTGAAATAGATGTTGCCAACGAAATGGATTCCTCAAAGGAATCAAGAAATTCTGAATAATGATATTCATGTCTTCTGTAAACTGTTCCAAATACCACAGTTGTATTTTTAAGAGTCAATTTAATCCAGAGCTGTTCTATTGCTAACGAGGTGTCTGAGCCTAATATTCTGGAGCAATTAAAATTATCTTTAATATAAACACATACCCCGCCGCCCCAGGTGGAAGTAATCCTGTCTTTACGAATCAACTTATATCCTGGAATGTAAATTAACTGATCATGATCATTTAGAGAAAGCCATGATTCCGTTATCCCCACTACGTCACAGTCGGATGTCAGCAACAGCTCCTTAATGCCTACAAAATTATTTTTTAAGAGCATGCATTTAAATGAGCCACCTTAAATAAATCAGACATTTCGTGAATAAAATAAAATATAGTTAAAGTAAAATTGACTATAATACTGATTCATCAGTTGTAATATGAACTTAAAGTTACAATGTATTTACTACCAAATAAAAATAATAATTAGATGAACTAAAACGTTAAACAAGTTCCGACTTTTAGAAAACATAGCTGTACAAAAATTAAAAATAGTTTCAGAAAAATATTATAACTTTGTAAGAACAATTTAACACAAAAACTTAATCTAAATTTGTTTTTTTAAGTTTTTTTTTATTGCTAAAATAATTCACCATTTCAATAAGGTTAATATTATTGCGCAGTTTATATAAATCATATTTACCGTAATTAGGAATGATAAGTAGATCCCAAGATTAAATGAAATTTTTAAATGGTAATTCTAATATTAAATGGAACACAAAATAGTCTGATATCTGAAATGACATTGCCGGTGTTATTTGATAACTGTACCTGTATATTATAATTTATTAAAATGGATAATTTTTAAAGTTAATGTACATTTCTAAAGTCTGCAACGGAGTTAATTATATATTTTTGACTATTATCGGTTTTTCTCATCATGATGTTACCATTCTTTATCCACAAATATTTAATGTTGTTTGATTTTTTAAATTCGCGGCACTTTGCATACAATTTGCGAGTATCAGGTGATAACGATTGATTTATATATATGGGTTTAGATATCACACAAGCAGGATCCAGATCTCTAGTACAAAAATTTCTTTTGATTTTTCTTGCTTCCAAAAATTCATCCTTTTGAATTCGACTGACGAATTTAAGTATTATGGAAGCAGGTTCTTGCGGCCGATGCAAATCCGGTCTCAGTCTGTGGCAGGCATCTACCATCTCTTTTTTAATTTCATAATTTAAAGCTCTTCCAACATTATTAACTACAGATAAAATATTCTCATTCCTTATCTGTGGCACACCTTTAATTTCTACCGAATTTAACCTACTGTACTTTTCCAAATTACATACTCTGAGCATATGTTCAGAAACTTCTTTCTTTAATGAAAAATTCTCGGTGGTTAATTCTTCTATCTTAAGTGCGCATTCATCTATCTTCTTATCTTTTTCCTGACACATTTTTTTTAAGTCTTGAACCTGATCATTAAAAAATTCTAGTGTTTTTTGAAACGCATCAATTTTTGCAAAAACAACCTCGTTTTCTTCTCTTACTACCTGTTTCACTGCTGTTGTAATTAAATTCAACATATCTGGATTAATATCAATTTTTGTTGCACCGCTGCTATCTAAAACAACATTCTTCGCTTTGCACGTACCGCATCGCCAAGCGGCCTTGGCATCAACATTCAATTTTCTATACGTAGATTCTCTAATTCCAGCACACACATAATGAAGATCAGTTTCACAGCTTCCACACTACACAAAATTATTATCTGGTGGTAATTTTTCGAAACATACTTTACAAGTAGCCATTATATATAAAATATAAGTCTTTTAGCACTTAAAAAACCACTACAATTTAAATTTAAACGCGGAGTCGAATTTTTACGTCCATTCGCAAGCATGTTACAATATATATATATTTATATGCCACTTGTGACGTTTCAATTTATCTTAATGCCCGTTAGGATTATCAAAAAACGTTTTGACACGTCAAATTGTTTTATTTTAAAACAACGTTTTGCAGTGTGTTTTATTTTGTTTTCCCACCCCTTTTCCAAAAATGACGTCATCAATTTTTTTAAATAGCAATTCCCCATTTTTGTAACAGTTTTGGATAGCTTATCAAATTCTGATTGCAGAAATGTATATGTTCAGTTCAATAGTTTTAAAGATATTAAATATTTAATTTCAGAGACAGGTAGAGGTTTCAATGATATCAAACTAACACGTTTTACGGTCAAAAATAAATAAGTAGAAGACGAAATAAGTTTGTTTTAAACAACTATTACAATCAATGTTCAAATTAGAAACCATTTGCTTCGTACGCCAATCGCGCTCGAAATTCGAACATTTTGTAAGGTTTCTGGTGCTAATATTCTCATTTCTTCTCGAATTCTATCTTTTAATTGTTGGATTCTGTTTGGTTTATTGTATATACATCTTATTTTTGATATACCCCCACAGAAAGAAATCTGGTGGGGTCAGATCGGGTGATTGAGCTGGCCATTCAATGAATCCTCTTCAAACAATTTATCTGTTTGAGAATATATCATTAAGGTAATCGCGTACTTCTTGACAATAATAAGGTGGAGTCCCATCCTGTTGAAACCACAATGTTTCACTTGGTATGTCGGGATCTTTATTATCGGATAAAGCACCATATAAATTTGCCGAAATAACACCGTCGCGTAAGAGTTGTAAATATTTTGGACCTGTTAATGACCCGTCGATAAAGATGGGTCCATTCTATTACCGACTATTCCAGCCCATACATTAATTTTTTGCGGAAATTGTGGATGGGTTTGTGTCATCCAATGAAGATTGTGGTCGGACCAATAAGGACAGTTTTGTTTATTTACGGTTCCATTTAAATGAAAAGTTGCTTCTTCACTGAATAAAACTCGGCTCGCAAACTCTCCATTCACATTACAAGTATTTATTAGTTCTTCGCAAAACTGTAGTCTGCGATCAGAATCATCCTCATTCAGCTCTTGCATGAATGTCACTTTGTGCAGATGCCACTTGTGACGTTTCAATTTTCTTAAAACAGAAGTTTGTGAAATATAATTATTTTCCGAAAAGACATATGAGGAATCTCTTCCATACACGTTCAATTCAGTATAATCTTACTGTCGGTTGCTTGAGTAAAAGGTTGCGCATCACGATACTTTTCATTAAAATAATTACATACTTCTTCTTGCGTACGCATTCTGTCTCCACAACCCTAACAATTAAAATTTCAATTCTTTAACTTTCTGACAATCGTCGAACCATGGTATTCTTTAATTGATTATTAATACAAAACTGACAATTTTACCGAAAAACATTGTGCACACTATCGTTGCTAAGCAACACAACCATTTTTAGCTAATCTAATAAGCTTGTTATTAACAATAGCGTGTTTTACATAAGAGAATTTATCGGTATTAAAAATTTAATAGCTATCCGAAACTGTTACGAAAATGTAGTTACCTACATAATGCTTTAATGATATTTGAAAACGTTCACATTACCTACAAGCATTTTAAAAAATGTAGACCACCCTAAGCCCGAACCCACGAGCCGCCGCTGCTCTATTATAATATAAAAAGATAATGGAACTATGGAACCAAAAATGAAACTTAATAATAATGCACTTTTTATTTAGAAAACAAGAAATAACAATCTTAACAACACAAAGAACAAAGATCGTAAGAGGACGAACTATGAGGTACCTAAACGATAAGTACGTAATAAAATAAATATTTTTGATTCAGTCTAATGTCACTACTTTCAGTTTACTTCTGTGTTAAAAAAAGTAATTGGTTTATTCTGCAATATCTTCTGATTCTAGAAATTCTAGATTAGAAAAATCACTATCGGAGCCAACCTCGAAGTTACTTGTTCATTCCGTTTGAATTGCTTCTTCATCTTCTTCAGCTGCGGTTTTGATATCCGATAATAATTTTATTTCCTTTTACTCCTGCTGTTTAAGAGGATTGAGTATCTCTGCATCTACATCAAGGTCATCATCTATTATTACCGATGTCGAAGCGGCAAAACATGCACATGTATTTATCGATCTTGAATCGATAGGTGTATTTATTCGTTTCCTGACATTTAGCAAATTTAAATACTGATGTACGTAGTTTTATAGTCCTGGATGTAGTTAGCCTTTTTTTTTTCTTACTGTGAACGATTCCTTGTGCACTAAATGATCGGTCAGTAGAAGCAGACGTTGCAGGCAGACCAAGTAAAGCTTCCGTAATATATCTTAGAGAGAGATCTGTGCAAATACTATTCCAGAAATCAGGATATAAAATTTTTGTTGTTCACCGAGTCCTTGACAAACTTACATGAAAAAAATCCGCTTCCAGAACGACATTCTGTCATTCAGACAGCATCAACTTTCACTTCCACATTTTTCAAATTCAAATATGTTGCAAGGAGGTGTAAGTATTAATTAATAATGTTTTTATTAATCTTTTGTGAAAACAGTGGCTAAGGTATCGAATGATTCAAAAACTCCTTTATTATTAGCAAGATACTTGATTCAGTTTTTAAATAAATACTTTATACGATCTAAAAAATACTGTTCATTAAATAAATAGGATGATCATTATTTAAACCTATTTGATTTATATTTTGTTTTTTTAGTAAAATTAAAAGAGGACATAAACATAGAAAAAAAGTCTATAAAGTACGAACGAAAATTTTTATTTTATGAGAAAAAAGGTGACACTATTATTTGTGGATAATTTTATTAAACCGTTTTAAAGAAAATATCAATTTTATTTTAAATATTTAGATTTTTCCGTTAAAATCAAAAGTTACCCAATGATTCATTATTTTTTACAATAATATTAAAGAAAAATGGACGACTGAAAATTAAACGTTTTTGGTTGTTTTTGATTAGAAACTAATTTTCCATTAGTTGTTTACTAACTAAGCGATGACGGCAAAAGAGCTAAGCTAAGATATCTTTGAAATTTATTAATTCGTGTTAGGGAAGTAACCCAGCTAACATAGCCACGTCATTACAAAGTCGCAATTTGGTAATTGGGGACGTCACATAACCAAAAATACGACGTAATAGTAACGTCATAATTACAGTCAATTGTCACAGCGAAATCACGTCATATTATTACGTCATTGTGAGGTGGTTAGCGGCGTCATTTTAATTTACTTTCAACCTAATTATAACACCTTTTGTGTACAGAGAAAATAAAAAAAGTGTAATTCAAATAAAAATTTAATTTTTGAATTTATCAAACAGTATATAAATGCATAAGTTATATATAGTTAATTAAAATAAACAGTCAACAAAACACAAAACGATATTAAAAAAAAGCGTTAATAATAAATATTTTAAATGTTACATAATTATATTATAGTAGGTATATGAATGATTGGTATAGAATAAATGTACATGAAATTCATGTAATATGGCATCTTAATTTACTACTGTTTCAAATTGTATGAGTAAAAGGAAATGAGACCCAACTGTCATTTTTTTCGTTGGGAAACATAAGGCACTTGGCAAGTATGTCTTTAATACACCATGTTTGCAGCAGCTCACATAAACTTGATACTATGAATATGTTTAACAGTTTAAAATCACATGGATACATGTACAGAAAAGTCGAAGTTAAAAATCTTTTTCTAATCAGTGTAATTTTATTTTTATTGTTAATTACAATATTATGTGTTTGAAAAATTACTCTATCAGTAATGGTACAATCTGAATCAGCAGAAGAATGTGTGTAGATTGAAAAAGTGGAATCATTAAAGCGTAATTTTTTGTATTATTTATAATCAGAATAGTAGTCACAAGCAGGCAACGGCACTTTCTTATGTTCACGTTTACATGTTTGAACATCTTCTGACTTTAAAAGTTTGTCAGTTATAAATGAAAAATTAATGTCATGCAATCGCCGGACGATTGTTGTAGGGGCTTATTAGATGAGTGTACTAATTTCTTTAACTGGCCGAGATAACTTTCAAACTTAAACGCAGAGAAATTGTCCAATAACCCAAATAATTTAATATCTTCGATTAAATGACATAAACATTATAAACTAAATATTCTGAATCATATAAATATTTGCAATGCAATACAAAATAATTAAGATAATTTTCAGCCAAACCACCAAATTTGGAAATATGTAATATAGTAATTCCGCAGTGCAAAAAAAGATAATGTTCGTAAATTGCAATGTCAACACTATTTTTCAAAACAAAAGGACCTAAATTATGTAGAAAAGTTTTTAGTTCAGTTGCCTTCCAACGAGGCAATTCAATAAGTGAGTGAGGCTTTCTATTAAACTCTGTTGGAATATAACTGCTTAAGAAGAGTAATTGATCAGATATTTCTTGTGATGTCCTACCACTTAATCGCACCTTCAAAGTCAAGATAGCCAAGTGTTTAGAAGTTTTTTCTGAACACCAAGACAAACATTATGCATATAATCTATAGGGCAACGTGTTACTAGCCCAATCGGTAGAGGAAGCATATCCGTTGTGCGACTTAACACATTTGATGTAAGCTCTGCCGGAACTGTCACAAACAAAACTATGGATCTCTAGTTGATACATACTATTATTCTTCTCAAATCCGTCATTGACGGCTTGTAATAATTCATTTAGAAACTCGTCTAAAAAAAGTGATGAACGATCAGGTCTTGAAGTGCCACAAACAATTCTCGCTACAAATGTTGACTATTAAAATTATTTATTTAACCTAATATAGAACACAATTGAACAATCGAACTTTTAAATAGAGGAAGACCGTCAATATTAAAACAAAATTTAAGTTTATCCTGACTTCAAATTTGTCCTGAGTTCAAATGTGTTTTGGGAAGCCTTTTCAGAAATGATCTTAAAGAAACACAGATTTCTTCTTCTGATAATGATGAATTAATGATAGCACGTCCATTCTGATTGTTTGAATGTGATTGCAAAGGTTGAACTGTTTCGTTTAGAGTTTTTCTTTTGTTTGAAAGCGTATTTTGCTTCTTATCTGAAAGAACGTCTGATGTAGCAACATTGGACGTGTACTGTAATTTGTTCAGTTTATTTTCAGCTTTATCGTCTTTAAAAAAAAGCTGGTATAAAATAAATTCACTCACTACGTATGATATTATTTTTTACATTCAAAAAATCACCTTTTATATGAATAAATTTGCCAAGTATTTTCTACTGGTACTTCATTTGATTTAAGAGCCTTGCTATATAAGGCCTGACTTTTGTATAGAGGTCAAAAAACTTCTTTTTTTTGGGTTGTGAACGCCATCATCAATAACTACATAAATAAATAACTAATCAATTTCAGTTATCATTAGAATGTCATTCAATACATAACTAGAACGAGGACCAAAAGAAAATATCAATGTTTAATATCGGAAGTAACACTAATACCCATGGTATTATAACACAAGTGCCGAACTGTACTGATAACTTCTAGTTTAATTAATTTTTATCTGGTATGCTTAAAAAATTAATTCTATATAAATTTCGTATTATGTAAAATTATCTCTATAGAATCGCTGTACATGTTATACATATATTACTACTTTATTTCAAGTCATAAATTATGTTATTAACAATCTCTTCCCATATGGTTGTTGTCGCAAATCTGGGTTGGATAATTTAACATTGTATAAGCTTCTACATAAATGTTAAGCTTAATTTAAAACAAAACCAACAAATACCAGTAATTTTCACAACACAGACAAAGTAATAATGTTCACAATAGATTTCTAAACTCATTAATCAGCATATCAGCAAATGAATTTAGAACCTTTAAGTTTCGCGCTAATCAGCATTGCCAACACGATGCTAACACATTACATATTTACGTTGCCAACACACTAATGCCAGCTAGAAACACACTAAATTTAAAATAAAACAAATAATTAGAAAAATTTAAATACATAACATATAGTAGTAATTACGAGAGTTCGAGTATGACTTCATTGCTTAAATGCATATAAATTAAACAACAGAAAACGTATGTCGCTGAGTTCCTTTTATTAAAATAATTGTCAACTTATTTTAACCTCAAATAAGCTTTAATTTTATTTTAAGTTAAGTTATTAGAAGTTAAGCGATCTTTGTGGTTTTACGGTGATTCACAAGAGAAGTCAATTAAAATAAGCTTTGCATAGTTTTATTGTTGCGATACAATTTGAAAACGTATGTAAGGTAAACCATTAGTTCATAAACTATACATCGTAAACATAAATAATTAATTTTTTATATAATTGCTTAGGTTCTTAGGAACAATTTTTCACTTTATTCATCACTGTCAGATTCACTGGAGGTACTATCGAAACCTACGTTAATAATAATTCGTGGTTGAATAATATCCCATTTTTTTGTAGGTCTATTCACCCATAAGTTTCTCGGCATGTGTAATGCACTTCATCCATAATTCTTTGTCCACTAAGTGTAAAGACTTTTCCCACATACGTAAAACATTTTCATCTCCGTATCCTTCGCTACCTATGTTTTTATCATAATGACCATTACAGTTTGCCCGTATTAATTCTATGGGATTAAATTGACAATGGTATGGTGGTAATCGAAGAACTTTATGACCATAACTGATAAACAATCATGTCAATTTCAAAAGTTTTGGTAATATTGGCTTCGGATGCAATAAAAAGTAATTCGTTTTTTAACATATCTTTCGTAAATTGTAAATTGTTGTTTATTATAAATGTCTGAATTTCATCCTTCCTCTAAGAAGCAGTTGGTAATTTTTTAACTAATTTTGAATGATATGAGACATTATCTAATATAATATTGCTTGGCCTGTGTAAATTTGGTGAAAGTTGTTCAATAAACCATTTTTTAAATAAATCGGAATTCATGTTGTGATAATCATTAGTCTTAGATTTTGAAGAAAATATTAAACATGTATTTTCAATAAAACCATTCTTATTACCAGCACTAAGAGTGATAAACCTGAAATATATTATATGTAAGCATCAAAATAATTTAACATGTATGTTTATCAGAATCGTGCCAAATTTTCTTTGCTAAACCTCTACCAAAAATCCAAGTTTCGTCTAGAAAAACTGGATCATACAGTTCCTCTTGTTTGGTTTTAAATTTTCTCTTAAAAACCTTGTTCGACTTGCATCAATGTAGTCTTGTTTAAATAAAGCTCCATGACCATTCTCTGTTTTAGAAGAGAAACCAAGAGATTTTAATAGCTTTGTTAAACTACTAACACTAAAGTCAAACACGTCATTGTCCTTTAATTGTTTTTGTAAAGTTGCAACTGTAACTGGTGTTACTGCAATAAAAAATTCTCAGCATAATTATTCGTTATTTGATAAATTGTTCTCTTGACAACATATTTCAGATAATCATCTACATCAACAGACTTTTTGTAAAGGCGTGTACGTTTTTTTTTGTGGACTGGCAGGAACCGATTTACCTTGTTTTAATGCTTCTGCCATCCGTTTCTTTAAAGAAGTTACAACGTAGGTAGAAACACCACATGCTTCGGCAGTTCTCTTATTATAACATTAATATTAGAAAATTTAAATATTTAAAATAAAAGATATAACTTACTTGTACTATCGATGTTAATGGTACATTGCATTTACATCGATCTCTTTCGTTTTCGAAATATTTAAGCACATTAAACAACACAATTTGTGATTGACTTTTTAAAGATTTATAGTAAGCGACATTTTACTTAGTAACGGGGTTCTAATAAGAACTGTTTTTACTTTAACCTTTATGTGACTGAAAGGGTACCCGGGTACCTATTCAGATTTTATACATGAATATTTCTTTTTCTTCAAATTCGCTGAGGTTTGAGATTTTGTGAGATTTCTAAATTAGGTTTTTTCTACGCATTGTAACACTTTGAAATACATTTTTGTAATATTATTGAAATAAATAATAAAAATACCCGGGTACCCCCATAAGTAAATAGACATATTTTACAGTAAAAAATAAAACGCAAATTTAATCTATTTTTTTAAATTCTATAAACCGTTATAAAAGATTATAAAATGTTAGGCCAGTAAGGCCACATAAGGCCAGTTTGATTATTGGTAACATTTTTCACATAAAGTCTGATCTACAGAGTGTACATTACAAACTGGTTTGCTGCAGGATTTACATGCTTTGCAAGTTTTCCTTTGTTTGTGGTCCACTTCTTGACAAATTTGACATCTACCAACCACCATAATACGTCCAGAAGTATCACGTTGTGGTGGTTCTCTAGCTGGAGTAATAGTGAGCTGGATTAGTTGTCGGCCAAGAAACATTTCTAGAGACTGGCGTGTAAAATAATTATCAACAACTTTTGAAATAAGGGATCGCATTTGTACTGCAGGCAAGCACATGTCTCTAGAAATGTTCGACGTTGATCAGTTGCTCTAAAATTTGGGTTGTGTTTCTTGTAAATACAATAAGAAGCCAATGCACCAACGTCTATCATGTTGAAAAAAATGATAATGGCCAACGATTTGTTCTGCGTTTTACCGTATACTCGCTCAGCATCTTATCCATAGTGTCAACACCTCCTTTTGTTTTGTTATAGTATTTTATTATTTCAGGCTTCGCGACTAAAGTATCATCTACTTGACCTGTTGTATGTATGGATGATAAAAGTATAACACTTTTGTTCTTTTTTTGAACATAAGAACATAATGTTGCATCTTTATTGAATCCAAAAATGTTTGAATTTATAGGTCGGTCGTTAGATGCCTGCATATTAGGAGGTAAAAATGCTTTATTTTTTCTAACATACCATATTCATATTCCATGAATTCAATGTACGGGCCAGTTGCAAACTTGTAAAAAAATTATCTGTTGTTACATTTCTTCCCGATCCCTTGCACTTCGATACTAGATCTAAAACTGTGCGCTCACCGACATTTACCTGACGTTCACCACCTAGTGGTTTTCCAGTAAAGGATAAGCATTTGCAGCATCGCAAGCCCAAAAAATTTTTATCCCGTATTTCGCTGGCTTGGGCGAAATGTATTGGGTAAATTTCGTATGTCCTCTGTAAGGAAACAGTTATTCGTCTACTGTAATACATTCTTTTGGTTTGTAGTTCTTTGCCAAGGCTGAATTTAGCCAAGTCCAAACGTCTCGAATTGGAACTGCTTTATCTATTTTGGTTCGATCAGCTCGCGTGATTTGATTATCAAAGCGAATAAATCTGAGAAGCAATTCTAAACGATCACGAGGCATAGCTGCACGAAATAGAGGCAAAGACTGTAAACCCAACATTCCAGATACGTGTTCCTTATTAGATCTATGTACTCCAGCAGCAATAAGGTTTCTTAAAAAATGCATCTAATTCTACTTCAGAGAATGGAATAAATTGTTTTGGTATTGGTTCTTTGGGAGGTGGATATTTTTTTACTAATATTAGGTTGTATTCATCCGTTATTTTTTTACCTTTTTGGTTAGTATACCTTAGAATCAAGGTACACATTTCTTGAGATATAATCGATTTAAAAATTTCTAGGGGCGTATGTGATCGACTAAACGACGGTGCACCGCCTTTTTCGCGTAAAATGTTTCGACTTACTGATTGTCTTTGTGTTGATGGTGTGTCACTCCATCTTTGCCAGCCCAAAGGGTTTGTGTAGGCTCTTCCTGCTCGACTTCGGATTCAGAATCATCTTGTTCCACTACAGGATCATTTTCGATATCAGATTCCTCGCATTCGCTATCTGACAACTGTGGAACATATTCATCTTCATCGGAAGCAACAACTGATTCTACATCAGATGACTGTTCTATTGTTTTTTGTAATTCTGCAGAAGGCAGCCTGCAAAAATCAGATTCCTAATTAAAACCAAAAAATCTGAATATACTTAGAAAAAATCAAGCGAAAGGGAGTAATAAGTACCACCAAAAATTTTTTATTTATGAAAAGAAAAAAAATGAAAAAAATTGCCGAGAAACCATAAACCAAACAAAAATACTCTATTTTTAGAAACCTTACCTTGTCCTTCGCTATTTTGATTTCGTGCCTGTACTTGGACCTGCATTACTGTCAGCCGTTATAAATATAAAATAGCAGAAACTCGCACTAGTTTACGCGTCAAAATATATCGTACAACTAACTGACTATTAATTTGTATCCAAGGAGTGGATTCACTTGCTGTCACTACGACACGGTTGCCATTCAAACGAAAGTCTTATCTTGTCAAATACGGATTTTACACAAATTCGTAAATCATTAATTTTGAATCTCATTGAGTTATAACTAAAAAATGATAGAAAATAAATGTTTGCAGTCTAAATTCTAAACTAATATACAGTGGGTATCCAGGTACCCACACCGTCATTAGAAGGTGTTTTTTTTCTCAGCCACATAAGGGTTAAATAAAAACCAAATTAAGTTAAACGAAACAATGCGTGAATAGCTGATGACACTAATGACAGCGAATATATGATTTTAAAACCGACACTCGTTGCATTAAAAGCATGGACAGACATTACTATTAGTTGCTATTTCTTTTCTAGAATACAAGTGTGACAGAAATAGCGAAATATTAATGGTTAATTCTTGTTCCTTACTTAGATGAGTCATACTCGAGCTCTCGTAATTACTACTATACATTGCTTTATTAATAAATATTATCTATGTTTTATAGATACGTAATATTATTGACGTTTAATATACACTATTAGAATCATATTCCTTTATGAAGTAACAACTTAGGGGCTAGTAAGTTTGATCTCAAATCACATATAATTAAGTTACAAATTCTCGGCTTACACATATTATTTTATGACTTTAGTTATCTAAGTTAGAAATATATAAATTAAGACAGAAAATTAATTTTAGTAAAATACAGGTCAGTAACAGGTTATAGCGACGTTATATAATACGCGTCGATTATCGGTTATAATCATGACGATTATTCGTCGTTTGACCAATCTGGTTAAAAATAACGAGGTTTCGACGTTGCATTGACGTGGCTATGTTAGCTGGGATTTAAGCAAATAAAGAATACATACTGACTACTGATTTACGAAATATATAACACAGAAATTGCTAATTTACTCATGCAAAAATAAGACTGTTGGAAATTTTATGTAAACGCTATTTTGCACATGCACAAAACACTCAAGCTTTTTACTTTGTTTAATTGTATATAGCATTCAATGTTACTTCAGCATAAGTCTTAACCATCCAACAAAATCACACTAAAAACACAAAAGCAAAAATAAGTTTTGTGACAAATGCATTTTTGTAAAGAATGTTGTAACATATATTTATTGAATCACAAGAAACGGTCTATTAAACTAGTGTTTAACTGTTTACCAACATTATGTAACATAATGCGCACGTCAATATGGCGTTCCAAGTTCTATTTTATTTCAAAGCAAGTGTGACAAAATACTGTTGCGACTAATCTGTATTCGATAAATTATTAAAAAACTTTTTTTATTTACTAACAATATACAGTATTATTTTTAATTTAAGTTACAATTTTTATGTGGCTTTGTAAGATTCTATAAAATAAAATAAGCACAGCAGAAAGTTTTAAAGTTCCGATTCAATCGAAAGTGCTTTAATCTCTAATAGCGAGAATATTTACTAGTTTTTCTCACATTACGCTTCTTGGATTTATTTCCTTGTTAGAAACTTTATACAACATAACATAATGTTAAGTTAAAGTTTCATTAAGGTTACTTAGCAAAGTGTTAAGTACTTACCTATACAACAGAATGTCTACCTAATAATACAATTATCAAAGTTGTGCTTTAGTTAAGCTTTATTAACTCAAACGTTGGTCATTATAATCTATATGAAGCTTTAAAAGTTTATTACTATTGTGTTAGCTTTTTTTTTATTTATATATTTTTTACTTATATTAAAAATAACTTACAAAGTTTCTGGTTAAAAACCTTCGCATCACTTAAAAAAATTCACATACAATGAAATTAAATACAATTTTTTCAAATATTTTGTATTCGCACATTGTTTGTATCCAATAGGAACCTTCTGTGTTTAAAAACATTCTTTTATGAAGAAATCGAATAATATGATATTTTTTAATGTCTTCCAACATTATAAACGACACGTTATTTACTAATCCTAGTATTTGATTTTGCTCTTAATGACTATTGCATATCTTTCGGGCAAAAAAATTAACCAGTTTGCTTAGTTCTTCTTTTGAAGTAAAATTAAAGCACGCATAAATAATTTATTGATTCGATTTACTATGTTTTTTGTATATGTATTCTTTTTGATATAATCTATATCTTTTGCCACTAGTTTTCTATTTGGTTTAGGTCAAGTGATTGTGCTGGCCAGTCTATATTATCAACTTTATTGGATGTCATCCACGATTTCACTAACTTTGCTCTATGGCAAGAAGCATTATCATCTTGGAAAATAACCATCTCCTTGTCACTAGATTCCATCTAGAGCTGGAGTACTTTAATGTATTTAACGGCGTTTATCATTTCAGAGACGACATGTAGGCGACCAACTTTAGCAGATGGATGTTGGATGTTTAATTGTTGGAACTACACACTTTAGGGAAAATTCTTCTCCTCCTTTTGGCATATGCATTTCGACCATGGTTATTAATAAGGAAAACTGATTCATTATTAAATAGCACCTTTTTCTACTGCTCTGTGATCAAATTCTTCCGTTTTTTAACTCAAAACGAACAATGGTGTCTTTGTTTCTTGGAAACCAGTAGTTTCTGCCGTGCTCTTAGTACAAAACTAAGTAGCCTTCTCCTCAAAATAGGGCGTTTACCTGTAGCTTCAGGTCACATTTTTGTTAATTGAGTAGAAGTCACTTATTTATATACCAAACTTGCTCTTCTTAGCGCTAGAAGTTTTTTTAATATACAGACTATAAGCCGCGTATGAAAACATGAAGACATAGCAATGAAATGACGCAGTGGCATATCAAGCTTCAAAATAAATTGTTTGCATTTAACTAATCAAAGCATAATTTCCATTTTTTCGGAGAAAAATATAATTTGATTTAAAGAAATTTAATTTTGTCTTATTAAATTATTGTTTAAAATAAATAAGTAATATTTTATCAAAATTTTAGAAAAGTAACTGTTTCAACTGCGTGCCAATAATTTTTTTTTACGTGCCAGCTGTAGCACACCTGACATAGGTTTGAAACCTTTGTAGGATAGACTGGGTATGGTTGAAACACGGTAGCTGATATCGTCCATGACATTACCATTAATAAACCAAGCGATGATGGAGATATGTTAAATACAAGAGCTAGTTTCTATTTACTGATGAGCAGTACTATTTGAGAAAGAAGAAGAAATGTTTTGTTTTTAGTATAAAATTAAATTTAAATAAAAAACATCAGATACAAGTAACACTATGTGAAGGAGAAACATTTGTATGTTTTTTAAAGTGTTCCAAGAAATCAATAAGTGTTTCATTTTGCATCCAGCCAAAGCGGTTTGCAATTCCAGCAGATCCTACTGGTGCGCACCTGATAAAATGGTCTTGGTGGAATTACATTTACGATAGCATTAGCCGCAAAGGCTACTGTAACTAAAGTACCCTTTTCTGCTAAAGTTGCTGAACCTACTTGAGAAGCACCACGCCTAGCTATTACTCGGTCTGGTTTTTGGACCGTAGTTATGCCTGTTATTTTTCATGACGGTTCATGACAATACGTTGCTTTTGTTAAAGGTAACCGTCCTTGAAAGACTGCGCGTACAGACAGTTCATAGTTTATTTTTGTAAACATCCGAAATCATTCTTCACCAGCCATCTCGTGGTCATCCCGACATCAAGGTCGTGATAAGTTATACTTGATGATTAGTTCGAATGCCAATTTTCTGACGCCCTTCGTAGATAGGCCAAAATATATATCTGCACATTGAATCAAATTTTTAGAAAGGTCTCGCTTTTGCTTTTTATTAAAAAATCGGTTGTGTGCTTGTTGAACTTATATAATTCATTTAAAAATTAAGTTGTTATCAAAGTGTCCAAGTATTCTCAACACACTGTGTTCATCGAACTTTGAACTCTTTTCAGCATATCAACGTGTATGTTGGCAATAACTTGACGAATGTTGTCCTTGAGATGAGCCATAGTCCTAGGACGATCATTGTAGACTATTGACTGTAGATAGCCCCATTAAAAAATTTGCAGGGGGTTATATCAGGTGATTGTGCTAGCCAGCGCAGATCGCCCCTCAAGGAAATGAGGCACCCAGATTTTTTTCTTCACATCATCATTTTTCCTAAAGTTGTTCACCCATGAAACAATAGGCTGTTGGCCAGAGACACGACCACGGGGCGCAATGTTGAAACGGGTACGGAATGCACGTTAAGTAGCTATAATTGAGCGACCGTTAGAAAAGTATACCTCTAAAGCGAATACGTGCTCCACCTTCGACCACTTCATGATGGTAACTAAACCCAGAGAGAATTTTGAGAGGTGCAACTCCGTGTATAATTTTTGTTCGCAACGACTTGTATTGGGCGACTGTAAAAAGGAGGATAGACCGAGAGGGCGCTAGGAATGTAAATGCGCGAAATTTAAATATGTCACTATTATGTATTACGTTCAATGGTGTAAAAATGTATTTCATTATTATCTACAAGCTTTCGAACTTAAGCTAAGTTCTTCGTCAGGCAGTATAATTATATAACTGACGAAAAACTTAGCTCAAGTTCAAAAGCTTGTAGATAATAAATAAATTTTCACTATTTACCCTAAAAAAAATTATTGTTTCATGGTGAAAGCTTCATTTCTAAAATGTATTACGTATTTGCTTTTTTATTGCTATACACAAACCAACAACCATTACATTATATTATAATATTTAATTATTTACGTTTTGAATCATGTTTTAATCTACTTAAGAACATCGTTTTAGCCTGGCTAAAAATAGGATTCATATATTTTACATTTCTGACATTTTTTCCAAAAAAAAATCCTATTTACACTTTTAGTAAAATTAAATAAAGATAAATCAATACAAGAGCTTAAAATGAAATTAACTAACGATTATTTTTAGTCATAAACAAATGTAAATTCTGCATGACCATTTATACGTATGGACCAAAACTTGATTGTAAACTTAAAAGAACGTGGAAACAAGTATTATGTGGTATCGTACACCTTTTTCTTGTAACTTCCACTACACCTTCTAACGTATCAACCCAATTTACTAATGAAAGTGGAATACGTTTTTTATTGCAATTTTCCTATTGAAAAAATAGGTTTTTTAAATCTTGAGAAAATAATTGCCAATATTTCATTTGCATCGATTGGTTAGTTACAGCACCACATGAAGGTTTCCTGGATGAGGAATAACAGACATTCCATTAACACTGTCAAATATGTCATCAGAAAATTTCAAAACCCTGCCCGAATCCTTTGCATGGGATTTAAACTTGCTAATCGATATTATTTTAATCTAAAAAGTAATAACTTATTGCTACATTATTCTTATTATAAAAAAGTTACTTACGTACAGCAACGCTTACATAGGAATTATGGCTAAAAAATGTATCCATACGAGTCAGTCATATCGAATCAAAATACGTTTTACACCCTAGGTTTTACACTCAAATATTTACAAACACAATTTCCATGGTTTTAAAAGTCAGCAATTTTGTAGGTGCGCCTATGAGGTGCGCCAAAAAATTTAAATTCCAGCAGCGACATCTATTAACTAAAGCTATGGTCAACTATTAAAAATCCCTAGTAGTCGCTACGTTGCGAATCACTGCAACTAAACTGATGCAGCGCCCTCTACGCTTGTCCTCCTTTATGCTAGACAAAGAAAAGATCAATGGGCAAATACTTTACATAAATAAAGACAGAAAATACGATTAAAAGCGAACACTTTTTCTATACGAGTTGCATCTCTGAACTTTCTCTCTGCTAAACCTAGACTTGCTACAACTTTACAGACGGCTCTCTCGAATGCGTCTATCGCTACTCTGCACAGAGCGCTCAATTCAAATAAGCAAGTTGCTCTGCCCCACCTTGTATAACTGATGTTGAGTACAGAATTAGCAATTACGACCAATTTTTAGATGATTTTGGTAAAATTCTAGTTGACGTAGAAGAAAAATGTCCAGATGCTCATTTTCAAATTAGATCGTTATTTGAAAACGAATTTTTTGAAAAAATGGGTATTTAAAAAATTACGTAAGAGTAAATTCGCTTTTTGACAACATAACCCGGACAATTTTCAAAACAAAAACTTTTTACTAAATCAAATTGCATGTATTCAAAGAGAATTTTTTAGGTTAAGGTTAAGGTTACGTGAAACAAATAATTGATGGAAATGATTTTGTTGAGGATAAGTATGAAACAGCATGTGACAAATTTAATAAAAAAGAATTTTAGCCAATAATCATGCTAAAAGTTATTTTTCAAATTGAATCTATTCATAAGAAATCAGGACAAGCATATAGAAAATTAATCGATGAAGCTTAAACACATTTAGCTGCCTTAAAAAATTTAAAATTAAGTAACGAGGAAAGTGCAGAATAAAAAAAGGCAGGTGCATTACAAAACTGGCAACAAAATAATCGTAAAGTTCATTGTCGTGAAGAACATAATTGCTTTTATTTTAAAAAACTAATTATTAATCACAAATTTTCAGTTAAATTTAAGCTTGCAACTAATCTATTTAAATGCAATTTATGTCAAACAGAGCATTTTATTTATACATGTAACATTTTTTTACAATTATCTTCATCAGAAAAACTTCATAAAGTAAAAACTTTAAGACTTTGTATTAACTGTCAAGTTTTACTCTTTACTATTACCTTTCAAGTTAAAGATAAGTATAACGTTGCTCGTACAACTAGGGTTATCTTAGATAGTGCTGCACAGTCTACATTACTAATTAAAAATGTTTGCCAAAAACTTAAAATACCTTTAACTAATACACATGTACCCACAGTCGGAATAAATAAAAATCAGTCTATCAATAAAAAATGTTCAGTTACAATTTTCTCAACGTAACTCTATTTTCCACCATACTTTTATGTCTCGTATTATCAGTACATACATTGTGATACCTGAAATATTCAAGAATATATCACGTCATTAGGTCCCAATTTCAATAAACCTGGACCTGTAGATATGCTTATTAGTGCAAGTGAATTTTGGTCTCTATTATCCCAAGGTCAAATAAAGTTAGGAAAAGGATTGCCTATTATTTAAAATTAGATTATAATAATAGTCGGTTTATCACCAATTTACGCAACTAGTTTTAATTGTATCTTCTATTTTTCGATCCCATGTTGTTCAGAAGACGAACAATTAACTAAATTTTGGAAGCTAGAAGAACTTTAACAACTAATTTTATGTCACAAGATAATCCAGAATGTAAACAATTGTTTATAAATAATACTTCTAGAGCTCCTAATTGACAACTTATTCATTAATGAATATCAGGACTTGAATAATTTAAAAGACGTTACCATTGATCCCAAACCGGCACTGGCTTCCACGCCATCGTGTCTATAAAGATTCAAGTGTTACAACTAAGTTAAGAGTTGTTTTTGATAGAAGTTCTCGAACAACCAGCGGTTAGTCTTTTAAAGAATTACAAAACACAGAACCTATAATACAAAACATTTTTGGAATTTTTAATTCGATTCAGACAATAAAACTACGCTGTGTCAGCTGATATTAGCAAAATGTATCCTCAATTAAAAATGCATTCAGATACCAACCTTTTCATATAATAATTATTTTGCGAGATGATCGCAATAAAAATCTTTCAATTTTTCAAGCAAACACTGTTAGATATAGTACAGCAGCTGCACATTATCTAGTCATAAAATGTTTATCAATTAGCTGAAGACTATTCTCAATTATACCCATTCGCATCAAAAAGAATTTTAAGATTTTATACTCATGTTGGGAGACAATGATTCATCAAAAACATTAGAAATTAAATGACCCCAACAACAAAATTTATTAAGTTTTATTATTTCACCTATTACAATATCCAATAATTCTACTAAAAGAACAGTATTATTTTATATTTCTAAAATCTATGATCCGTTAAGACTTCTTAGCCCATCTATTATAATATCAAAAATACTTATACAACAATTATGAGCTAGAAAGTTATCTTGGGATGAATCAATTCCAGGTGACTTTTTGATAATCTGAAACAACTTTTACGATCAATTACACAATGTCAACAATTTAAAGATTCCTAGAAATGTATTTTCTTTACATTAATTAAAAGCATAAGAATGAGTGAGGATACGTTTTACTTATAAATTTAATGTTTTTTTAAAATTGAGTTTGACGACATTCTAATAAGCAATTGTATTAGAACTCAATACAAACGTGCAAATATCACTTCAAAGTGGTTTTAAGACAACATAACCTTTAAAAAAATATCTAGACATTCCTCCACCATTCCTTATAGGAAAGTGGTGACTACACCAGTTTTTTAAGAATGCTGATCTAACTTGTTCTATTTGACTTTTAATTTCTAACAATGATCCCATTTTTATTTATTATACAGCCCAGGAATTTGTACATTTCAACTTATTCTAATCGATCTCCGTCGATGATAATGTTAGCTTGCCCGTTCATCAGTGCTTGTAAATCTTGTTCATTTCCGCTTTTAGGACTATATTGTCTGCGTAACGCAAATTATTTAATCTCTTTCCATTTATTGTATTTTCTTCTTGTCTGTTTCCTAATGCTTCTGTAAAGATTACTTTGGAGTTTATGTTGAACAGCAATGTCGACAAAACGCAACCCTACCGTGCTCCTCGTAGTATTTTAATTTTGTTGGTAGATTTATTCCTGCGTCGTCGAGAATTTTTATCCCTTCTGCGTATAGTTCATCGGATTCTGGAGCTTTGCCGCTTTTTGCCCTCCAGGTTTGTAACTTTTTTTCTATATTTAGTTGCAGTTTTCCATCATTATTCAAATCTATATTAGAATTTGAAGTTGTATGTATCATATTTGTTGGCCAACTTCTCGATTTTATCACTTCTGTCAATCATTCATTTTTCTTTTTTTTTCTCGTATTTTTCTACGAATTGTGATTTGTATCTGTTTGTATTTCTATGTGTTTATATTTTTCACTTCTCTGCGATCGTCCATTTTTTCTTTTACTTCTTATTTCTTGGTGTTGTTTGTTTTTGTATTTTAAAATTGATTTTTTTATTGTCATCCAAATTATATTTAGGTCAATATCGTTTTCACTTAGTTCTTTCACTACACTTTGGATGTCTCTTATTATATTTTGCTCTATTTTTGCTTATATATTTGGACAGTTTTTTTCTGACAATTCTTATGTGGTTATTTTTGATTTTAATTATTTTTTAACTCGTTTTCAACTTTGTAATAATCGAGCTGGGGCTTTTGCCGCTCCGGGATATGTTTTTACGGCGTACATGCTGTTTCTTAATCTTCTATTTACCAGTCTACCGGGTGGTGACTTGGATAACGCAGCGTAGGGATTTCAATGCTAAATATTTAATGTTGGAATATTTGATTTCCTAATTATTCTAAATTCTAAACGTGTAAAATACTGCATCTATCCATATTATTTTTACAATTTTCCATTTCCCAAAACCAAAAAAATGGAAGAAAAAATAATTGTATTTTTTTAAAACCTTAAATGCCATGGAATTATGAAAACAAACATGAGCATTTATTTACATACAATGTCATTTCTGTTTTACGTTTATGATTGATTGTTAAATTCTGTTCTCTTTAAAATGTATTTAGTGCAAGAAAAAATGGAAATGATAAATTGGTTATATGCAACCCAAGTTTTAAAAAAGCACAAGTTTTGATCTTATAAATACCTACGACAGCAAAAATTAAGTGATCATGATTTGAAAAGGAGGTGTACGTTTTCCTTCCAAATGATTGAAAAATGTAACGCAGATAGTGATTTTTTAAGAAATACTTCGTGTAACAATGAATGCACGTTCACACTGCATAATAAACAAAACTTGAAAAATTACAGATTATGGTTTACTGACAATCCACACAAAATTGCACTGCCAGAACCCAATATCCCGAAAAAGTTAATGTTTAGGTGGGAATATTAGCTCATCACATTATAGAACCGTATACTGGGGGCACTTTGATCAATTTAGGATAACTTTTTTGTTGTACTAAGTCGAAAAACATTTTTTTGATATTTAAATAATTACATTATATAGATGTGTATCTAATGATTCATATTCTAGCATCACATTAAATCTAAGATTAATATTTTAATTTAAAAAAAATTAAAACATGGTGATCAAAGTCACCCAGCGACTTGGGGTGACTTTGATCAGACTCATTTCATGCTATGAAATTTTATTGTATATGTATATGTAAGTGGTCAATTTCACCCCGATCAAAATCGGCACAGCCATATTGAATATATGAATATTTTTATGGTTCGGGGTGAAATTGATCATGCAGGGTGAAATTGATCACAAAAATAAAATAACTATCTACAAACTTTTTATTTCTCAAAAGGTGAAAAAAAAACAAATAGAGTATTACAAATCTAACCCAAAAAGCACATTTTCTATTTTTTCTTAATACCTATTTAATATTCCTTAACATCAATAACAGTAGCGAAGTTATATTCAGGCCGATGTTCAGATCCTTCTTTTTTGGGCAATGGAAGCAAAGCAATAATGTCCTCTTTTTTTTACAGCAGAACGATCTTCGTCAACAAATCTGAACTTTTGAATGTCATTGTTCTTACTTGATTTCATTCCTTTTACGGTTATGTCATTGGACAAAGAAATCTCTTCAATAAGACACACATATCTATAGAATATGGTTTTTCTCTTTCCTGTGTCCTCAAATTTAATTAGTGCATATTGTCCGGGTTTAATGGCTTCATCCGTCACTTCCATATATTCAGGTAGTAACTCTGACCTCGCAGAAATATTTGATTCCGTGTCGCTGTCTTCAGTGAGAGGCAAATTAATGTTGGGTTTTTCTTCACTTTCAGAATCCATAGCTGTGATGCTTTTGCCTGGTGCAACGTTCAGTCTCTTTCTTTTTCTATTTCCATTATATGCTGGTTGTCCACTTTCTCTCTGTTTCTTAAGAAACTCTGTTAATGTGTCAGTAACTAATTCATTGGCATTTTCGTTTTCATCCGGAAGTTTCTTCAAAACTCTACTTGCATTTAAGAGATATACACCAGTGGGTTCAAACCCTGCAATGAGGTTTCTTTGTATAGCAGAAGAAATGTCTGAGTTTTTATTTTCCACGTCGTTCAGCTGTTCTAAAGTTTTTTTGAAAAGGCTGGGAAAAATCTCTTTTGGGACAACACCTCCTTTTGGATTTTCTATTTTCCATTTAAGCAGTACCTTTCGCCAAATAATTTTTAACGACCTAAAAAAGGCGACATCTAATGGTTGTAGGATGTGTGTGCTATTGGCCGGTAAGCAAACAAATGCCACATCGTTTATAAACACGTGGCATTTCTGTAACAAAATATCAATGAAAGACAGTTTAGTAAATACTAAATTCATTGATCAAAGTCACTCCACGGATGAAGAATCAACATTTAAAGGTTATGATGCAATGTTTTTTTTAATTTCTAAGAGAATTATGTTTCTAAAGCATGTTACTTTTGATAACAGTATAACTGATTATGATAAGAATGAATGCAACGCCTATGTACCTATAATTTTACAAACAACGTTTTATACACAAAATGCAAGCACAACTTTATAACGTAATATGCAGAACACTACTAAAAATTTAGAAACCAAAATATGGAAGAAATAATAATTATATATTTTTAAAACCTTAAATGCCATGGAATTATGAAAAAAACATGAGCATTTATTTACATACATTGTCATTTCTGTTTTAAGTTCATGATTGATTGTTAAATTCTGTTCTCTTTAAAATGTATTCAGCGCAAGAAAAAGTGGAAATGACAAATTGGTTATACGCAACCCAAGTTTTAAAAAAGCACAAGTTTTGATTTTATAAATACCTATGACAGCAAAAATTAAGTGATCATGATTTGAAAAGGAGGTGTACGTTTTGCTTCTAAATGATTGAAAAATGTAACGCAGATAGGGATTTTTAAGAACATACTTCGTTTACGAATGAATGGACGTTCATACAGCATAATAAACAAAACTTGCAAAATTACAGATTATGGTTTACTGACAATCCACACAAAATTGCACTGCCAGAACCCAAATCCCGAAAAAGTTAATGTTTAGGTGGGAATATCAGCTCATCACATTATAGAACCGTATACTGGGGGCACTTTGATCAATTTAGGATAACTTTTTTGTTGTACTAAGTCGAAAAACATTTTTTTGATATTTAAATAATTACATTATATAGATGTGTATCTAATGATTCATATTCTAGCATCACATTAAATCTAAGATTAATATTTTAATTTAAAAAAAATTAAAACATGGTGATCAAAGTCACCCAGCGACTTGGGGTGACTTTGATCAGACTCATTTCATGCTATGAAATTTTATTGTATATGTATATGTAAGTGGTCAATTTCACCCCGATCAAAATCGGCACAGCCATATTGAATATATGAATATTTTTATGGTTCGGGGTGAAATTGATCATGCAGGGTGAAATTGATCACAAAAATAAAATAACTATCTACAAACTTTTTATTTCTCAAAAGGTGAAAAAAAAACAAATAGAGTATTACAAATCTAACCCAAAAGCACATTTTCTATTTTTCTTAATACCTATTTAATATTCCTTAACATCAATAACAGTAGCGAAGTTATATTCAGGCCGATGTTCAGATCCTTCTTTTTGAGCAATGCAACCAAAGCACTAATTTCCTCTTTTTTTTACAGCAGAACGATCTTCGTCAACAAATCTGAACTTTTGAATGTCATTGTTCTTACTTGATTTCATTCCTTTTACGGTTATGTCATTGGACAAAGAAATCTCTTCAATAAGACACACATATCTATAGAATATGGTTTTTCTCTTTCCTGTGTCCTCAAATTTAATTAGTGCATATTGTCCGGGTTTAATGGCTTCATCCGTCACTTCCATATATTCAGGTAGTAACTCTGACCTCGCAGAAATATTTGATTCCGTGTCGCTGTCTTCAGTGAGAGGCAAATTAATGTTGGGTTTTTCCTCACTTTCAGAATCCATAGCTGTGATGCTTTTGCCTGGTGCAACGTTCAGTCTCTTTCTTTTTCTATTTCCATTATATGCTGGTTGTCCACTTTCTCTCTGTTTCTTAAGAAACTCTGTTAATGTGTCAGTAACTAATTCATTGGCATTTTCGTTTTCATCCGGAAGTTTCTTCAAAACTCTACTTGCATTTAAGAGATATACACCAGTGGGTTCAAACCCTGCAATGAGGTTTCTTTGTATAGCAGAAGAAATGTCTGAGTTTTTATTTTCCACGTCGTTCAGCTGTTCTAAAGCTTTTTTGAAAATGCTGGGAAGAATCTCTTTGGGACACCACCTCCTTTTGGATTTTCTATTTTCCATTTAAGCAGTACCTTTCGCCAAATAATTTTTAACGACCTAAAAAAGGCGACATCTAATGGTTGTAGGATGTGTGTGCTATTGGCCGGTAAGCAAACAAATGCCACATCGTTTATAAACACGTGGCATTTCTGTAACAAAATATCAATGAAAGACAGTTTAGTAAATACTAAATTCATTGATCAAAGTCACTCCACGGATGAAGAATCAACATTTAAAGGTTATGATGCAATGTTTTTTTTAATTTCTAAGAGAATTATGTTTCTAAAGCATGTTACTTTTGATAACAGTATAACTGATTATGATAAGAATGAATGCAACGCCTATGTACCTATAATTTTACAAACAACGTTTTATACACAAAATGCAAGCACAACTTTATAACGTAATATGCAGAACACTACTAAAAATTTAGAAACCAAAATATGCATAACCAAGGCTTCTCATATTGGTAGAACTATCTATGGTCAATTGAAATAATTACTTCTTCATATCTAGGTTACAAACCACAAAATTTAAAAACTAAACGGTTGATCAAAGTCACCCCTAAAAATCAAAGTCACCCCATTTTACGGAACCCAATCTTTTGCTCAAAGTTTTCTTTGAGTATTTTAAAATTTATGTTTATATTTTAAAATGCAGAAGATCTCATAAGTTTTATTCAAGCCAAGTGTGACAAAATATCACAATATCAATAGCCAATGTTAGGCGGTAATTTTACGACTGTTTTTTTTTGTTAAAGTAATTAAATTCTGTTTCTTACTACTTGTTTTATGGTTTTGTAATTACTTATAAAATAAGTTAAACTTAACAATTAAATGTAAGTGCATTTTGCTGGTTTTGTAATTCCATGGCCTTATCAAATTTTTTTAAATAGAATTTTACTTCTTCCATTTTTTCGGTTCCGGCAAATGAAAAAATGTAAACAACGGTATAGATGGATGCAGTATTATTCTTCAAAATATTAGGTTACACCTTTTCTCTAAAATAATTAAGAAAGCAAATAATTTAACATTAACAATATAGCATTGAAACCCCTATGCTGCGTTTTCCAACTTAACACGCTGTATAGTGTATCCCATTTCTGATTATATTCTTTGAAGTATGCTCTGGTAAATTTCACGTGTACAGCCTTCTGAGCGGAAATTGAAAGTAATTACATATTAGTAATCTTTTTGACAGAGTTGTAAGTCTATATTCACGTTAATTTTTGGTTTCTAAGCCATACCCCCGCCACTATGTACTCGTATTTACTTTTTCTTATCTTAGCATTTAGATCGCTGCAGACTTTAGTTGAAAAATTTTTTACCTTATCCGCAGTTGAGGCGTACACCAGTAGTACAATAATACTATCAGGGTGCGTTGCTATTTGTCATATTTCTATCTGTTAATGGAACAAAGTTGATAACAGATTTCTGTAGTTTTTGTTTGTTTTTGTTTTATTGTTGCGTTTAATGTTTTACGCGGGATTGAAGCAAAGCTTTTTGTCGTTTATGACAGATATTACTGACAAGATTAAATTTAAATTAAAATAAATATTATTTCAGATTATTGACTTTTCTTCTTTTTATTTATTGATGAAAAAGTAAAATGTTCGTGGGACTCTGCCGTTTTACATTAGAAAATTTAAGGCAACTAAAATGACCCGAATGTACAATTGGTTGCATAAGCGTATGAACAATCTTGATCACTGTACAAATATTTCGTTTTAATTTCATCACAATTATGATAACCACAACTACTACAGCTATTAACTATTTTTTAAAAATTAAATCACATACAATATGACCGAGGTCAATCATTGACTAATCATCGTTACTTAAAGATTCACTTGCCTCTCAGTTTCGCGCTCAGCCTCATCTGAATTCAACATTAACTGTAAACGTTAAACTTTTCACAACCTCGTTCATTAAATCATCTGTTGTTTTCCAATCTTCATTTGTTAAATCCTGATTTCCTCTATTTTCATCACCTCTTCTCTTAGTTCCCTGCATTTCTGTCTCATGTGGTTAAGGTCTTCCGTTTCTTCCCCACATAGCCTGCACATTTTTTCTGGTTCTTCTTTCCAATATTTGTTCCCTAACTCCTCGTTGCCACATCTGAACCTTGCTACCATTTTTTTCTTTTTGTTGCTTTTAATCTCTCTATCTTTAAATATTCCGGCACCTTCACCCATGATATCTTTATAATTCCTATTATATCTGCTCTCTTTTATCTTTGTCCATCTTTCTTGTTTTTCGATGTCTCTATCTCTCCTTATTATTTCTTCCCTTATCCCTACTCCCTCTTCTCTTAATCTCTCCACTTCTTCACTCGCGTACCCGTTTCTTTTGTAATACTCTTCTCTGCCCTCCTGCCCGTACTTCACTTTCCCTCCCTTTATCTCTTTCCAACATTCTTGCAGTATTTTGCAATCTGTTCTTTCCCTCATTTCTTCCTCGTATTTTATTGCTCTTTTTCCTGTCTCTACCCTTATTTTTTCTATCTGTACCTCCTCCCTCACAATATACCCTCGTGTATCCCTGTCCAGTCCTAACACCCATCTCCATTATTTTTCCTGTAGCCCTCTACCTCCTTCCACTCCTTCCAGCCCCATATTTCCGCTCCATACATTACCACCCCCTTTATTAATTTTTCAAACAACAATCTTCTTTTTTTTTATATCCATCTTGAATACTCTTTCCCCCACACCCCAGACTTGTCCTATTAGCCTGTTTCCTTTCTTCACCCTTTCCTTTATGTGTTCTCCCTCTTTATTATCCTGTTTCAACGTGTAGCCCAGGTATGTAAATTCCTTCACTTGTTGCACTTTCTCATCACTCCATCTTCTTCCTCTCTTTTTCTTTTCCCCCCTCCTTTTCTAAATATATATATTTCTTGTTATAAAACATTAGTTTTCTTTCAATTAAATATATCGATTAAAAAGCTACTTGTTATTTATTGAACAAATCAATGACATTACAAATAATAATTATTTTGCGTCCTAAATTAAATAAGCCTTCTTAATATGATGTTAAACTGTCCTACAGAAGCTATTTTCTTTTTTTCCTAAAATAAAGTTTACTAAAAATAAAAAGTAGTCTACTGTCATAGAGTGTATTGTCAAATCCAATTGTATGACAGAAAACGAATCATGTATTGGACTATCTTATTAGTTTAGTTTTAGAAAAAAGGAAGTTACTTCTGTACGACACTTTGACAGCAAACTGACAGCATTCTGAAATAGCCTACAGAAACAATTGCAACCTAAAAATATTTTCCAAATGTTGTAAAGGTAAATTGAAATAGATTGTTCTAAAAGAACAAATTTGTACACAAACAAGACAAAAATTCTTATATAAAAACAAAACGGAATATGAAAAACCTAAATAACAACAAATAACAACGTAAATGAAATCGCGATACATGATTGGTCGACACAATTTGTCCTTTAAATTAGTTCGTATATATTCTAGGTTTTTCTTAATTTTGTGGCACAGTAAATTATTGTTTTTAAATAGCGGAAACCACGCGAGCTGTGACGTGAACGGTTCTTCCCTCAGAAAAAAATTTGAGCTACTCCCAAGCAACGCCTAAAGAAGTTTTACTTGAAAAAAATTATGTTAAGGTGATACAAAAAACGCGTTTTAAACTTGGCAATATTCTTACTTGTCTCAAAAAGATCTGTATTATAAATATAAAATTTTTGTTTTGAAATAAACAAAACAATTACAAAGTAACAAATATGAAAATTAATTATTTTTTTTAATAATTAAAAATACGGTTACATTACGTTACCGTACTGACGTATTTTAAAAAAATAAATAATTATTATAATAATTTGTTGATTTAACAAACACTTATTTGTATAAGCAAACGTGTTGATCAGAAAGTAATATTAACAGTTTTATTATTTGTGTATGCATTATACTAAAAACGAAAAGAATTTGATAATAATATCGAGTTTCTAAAGTATTTAAAAACTTTGAGAATATTGTGACAAACGATGGACTGTTCTAGATTAGATAAAGTAAAAATATAAAAAGTATCTGAACGAAGTCTAGTTAAAAGTCGAAAGTGTGAAGAATCGGTGTAAATAAATAGTGTTCAACGCGCGTGTCAGTAAAAATAAATACAACATCGTGTAAGTAAACATTGTTTATAAATATCGAGTGATAGTAATATATAAACTACTCGTAAGCTGTTTTTCTTAAATATTGTTTTGTTTTATTAGTTAGTTAAATTAAAAGTTAGTACTAAATTACGTGTAAGCTGGATAAGTATATTTATGTTATTTAATTATATTCTTACCCGGAAAATCCATATGCATTTTTTATTATAAAAAATTGCGAATTTAGAAGATTAAAAAAAACACACAAGAAAAATGTAAATCAACACAGCAGGCATAATATACAGCAAATTACTGAATTATATATGCGTACACTTACTTGCGTTGCACGTGGAAATTTCATCTATAATAAATTTTGCAAAACCAAAAAAAAACCTATTTTCTCATAAATTTCTTGTATTTTTTTTATTAAATTTTTGTCATATCACTTAATCAAGTGTAAAAAAATGTTGATGCTATATAGTCGGTTATTGATGAAATTTTATAACGGTTGAGGCAGAACAGAGCTTAAACTGGTTCCAAACGTTTTTATTATTTTCATTTTTAAGTGCATTATTAAATTAAGAAAAGCGTTTTCTTTGCCAAACACAATTTTATACATTCAACTCGTTGGTTTTTAAAAGCGTTGGTAAATACTTTTGTCTTTATTCTACTAAGTACAGGGGAATGAATACAATTTTAGTCAATTTTAAAGTATCGAAGCTAACACTCTAGTTAATTAATTACGTAATGGTTGGCTCATTTTCTGTTTTATTCAATTTGTTTTTATTTGTTCGACTTCTTTAGTATTTTAAGTAACATTAATACAAGAACTTGACTATTTACAGTTATATTGCTTATAACAATATTATATTGCTGAAATATCTATATTTAATCGTATGCTTTCATTATCTTATATTTTATCACTTTCAGTAGTCTTTGATGTATGTATTTACTATTTTATTAATTCTGTTATAACTTTGCACATTTTACAATTACGTATTCATATAAGTATATTTAAAGTAATCGCAGTTCAATTTTTGTATATTTAAGTTATTTCATTATTTTTTAATTTTTAATTATTTAACAATCTTTTAAATTGTTTATCTAAGGTTATTTAATTTTTTGTGTTTTAGTTGTTTTGAAGTTTTACCATAGCATTTAATGTGCTACCTGATAATTTAAGTTTATACTTTATTGTCTCGAATTAAGCACAACACGTTTGCATTCCTTGACCTGCAAAACTCATTTACTAACTTTAATTAAATAAAATTTATCAACGTTAAATATATTAATATTTAAAATTAGTTAGGTCTATACACTAATGGCTTTTATTTATGTTTGAATCAAGTTATTAAATAAAGATACAAGCAACCACTAAATAGCATTTAAAATTATGTGCTCGGAAAAAATAGGTTTATTAAGTTTTGATGTTGTAGTTAGTTAAATATCATTTAAAACAAATTTGATAAGATTTATTGATCCTATTGTATTAAGAGGCTATGGCTGCGGAGTTTCTAAAATATTTTATAAGTTTTGTACCTTCAAAGTTTAAATGTGTTTCAAATTAAGTGTACTTCATTGAGAAAATTGACAAGAACAATTTCGGTTAATGAGGCTTAACTCTAAGATGCACAACATGAGCCGGATGCCTTTTACGTCTTAGCAAAATTTCTGGCTTGCCATGGACCACCAACTATTTGGAAATGTATATGGATATATACTAAATATAAATAAATAAAGGGTTGTTCTATCCATCTATACATAAAACACACAAAATTATTCAAAGTCAACAGTATTATAATTTATTTTTTGCGAAAATTTTATTTTAAGCCTGTATGGCGCAGTGTTTAATTTTGTATAAAATTTTCATATAAATTTTTTACTAAATTTGATTTTATTTTTGTCAAATCGTATTACTCACTTGTATATGCCACTTGTATTATATTTTATTCCTTAATGATTTATATTCACAAAAAAAAATTGATTATTAACTTTATATTTATTTTATAGTTAACTTATACATTCTCCTATTACCAAAGTAGCTTATAATAATACTCTAATGTAACAGCAACGCATGTATATTACAATGTGTGCAGTGTCTCCTATACCCACACCGTGTCCATATGTAACATCTCCCTGGCTTTAAAAAGCAACCAATAATTATTCTAACTTCTCTACTACTTCGTGTTGTAACCATGGACCAGTTGTCAACATGTGTAGGTAATATTATATCAACATCAGGTATTTTTCCAATGTTTATAACACTATTGTTATTGTTACAATTTTCCTTTATTTCTATTTTACGTTAAGCTTTTAATTATTTATTTAATTCGGAATATGGATCCAGGCCCGCAAATAAATCTTCGGTGTCTAATTCTTTTAGCTGGTCCGTTTCTATTGAAATTATAGTAAGATTACTTAGTCGGTTTTGTCCCATGCTCGATCTTCAATAATTTTTTATTTTATTTTTTTTTCCAGTTCTTCCTCCCTTTTTCTTTCATTCAGCAAATTTTGGTATCCAGACATTTTCTTCTTTATCCTGTATACTGTAAAGAAATTAATACGTCAGTAAACAAATTGACAATATATTTATGAAAAATGGAAATCTTTCGACGTCTCAAACTCAAACTCGAAAGTATTTTCTCAACATTACTTATTTCAAGTTATTTCAACATTTATAAACTGTTATAAATAGTAATATTAGTGCTTATTAATTATTTTGTTTGAATTTACTTCAATTTTTAATTTTAATTTAATTTAATTTTAATAAATTTAAAATAAAAAGTATATTTTAGATGAACTCACCTTAATTCACAACACAAAACACACCACTATAAAGTCTGTAAGAGTACAAAAAACTAAAGTTTCAAAAGGAGATATCTTTTACCCCATGCACCTTTTCACTGCGCTAAGTTAATTATCGATCGGGCATCAGGTAACAAATGAAATCGCGACCGATGCAGCGCTTAAATATATAAAGTTTCGTACATTGCAAGCTCAGACAGAAAAAAACGCTTGTTTGCTCGTTGGCTCGTTGCAAGCCAAATTTCAAGCTCTAACATAAATAAAATCAGATTATTTTGAGTTCACACAATTCATGTCATCATGTTACGTATTACGTATTCGATAGAATAAATGCTATTATTGCGTACTTTTATTTCGAAAATATATTATTTTCGAGAAGTAATTTGGTTCCCTCGTCCCAAAGAGTAAATATAAAAAAATAAACAAATAAAAAACAATGTTATAGCAAGCAATTACTTACTGGTTTTTTTATCATTATAAATTTTGTTTTGACAATGTTGTGTGTTGTTTTATCTTTTTTTTTGAGTTTCGAAGCTATTCAGCGCCTCGGCGCCGTCGTGCGCCACACGACTTTGCCCTTATGTACGGAGCGGGACTGTATGGATCACACATTACTTTTTCCTTTCTTTCAAATGCAATTTTTGTTGGGTTTATATACTTATTGTTTCGAATAATGTGTGTTCATCTTCGTTTTCTATTTCATATGTTTTATCTCTGGCTTTATTTGCAATGTTTCCAATCTATCTAGAACCTAGTTTATCTTGAAACTTAATACTATCGTGTACCTTACATTCTTTTTTCTGCTTTACTCCTTCCTTATCTTAATAAGATTTTGATTTTATTTGATTGTTATTAATTTTACTTTGAAATAACTGTTCATTACTAAGATTTGGTTTTAATTTGTTTTCCGAAATTGGTAAGTTATCGCAAAAGTAACGTGACATTAGTAATTGTGAAGGTATATAAGTTCCATAAACAGGTGTGTTCCTGTATGTCAGAGAGCTAAATAAATATCTTCTTTAGTTTCCGGTTTTTTAATAATCTTCTTAACGGTCTGGATTGTTCTTTCTGTCATACCGTTTGATTGTTGATAATATAGACTTGACATTATATTTTGAAAATTCTAATCTAAAGTAAATTGTTTAAATAAACGACTAGTAAATTGTGAACCTGAGTCACTTTGTAAAACGACAGGAATGTCATGTCTAGCAAAAATCGATTTTGCTTTATTGATCACATTAAAAGCACTCAAATCAGTTTTTAAGTTCATTATTTCTGTATATTTCGAATAATAGTCAACTACGATTAAGTGTCATTATATAATTCGTACAAATGAACTCCGACTTCATCCCATGGTCTTTTAGCAATACCATGAGGTGTCATTGGCTCTGGAGGACTGGAATTTGTAAACTTTTAACATACTTTACACTTACTTACGAAATATTTTATTTTTTTATTAATTTGAGGCCAATAAACTGCTAAATTAGCTCTCAGGATGCAGGTTAATTCCAAAGTGTCTCAAATGAACACAATGCAATATTTTACTTGTAAACATTTTTGGTACGATTATATTATTGTTTTTATACAATAAATTGTCACAATCAGTTATTTCGTGTCTAAATTTATGTTCAAAAGACAAATTTCTAATGGTTTTTGGCCTACCTTTATTTATGTATCTTTTCAATAATTTTAAATCGTCGTCGGACTCTGTTAACGCTTGTCGTTGCTTTAACCGTTCGTCTGTTACTGTTAAATTGTTTATAGCACGTACGTGTAAATCAGTTAGTTTGTAATTAAATTCTGTTGAAAGTGACGTTCTTGATAATGCATCGGTCACAATCAAGTCTTTTCATGGTTTATACGTCAACTCAAAATTGTATTTTTGTAAGGTAAGTAGCATTCTCTGTAAACGCGGTGGTGTTGGTAATAATGACTTCTTGATAATTGGTATGAGTAGTTTATGTTCTGTTTCTATTATGAATTTATTTCCATAAACATACTGATAACACTTATCAACGCCGTAGCATACAACCAGTAATTCTTTTTTCAATTTGGGTGTATCTTTGTTGTACGTCAATCGTTGATTTCAATGCGTATGCTACTAGTTTGCCTTCTTGAAGCAAAACTGCTCCTAAACCTACTTGTGACGCATCTACCGATATTGTCATTTCTTTTTCCATATCAAAATACTGTAAACAGGGCTTATTTATGATAATTTGTTTTAATTTTTTAAAGCAATTTTCACAGTTCGAGTCCCACTCAAAAATTGAATCTATTTTAATTAAATTTCTTAAAAGAGCTGTTTTATTTGACAAATTTAGAATAAACCTGCCTGCATAGGTAACTAATCCCAAAAATCGTCGAACCTTATTTATTTTTTGGTGCAGGCATGTCTCTTATTGCCTCTATTTTCTCTAATTTTATTCATTCTCTTGTAAATTTGTAGTCTAAGTATTTTATTTCTTTTATCCCTATTTTACTTTTTGATTTATTAAATTTAATGTAATAGCGAAGGCTTCCACGGCCGGAATCTATACTAACATTAGAATGTCTTCCGGGTTTGGACCGTGTCATTGTTGTTGTAACCGAAGTTTCGCTCACTTTCGTAAGGGGCTTTATCAGGATGTGAGATAAATCGCAAAACTCAAACAAACAACCGAACTTTTGGATGACAAAGTAAAAGACGCAAGAGAAAATCAAATAAAGACTAAATCGGTGGGGCGCCAATTAAGGCTTCTAGGTTCTTATTCACCAAGAAACTTGTCCGGAAGCTTTAATTCTGATGGGACTTTCCTTCAAAAATTAACGACATAGATCTAAAAAATATACTTAAACAAAACAGAAAAAAATACACCGCGAAGAGGTATAAAGTAAAAGCTTTACTTACAAGTTAAATAATTTAATTATTTAAGTTACATAAAAAAACTATACTATAACATCAATTGTGTTTTTAAAATTTTTTGATCACAGTTTGGTACGTGCTCTAAATTTAAATTGCCCTACCTTGTAAATTGTGATATTTTCAAATTAACCATTCACTTTTCGACGCCATCTAACGAGTATCGTGCTGGTCATTTCCGTTCGAGCCATTAGACGCTTAATATGCCTGCTTGAAGATAAATAAATTTTTCTTAGAACATACACTGCTTGAGGCGTTAATTATTTTGAAAACAGCTTCAATTAGGTAATTTATTCAACGCAGGTTAAATTATGTTTATTCTTTTTCTGATTAAGTGTAATTTACATGTCGATTTCTTAGCACCACGTGTTACCTTCAAATGTGGATCACGATCATCTACCTATAAGGCTTAAAACCTTCAAGCACCCCTTTAATGGATCAGGAACATTCGGAACGATTGCGAAAATATTTCTAAAAGCAAAGCATCGAACCAGTAATTAAGTATAATTCTATTGTTTAGCTGACCGTGCAAGGTTCGTAAACTTCTAGAAGCTTGGAGCAATTTATACTTAACAATAAATCATAGATGAAGACAGATGAAGCAGTTGCAGGAGGAGAAGCTTTCAAGTGGTAATAATAACGTTAAATTTGATTTTTAATCGCAATATTGCGAAATTAGGGTTATACAAGAAGGGACACTCACGAGATTGACACATTGTTTAAAACATAAACCGTACATTACGAAATGGAGTACATTACCTCCCTTAAAATTTCAAGTTATATCAGTTAAAAACGTAATACTGGTACAGGTGGTAAAAATTTCTGACGCAACTCTCACCCTCTACTTATCTACTCTTATCTTCAAATTTATTTTTACACCGACACAATTTTGTCAACTCCCACTATAGGCGAAACTATAACGTATAAGTTTTAAAAAAATAAGTCAAGAAAATATAACGCAATTTTGTCACAACTGAAGTAAAAGCAGTTCTTAAAAAGGTCCGAAAACAAATTTAATCTGAACAGGTAATTTTCAAAAAGACGATAATACCTGCTTTTAGTAATCATTAAAGAACAGAAATACTTAAAATTATACCACAAACTGCATGATTTTTGAAGTTCAAATACTAATAAATGTATCTATAAATTAACGTTAAGAAAGCAAAAAGGTTGAGTTACAAGAAATAGCAAATTTATAGCATTATACAAAAAAATTGGAATTTTAGAGCTTAAGGATTTTTTACGAAGTTTAAAATCTACTATAAATGTATAATTTGCTACGAAACAACTACAGTCAGGTTCAAGAAATTTTGGTTTTGAAAATCGCATCATAAAGACAATAAACAAGTGTGTATACCGGGACTTTTACAAAAACAAACCGACAAATTTAACACAAAGACGACACGTCTTAAATATGTTGCTCGTGCCTTGCAACTTCAGATTTCCCGACCCTTGCGTTTGAAAGTTCAAGAAGACGTTACTGTGTCGATTGAAAGTTTTTGTTTGAGCTTTATGTCTTGAAAGATCTTTTGCAGCTTTAGGCATACAAAGCTTTATTAGAAATTCACCGATTGTGTCTGCTTTTTTGGATTTGGCAATCAATTTAAAAATTTCAAACTGTGCAGCTAATATTTTTTAGGTGTTACATAACTTGTTCCACTGGGTTCAAGTTTCATTTTTTTATTGGCTTTAAATGACTTTGCAGGTTTTAAAGCGTTCTTGGCAAAAACAATTGTTTATAGTACGCATTGGGATTTAGTTTCCCCATTTATTTCTATTAAAGTAGAGCCCAGTTTAATACAATCGACGTCACCTAGTTTTAATGACAAACTTCTGGAACTGACGTACAAAATAAATCGGCAATAAAAACAATCAGATTTGATAATTTGAAATGTTTTTGGAAAGCCATCATGTGGTAAAAATACCACGTATGATATATAGAAAACTATAAATTAGTACGGAATGTAGAAAAGTTGTTATTGAATTTAGTGACAGTCAATAATGTATTGACAAGTAAAGCTGTCAAAATCTCAACTATAAAATAGGTTAGGAACAATGTCGGTATAATTGTAAAAAACAACATCAGAACTAGCGGACAGCTGTTTCGTTCTTTTGGAACTCATCAGCGCTAGGATACACCGATGTGTTTTTTATTTATTTTATTTTATTTATAGATTTGATAAATTCACAGCAACTGCTAGGAATTAACGTGTGACAAACAAGACAATCAAGGTTTATTTTGCTTACATGTTAAAATCTGGGGCAATTGTTTACTCTAAAGACCTTCGTAGACCAACAATATCTCCTTTTTGCTGTCGAACTTTAAAACATAAGCTCAGAACAAAACAACTAACGTAACAAAAAGCGAACTGAACAAACCGAGTTAGACACTGGCTGCTGGCTGCACGTTCCACGCACACTCCCGCACCCACGTACCTCCCGACGATGTCGTTTCCCTCCGGTACTTGAGTGGTTTTTACTTATAGTAAACTCGCACCGCGCGTTGCAGTGTCAACTCGTGGTCACATATTTAATATATGCAGTATGCCTCCGTAGACTACTTTGGGTGTTTCCAGAAACAACCACTACTGTATGCCATATCTCCATTGTAAGCATGATCTTTCCTTTCTTCTTTTGTCGTTTCCCGGTATCCACCGTAATGTAGTTTTGGTTCATCTATTATTTTTTTTGTCAGCTTATAAGCGCCTGTACACAGACAAAAATGCGAAAAACATCAAAGTGGTTTTCAATGGGACAAATAAGTAAGCCACTGGTAAAGCATTCTTAGACACCGGACATATAAAAATCGAGCAGACATGGTAACTTTTGGCGCAGATTATATAGAGAAACCATCAAAATTAAGAAGTGCAACAACTTCAATAGGAGAATGGCATCGACCTAGCATCAGTGTGAAAAAACATGGGGAAAGTGGTGAACCAAGACGGTCACGTACCGACGACCCAGAGCAGCGTAATATAAATGTTTGTTTGTGTGAAGAATAACTGTCGAACGTCAAATCTAATTAGTTTTACAAAGTTTGTATGTTTTGTAAATTTGCGAATTTATAAAAAATGTGAGTATAGAACGTGGTTTAAAAACCTTTTTATATTTTTTGCAATCTGTTTATACTCTTCTTGTTATTTCCGCGGACATAATTTTTTTTTCTGTTGAGATTTGTCGACCTATATGTCTCAACAATTTCCAACGGTATTTCTAAGCCTAAGTCTATGAGAATTCAAATTTAATATTTTTTTGTTGTATTTGCAAGTTTTTCTTGTTTTTTTCTTAACAGATTCTTTCAGAATTGAAGTTCATTTGTCATTAATTTCATTATTTCCTGTTCGTTGATTTCTACTATAGTCCTTACTTTCTTTAAATACACAAGCGCGTGGAGAAGTCACTAACTATTAACAAAGTAAGTTGTCTCTGTAACGAAGTGCGGTATATTCACGCCGTGTCACATCGGAACATCTCACGTCTCACAAGACTGTTTTGACTTGACTCATGAGAACGTAGAATTAGGCGCAGCTAAGCACCGTGCAGTGCATATCCTCACTGTTTAGGCCAAATGTAGCGTATAGTTTAGGGAGTTTTTTGTTTTTGTTTTTTATGGGTTGGACACTAACCAAAGTGGCCAGTGATAATTAATAGCAAGGACAGTTGTTTGTAAGAATTCTATATTCAATAAAAAATATACAGGCTACATTAATAAGATTCACTCAAAGATTCTTAACACCCTTTGCCTCTCTCTTTGTCCGATCATCGTTGTAATCGGGAATATAAAGCTGCTGCCAACTAAGGACCGTTGCTTTCTGATTTCATTCATTTTGAGGAGGTTATATCAGTTTATTTAAAATTACTATCGTTTTGACTTCTTTTTAAATAAAGTTTTTACATTTTACGTTCCCAATCAAATTAGCGTGTAACAGATTTTACATCAATTTTGAACAGAAAAATTTTATACATATAGTCGTTACCAGAAGAGATGATTCCTATGTCATAGACGTAAGCAAGTGAATTAGGTTAAAACTCGCTAATCAAATAATTTACTTTAACATGTAATTGCTGGTTAAAAACTATAATTTACTAAATATCTAGTGTTGGCAGTGCTAATTTCTTTTAATCAAAATACTAACCTACAAAATTAATATTTGTTACAGAAGAGTTAATACACATTTAAGTAAGGTGTTTAAATCCTTCAATTGTAGGAGAATGGCGACAAGAAAACACAACTTAAAGTGTTTTTTGTAGGCAACGTTTCGTGAACAGTGTGTTCACTTCATCAGGCCTCTGTTTAATAAATGAGAAAAAAGACAAAATTAACAAAACATAAGTACAGCTCAGGTGTAACAAACAAACTTTTTAAGCAAATAATGAGTTGTAAAAAACTAAACAATACAAATCGTTTACATGAACAAACAACATTAAACCAACAAAACCAAGTCAAATGATATAAAATAGACAAATTACTTACAAAAAAACTAAGAACAAGTAGTGGTGGTCCGCCAACACAGTCGATAACATTTAAACAATAAATTCAAAACAAGGAAACAAACTTTTATGTGTTTCCTTGTTTTGAATTTATTGTTTAAATGTTATCGACTGTGTTGGCGGACCACCACTACTTGTTCTTAGTTTTTTTGTAAGTAATTTGTCTATTTTATATCATTTGACTTGGTTTTGTTGGTTTAATGTTGTTTGTTCATGTAAACGATTTGTATTGTTTAGTTTTTTACAACTCATTATTTGCTTAAAAAGTTTGTTTGTTACACCTGAGCTGTACTTATGTTTTGTTAATTTTGTCTTTTTTCTCATTTATTAAACAGAGGCCTGATGAAGTGAACACACTGTTCACGAAACGTTGCCTACAAAAAACACTTTAAGTTGTGTTTTCTTGTCGCCATTCTCCTACAATTGAAGGATTTAAACACCTTACTTAAATACACCATTAGGAGGTTAAATAATTTCATCGTTAATACACATTATAATTAAACAAAAAATAAGAATTAATCGGATGAATAATTACGTTGATTACACATACAGTGGTTTAAATTGAACTTTAACGGCTGCATTCGTTTGTGTGTAAGTTTTATATACACGATATAACTGAAATGTAAATAAAAAGCTTATGACAAATGTCAACTAATCGTAATCAACGATGAAATCAATTGAGTAATTTATTTATAACACAAACCAAAAATTGTGTTATCGCTGTTGTACTTACAGTTTTCTCTTTTCATTCGAATAATGGAATATGTATTCTAAATTGCAGGATGATGACGCAGGGATCTTCTTTCGTGGCAACGACTCTATTTATATTTGTTGTAATAATGTATAAAAAAATGCAAATTTTTTAAAAATAATTTTATAGTGTTTAATTACGTTTATAAAATATAATTTGAGTTGTAATACATGATATAAATTTGATTTCGATCATCGTAAAATACAAATATACTTTTATGTTAGGTACAGTAAATAATTTTAGTACACGGCAGTTTGAAGTTTTGATGACAACTAACTAAACAATACACTTGACAACACAAAACTAAACAACATTATGGTTTGAGTTAATATTTAATTTATTACATTAGTTAAGTAAGTATTTAACAGTAACTGATCAATCTTTCCTAAAGATTATAGTAAACTAAAAATGTTGTTATAATTGTAATGCATAAATAGGATCTTACAATAAATATAATTTTATTTACTAAATTTTGCATTTAAACATCCAAGGTTCTTTCCATTGAAAGAATTTTAGATATATGCTTTATTGACTAACTTTTAGTAAGTTTTCTACTTTATTCGGTATATTGCATTCTTATGTAACTAATACCGTTCTATCAATATTACACAAAACGAAACTTTATGCTGGCTTTAGAAAGGTATAATCAAATATTGATTACATTATTTTTTTTATTAATGCAAATGGCTTATTTATAATCTGCTTATTTGAAGTTTAATAAATAAAATAGTAATTCAATCGTGGTGGGTTATAAAGCTAGTACAATAGTGAATTACAACTGCGGAGTTCAAACGATAATAATTTTATTAAAACAAAAATATAAAAACACAGAAAATTTAAAGCATTTATTATTGATATCATTTTAGTCAACATATACTATCAACTATTTATACGCATCCATGTTTCAAAACCGTAGTATTATAAAAACAAAAAGTCGTATATAAACTTTGTTAAAATATTGTTAGAAATTGCTTACAGAAACCTAAAGAATTGTAAAAAAAATGATGTGGTCACCACACGACTTTCCTATAAGGAATGATGGAGGAATTTCTACAATTTTTTTAACTTCAGGTTATGTTGTCATAAAACCAGTTTGAAGTGATATGTACACGTTTGTATTGACTTCCTAGCATGCTATAATTATTTTGAATTTTTTTTCCTAGGTTTCATAAGTATATAAACGAAATACAGCAAATTGAGCTTATGTTGTCATATCGACTAACCCCTATATTTGTGTGCCTCGATATTGCTTTCCCTTTTAGTAAAGCAGTAACAATTATTATTTTTAACGTATCTTGCTTTCCCTTCAAGATATGGATTTTTTTCTAAGAAAAATTGTCGCAGGCAGGATTCGAACTTATATTTATAAATTTATGTTAAATTATAAATAAAATATCTAATAAACTGTTAATGTTAAAAATCTTTTTATTTGAATAAAATAATTCGAATAATTTAGATACGTACAAAATTATTTAAGAAGAACTGTTAAAAATGGCAGATACACCCACTTCCGGTGTTTTTATCAACCCATCTCTTGACAGAACCGAGAGACTATGAAAAGCCTATTGGATGTTAGATTTATTTTACATTTATTCTATTTTTTATTTTAGAGAAATAGTTAGTAATTTCTCTTTTACTTAATAAAATCCTTTTTCTTAATTTTCGCACACACACATTAGTAATTTTGTTATCTGATATATATATATATACATTGTTGCCACACATTATGATTTCAAAACTCAAAAAACAGAGTAGCCAACTTAGTAAAAGGAATATTGTAACATTTTGTCATTACATTATATTCAACACTCTCCTTTGAGGACAAAATGTTTCTTACATTATATAAATTATAACCTAATCAATACATATCTAAAAATGTAATTTCATTTAGAAATAAAACTTAAATCAGAATACTAGTCAAAAATAACGATTCATTACAAATTATTATATACAATACAATTACATATTACAAGTTAAATAACAACCTAAAGTTTGAGTCTGGCAATCAATAGAGCTGAATCTCCTTTTTTTAACCATTCGTAATTCTTTAACAAAACATCTTTAAATTTTTCAAATTTAACATTAGATAACGGTTTTGTGAATACATCAGCTAACTGATCTTCTGTACAACAATATGTAAGTTCAAATAAACCTTGATTGCGCTTTGGTTATCAACATTCAATATAATTTTCATTGATCTGTTGGTCAATTCTATGATTAGTGTTTTCAAATACTTTAATTCTTTACGGCATTCAGCAGCAGCGATATATTCAGCTTCTGCTGTTGATAAAGCAACGATTGGTTGTTTTCGTGAACTCCATGATATTGGTCCTTCTCCATACATGATTATGTATCCACTTGTACTCTTTCTTTCTTGTGCATCTCCAGAAAAATCTGAGTCACAAAATGCTTCTATTTTTGTATCGTATTTAGATGAAGAGAAATAAATGCCTAAATTTTTAGTTCCTTTTAAGTATTTCAAGGTTCTCTTGACATCTTTCTTTTTTGAATTTTCCATATAACGACTTTCATAATTTACTGCAAAAGTCATATCTGGTCTTGTTTTGTTAGCCATATAAAGCAGACTTCCAATTAATTCTCTATAAGGAAAATTTTCTTTCTCATTTTCACTTGGTGTAGAAGCTTTTCCTTGGGTACAATTGGAGTTTTCACCGTTTTGCAGTTTGTCATGTTGTACTTGTTGTTATGTATTGAATTTACCATACACTCTGTATATAATATTGTAGTAAAGTCTGAGATGGAGGAGATAAGAAAAAAATAAATACAAAATGTCGTCTCGATGCACGTGTTGCTTCGAATGGTGCTTTTAATTACAACTGTCCTTAAAATATAAAATTGGCGACGAGATCGGATACAAAATACAATAATTATGACCACGTTCGAAGAATTGGGGGAAAAATTAAACCAATGAACAGATTTAGTTTCCAGATTAGCAAATATACACGTGGAGCACACACAAATTCCATCCCAAGGTAATGCACGATTTCGTTTCGATGAGTTCAAGATAAATTCAAGCGAATCCATTGAAGACTATTTCAATTGATTTAAGTTACAACTGGAGCTGTGTAACATTCCTACAATTAAATGGGACTCTCATTTGCGTGTCCACATGGGTGCCGAGCTAAATTCCACCTTAAACAACTTATCGTATCCAACTGCAGTCGACGAGTTGAATTTCGAAACAATTAAAGCAAAGCTTGTGGAGCATCTTGTGAAATCGAAGAACAAATACAGCGAAGCTATTAATTTTCGTAAAATTTTTCAGAAGCCAGATGAACCTATTATTGAATTTATATCACGACTGAAAGCCGGAGCACGATACTGCCAGTTCAACATATTTTTGGACTATTTCTTAATTATTCAATTTATTCATGGAGTGCAAAGAGATGATATTCGCGACGAAATAGTTAGTCGTAAACCTGACGTGTTTGGAGATGTTATTAAAATAGCGTTAGAAATGGAAGCTACACGGGAAGCTGCAAGCTTAATGAAACCTAACTCCGTAAGTACAGAAATGCAATATAAGTTTTCGCATGAAAGTAGATTAAAAATTACGAAACAGACAAATTTAAGACAAAAATCACGCTCACGCAGTAATTACCCATCTTCTAATAGACAGAGCACAAATTCCAATCTTTCTAATAAAAACTCTATTCCTGGAGCATGTAATTCTTGTGGTGGTACTCACTGGCGTCGTTATTGCAAATTCCGGCATGCACAGTGTCACATATGCAAACGTACAGGTCACATCGCTAAAGTTTGCAAAAGCGGAAAGTCCGAAAACAAGGCACAACCAAGTGTAAATGAAATTCAGTCCTCTGAATCAAATTCAGAATTTCTCCAAGTTTCTGTTAATTCTATAATTGAGTGTACTCCAAGAACAGTCATTAATATTCTTCTTAACAACAAACCAATTTGTATGGAATTAGATACAGTAGGTGCATGTTCTATTATTAGTATTGATGTCCTAAAGAAGACAATTCCTAATGCAAAACTTCTCCCTACTACTCGTAAATTTTCCAGTTATACGAAAAATAGTTTTAAATGCTTAGGGTATGTTCAGGTTGATGTAACGTATAAAGCTCGAACCAAACTACTCAACCTCTACGTTGTTGATTTTCCAGCTGATAATATATTTGGCCGCGAATGGATCACTCATTTTACCGATCGTCTTTCTTTCCAAGAATTCTTTCCCACTAATAAATTGGAAGAAGTACAAACGTCAGCTGTTGAAAACAACATCTCAGTTCAACTAAGCAATCTCATGACGAAATATGATAATTTATTTAGTGACATAGCAGGTACACTTGAAGGACCTTCGGTTCAATTGTATCTTAAAACAGATGCTAAACCAATTTTTGCAAGAGCATGTCCCATTCCCTACTCTCTTCGAGATCTATATGCTCAAGAAATCGATAAAAAAATACAATACGGATTCTATTCTAAAGTTACTCACTCTGAATGGGCCTCTCCAACCCATATAGTTATCAAAGGTGATAAATTAAGAATTACCGGTGACTACAAATCAACTCTCAATCCGCAATTGATCATTGATGAGCATCCCATTCCTAAGATAGAAGACATTCAATAAACTACATAATGCAAAAGTCTTCTGTAGGTTAGACGTTACGGACGCTTTTATGAGTTTACCCTGTAACGAAAATTCTTGCGAAATAATGACATTAAACACCCCTACTCACGGACTTATCAGGCCTACAAGAGCGCAGTATGGAGTAGCTAGTATTCCTGCCATATGGCAACGTTGTCTTGAAGAAATACTTCATGGAGTACAAGGATCTGTTAATTTTTTCGACGATATTTTAGTTTTTGCTAATTCTTCTAAAAATCTACTCACCGTCCTTCAAGGAGTGTTTGAGAAACTACTGAAATCCGGGTTGAAACTAAAACGTTCTAAGTGTGAATTTCTGTTGGATAGCGTAGAATTCCTTGGCCATAAAATTGACGGGTCTGGTCTACATAAACTAGACAAACATGTGAAAGCAATTGTTAAGGCTTCTAAACCGAGGAATCCTGATGAACTGCGAACCTTCCTTGGGAAAGTTACATACTATCATTCTTTCATTCCCAATTTATCTACTATTACATTTCCATTAAGGGAAATGCTGAAAGCAAACAGTTTCAATTGGACTAAAGAAAGAATTGAGTTGTTTAAACAATTAAAATCCGAATTGACTTCAGATAATGTGTTAACTCCGTACAATTCTCAACTGCCATTAATTTTAGCTGTAGATGCAAGTCCAGTCGCTTTAGGTGCAGTCCTTTCGCACATAATGCCTGATGGGAAGGAAAGACCGATTGCGTATGCTAGCAAATCTCGTACTTCAACAGAAAAGGCTTATCCTCAAATAGATAAAGAAGCCTTGAGTATTGTTTGGGGGGTGAAAAAGTTTTTCCAATATGTATACGGTCGTAAATTTACAATCTTTACCGACAACAAACCTGTGTCTCACATATTTGCTCCAAATGCTCTTCTGCCTAAATTCACCTTATCACGTTGTGCAAACTATGCTAGTTACTTAACTAATTTTAATTACGAGATCAGACATAAAAGTTCAAAAGAGAATATCAATGCAGATTACTTATCGAGAATTCCAAATTCAGAAAATCAAATACAATTGGATCGTTTTGATTGCTTTGTTCAGAAACAAATCTGTCAATTGCCTGTAACTTTAGACGAAATTGCTTCTGAAACTAGTAAAGATCCAAAATTGTCACAATTGTTAATTGCTATTCAAGAAGGAAAAAAATTAGCTACGTTAGGGTATTCAGGAAGAGAGTTAGATTATTCTCAATCATGCAATTGCTTAATGCTCGGACACAGAATCGTCATTCCTTCTAAACTACAAAATAAACTACTTGAAGAGTTACACATGGCGCACATCGGTATCGTCAAAATGAAAGGTCTAGCCCGATCTGTTATCTACTGGCCCAATATCGATCGCGATATTGAACAATTAGCTAAAAATTGCGAAGCTTGCCTTAAGAATTCTAAAATGCCACCTAAAAATAACACTCATCATTGAGAGTATCCTGACAAACCATGGAGCCGTATCCACATTGATTATGCCGGTCCGATTTGTGGAAAATATTTACTTATTGTTGTTGACGCCTATTCTAAATGGATGCAAGTTTCCATTACTTCATCCATAACTAGTGAAGAAACCTGCAAGTTGCTACATGATTTATTTTCTCTATATGGTGTACCAGACACTGTTGTATCGGACAACGGAACGCCTTTTACTTCAAACACCTTTAAGGAGTTTCTAAAGGCACAAGGTGTGAGATTTCACAAACGTATTGCTCCATACCATCCTTCTACGAATGGTCAAGCAGAGCGCTACGTTCAAACTATGAAAAGAGCTCTATACAGCATGAGAGCTGCAGCTAGTAATCTTCGAGAATGTATAAACCTTTTTCTCCAACAATATCACCGAGCTCCTCATCAAACTACCGGACAACCACCTTCACTGCTGTTCCTTGGCAGAACCATACAATCTCGAATCGACACTATCCGCCCAGACTTAAGACGTGAAACACTACAAAAAAATAATTACGTTATTAATCTTCGGTCATTTGCTGTGGGAGATTCAGTTATGTTTCGTATATACAACAAGTCACATCCATGGCAGTATGGTACCATTGTATCAAAATTTGGAAATCTTCATTATGAAGTCGAACATCAAGGCATTCGCCACAAGCGACACGTCGATCAACTGATATCTCGTGGTAAATTAAGAAACCCATCAACTCAGAAGATCCAAGCCCCTGAGCAAGGAAGACGAATAAAATACTTCGAGTCCTCCTCTGCAACCACAACTCCGAAGACTCGAACAGTTCGATTTTTAGAAGAACCTAGAAGCTTAGCTGAAACCCAACTTCAAACAGAAGAACCCAAGACTACAAGCCCAGCTGAACTCGAAGCCAGAGCTTCTATGCCACCAGCCGACAAACCTCAAACCAGACGATCCACAAGAGACAGGAAGCCACGGCGTCCATACTTACCAATATAAAATTCTAATAAATGTAAAATTTTAAATTTTGGTAAATGTAAAATTTTTAATTTTAGTGAACGTAAAATTTTAAAATTGTTGTTGTTTTTCAAATAGGTGTGGAGAATTGTTATGTATTGAGTTTACCATACACTCTGTATATAATATTGTAGTAAAGTCTGAGATGGAGGGGATAAGAAAAAAATAAATTCAAAATGTCGTCTCGATGCACGTGTTGCTTCGAATGTTGCTTTTAATTACAACTGTCCTTAAAATATAAAACTTGTCAAGTACTTTTTTTGCATACTTTGCTGGTGAAATGAGTATTCCCTGACTACTTCTTGTTATTTCCATCCCAGGGTATACTGATGGATTCTCTCTTGAGGTCATTTCAAATTCTTTCTCAAGTTTTTTAAGTAAGCTCCTTAATTTTACGGGATCTTTTCCCATCGTCAACATGAATAGCCAGAAATAGATCATTACAAGGATCTTTAAACATACATTGATCTGTCTTAAGTTTTATTGTGCCTTCGTTGTTTAGAAAAGGTGTGAGTCTTTTATTCCACTGACATGGGGCCTGTTTTAATCCGTATAATGCTTTAATTGGAATATTTTTCCTTGTTCTTGATATCCTTCAGGCAGTGTCATATAAATCTCTTCTTCTGGATGTCCGTACAGGAAAGCAAATTTTCTTAAGCTGTTATAGCAAAAAGAACTCTCAGTGAACTAGTTTCTACTACTGGACTAAAAATATCCTTAAAATCCAAACTTTCTTTGTTTTGTTAACATCCTCTTACAAGTCGTGCTTTGTAGTTACCATCATGTTTTATCTTGAATACCTATTCTTAGTATTTCTTTTTCAGCAGTTTCTCCTTTATTTAAAAGTTCCCACGTGTTGTTTTTTTTAAGATTCTTTTTCTGCGTCAATTGCGATTTTCCATTTTTCTTTATCTTTCCCTGTCACACATTCACCATATGTAATCATAATCTGTCCATCAGGAAACTCATATTCTTCAAATCTGTTTGGTTCTTTAATATTTATTCTTGGTCTCAAATTGTATCGTTCTTGTCTATGTTCATTTTCTTCTTCGAGTCTTCATTTTGCATAACTTGTGTTTCTTCTGAATTATTTGTATATTCTTCATATCGTCCTAATTCAATATAATTTACATTTTACCAGTCTTGATTTTCTTCTTCTATACGTTTTTCTGTTTTATTATTTTGGTTCTAATTTTTTTTGCTGCTTCATCTCTATGTTTTCCTGCTTCTTATTTTCAAAAATGACATCTTGCGACACAAATATTTATCTTTTTACTGTATCCTACAATCTAAAACCATTAGAAGCCTATCCTACAAATACTGTTTGTTTACTACGGTTTACCAATTTTTTTAATGGTCCCAAAACTTTAGCATATGCAATAGATCCAAATATTTGTAGTTCTGTTGAATCAGGTTTCTTTCCGTACCACTTTTTCACAGAAGTTGTATTAATTGCTACAGTAAATCTTCTGTTTACCACGTAAACGGAGGTTATAACAGCCTTTGCCCACATTTCTTTATGTAGATGTGAGTCAAACAGCATTGCTCTCGCCCTATCTATTAAAGTTCTGTTTATTCTTTCTGCAGTGCCGTTTAGCCGGGGTGTGTATGGTACTGTGTAGTCGAGTACAATACCTCTCATTTTAAACCATTGTTTCAGACCAGTACCCACATACTCACCACCATTATCGAATCTTATTTTAGCAGTTTTAAAGTTAAAACGAGATTTTGCTTCATTAACATATTCCTTTACATATTGAAAAACTTTTACTTACTAACAAATATACTTTACAAAAATGAGTATAATTATCAACACGTGTTAAACAATATTTTTTACCATCATATGTTTGTGGTTCAATAGGACTACATACATCAGAATGAATAATATATAAAGGTTTCGTTGCCCTTTCTCGTTTAGACTTGAACGGAAGTTTTACTTGCTTAGCTTCAACACACACTTTACAAATAATTTGATTTTCATAATTTATTAGGTGGCAAACGTACAGATAGTTCTAATAACTTTTTAAGATTATTAATGCTAATATGCCCTAATTTCGTATGCCATTATACAGTGATATTATTCTGCTCTAGTACTAAAGCTTCATTACTAAAATTACTACATAAGTCTACTTTTGTTGTTTTACATTCTCTGTCATTAAATAAATTTATTGTATAAACACCTTGTCTGTTTTTATTACCTTCTAAAATTATATTGTTATCTTTTATTACTTGAATCTTTTCTTTAGTGAATAAAACTTTACCGCCGTTTTGAGTTATCGCAATAACACACATGAGATTTTTATTTAACTCAGGTACAAAAGAAACATCTTTTAATACACATTCTTGTGCTTTAATTGTGCCTAAACCTAAAGAGCACATAGTTTGTTCATTTTTAGCCACTGCAATATTTTGTTTACATTCCGTTACATTCATTAGAATTGTTAGATCATGTGTCATGTCTTAGGAGTACAACCACTATCAACAACAAAAGTTTTACGGTTTTTATTAATAGAAGTACTACTACTCAACATTTAAGCTAACCGGTAAATACATTTCATCTATATGAGTAAAGAAAACACATTTTTCTGTGTGGTTATTTTTGTAGATATGAGTCAAATTTTATTTAAAAAAGAATTATTTTAGCAGGAAGGATTTAGCTTTTGGCGTTCATTGAAATATTTTTAATGTTAACTCATGTAATAAGAATGCAATAATTGTATGCATGTATTTAACTTTATTTTAATCTCACAGTAGGTATTGTTATACGATACATGAAGAGAGAGTATTAGGCACTTGCGATCTATATAATAATTAAATACGGAAAAACCACACCAATATTTTAGAAAAAGAAATAATAATGAGGATTTTTAACAACAGTTAATTACAATTTTGTGTACAAAAGAGTAGGTATTTGTAAAGACAGCAGGTGTTGCATATATAATAGAGTATTTTATTTACATTAATAATATTTATTAAAATAATTGGAGGTTTTCAAAAGTGTCACAAACGACCGATTTTACTGTAATAAGCTATAAATATTGTATTCGTTGTAATTTAAGAAAGTTTTTGCAATGTTTAAATGTTTAAGTTTCATAACTACAGATTACTTCTTATAAACAGTAACGAAATCAAGAAATATGATTTTACCTAAAATATTTGCTTTTTCTTAAATGATAAACAATAAGTTGCTACCCTTTAAAGTATGCAGATCTCTTAGATTTAGTACCACTTTGCGAAATCATCTTCAGATTTTTTTATAAAAAATATAATATCAAATGATTACTCATAACTATTATTTTGACAATAGTTAATTATTCATTGGTTAACGCGATAATTATTCAAATAGAAAAAAGTTAAACAAGTTAATACGCGATGTAGAAACTCTTTTTTTATTTATTTTTTTTTAAACTTTTAATGAAAAAGAATATGTCGTTGAATTATAATTTCTTTATTTAACCGTTTTACATTTAATTAGTGTTAGTGGTACAAATTTACATGCAATCAAACACAAGGATTAACGTTGGCGAAAATAAATTGAGTACTTAGATATATTAGCTTTTATTACACATTTGGAAATATTTATACATTTACAATAACATACATATAAAAAAATTACATCGTTTACATTGATAAGATTCTGATGAGGTTTTTAAGTGTCGTAACATTCTTACTAGTGCCAGTCTTGGTATTACCAACTGACCATTTTAATGTTCTGTCAAGTTTCATTTTAATCAGTTACAATTATTGTTTTATGCGAATTGCATTAAGTTTAACACAAATTTTTTGTTAGACAACATGTTTATGAACAAAATGTGTTGGAGATTACCATATCTATTCTATTAAGAGATTATTAGTTATACTTGTTACACTTTTATAGGCTGTTTATAACACTTTTTGATTTTCTTTTCTATATCTAAAAAAATGACTATAAAATCAATTCTCAATTGTGGGTGGGAAAAAAACTGTGAATAAAATAAAGTTGCAAGTATGTATAATATAATTATAAACACATAGTTAACTAAAAAGTAAATCAAATAATAAACAACAAACCAACCACAAAACTATATTTTTCAAAACCAAGAATTTGGTAACATATTATTTTACACAATTTTCATTTTAAATATAATGCAATGTTTTTGCACTGAGAATGTTATCAGTAGTATTTAATTTAAGATTATTGTTAGATAAAGAAAAAAATTACAGTAGTAGATCTCATATAAAGTAATAGATACATTTCAAAATTCTTTTAAAATCTTAGCTGCAAAATTGTATTCGCTTGTGTGGTTTTACAAAGCAAAAGTTTCTCTATTTCTTAATACAAATCATTCGAATAATTCGAATATCATATAACCCGTATAGAACGGTTATTATTAGAAATTGTATCGCATCTTCTAGGAACATACCAATTTTATAAGCGGCACGTCAAAAGTAAAAAATTAAATACAAAATCCTAGCAACAGATAAGTTTTCTATTTTTTTTTTTTTAATTTAATATTCTTATAGCAAAAAATTCTTTTACTTCGTAACAAAATTTTTCAAATATATGCTATTTCTTCATCATCTTTAATATTGCAAATAATATAAATATAATGTACTACAATAGGACGTATTTTAATATAATTTGGAAATTTATATATGTACATATACACTATATAAATTTAGAGAAAGTATTTATCAAAGCTTTTACATTATAATTTTGTTTTAAGCAAAGAGTTAGCACCGTTAATCTCTATTCTAATTTATAATCTATATCATGATGTAATAACATTATGAACATAAGTACTTTTTCAGTTTTATAATAAATAGCAGTTGCTCACTTGTTATGAAATTGTACGTACAGACAAACTGTGTTAAAGAAGTTAAAAAAATATAAATTTGACATAGGTGTAGACATGACCATAAGAAACAACATATCAAAACAATTTATTGCAATTAATTTTATTGTTGAAAATAATTCCAGTTGAAGATGCGCGGCATACCTGCGGCACCTAATTAAATATTTTTTTTAAATATCATGCGATTATGACTTTTCTGAAAATGGACGTAGATATAGACAGTTGTTGCGTGTTTATAGATTGTTTGAGGACTGTCTGGAGGTTGTTGGATAAATTAAAACTAAGTTTATTGATTATTGCACTATGTTAATTCAATGTAGGTAGAAAGTTATCCACTTTACATCTTCTTACGCGTTTCGAATATTTACATGAACTGACACAAAAAAAAAGGTTTCCTTAACAAGAAATTTATGGTTTCTTCATGATTGCTTGACATAGCTTATGTAATTAGAATTTAGCCAATCGATTGCAACACGCTAAAATGGTCTTGCATCTGAATAAATATTTCTGTGTTATTTACCAATTCATGGAAACATTCATACCAAATTACTAAAACGCATTCATGTATAAATATGTCTTTTACCAACGTACTTAAACACAGATGTGTCAGTCAGCATTAACTATAACTATTATTGGGTATACATTTCTAACTAAGCTAAAATACGAACTACATAAAAATTTACTTAAAGCGTCAACATGCCGCCACCCTTGAAACACTGTGTTGTTTCAACTGAATATATCTCCAAATTCCTTATTATTTATGGTTATAGACAAAATATAACTGCACTAAATAAAAAACACACATAATTTAACCACAGGTCGTTTATAAATACCACACTTTGTTTTAACAGACACTACACGGATCACATTATCACTTCCTGGGTGAACTTGTACAACCCGGCCCAGGCTCCACTTGATGGGTGGAAGATTCTCTTCTTTTATCACTACCAAGACTCCTGAAGGGCATCGTTGGGATCACTCGATAATGGGGAGATAGGACGGGAATTTCGACATGCTTCAATTTGCGTTATTACCGTATTACTCTTCAAAAGTTAACGATGCATTGCCTACTACTCGTTTTAAGTAGTGTTTTAAGCTTTTTACCCCCGCTTCCCAAATTCCTCCCATATTGAGCACTCTACTTGGAGTAAAATGGCATTTAATCTCTTGCTGATACATTTGACTCTGCAGATCGTCATTTATAGAATTAACAAACTTGTATGTCTTCGTTTGTGCACCTTTAAAAGTTATTGCATTGTCTGAATAAGTATTTTTGAGTTATTTACCAATTCATGGAAACTTTCATACCAAATTACTAAAACGCATTCATGTATAAATATGATGTCTTTTACCAACGTACTTAAAGACGGATGTGTCAGTCAGCGTTAACAACTACATATCAAAAAAAACTGGCGTGGTCACCACACGACTTTCCTATAAGGAATGATAAAGGAATGTTTACATATTTTTTTAAGGTTATGAAATTTTTCTCCTCGGTCTCATTAAGATATAACCGAAATATGGCAAATTGAGCTTATGTTGTCATATTGACTAACCCCTATATTTGTGCGCCTCGATATTGCTTTCCCTTTTAGTAAATCACTAAAAATTGTTATTTTAACGTATCTTGATTTCCTTTCAAGATATGGAAGTTTTTTCTAAAAAAAATTGTCGTAGGCAGGATGCGAACCTAGAGTATATTTGTGAATTGATTTTAAATTATAAATAAAGTATCTAATAAACCGTTAATGTTACAAAAAAAAATAAATCAGTTTGTGGTCATTTTGTAATTGATCTATGGCATTTGTATACAATTAGTAGGTGCTATTAGCACCTACATATTTTCAACAGGTAATTCTTCCTTAAGAAATGTAGGCAAAAAATTTAATGTTCGTAAATCCTCGAATTCTGAATCAAAAACCTAGAGCACAAAGAAGCATTTGGTCCAAATAACAGGAGATGATAAATTGGTATAAATAGCTCTAAAGGTGGCAAACGTTGTAAGTCGATTTTACACCCTATCCCAGCTTTGAATAAAACTGCGGGATAAAACCACAACGTAAAGGACATTGGGGTTAAACTGATGTCAATGCAATTGTGCATTTGCCACAAGAGTGAACGAATGGACAGCCGTTTCGCCCATTTTAGAGCTCATCCACAGTAGGAGATACACTCTAATGTAATTCCCACAATTGCATCAACAAACATTATAGCTTATTAACAAATACGATGGATATAACCATTAGCAAAAGATTAATGGCAGAACCATCTCATAATATAGGGTACTATGTATGAACAATGACTGTCAATAGCTATAAAGGTGGTAAACGTTGTAAGTCGATTTTACACCCTCGTAATTCAAAATAGCGTTGAACAAAACTACGGAATAAAACCACAACTTGGACACGCTTGGATTAAACCAATGTCAACGCAATTGTACAAATGCCACCAGAGTGAACTACTGGACGTATGAATTACGTTTAGTTGATTGGATAAAGACGATGGCATAAAGCAATCCAAACATAATCAGCAGAACAAGTGAAGGAGTGTTTTTGGCCAGCAGTTGAGTATAGAATCTTAAGCTTTTTTTAGATTTCGATTATAAACGACTTTCGACTTACTGCATCGTAGTTGAACACCTAGACTTTTTAGGATCAGTTCTAGTCTCTCCTTGAAAGCCAAAACAAGAGTTTGTACTTGCGAAACGTCAGTTTGCTTGGGTTCACGAACGACAATACGGCAACGGCTAAGTTCTACTTCTTGTTTTGAACCAAGCCTAAAAAGTCTGCGCGATCAACTACAACACAGTCTAAGCCAAAAATCGCATATAATCATAACAACAGTTGAGTGTCAGAAAAAGACATGCGAAACTGGTTTTCCGGTATAAGCAAATACATTAAAGAAAAAGTTTCTCTCCTTCAAGAATTTACAATGGTGACAAGTCGGAGTTTCAAATATGCTGATCTACTGGAAAAGTTATGCTGAAAAAGATCAAAAAACAACAACAAAACATAGAAAAACTTGCAGTCCAGTGGTTGAGTTCCCTCAAAAAAATACCATTAACGCTCGCCAAATCAGTAAATCCTTCATGGGGTATCGGGCGCAGGGATAAGGGACTGGATGACTGCAGAATGCTTTTATGAATACACAGAAAATGTAATACATCCATACCTCGTTGCAAATTTCAGTATTATTATATGCAGATGGGCATAAATCTCATATAGCTTACCAGTTCAGTATTTTATGTAATCATCTGCAAATTAAACTAATGGGACTATATCGTAATGCAACAAGTATCATGGAAAAGGAATTGGTACAAATCTTATCCAGGAAAAAGTTATTGAAGTTATTCAACCCGAAACATTCCAAAATGGATTTAAAGACGGTTTATACCCGTACGATTTTAATGCAATAGATTGCATTAGTAATATCAATTTAAATAAAAATTAACTCAACGAAATTTTGACTTAACACATAGTTATGGTTTATATTACATTCACCAACATCGTGGTACCAAAACAATTAAAAAAATTGATCTTTATGATACTGTCCTTAAAGACGTTTACGAAGATTTTTTTTAATTTATACAAGGGATGGAACTGGTTTGGAAGTACGAACAAATTTTCGGCACGAAATACACCGGAATCAGAAGAAATAAATGTTTTAGAGGAACCTCAAATTAAATTCTCTAATATAAAACATTACGGTCATAAACTATATCTCAGTGAAAAACAATCACAATATCTTGCGAGCAAAAATACAAATAAAAAAGTATATAGTATAGTTGTAAAATACATGAATTAGCAAATCTATCATAAAAAATTTGAACTCTCTGTCTTTAGAGGAACGGGAGATATGAAACAAAATGTTTAAAATCGTCTGTTGTAAACTATCAATCGCAAAGGTATTCAATTTGCTTCCCATTCTTTAGAATGCACTTATTGATTCTTCTTCTGGTTGACAGTACAATAACTTCTAGTTCCATTCTCGGAATAGACCGTATGGCGTTCTGTATTCTTAAAATTATGTTCTCGCGCGTAGTAGGAAGATCTTGGTAGAATAAATGTTATACACGTGCCCAAAGAAAAAAATCTGTACAAATAAGGTTTGGAGACCTGGGTGGTCCAGGAAACTCACTTCCCCTCCTAACCCATCGATCGGGGAATTTATCGTTGAGATGGTTCCGAACTCTATCTGCATAATGAGCATGGGTAACCATCTAACTGCAGCCACATATTTTGACGACTATTCAAAGGATAGTCATCCAATAAATCTGGCAATGTATTTGTTATGAATTCTACAAAGGCCGCACCATTTAGGAATCTATCAAAAATGTAGGGACCAACAATCTGTTCCTTGTCATAACAATGTCCATAAAATTTTATTTACAACATTTAGGTTTTCTTCCAACATGCCTTGCAACCAATAAGAATAATTTTCTCTTATTACGAAGTTGTTCGTCGCTAAGTGCTTGGTGTAACACGAGTGAATAGGAATAAAGGTGATTGGATTTTATAATTTTTATGATTGTTTTTTGAGAAATTTTCAATAACCTTTCAATTTCCCTGGTACTAATATGGGGATTTACCTAAATGCAGACTAAAACATTAACCATATTTTCTTCGCTCCTTACTAGACGATGCCTTTCTCCTACTGGAATTGGTTGTATATTTCCTGTGATGCGTAATCGTAATGCTAATCGACGAAAAACCCTTCTACTTTGGCATTCTCGATTTGGATACATAGCGTTGTAAGATTGTGAAGCAACTAACTTATTTTCTTAGCACTGAAAATATATCCAAACATGTCATATGCTTCGGAATTTGTGAAAACCATCTTTTACAAAGTATTTAAAAACAAACTAAGACAGCAACAAAAAGGTAACAAAATTCAAATAAAAACACAAAATAGTAACAAAACTCAAGTAGGTAGCAACACAAAACACAAAAATTAACAACGTCTAGATGGAAACACAATGCACAATCTCCATAGGTAATTTTTTTAAAAGCAAACTAAATGTTTTGACAACAAATGCAGGTACTACTATAGCCGTTATGCTATTGTTCATAATACGTCATAATACGAAAAGGCAAAAAATAAATCAAGCAACCGAAATTCTTCATTATTAAACATTTTGTGTCATATCTCCCGTTTCTTCAATGACAGAGAGTTCAAACTTTTTATGATAGATTTGCTACTTCATGTACTTTACAACTGTACTAAAGTTATTATGCTTTTCGATTTAATTTTTTTTTAAAGAATACTTTTCATATTTTGCAAAAATCTGCTGGTCTTCACTAAAATGCGTCACCAATTTAACAAGAAAATTTCAAGAAAAGTGCCATATGATGTTTTTAATGTAGAATCTTCCGTACTGTATGACAGTTACAAACTATTTGAAATAAAACATTTGTAATCGACAATACGTTTATTTTGTCTTTGCTTAACAGTTTAGCATGGAGATTTAGATTTAGATAAGCTGTCAAACTAGGTAGGTTAAAGAATATCTTTACTTTTAAAATTATTGAGAAAAACGTTTTTTTACAACCACCGCTTGATTGTGCCGCCCCCAAAGAGTTTTCAAAAGTGAAAATCTTTTCAGTGAACTCCCTATATGTGATTTAGTATATAAAATGTTTTTTTGTCGTATTGCTAAACCAAATAGTTTTAAAGATAAATTTGTGTGCCGCGCTTAAGGACTCACCCTGTATATTACTCTTTTAAATTTATGTTTTATCTGTTATTTAGTAAATTTTTTGTTTGTAGTTTATTTAATTTCTTAGACGAAATCACAAGCGTATTCTATTTTTTCAGTTTTTTTTTAAATATTTATTGAAATAGATAGAATAGATAATAGCATAATATTACTCTGTGCATTTTGTATACAAATACAAAGACGGTTTTATAAAAAATAACTGTAAGGATCTATTGATTTAACTACATTTTATTAATCTAAATCAAATTTTAAAATCATGTTTTTAAGGTGTTGAGCAAGAATACATTTTTGTTTGAGTTATCATTTTACTACAAATGTAATAATTATTGCTGTTTTAAAACAGAAAGTATTTTGTTTGATACGTTTTTGGTTACACGAGTTTAATGTCTACTTACTTATTCAAATGCTAAATTTGTTAATTTAAAATGTTTTAAAATTATTTTTACTATTACTAACATTTTTAGGTGTTTAAACCCAATACGTGCACTTGACCTACAGCTTCCCCGCGTAGATCAAAACCTTTTCGTGCCAAATGTATCGTTAGGTTCAATAGTTCTCGATATATCTACCTCCAATTCAATAAAAATATACAACGTGACGAATAATGCAAGATACCTGGCAAAACGATCACCGCTTATTGACGGCGTTAGTAAAAACATAACGTTGGTATTAGACAACCTCTTGAAAAACTACGAAAGCTCGCACCTGCCAACACACGGTAAAGGTATGAAATTTGTCGTAATAACGTCATTTGTCTCTGAAATAAATTGTTCTACTTTTGTTTGTAGCATATGTATCTATTTATCAATTTTTATCTGTCAAGAAAGTAATGAGAAAACCTAAGACTATCGTTGTTAAATCGTGTATCATAAATCCAAAGTCTTATATTCTTTGTAAAGCTCATTTTTAGATTCTACGAGAAATCACGATTATAATACGCGTTCTATATTGAAATCCACACTTTAACTAAGTTTTACGTTCATTAAATTTCAGAATTTCAAGAATGCACGAGATTTCCATCCTTCCCCTATGTTCACCTAGAACTATGCTAGAAGTAACATCAAAGCCTTCGGCGATGAAACCATACACTTTAATCCCTATAAATATTAATCGTTTTAGAAACCGTTTAGATTATTTCACAGTTGTTAACCAACGCACATTTTTATCAACGCACGATTAATTATAAATGTTTATTTTAGACAAACCAACTGTTGTAAAGACTAATATTTTGATAAGAAGTATGGGACCAGTTTCGGAATTAGACATGGTGAAATATATTGTTTAAACATGTTAAATAAATATTCTAATGAAATGTGTTTGCAGGAGTATTCAATGGACTGCTATTTTCGACAATATTGGAGAGATCAACGGTTATCTTTTTTGGGACCAATCAAATCACTGTCACTATCGATTAAGATGCTTGAAAGAATTTGGCGTCCTGATACGTACTTTTATAATGGAAAAAATTCTTATGTACATACGATTACGGTACCAAACAAGTTACTCAGAATTAGTCAAGATGGAGATATATTATATTCAATGAGGTGAGTAAATAAGAAAACCCTATCAGATCAAATATTAAATGTCAACAACTGTTTGCATATAGTTAATAATATAACCAAGACTGAAATTCTTTATTAATATAAAATACTTTTCATATTTTGAATAAAAACTACACATATACCTGCATATCTTATTCAATTTTTTTTTATTTGTAAAAATTAAGAAGTAGAAGAGTAGTAAAATTAAATCATTGTATTTTCCATTTTATCTAGATAAAGGTTATTTTTTTGTGAATAAATTAAAATTAAGGTTTTTTGTAAAGTTTTATATAAAATAGTTTTAAGAAAGAAGCAGTTTGCCAAATGACATATTTTTATACTGTAACGAATTTTATTATTAAAACTAAATAATTTATTCATACTACAAATATTTTTTACTTATACTAAAAATATGTACACTTTTAAATTAACCGAACTAATTAAATCTAATAATATTTAATAAAAACACACTAATTTATATCACTTACACGAAGATAAGATAAAGTCCACGGATAGCTTCACACACTTGTTTACACTAAAGTCACGTACAAGATTATTCTCCGTATATTTATCTACACACACGCGCTAACGACTTATTTATTTAGACTTGAATAATCTTCCTAACAATGCTGTCTTCGCATTACGGAAATAACTAACTTACAATTTGTTTGTTCCGTATATATACACATTTTGGAAATCCTTCTCGAGTGTTTCTTATCTTTCGATATACGATCTAGTAAATGGGTAACAACCTCGAGAAGGCTCTTGAATTTGAGAACGTTTCAATACAGTATCTTACGTAAAGGTATTTTTTGATATTCACGTTTTATCATTTTTTTAATTAAACATTCAGTAACGTTTGGTTATAGAAGATCTTACCATTCAATTTTACATAATTTTTATGTCAATATGATGCATCATTATTGTTATCTATAACTTAGTTTCTTTGAGTTTTAACTTTTTTGAGAAAATAGCACGGTCTGATATTAGATACTGAAACGTTCTCGAAGTCATTGTCAACTTCGAGGCAATGACCGAAGGATGTTGAACATTCTAGACACAGATATTAAAATATATAAAAACTATTCAAAATAAGCTGAGGTCAGTTTCGTCAAAGGTTTGGCGATATTGGCAAATCCAGGTACAAATCGTCTACAATAGGTGCACAAACCAAAGAAACTGCGTATCTGATGTTTGTCGATTGGTCTTGGCCATCCTTCTACTGCTCGAACCTTGTCTGGGTCAGCCTTTACTCTATCTCAAGATACGATTTGGCCAATGTATTGCACTTTTCTCTTAAATACGTGGCACTTCTTTGGGCTCAATTTTAGATTTGCCTTACGTAGTCGTTGGAACACTTCTTTCAAGTTGTTCAAATGTTCTTCAAACGACCTTCCAACTACAATCACGTTGTCTAGATAAGCCAAGCACATTTGCCAAAACAGTCTTCGCAAGATGGTCTACATCAAACGCTTGAACGTTGCACAGACCGAAGGGCATCACAGTGAACTGCCACAAATCAGTTCCAATCGTAAAACCTGTTTTTCAGGATCTCTGTGGTTTTCCAAGTTAGATTTAAAGAAAGGTTACTAGCAGGTAGAATTGCAACTCAAGGATCCTGAAAGATAGGAACTGATTGGTGGCAGTTCACTGTGATGTGATGTGTCTAACGTATCGTCAATTCTCGGTAAAGGGTAGCTGTCCTTTTTGGTCACGCGGTTAAGCTATCTGTAGTCTACGCAAAACCGCGTTAATCCATATTTGTACGTTAAGAGTACCACTGGGGACGCCCATGGGCTATTCAAATGTTCTTTTTTCAATTATGTCACCCTTCATTGATTCAATAGCGCAAATATAGCCTTCCCGGAGATTTCCATCTAAGTGTGCTATCACCACACTTTCTTTGCAGGCAGAGTCACGTCTTCACTGAATAAGACTCGCACACCTGTTTTCTCTGACAAATGAAAAAGAATTTCTTCACTGACGATCTTCAAGACATCGTTCTTCATGTCTAAATGGAACCCGTATTTCTTTATAACGTCGATTCTTAGGATAACTTATTTCGTGATGTCGGCTACCAGTACTTGATGGTCGAGTACTCTATTTCCCAAACCAATAGTTACTTGTACTTCGTTTCCCGTTGCCGTTAGAAGTCGTACTGTTACTGGTGATGTCTTCTCATTTTCCCGTAATATGTACAGACGAATGATGGTCTTCTTCGCTCCCGTGTAAACCAGTAACTGAACACTTAATCAGTTGATCTTGCCATCGATATACTGCAATTGCTCTATAGGCAAAGCCATTTGAATAGTAATTTCCGGGGAATGGCTTGTTGAGGTTGAGTTTTCCCCCATTCGGTCGACCTGCTCTAGTTTTTCGGGCACTCTTTTGGTCTTCTTTTGGGCTTAGTACAACGTCGTCGTACGTGGCCTACTTTCCTGCAGTTCCAGCACGTCAGTTTTCTTTCTCGAACTACTATTTATTTAATGCTTTATTATGTGTGTGAGGGTATTCCTGCAGCACAACAAAGCTCATGGCTGCCTCGCTGCGACGTTTGTTTGTTTCGACCCCTCGAACTCTGAGTTAAAGCGTCTTCCAACGTCTTCGATCGAGTTAACCGGAGGGTCTGCTGCGTTTCGCTGCCTCGGAGGCCATCCAAGAAGGTTTGAATAGCCAATTGCTCCAAGAATGTATCTGGTGTTGTAAGATACACAAGCCGTGTGCATTGGACGATGTCAGCCTCAAACTCTTGAAGACTTTCCACAGCTTTCTGAACACGACTTTTATTTGGGTTTGGTACACTTGTTGAAGATGAGAATTTCTGTATCCTAATTAATTTCCTCGCAGGTGGTCAAGAACAGCCTGCAAAATTCTGAGCGGTTCTCCACGTAAAGCCACTATTAAAGACGGCGCTTTCTGTTTGTTACTCCAACCATTAGCTATAGCTGCAGCTTCAAACTGTTTCTGATTGAGCATGGAACTTTACCATGAAAATTTTTAGGTACAAGTTTAAACTTGTTAGTGGCCTCTTCCCGATGATCCATTAATAACTCTTCGCTTGTGACACTTCCTTCACCATGGCAATCCATTTGGTTCATTCTATTCTCAACCATTTTCTTTATGTCTTTTAATTTGTCCTCTATTGCTTTTATTTGTTTATTAGGACTTTGGATATTTCTTCTTTTTAATTTAACATATCTGCTTGAATTTCCGCTTGAACAATTTTAATTTGGTTTTCTATGTTTGTTTGTATTTCTTCTTTTACATTTCTAGAATTTTCCAAACATTTTTCTTCTATTTTTTGGGCAAATTCAAATAATTTTTCTTCAATTTTTGCAAAATGTTCTTCCATTTTTCTAGAATTTTTTCCCATTTTTCTATATTTTTTTTCTATATTTTTATTCAACGATTTTTGACTGTTTTTTATTGATTCAAAAAATTCGAATAGTTTCGAATTGAATTTTGCTTGATAACGCGTTAGCGGCATAATTATAACACGAATAAAATGTATAATTCCACTCTATAAACAAACACGCGCGAAGTACGAATTAAACACTTGTTTATTTACAGGATACGTTTTATCAACGTGTTTCGATTACCGCATATAGTCACGAATTTTAAAATAAATTTATTTATACACTAAATATAGACACGATTTATTATAATTACTTTTATCTAACACTAATAAAATGCAACAGTATTTAAGAAAAACACTTACATTAATTTATATATTACTATCACTCGAAAAATAATGTGCGACGATAGCTTTTGTTTATCTAAACCGGTATTTGCTTATATTAAAAGCACGTGCACACACCGTTATATTTACTTTAGCACACGCGTTAAACACTTAATTTCTTTAAACCACCAGAGTTTTCTTTCAATGCAACTTGAATAACCGATCTCAACTTCCTTTGAACAGTTTTTATATATTTATGTTATTTGTGTACAGAATGTTTAACATCCTTTGGTCATTGTCTTAAAGTTGACAATAACTTCGAGAACGTTTCAATATTTTTAAAGTTGTAATAGATAAAAGCTTCATTTTTATTTTCTTTATTAAGATCGTTGTAATAGCTTTTTGCGATTTAAATGTTATAGTACGTAATAGATTTATAAACAACAACATTGTAAGAGTGTTTATTTGGTATCCAACTTTCAAACTATTACTTTATTTCTACTTTAGACACCAATACTACAATTTTCCGGTAACTGTTTTCTGCAAATGTCTACTTTTTGTAAAATTGCTACATTTTTAAAAGCGTCTGAGTGAGCTCAACAATCAAAACATGTTTAATGCGATATGTGAGCCTGCTTAATTGAGCATAGGCGATCAAAATTTGGAGCAATCTTTGATGAGGCTGCTCTCATCTCCTCGTCGATCGTCCTCAAACACTCCCTTTTTTTTAATTTTGCATAAGTAGGACGTGGAAAATGGTAAGAGAATTGCAATAGCACGCTTTGAAAGCAGTGGATACTCATTTTTTATGTGCAGGCAAAAATATGCTACCTCCGTTTCGAAAAGTTTTAGTTTTAATGTCCAAAATGTTTTTAGCTCTATGAATTCTTCCTGCTCGTTTATCAGTAAGTGTCCAAGGGTAATATTATCTGAGAATGGATTTTGCATCTAGTTCATGGGTTGCAGGTCACATTTCAGAAAATTTCTTTTTTTTTTTGTTAATAACTCCAAGTGTTTTCCTACTAAAGCCTTTTTTTATTTAAATGAGCAAATACGTCCGCCAGATATCCGAGCTTTGCTACCCATTTTTCTTTTTTAAACAGAGAAGCAAAATCTGATTGGCGAACCTCTAAAAATTTGTATTTTTTAGTAAATCTGAGAAAGCACTTTTCTACAAGAAAACCATCGTACTTTTGTATGACACATTTTTCTGACACACTGCATTAAACAGACGAGAGTTCAGAGGTCGCAACTTTATGTAATTGACAATTTGACTTCTTGTAAGACAGATAACAATTCATTAAGTAGATATTTCGTCATCATTGCTTCCCTGTGCAAAAAACAATGTAAATTTTTCCCTGTTTACAAATCCCTTTATTTTTCCGGTCATAACTGTCATAACTCCGTCTGTGCGTATGCTTATGCAGTTGTGCCATTCCAAATTATGCTCACTGAAGTACTGGTCTGTTACTTGGAATATATCTTCTCCAGTGGTCAAACCGGGTAGTGGCATTTAAAATAAAAAGTCCTCTTTTATTTTATATTCGTCAGTGAACTTCGCATATGAGATGAGATGCGCGTGACCACTGATATCAGTAGACTTATCTACTTGTAGCTCAAAAACTCCACTAAGCCTTAATTTTTCAATTACCGTTGATTCAATCCCGCAAGAAATATCATTAACGCGACGTGAGATCGTATCTGCTGATGCAGGTATTTTTTCAATTTCCTTAGCGGCTTCTTGGCTCATCATAATTTTGACAATTTTTTTGCAGGCAGGTAAAATTAAAGTTTCAGCGAGAGAATGAGACTTCTTGAATTTAACTAGCATATTAACTTTTTGCGCTTTGTCTGATGTTTTGAAAAAGAGTTTCCTGTTTCATATACTGATCTTTAAAACATTGACATAAAACTAAAATATAAATTCAATGAATAAAAATCCAGTAAATAAAAAACTCCAATGATGGAAAAATCCAGTAAATAATAAAAAAAAACCTAAATATAAATAATTAGAATGGTTTTTAATCGACATGAAATCACTTACGTTGCCTTAGATACAACGGTCTTGAAATCAATTCCTTTGTCTAATTGTATTGCGTAACATTGTGAAATCACTAAAAATGTTGAATTCAATAGAAAAATTATATCGGAATAAAGATAAACTTACCAGCAATTAGTTGGAATGAATAAAAATTAATTTGTATGCGTTTTTACGCGATAATTAAGAAAATTATCTTCTTTGCAACACTACGACATGTAAGCCTAAAGATGGCTCAAACGGAAGTACAAAAATCGATTGCTCGGTCGATTCGAAGTACAACGCGACGTTGCCAAACTGAATAAATTTAAGTGCAATATTAGTTGAACTCTAACGGGACGTTACAACCGGCGCTAAGGTAGCTTGTAAGGTACAACCAAAAAAAAAAGGATTTTGGCACTTAATTTAAATATGTATTCTTAAATACACATAAATGTCTTGTGTGCTGCATAATCAGTGTAACAAATTTTTTTTTGTTGAGAAAATCATAAAGAAACAAATCTATAAACGGTAAACTAAAAACTTAAAAGATATAATTTATTAAGCTTAAAACCCTAAACATTAATATACAATTTTTAGTAACAATATTAAGTTTTACAGAAACAGTTTTAAATAATTTAAGATTTACATTCTTTTGCTTATTTTTAATGTATTCAAATTGTATATAATCAAATGAAGGAATAATTTATTGTCGGCTAGTATAATTAATCTTGTCTTGCATCTTATTCACTAAAATTTATAACGTCAGCTATTGCTTGTCAACCGTCCAAACCTCTTGCACTCTTCTTTTTAAAATTCCCGAATCGCACTCATCCAACAATGTTTTGTTGAATCCTTCGCTCCTCTTTTTTTTTCAAACGTGATTCTAGTAGATCACCGTCAACGAGACTAACCACAACAGCATCTTTTCTAATCCTCAAAATCAGCAACTGATTTTCTAACAGCCGCTGCAAGTTCGCCTGCCTTGTACAAAGGGAATGCCCATTCACCAGCAGCTTTTTGTATCGAAGAACTGAATAACATTTTTAATAATGTTTCTAGTCTAAGAATGTAGTTTTCTTTGTAGTGCCAGTCATAATAAAGGTAATCTGAAAACATAAAACTTACATTAAAATTACATTTTATTAAAACACTTGTATTCCAAAAATGAAACAAAGTACTCTGCAAAAATTGATCTTAATAAACAACAAAATTTCAAATTAATTCTTTTAGTTGACATATTTTCCGACTATCTTGTTTGCAGAGTGGTGCTGTACGTGTATTAACATCATAACTTTCTGACAAAACTTGACATTTTTGCGGCACACCTAACTAATAACACGGTACACCAGTGTGCCGCGACACACTTTGCGGAACACCGCTCTAAGGCATGAATCAAAAAGTAATTGTTATTACTTGCTTAATAATTTTTTTTTCAATTTATATTTAAAATTAACATTCAAAAGTTTAAAAATCTGTGGCAGTGTATGACAAAGGAAAATTGCGTTATAAACAAAACTTCTCGAAAACATGGCAGTTTTATGTTTAGGTAAAATGAAATTAGAATAAATCTAGTTACCTTAGAATTAACGTAGTGTTTTTGATTTTTTTTAAGAATGAATAGGACGCTATTTCGAAAACTATCTTATGAGTAAAGACATCTAAATGTTGAAGTCTTTGAGACTCTATATTTAAACTGTTATCTTCTTTAATTTTGTGTGAAATTTTTTGACATTTTTTAATTCTAAATATGAGTCGATAACAAGATTTTTGTACTTTTTGTATTCTGTCAGTGTCAATTTTTTTAGACACGGTCCATTGTAGAAATCAGAATATTTAAATTGAGACAAAATTAAAGATTCACATAATAATTTTTTTGTATTTTTGTCTAAAATATCTTGGTTATGATAAATAAGTTATAAATCAGAATAAGCTTTTTTAACAGTTACTTTAAGGTGTTCTTTAAAACAAAGGTCTGAATCAAGAATGAAACCTAAATTTCTAGCATTTTCAGTAAAATATAAACGATTATTACTTAAAGAACTAATAAGATTTTGATGTACAAAGTGTTTATTGTTTTTGTTGCTAAAACACATAAGTTTTCATTTTAGAGGATTTAATATTACGATTTTTTGCTTCATTAGGATAGTAGTGAGACTCGAAACCAAAATCAAAAACAAAAACAAAAAAAAAGTTTATTTTCACAAAAGTTATAGACCGTCCCTTTAAGGGGACTGTATGCAAACAATTTTTGGGATGTAGTCCCACATTACGCTTGATACAAATTAAATTGGCCTTTTTGCCACACGTGACACATCTACGATCCGTTGGACAATAATCGACAATATCACTCCTCTCGGCATACCTCACTTCTCGTATAGGTTTAGGAGGTTGTTTACCCTTAACAGATTTTATACCGTATGTGTTTAATAGAATCAAATACAAGTTTCTCCTAAAATTGAGTAAACTTTTAGACACCGGATCGTTAGGATGAATTTTACGCATTAGTAGCCAGGCGTTTACAACACTGGCGTCAAATAAATATGCAAATATTGGCCACCACCATTTCCGTTGTCGGATCCTGGTTCTGTAATTTGCTACCATCCCATCCAATTTATCAACTCCCCCCATTTCTTTATTATAACTAGTTATAATGTTTGGTTGGGGCAAAGCTATTTTTGATTTCTCGTTTCTAGAATATCGTAGGACACTCTTTGTTTCAATACTATCAAAATTTGTTGCAGCACAAACGATTTTATTGTCCTTCTACTGAACCACGGCCTTCTTAGAAAAGTTATACTCAAAATGACCCCGTTCTCTTGCTTTCCACATCTTATTTTGGTTTAAACCCTTCAGTGGACAGTTTCATAAACGATTATCACGGAGTGTTCCGCTGGCACAATATCCATTATCGGCAAGATGACTCAATAAATTCACAGATGTGAAATAGTTGTCGAAGTAGAGCTTGTATCCTTCATTGGCAAGTATATTTGTAAGCTCTACTAAAGAAAGAACTAGTTAGCCACCTAATCCAAAGTCATATTTACTGTTTTTTTTTTTTGATTTCCCAGTATATAAATCAAATGCCATCATATATCCATTGTCAGTACACAAGGCCCAGTTTTTAAAGCCGAACCTGATGGACTTTCCTTTGATATATTGCTTTGCGTAATGTTTACCATAATACGGAATCATACTCTCGTGTATGCTCAGATTCTCTTCTAATCTACCAAACTTTTTTAAATTGTCATTTAGATTTGAAATGAGCGGTCTTAGTTTATAAAGTTTATCATTTTTGTTAATTTTCGAATTATCGTTGAGGTGCAAATTTTGTAATATCAATTCAAACCTATTCAGCCGCATACTGTCTGCTAAAATTTTCGAAACATCATCTTCTCGAGCCCAATACATTTTCTTGTTAGTGTATTTTCCGTAACCAGACAATAGCAGACCACCAAAGAAAACGTACAACTCTTCTTTGGTTAGGTTTAAGGGTTGATTTCCGTTTTTTCCCAAAGCATATACATTGATTTGCTCTATAATGTGCTCCAAAATGTTGTCATTGAAAAAAAGGGAAATTCATTCTACAGATGACTGTTTATTGTGCACATCCGCTGGTGGACCTTTGGGCAGACAGTGAGTATTCAACGCAAAGTGAGGTTCCCGTTCGTCCCATTTGATTTCTTCTTTCTTTAGTGGCTCCCTTTTATTAGTTGTGGTAGTAGCTGATTTGTTCTTTTTCGCTAATTTTCTCTTCTTTGCTCCTTGTTTTTCTGGTAAGGTAGATTTTGGCTGTACAAAAGATAGGAAGGGCAGGTCATCATCACTTGAGTCTTGCATGTCGTAAGGTAAACTTTCTGGCTGATTTGAACCTGTTCCAGGTTTGAGTTATGATATAAAATAACCTCAGCTTCCGATTGCAACATTGCACGACCTAAATGGTTGACATTTCGCTCATGCTCGTCATCTGAACGATCACTGTCTTGGTCGGTTTCCTGTCCGTCGTCGGGTGGAGCAATGTAAATATCCGCAGAATTGATTTACGCATCTTCTAGAGCTGCTATCAATTCATGAAGAGGCAGGTTGGAATAATAATTGATTTTCAAGAAAAGTAGTCATTATGCGCACCGTCCCTTTACAGGGACACGAGCTTTAGGGTCCAATTAAGTCACATTAGAATGGACAAATGATCTCAGTGCGTTAGTAATGCAATATTACAGGACTTTAACAATACTTTAAGATAAGGATTTGACACTTCTAACCTATGTATTGACCATAGTTTCAAATAAACTTACCCTCCGCACCTTGTGCTGTAGAAGCTTGGGTCCATTTTTTGTTTAAGTTGGAATATCTAATAAGCAGGAAGTGTATTTAACACACTAGAAGTCACCAATAAACACACACACTTCAAATACACATAAAAGCCGGTTTGAGGTTAGGTTAGTCGTTGTACACGCCGACTAGAACTACAAATACCGCTGTCCCTTTTAAGGGACTGTTATGCACTAATGGGTTAATATGTGAACACATTTTAAGAAAATGACAATAAATCTGTGTATTGTCAGCATAAGCTTGAATTTTACAAAACGTCATATATATCTGATGTATAAATGATGAAAAGCAAAGGGCCTAATATTGATCCTTGAGGCACACCTTATAAAATTTTTGTGAAAGGTGAAATTTGTTTGTATGAATCTATTTTTTTGTTGTTTTTTGTCTATTGTAAAGCCGTATTATCAAAACCGTAATATTTTAATTTTGCGCATAGTAATTCATGATTAATAGTATCAAAAGCTTAAGAGTAATCTATATTTTTGTTATTATTCAAGTAGCTGGCAATTTGATTGTATAATATTTTTTCAAAGAATTTTGATAAAATCGGTAAACATACAAATTATTCTAAGATTATTAAAATCTTTTGGATTTTTCTTTTTTTAAATAGATTTACCTGAAGCTTTTTTCCATAAATAGGGAAAATAACTTTTTTCTATAGAAATATTTATAATATGAGCAATATATTTTTCAATAAAAGAAAAAAAATTTAATTCGTTGTAAGAAAAAAAGTGTTTTTATTATTATTTTACAAAAGACCTATATGTGATGGGATGTTATAGAAATAGTTTTTAGAATCTCTGACATTTAAAACATATAATTCAGCAAAAATATCGCATGCAGCTAAAGATAATTTTTTTGCAGACCTATCTAATTATCTACGTTTTTCGTAATTTATAAATAAATTCTTTAATATGATAGATGTTGAAATGCTTTGAGTTATTTTTTAAGTAATTTTTTAAACTAAAAAAGTCTACTGTTTAAACTAGAATTGTATTTTTTATTGTATTAGTTTTAAAAATTAGTCATATCGAACACACTTAAAAATCCAAACTTAATTTTTGTTACGTCTTCAATAACACTTTAGGCGTTTATTTTCTTAAAATTTATATAAAGTTTTCTTATTTATAACAACTTATAATGTAATCAGCAACTGTTTTAACAAATTTTAATTATTGCTATTCCCAAACGCATTAATCTTGCGTACGTGACTGATCATAGATTTAAAGTAAATGAATTTTGCAAGTGTTATTAGATTAACAGTTATTTATACAAGTGTTTTCTTAAATAATTATTTTATAAAATAGAATTAAAATATTTTAGAAACTAAAGCAAAGTTTTTTTTTATTTTTAGACTGACTATTAAAGCCAAATGTCCTATGGAATTGAGAAATTTTCCAATGGATAGACAATCGTGTCCTCTAATAATGGGAAGCTGTAAGTATTATCACTTTTTATTTGTTTTTTTGTTTACAAGCGAGTGAGCGTTGTTTTAAAAAAATTTATTGACTTGTAATATTTTAAGAACAATTAACGTTAAATACGATTTTTTATTTAGAAACATAAATAAATACATCACAAAACCATGCTGAATGTGAACTATAAAAATTCATTTTTGGCAAAAGAAATAAAGAAATATTTTTACTATTTGTTTAATCATGCCAACAACATTTATTAAAATGTTAAATGTATTAATTAATTATTACTGATTTATTAATATGATTACATAAAGTTTGATTTAATGTACAAAAAATAATAATACGTTTCTAAACTATCTTTTAGATTCCGATACAAATATTATTTAAATTTAACTTTGTATGTTATCTAAGAAAAAAATATTAAGTAACACAGCTGTTTTCTGAGTTCTTAGTGAATTTAAATTTTATTCTAAAAACATTAACTGAAAGAAAATCGAATTTATTTAGGTATATAACTAACAAAAATAACATTAGATATCAAATTTATTAAGCGGTTGAATCTGCCTTTCACTTCTAGTAGTTATTTGTGTATAGGCTTGGGAAATATCTCTAAAGACAATTTTTGAAAATATATTTGGAACAGAAGTTTTTTGGTTATGAATAATTGTTTATTAAATTTGGGTAGAAGTCTTCCGATCCATGCTTTGCTCTAAAAAATTTTTACTCTGAATGGTTTACAAAAAATTCGGTTTCTTTAAATTAAAAAAAAATATTTGGCAATCAAGGGAATAGCAATGTTAAGACACCAAAAGATTTGTTGTAAAGAAGTCTTTCTCCAAGAAAAATTTGGTTAGTGCAGGTCTATTAAAGCAAAGCAACAGTACGTCAAACATCATTTGTACAGGTATTTCTCAAATAACCCATTAGAGTTCGGCAGTGGTGGGTAAGTATCTTGAATAGATTTAGTTGAAATTTAAAATATAAAATATTATTTTGTATTTTGATTAAATGTGGATGTGGACTCAGTGACATTAAAAGTGTTACACCCAGAAGAAATAATTTTTTCAATTTGATTTTTTGACAATGTGGCAGTTTTACATCAAAAATGAAACAGTAACATTTGCAAGAAATTTTCTTAACATGTAACCCGAAAAAATGTAATGTATTTGGCGACCACGTAGCGGTCTGTACACGTCTAGACATCGACAAAAACTCTTGTTTCTTGAAAAAAGTCCATAGTTTGACGAGTAATATGGGGACGTGCATTGTCTTGCTGAAAAAAGACGTATGGGCGCCCATTTAGACAAAACAGTAAAATTACTTGTAAGTCATAGTCAAGATAACCAGCAGCTGCTTTGAATAAAGATTTGTGATCGGCTACCATAAACAATAGCCCCGTAAACCATTACTTCAACAGCACTGTGTACATGCCTCTCAATAGCAAACCCAATAACGCGTCGCTCTCCACAACGGCGTCTTACCTTTTACGACTATTGTGCATACCTAGACAGAATTGCGATGTCTCGCTGAAGACGATGCCGTTGTTTGCACTAGTTCAAACGTTGGCGACAGTAGTCCCCAGTCAAAGGAAGCAGTAAACGTGGACGGTATGCAAAAAAATTATTAGATTATTAAATTAAATATTAAATTATTATTAAAAATAAAGGTTGAAATGCGGCGATATAGTGAACGCATAGTAACACGTCTACTTTCCTCTTCAAACCATGGGCAATTTGACGCGTAGTAGCAACACCGTCTCGTAAAGCCAATTGTCTCGATAAGCAACAATTTAACCCCTTTTAAGCATGGTGATTATTGTAGCGACTTCGAGTTTAAGATATTTTATTATGATTAACACTAGTAGACGGCGACCCAATAACTAAAAATATCTGTACTAGTTAACTCTCTTAAACCGGTTTTTTTTTTACAAAAAACTAAGAGAAATTTGTTTTTGCAAAAATATTATGAATCACAGCTCACATAGTTACCATAGCAGGCTTTAAATATAGTCATTCGGTTGCCAAAAAATCAAGTTGAAGAAATGATTCCAAAATTTTTGAATAAAGAAATAATAAAATATGTCATTGGCGATGATATTGGGATATAACGATTTGCAAACAGGTGATATAAAAAATACAGAAACGGGTAGAATAAGAGAAATTATAATTAAAAATCATAATTATAAACTCAAACACAATAGCAAAAATTGGAAGCATGATCGCTGTATCAGGAACAGTTAGAGCAATTTCTGTTAATCAATAGAATAAAAGAGGAGAAGGAGGAAGAAGAGGAAAAGGAGAAGTGCACCCACCATACCACCAGAACTTGCTTGGTATAATATACCCAAAAGAGGGTAGGATAGTCTTACAAGACCAATAGGATGTTCTAAGTCTTTGTGCGTGTTATGCGAGCACGTGGTTCAGCGAGGCACCTGCTTTACGTTTTATCCTCGCTTCTAGGTTAATACTAAATCGGTAAGAAAAAGGATCTGCATATAGATATGAGGAAAAATAAAAACAGCAACAACTAAAACGAAAATGAAATAAAGGATACAGAAAACAGTAACAATCATGTAGCAGCTCTATTAAGCTTGATTGGTAGTGAAACGTACAAAATATTAAGAGATCTTTGCACGCCACAATTTCCCAAAGACAAAACGTTGTAAGATGCTGAAATCCCATTTTTTCTCCAGCAACGTGTGGGATAAGAAATGGTAATTAAGGTCAGCTGAGGGAAGTGAGGTTAATTGGATCCGAGATACATAAAAGTCTACAAGCAAGCACGCCCACAAGAATTTCCAATCAAAAACGTAGACATAAAACATAGAAAAATAATCCTGTAACAAATGTGGTAATCAACACACTGGAAATCAAACTTGTAATTATAATAAAATAGCTGACAAGATAAAGAACACGTCTCGAGCATTGCTATATGTGGACGATCTCTGCATTGTAAAAACGGGTCGAGACATGCAGGAAATATTAGTCGGCCTGCAAGAAGATATTGCAACGGTAGTTGCAGACGCAGAAGAAAAGGGATTCAAACTCTCATCTGAAAAAACTTGCACTATGCACTTCTGCAGACTCAGGCATGAACACAGGCCCTTGCCGCTATATCTCAAGGATGTATTAATACCTAGCGTAAACGAAATAAAATTCCTAGGCATAACCTTGGACTCCAAGCTTACTTGGAAATCACACATTAACAATGTGGTTACGAAGGCCAGATTAACGCTAAATCGACTTAGGATTCTAGGAAGCTACACATGGGGTGCGGACCCAAACACGTTGAAAAAACTGATTAACTGCTTTGTAAGAAGTAAAATAGAGTACGGGTCCGTAGTGTACGGGTCGGCCGCAAAGACACACCTTAAGAAAATAGAGTCATTGTGGAACAAGGCATTGCTATTGGCAACGGGTGGATTTAGGACGTCTCCAACTGAAAGCCTCAACGTAACCAATAACACTCTACCGTTAAAACTGAGACTGCAACAACAAAGACTGCGATACGCCGTTAAACTCTGTACAAAACCCAAGCACTTCCTGTATGACATCATTACGAATCCCCCTATGCACGAAAAATATGAATGGCAGCAAACCCGAACAGTTCCGGCAATAATAGGTCTACACAAAGAGCTGTACTCTGAAAACCTGCTAAATAAAAAGTACTGGGAATCAACCAACGCTCTCCCACCATGGCAGCTGGAAGCGCCTCACATCGCCAACAGCGTAAATGAAAGTCAAGGCAGACGCATTTTAGTCAGAATACGAACAACTGAAGACCGCAACGAGGTTTATGTGATACAAGATGGAGCAATACTAGCGTGGAGGATGAGTGATATATACACGCGCTACAATATCGAGTGTGTGGCACTACTAAAAGCGTTACAAGTGAGCGAACGCGTATCAGATAAAAACGTCGTAATTCTCTGTGACCTTAAATCCGTCAAAACTCTGCAAAACACATTTACAAATGACGCTTTAACGAAAAGAGTAATTGAAAAATGGAACACTTTACGTAACGCCGGCAAAATCATTAAATTTGTTAAAGAAAACCATGGGTATCTACCCGAAGACACGAAAAATGCCATAGAAAGTTCCGATCCGCTGGCGACAGAGGAAATTACCATTACAGATGTCCTGAAAAAAATTGCTAACAATAGTAATAAAAAATGGCAAATCTCGTGGGATAACAACAACACTCAGCTGAGAAAACTTGCTCCTCAGGTACGCTCACAAGCGAATCTGAAGTCACAAAAGAAAAAAGATCAGGTGGTTCTGACCAGACTCAGGATAGGACACACAAGACTGACTCATAGTTACCTGCTACTCGGAGCAAACCCGAAAAGATGCGCACAATGCGGAGCATATCTCACTATTCTTCACGTGTTTGAAGAATGTCCAATTTTAGTAGAATATAGAGAGAAGCATGGGATAAATAACTTAATGGTATTAGCGAATCCAAATAAATTTAGCAACGTCCTGAAATTTCTGAGAGAGACAAAGCTATACGAAGAAATATAGAATAGCGATGAACAACTAGCGGTACGGTGCCAATGATCTGAGTCGTCGACGCACTGTCCGCAAGTAAATCATGAAAGGTGAAAAAAAAAATAAATAAATAAAATTTGTCATTTATGTAATTGTATAGGTCATTTAGCCAACGTATGTAGGAGTAAGAAATCACAGAATTGTATCACACAAGAAGAATTTAACGTAGAAACAATTCATATTATTTTACTTAATACTAACAACCAGATCAACGCGAACGTTACAGTAACTAACATAAAACTATCAATGCAGGTAGATAGTGGTGCTGCAGTATCAATTATAACGGACCAATATTTTAATCAACACTTAAAAAATTGTTCACTTGCACCAACTAATATACAATCTTGAAACATTGGCATTAATTTAGGGCGTGAAAACATTATTGTTTTTGCTTTTATTTTATATGTTGTAAATAGCGGAAATCAAAACTTACTAGGCAGCGTTTTTTTGCAAAAATTTGATTTTAAATTTGTTTCAAACATTAAAATGAGAACGTTTTCTGGGTTTGAACCGTGTCATTTTTGTAACCGAAGTTCGAACGTTTCGCCCACTTTGGCCTCATCAGGGCGTGAGAGAAATCGAAGAACTTAAACAAGCAACCGAAATCTAACTAACACTTCTCAAAAGTTAGGTAATCAACTTGTGAACCAAGCCAGATTCTAAACTCTGAAAAAGTAAACACTTAGATACCAAACTTACTATGTAAATCAAAAGTAATGGTTCTCTCCCGTTTCTCAACGTTCTTGTGACTGGTAACCCCGACGGACTTCTGGGTCATTCTGTTTATTGCAAACCCATCCATACGTACAGATACCTTCATGCTTTTTCTCATCATCATCCTGCACAGAAACGTTCTGTTATTGAATCTTTGGTTCATCGTGCTTTTTCTATTTGCCAACCTGAGAATCTAGACTAGGAACTCCGTCATCTTACTAGAACCTTAGTGAACAATGGTTATATGAAGCGAGATATTTATACTGTTACTAATCGTCGTCTACATACACGTACTTGATCACTTAAGGACACTTCTACATTGGTGAAACCCGCCGTTCCGTCATTACTCGCATTTCAGAACATAATCGTTGTATAAGAAAAGGGCATATAAGTCTGCGGTTGCTGAACATCATTTTACTACAGGTCACAAGATAGATTTTGAAACGTTTCGGTGATTGTCAAATCTCCATTCTTTTTTGACAAGAAATTCCGAGAGAGCATAGAAATCGTCAAACACCCCAATTTAATCGTGACCATGGTTTCTAGGTATCCGCTTTTTGCTTCCCGGTCATTACTCATTTATGGAAAACACACCCCCTTTCAACCATAACCCAATCAGTGTAGATCTTAACCAGCTGTGACGAAACTTCTTTATATACGGAGACTATTTCTTCTGACGTCACTTCTATGGAGTTTAGAATATGGCTTAGTTGATTACCTAACTCTGTAGTGGTTTTTTGTTAGATTTTCGATGGCATTTTTAAGTTTATCGTATTCTTTCTTACTTTTTCAGAGTTTAGAATCTGGTTTGGTTCATAAGTTGATTACCTAACTTTTGAGAAGTTCTTAGTTAGATTTTGGTTACTTGTTTAAGTTCTTTGATTTCTCTCACGCCTGATAAAGCCCCTTGCAAAAGTAGGCGAAACGTTGGCAACTTTGCTTACAACAATGACACGCTCCAAGCCCGAAAGACGTTCTCATTTTAGTATAGACTTCGGCCATGGCAGCCTTCACTATTCGTTTCAAACATGTTAAAAGTAGATAGTAATGTAGATAGCATACTAAACAAATTTACAGATTTATTGGACCGCAACTTAGGTTGTTTCAAATATAAAATATCTGTAAAGAAACCCGCAACTCATATATTTTTCAAACCAACTTCTGTTCTTTTTCATGTAAGGAGAAGATTGTCAAGAAAATCAATAGGTTTCATAAAGAAAACGTTATTAAATCAATCGAATCAAGTGGCTGGGGTACACTACTAGTACTAGTCATTAATAACATACGTCAGCCACTCCCAAAAATTGAAGATATATTTTTAAAAATTGCAAACGGCGAAAGTTTTACAAAAATAGATTTAAGCAATGCTTGTAATCATTTTCAGCTAGACGAAGAATCAGCAGAGCTATTAACACAAAGAGCTATTAAAAGTAAATAGACCACCTGCAAGTGCTATATTTCAGAAAACGCTTGAAGAAGTACTCCTAGGCCTAGAAGGAATCGCGAATTTCATAGACGATGTAATAGTCACAGGTAGAACAAGACCAGAACTTGAGAAATCTTTTTTACAAATTGAGCAGCTCAGGATTAAAAATTAAGTAAGAAAAATGTCAATTTTTCAATATTGAAATAAAATACTTAGGACATACTATTTTTAAACATGGATCGAGAAAGAATGACAAAATAAAACAAATCGGAGAAGTTCCACGTCTAACGAATCATATGCAAATAAAAAGCTTTTCAGGTTTAGTGAAGTATTATGGAAAATTCATTCCAAATATATCAAGTATTATGGAACGTATTTACAATTTACTAAAGAGAAACACAAAATTCGTATGAAACAAAAAATGTGATAAAACATTTATGGAAATTTAGAAATTTATAACATCCGACAACATGTAGATTTTAATCTGCATTTACAAATTATATTATCAATATAATCATAAAATGAAAAATGGCGACATCAGGCCGGTTCTTTTTATTTCAAGAGCATTAACAAGTGCACAAAATAATTATTTTGTATTGGAGAAAGAAGGATTAGCAATATTCCAAGCAGTGAAAAAATTACATCACTAGTTGGCTGAGCAAAAATTTCTGATACAAAGAGATCACAAACCGCTCACAACTTTATATATGGTGAAAAATGTCAACCAATGAGTTCAAGCCGAGATGGGCACTATATTTATTTGGATTTGCGTAAAAAATTATCTACGTAAAAGGAGTTGCTATTAGTCGCAGATATGCTAAGCAGATGTCTAATTGATACAAACACACAGAATAAAGACAACGAAAACGATACAATAAACCTAAACATTTTAGAAGAGATACCAATTGACAACAAGAAAATTGCAACAGAAACGATCAGAAATCCAACATTGTGTTAATCATGGTTGGTCTGAATCCATGGAAGACAAAAATTTGCAACCATACTGGATCAGAAAAAACGAAATAAACAGCGAACAAAACTGCTTATTATGGGGCTACAGTCATCATACCCACAAAATTGAGAGACGTATTGATGGACGAATCAGATTCAAGTCACCTTGGAATTGTAAAAATGAAATCAATAGCAAGATCATACTTCTGGTAGCCAAAATTAAATCAACAAATTGAAAACCTTGCAAATTCCTGTAGGCCATGTAAACAGATGTCAGGTGATGCACCCATTGACTACAACCTGGTTTGCACCTAAACAATCGAACGAAAGAGTGCATTTTCATTTCTTAAGACCAATAAACAACTGTTACTATATAGTTATGCAAGACGCATATACAAAATGGCCTGAAATTTACGGTATCAAATCAATCAGAACCGAAGCAACTATAGTTAAAGTAAGAGAGTAGTGTTCATGCTAGCGAATTCCCAATTTAATTGTATCTGACAACAGATCACAACTAGTATAAGATTAAGTTGAATAATTTCTTAAGAAAAATAGAGTTAAGCACAAAGCAATTGCACCATATCAATCTGCAACCAACGTTTTAGCGGAAAATCTAGTAAAAAATTTCAAAAAAGGAATATATGCGGCATTTATGGACGAGAAAAACAAAAGTACACCGATGAAAGTACTAATAGCAAGATATTTAATGATGTATAGAAATGCAAAACACTGTTTCACCGTTGAACTTCTATCAAATCTAATGATCGGAAGGAAATTACAGACGATATTCGACTTAACCTTACCTACCTTAAAAGTCTTAGGTAAAAATATTTACTTAAGTGAAACAGGCAAATTTCAAATCAAGAATGTTACTTTAAAACAGCTAACAAACAGATCAGAATAACCTTCCCTGAGATTCTAATGTAGCAATTCCTCAAAACAAAACGCCTTACCAAATTCCTACTGTTCCAGATCTAATCCAAGTTATAGTACCAACCAATACTACTTCTTAACAGATTAAACGGCAAACGTCCTATACGCGAAATAAAACGGCCCGTCAAATTTAGAGATTTTGAATAGACAACTTGAGGATAATTGTTTAGTAGTTATTTATAAGAATAGGAATAAATAATAATCATATTATACGATAATTAATCTTAAGAAGAGAGATGCGTAATCTAGGGACATTAGTTGCCCAAGTTGGCAACATTTACGTTAAATAAAGAAATAATAAAACATTTTGCCATCTGATTATATACCCGCGCAATTTAAATAAGTTTTGAATAAGGGTAAGTCGGGTAGCCCCGGCCGGCGGGTAGCCTCAACCACTGTGAGTACCAAGCTCCCACACACACATAGATAAGCTTTGCACACTTGAAAATGTTCGCAGCGCCGCGTGACCGAATAATATAAACAGTGATGCAGTGAACATCGAGCGCATAGCAAGTGCCAACGGTTTGAGTTTTTGATAAAGATTTTTTCGTGCGCCGATTACTTTTCGAAAGCAGATAAAATATATCAAATGTAAGTACTTTATCATCACTTATTATTAATTATGTGTGGTTATTATTGTAGTAAGTGTGCCAGGTTAAATAATTTTGTTAGCGTGTTTGGTGTTTTATCAAAAAAAAATTTAAGATCGAAACGACCGGGTACCCCCGGCCACACGTTTGTCTGGTAGCCTCGGCCACTTTTTGGGTGAAGACTATGAGTAAATTTAACTAATTTAAAAGTTTATTTTTACAACTGAGTGGGTACAAATACCGAAATTTAAGGAAAAAATTACACGAAAGGGTGATTGATACGAAAATTTAATGAAACAGGCTATTTTATGCGTCAAACAAAAGAAAATGTCGATAAGAGAAGCGGCTAATAAATACGGAATGCCCAGCAGCACCTTTCAAGGCCGGCTGAAAGCTATCAATAATGGACAAGAAGTAAAATTACAAGCTAAACTGGGGAGATTTGATAACACATTTACAGAAGAACATTCACAGCAGTTATACAATCATATTAAGGATCTCGATAATCGCTTGATGCCACTAACTAGAGTTGAATTTTTAAATTAACTTTTCAATTCGCTGAAAAATTAAAAATTCCGCATAGGTTTAACAAACAAAAAAAAATAACCGGCAAAATTCTTTTTGACAGTTTTTCCAAGAAATATCCAGATATTGTTCTAAGAACCCCAGAATCGACCAGCCGTGCAAGAGCGGTTGGATTCAACAGGCCTCAAGTCCATCGTTTTTATTTTCTTCCTCGAAAATTTACAATGCAGATCAAACTGGGGTTTTAACTGTCCATAGAAATGAAAAAGTTATTTCTGCAAAAGGTAAAAAGCAAATTAACAAGTTTACATCTGGTGATAGGAGACGAAATATCACACTGATGTTTGCAATGAGTGTAACTGGTCATTTTGTACCACCTCTCTTTATTTTCCCCAGAAAAAGGATGGATAAAAATGACCGTTTGGTGATTGGGGCTCCACCCAAAACCATTGCTATTCTACACGAAAGTCGCTGGATGAACGGCGAGGTATTTTTACAGTGGTTACAGCATACGCAGCCTTCGAAGGAACACCCTGTACTTTTGATTTTAGACGGTCATGGAAGTCACAAATAGTTGGCAGTAATAGAGTATGCTTATTCAAATAACATCCATATGCTCAGCACTTCACCACACAACACTCATAAGTTGCAACCGCTCGACCGAGTATTTTTCAAGTCATTCAAATCTGCTTTTGCTTGAGCAAGCGCAGTGTGGATGAGAAGCAATCCAGGTGCAAAAATCACTGACTTTGACATCGCTGCTTTAGTCAATTCTACATTTTCTAAGGCAGCTAGATTAGACTTTGCAAAAGGCGTAAACAATAAGATTACAACTGCAACGACAACTGCGGTCAATAAAAAGAAACCAGCACTGAAGAAAATAATGTAAAGAAAACAGAACATTCAAAATTTAACAAGAGACGAAGAGACAGAGTGCATTATTTGCCGAGAAACCTTTGAAAAAAACTGGATACAGAGCGATAAATGTAAAGACTGGACGCATGAAGACTGCGTATACATCGATGAAACGCAATCTTACTATTATTGCAACGTATACACTGCAAAAGAAAGACTTGGTCATCATTAATAGGTGTGGCCGGAGCTACCCGCCAAAATCTTTTTGGACGAAAATTAAAGACTGATTTAAACTAAGTTTGTGAAATTGTCGGACTGTTATGTTAATTAAACTACTTTAAATATGTTAGAATTATTGTATACGTTCAAAATTAAAGTCTAATTCTGTTGATTTCAGTCAAACACTATACAGCCATTTCGCCCTTTTGGGGCTCCTCAGCAGTGGAAGAAAATAGAAAAAATAAACAATCACATATTTGTTTTAAATGCAGCTGAACACAGCACAAGAGACAATTTTGAAGTCGGTTTCTTTTTTTAGGACAATATAATATAAAGAAACAAAAACTTTTGTTGCAAGAGGGGCTCCTAACACTATAGGCAAAGAACGCCAAAAATAAAAAAAAAACAAAAGTTAAGCACACGATAGATTTTGTAGAAAAACGTTTTTTGATGTTTGGAAGCAACAAACTAGCAACTAATATAATTAACTTGGTTGAATCAGTTTGAGCTGTAAATAGCATATCAATTAAACTAAAAAAGATAATATTAAATAAAATAATAGTAAAGACACTAAATTAAATATTATTTTTACCAGTAAAAATATTATTTGGGCAACGATATAATGAAGCTTTAATATCACATTATTTTATTACATACTTCCTAGTTACACTAAAAACACTGTAAAAATTAGCACAGAAAACAAAAAGAATTAAATCAATTGCAAAGATTATATACTAATACAAAAATCTTGTTTTATGTATTAAGTTACTGGAGCACTAAGAACGATTTAAAAGAATAATGTTTAATGACGAAATTCTATCGAAAATGGCTCCGTTAGCGCGATGGAATTTCTAAGCGTATGTTTCACAAGTACTGAAAAATTTTTCGCTTACAAAACAAACTCATTTACAGGAATGCCTTTAGTGTTTCTGTAAAAAGTACTTTTTATGAATTTTGTAAAGTTCATTCTAAATTACACAAAAAGTTTGTCATGGAAAAATCAAATAAATTCGTATTTGAACGTTGCAACAAAATTTTATTTATTTTTCATGTTCTCGATCCGTTTTACATGTCCGTTTAAGGTTTTATTAAAATTTCTCGTTTATTTTTTTTGTAATCTATACTTCAATTTTATAGATTTTTTTAATTAAACTTAACATTTATAGTTTATGTTGCATTAGCTTCGGTTAAAGTTAGAATAGTAAAATTTCTCGTTTTTTATAATTATTTTAAATCGTTTGTTTTAATTAAGTGTAATTTGAAATGATTAATTAGTTTAACAGTTCAACTTAATGTACCTAAATAATAACGAGAAAGCCATTGTAACAAAACCTCAAAGTCATACGATCACGAAACACTAATTGAATTAATTGCGATTTATAAAGTCATACTTTAATATGATTAAAGATTTGTTTTATTGCCACAAAAATAATAAAAACAATTTCAAATTTAAACTATGATTTCAACATTATTTTTATGTTAAGTTACTATATGTTTCTTTGCAGTTTTTTTTTTAAATTTGCATCATCTGTAAATATTTTTAAATAAGAAATCGAATGCATTGAATCATTTTACGTTTTTACTGTTTAATTTTTTTCTTTTTTGATTATTATTGGGAATTTTAAATTGTACCTAATTGGAATAAATTGCAAAAGTAAAAATAAAATTATTTGATAATAATTTAAAAAGCAAAATAGTCAACATTTTTAGCATAATTAATTTCCGGTTTCGTTGTAGTATAATTTTTTTAAATAAGTTTTAATATCCAGAATTAAAAAAAGTAAATTTTTTAATCTATTTGGTTATAGCTTTTTGTCTTTAACGATGTAGTTGTTTTCATTTTATTATTTTTATATTATTTATCACACGTCAATAAATGTGTTTAATTTTACACAGGCAAATAGTTGCATTGCGTAAGGAAATATAAATAGATAAATGTATGCATCAGCAAGTAATACTCGCATACACCTCTAGATCAGTGGTTCCCAAAGTCTTTTGACCCATGGACCCCTTTTCATAGCCAAAACTTGCGCACGGACCCCTGAATGAAAAAACTACATAAATGCATAATAGAAAAATTACAATTTGATGTCTTGAATGTTAAATGGTGACTTAAAAATAAATTATAAAGAAATCATTTCAATGTTTGTGAGTAACAACCGCAAATCCCCACGGGTAATCAACAGCTTTTGTACAATAACCCATAATGCTAGATATAAAATCGGAATCTGTTTTTGTAGCCGTGTCCTTGTTTAAACATTGGTTTGAGTTCCTCATTTGTATATAATTCAATAAGTTGCTTCTGTATTGGTATGTATTCATCCGTATATGTGTTATGAGTTTGACTATTTGCAAAAGGATTCAACACCCAGTTGGGAACATGCAACTAAAGAATGTCTTCAAATCTTTGGCTAAGGTCCGAATGAAGCGCCGCTAAGCGTTGATGATAAGCAGACAAATCTTTATCTCTATTTTGCAATTTTGAAAGATTTGGATTTGAGAACATTCTCCTCTTCCCAAGCTTTGTTTGTACAACAAAAGTTTTTCAACAAACGCAGATATTACACTTTTAGCTTTGAATAAATTTAATGTGTAGTTTTAAATCTGGCAAATAAATCAATCATATAAGCGATGTCAATTTTTGACATAATTAAATTGAGCCGCGATTTACTTTTCAGGAATTCCAATACTGAATAGAAGCGATGCAAACATTCACTTTTAGAGAACTAACGTACTTCTGTGTTAAGTAGTAAACGATTATCATCATTTTCCAAACAAAGTTGAGGAAATAATCTCTCATTTAGGGTATTCCTTTTGATTTTATTAATTACTCTAATGACATAATATAGTGATTCGTGCAAACGTTCACTAAGGTTTTTTGCGTCCAAAGATGTCGATGAATGACACAATGTAACGATAATACATTTGGTATAGCTTGTTGTAAGTATGCTAGAAAACCTCGGTGTCGTCCTACCATTGCCGTAGCACCGTCAGTAGCGACGAAGATGATATTTGTCAAGGATATAGCTATCCTATCGATACCTATAGCTATAGGTAACGAAAAATCTTTTTAATTTAGTAAATAACGTTTCGCATTTCGTATCAGTTTCAAAACATTTGGCAAATAAGCTAAAAGTAAAGCTTCTTTTCCTGGTGATGTTGACTCGTCAAGCTGTATAGAGAATTTAGATTTTTTAAGTGGTTACATAAAGAGTTTTCTTTCTTTATTTAGTGCAATTCTTTATATAATATCGAAAGCTAGTTGGTGCAAGACGTGCGTATTACCTCACGTACAGCTCTTTGCCAACAGGGTTCTGCTTTCAGGACTTCGTCATCATTAAATATAAGAAGCACGCAGTCCATTATTATCTCTCTTAGATCTTGTCCTTATGAGTTCTTGCAATGACGGTGTTTTTAAATTTTTTTCTTTAAATGTTTGAAAAAAGTTACATCCTTATCTTTTTTTGTCACTAAGGATTTATGTGTCTTAAGCTTAGAAGGTTTCACTGAATTGTTTGACAACGATTACATTACACATACGTAAAGTACTATTCTCTGGTGACGGAATAAAGCCATATTCCATATATTCAACACTGTATTGTCTGCATTTTTTCTTCGGCTCTGTCATACTGATATCTGAAAAAAAGGGTACCAAAAAGATATAAGAAAATGTATTTTATCAATTTTTTTATTTGCAACAAACCACTGTTAGTTAAAATAATTTTTTTATTGGAGAGCTGCAATGTAATGCTCTCTTGAATTAAATATTTAGGACGTAAGCATAAAATTTCATGTGAATTCAAAAATTAATTAACAACAAATTAGAATACAGTAATATACAGTAATTACAAACATTCACGGACATGATTATATTCGCAGAAATAAACAAAAATAGAAAATGGCAAGGTATAACTTTTAGCGTGCATTATATTAAATTATAAAAGTCAATATGTCTAACATCTTTTACAGAATAATTAGTAATATATTCTTTAGAAACACATCTGTGTTAAAAAAACGTACATACTGTTTTTAAGTTTTTAATAAAAAAGAAATCCTTAATGAATGTTAAGGGATTAGTGTACTGGTAACTGTGATATTTTTTTAATTAACTTAAACAAGAGTATAACTTGCTTAACAAATTTAATTTAAAAAGAGATATCAATTTGATTATAATCTTACGTCCAAAGCTAGGAAAATTTGTTGTATGCACTTCACATCACGCATGACAATTGTTGAATTTTTTATAGTTCATATTATAGGCTAGTTGGTGCAGGTAACGGCTCTATTGCGTTTCTGTATAAACCTGTATAGATAGGCCTGACTCACCGCTATGCTTGTTATTACTTGTATTTTATGTTCTGTTTATAGCTAATTCAACCTTCCTTCTTAGAATTGAGCATTTGTCGGCATCTGTTGCTGCATGCTTTCTTTTCGTGATGCAATTTATGTACTGCAGCTTTGTTTCCGTGCAGTCTTTGACTGTATGATTTTTTCCGCATTTAAAGTAACGTCGTTGGTAAGTGCAGTTTGTCTGTGCGTGGCAAATACCACAGCACTTGTAGCACCTTAGCACGTTGATGTGTTCTTGTATGTGGATTTTCACTCGGTCCAAGTTGATTACGTAACTTCCATTATTTTCTTAAAAATTCTTGGCGCTACTTCCATCAGCAGTTTTCCTTGTTAGGGTTTCTGCACTTTTTCTTAGTTGTGGTCTTGAGGGATTACTTTATGTTGTTTTATTCCTAGTTTTGCAGTAATTTTTGGGTTTTGCTCTTTTATCTCGTTCATCAACATGTCTGGGCTGTAGCCTGCTTCGACTTTTGTAAGCATGACTAATGGCCTATTGCTATAATTTCCTGTATCTCATAGTTGTTATCTTGTCTCTGATTGATTTTCTTTATTTTGTTACTTAATTTGTTTCCCTGTTTTTAATCGCGGCTTATGCTAGATATTTTGCCATTGTATAATTTTTTGATGGAGGTAAAACCTTCTCCAACAGCGTTGGCCTTCATGTCTTTGTCGAAACTTTCTATTACATCTTTTGCTTCTTTACTTTTAATTCTGGTAATTGTGGTATAACGGTTTATGTCCTTGTCTTTTGTCGGGAAATTTATTTTGATTTCTTTCGCGATCTCTGTAAATTATTTTGGTTTTGGCGCGTTTAATTTTAAGGCTTTCTACGTACATTTGTTGGGGTATGGCGTTTCTCTGTTTTGTTCGTTTCTGTACTCAAATTTTTCTTTCTCTTTCTTCACAAGAAGAGGGATAAAAAGTTTTACCAATACTAAACACAATCAACAAATAAAAGATTTGTAGTTAAAAATAAAATGGTTTTTTACAAGCTCACTCACTAATAAAACACACTTCACACGCAGTACCATACCGACCTCATCGGTTGCGATATCGCCACTGCGCAAAGCTAATTAACCTACAGATTCCGTATCAAACAGCTAAAATTTAAGTTATCTAAACAGGTTCGCGCTCTATTATCTTTTTTTCTATTAATTATAAATTAAATCTTGTCACGTTATCATGCGCTCACGGACCTTGTGACAAACGGTTATCAGTTGAATTGTTCATGTACGAAATAATCCGAGAATTCTTTTTAGCAAAATCCTGACGTACTAATTGATTTTGTCAAGCACTGACTGTCTTATTTAATTGCTTGACCCCGCATGGATCGATGTTTACGAATTACTGTATAAATACCTTAAAGTACAAGTGTAATAAAAAAAGGATAGTCTACTCGAGATAGAATGTTCGTCCTCGCTCATGATAGGAATGTCCCAAACGGTAGCATCCGTATACCGCTTAGTAAGCTTTTTTCCTGAAGTTCAGTAATAATTAAGCATGCGGGTAACAAACAAGAAGCTTAAGTAGACCTTCGTTTCAATTACAACACGAAAAATTAACATCGAGCTGGCTTTGCAGAGGTTTATGTGTTCTGCATTGAGAGAAATTTCCCTCAGTGCTGCGCTGCAACCTCCGACATTTCCAAAATTTAACGTAAGAATGGCGTTCAGGCCACATCCGGATCTCTAGCCTGTGCGACTGTGAATGGAAAGTTGCCTATCCTTTATTTAGAAATGTAGTAAAATGTATTTCAAGTCATTACAACTTACTCCGTATTTTTAACGATTATGAAAAAAATAACTCGGCTTTTTTTGATTCTTTTGTTTATTCTTTACATTTCAAGTTGCAAAAAGTCCTACACACGTTGCCTTTATACCATTCTAAAGTTTTAAATTTTAATTTTGATGGAATAAACAAATTTATTTGAAGTAATGTTTTTTATGCTATTATTTGCTGACAACGGAGTTTAAATCGAACAATAATAAATTCGTATTAAATTAATTGACCACACAGGGTTTTTGATAAACTTTCCTATACTATACTTACGTTAAAAAAATTTAACTAATTTTAATCTAAATGTAAATATCGCGTATCATAAATAATTTGGCTACATTTTTATTTCCACGTTCTTCATTATATTACTGGGATTTGTTTTCGACGTCTTATTTATTTTGAAAGCATACCACATCATTAAAACAACTTAATTGTATTATATTCGTTATATCCGCTTAAAGATTTCGATCATTTGAATAACTGACTTATCATAACTTTATAAACAATAAAAGTACTAAAATTTATTTTAATTAATGACATTGTGAAACATAACACTTTAATGAAAACGTAACATTAAAATCCTGCGACATGCTTCACATTGCGGTTTGTTATATAAAAATTAGATTAAACAATTAGATTTAATGAAGTATCGAAAATTATACATAGTGCCTAGGGAGAAATCCGATATGTTTAAAAAACGTGTTTTCTGAAAATATTAGTTGTAGTAATCAATAATTTTGCTGTACAAACTAAATAGAAATTTTGCATTTTTTCTAAAACAATACGTTTTATTATATTGACACATATTTGTTAACTTATATAAATAAAAATTTTTGAAATATGGTACATACCATAACAATATTGTGTAGTTCATTAGCATCGCTCTAAGAAACTAAAACTGTTACGTATTCTAGAATTTTTAAACAAAAAAAATACCTAATAATTACAAATTTTTTTTGTAAATTATTTTATTTTGATTTTAATTCAATTAATACTCATGTAATATTTATCAACCATGAACAAATAGTAAACAACTAGTTTTCATTTAAAACAATTACACAATTAGCAATTTTTCCTTAAAATTTACAAAAAAAAGCTAATTATATTATTTAATTGAATTAAAATTAATAAAACTAGAAAATTGTTTTTCTGTGTTACTTAAAATCCTGATATTCTTGAAACAAGTTTTTCAACTTATATTTTAAATTAAAATTGAATAATGTGTTGTTAAATATCGTAATGCAGTATTCAATTTTCAAATACTAAAATTAATAAAAACGTTAAATTATATTTCAAAACAAAACGTTATTAAAGCTATTGTCTGTTCTGTAAAAAAATGTTTCTTCTAATGGGTAATATTTTAATTTTTTCCACTATAAAAATCACAATAAAACCAATCTGCTTAATTCTTATATTTAACAAAATAATAAATTTGCGGGTAACATTTTCAGAAGTTTATATTCAAACAATACGAATGCTATTATTATCTGAGTAAGCGATGTTAAAGAGCTCTGCACGTTTTGCACCGCTTTAATGTTTGCACTTTTTTCTATTTTGCCTTTTACGTATAGTTAATTACATTTTTGTCAAGTATCATTAATTTACTTGTGCGCACCTATAAAATTTAAATTGTGTAGGTCAGTACATTTTTTTTATATTTAGTTTAAAATGTAGTTTACGAAAAGTAGTGTAAAATTTATTATTTGAATTATTTTTGTGAAGCATTTTAAAACTTAAAGCATATATTTGTTAATACAGAGATTTCTAATTAATTTTTATACTATTTCGTACAATCTAACAAAATCCTAAACCTAATATTATTTGTTGCTTAACTGTATAATTAAATTAAAAACTCAAAAATCTAGATATACAGAGAATTGAAAACAGTACTAAACAAAATATTAATAATCAACCCTTTGGTGGGCAAATTATTTCCATTCGAATTTTTCAACATATTTTAAAATATTTCTGTTATTTTTATGTGTAAAAAGTGTTTTTAAGTTCAAATATATATTTTTTTTTCAAAACAAAAACAAAAAAACCGGTAGAAAGATTGCTTCCCACCGCCCGCAATTGTTTCTAGTGTTTTTCAAGTTTTAACATGAAAACAAAAAAAATCTCGTTTTTTTTTGTTATTTATTAAATATTAAATTTACATAGACTTCCGTTAAAAATTGTTGAAACAAGTTGATATACAAATTGGCACTTTACATTCAGAGCATACGTAGGCTGTCTTGTTCTCTTTTTGTTTAGTATTGCATATTCTGCACCTGCGAAAGGTCATTTTCTCTGGAAAATGTTTTCCAACTTCTGCAAACCTAACTTTATCAGGGACAATTCTCTTATTGGCTAAAAATATTGTTGGTCTTCCTCTCCGTTTTCGGCTACTGTAACAATTAATCAGTTGCCGAGCAAGTGAAAGACGGTAGCTCAGTTGATCAATTGCTTTTCTTCGAGACAACTGATACAATATAAATGCATTGACAATACCCAAATCAAGAAATAAAGATCCTAAACCACCATTTCACCGACCTACTTCCAAGGGCATACCGCTCTTTCTTTTTGTCGAATTTATCTACTCCGCCCATTATAGAATTGTATAACTCGACTACTCTGGGACAATAGATCCTGTTTGCACTTCCATCTTTATTTGTTCTTTGCACAGTTGTTACATCTTTTGGAAATCTTTTAGAAAAGTTACAGTCTTATTGTTCTGCCATTTCACTGCGCTCAATTCCTCGTTGCATTGAAACATGAACTCTCCCGGGCCCAATTTATCCTTTTGTTTCATCATAGTCGGTAGATGTGCTCTATTACTTCTTACTTCTTACACAATGCTTATTCTTTAGAGGTTTCGTTACTTTGAAGTTATTCGCATTTTGTTTCTTTCCCAATCTAAATTTTGAAATGAAATCAGTGTTTGCATCAGCCAGGCACCAAACTTTATATCCACGCTTTACTGGTTTCATTGGCATGTACTGTTTAAAACTAGACCTGCCTTTGAACGGTATCATAAATTCATCGACTGATACCCATGACGAACATTTATACACACTCAAACATTTTTCATTCAAACGATCGATTATGGGCATTAGTTTGATCAGTATGTCATAATCGAGGCTATCACGGGGAAAATATGCAGAATTTGTTACAAGCTTTTGTGGTTTTACGAACCTGCACGGCCAACTCACAATATTCGGAGAGAGGGGAGGTCCACAGTAAATACAGAAAAGATGTTGCAGGGCGCCAGAGCTTATCCCAAAGTAATTCTCTATCTTGCTCAGGACAGAACGGTATAAACTTGTAACACTATGTTAGGTTCGTAATTCCTCTACTCAGCTGTTCGAGTAGTCAAAAGTAATTAGTGGGTAACGATAATCACAGGAGCAGGGAAGATAAAAAGAAAGATTAACAAGTATAATCGATTTAATAGTTTCACGTTGGGTAATAATAGAAGATATGAGACGTAATGTTAGAAGGTAGAACTAATACCTATCACAGTTTGCTTATGCGCTAACCTTAACTTCCAAAATGAGTAACAATTTGCATTAATAATTCGAAGAAACTTTGATTAAAGAGTACATAAAATTTTCTAGATTATATCACAACCCTCTTACATAAATGCCTGTAGTATCGGCAACTCACATCACAAGAAAATTATATCGAAAAGGACAGCATCCAAAGTCACCGAATAACTAGGTTTTCCCTCACAGCATGCGATACAAGTATGACATGTTTAAGATTACCTTATTGGTATATAAGCAATAACGCAGTTACAATCATTAACATTTAAATATAATTCTGTGTACAACTTTGGTGATCTCGATATAAAAAGTCAAATAAATAACTCACCTAATATTCAGTTTCCACTTACACGTCGAAAACGTTTTCTCGTCAGTGGCCTGTAATCAATTGTGAAAAACAAATCGGATCATAATCGAGTTCACACAGAACAAAAGCTACAAAAGATAGTATTAATAAATAATTAAATGGCATATAAAAACCCGTTGTATCGTGTACTGTAAGAAATAATCTTAACACAAGTGACTGATAACACATTCGACTTCTTCATTAATCATATCATTGACCCCAAGGTATAGAACGATGTAAGTAGCAATTCAAGACAGGTGGCTGAATACACATTCGACTTCTAATTTTCAAATCAACATCCCCGACACAACGTTCGACTGGACCGCGATGTTGCTTAAGTAGCAAGCCCTCACAACAGCTGATATGCTCGGTAGATTTATTCCTTAATAGTAGTTATGCATCCCAATTGTTGATTTAATTCCAAAATGGTAGACAACGTGGTCGGAACCGGCTGTCATATGAATATAGAAATTACGAAAGACCCTTAATAGATTTAAGACAAACTAACTTACCCCGTGCCGAAAAGATCGTAATACCTTCTACCTCGATTTATAAATTTATGTTCATCACACGTGATGTTCTTAAAAATTTAAGAATCAATTCGAAAAAATCTCGGCACCGGACCGTTACTGTTGTTTACAGCTTAACGTTTGCTTGGTCGAAATGACAGTCACGAGAAAGGATCGGTAGGGGGCGTCCCAACCATAAACTAATTTCAAGTCAAAAATACATAGGCGTACGCAATGAAAATTTTGTCCGTAACAAATTGTCATTGATATTACTTCGTTATTCATTATTTTGGTTCACGGAATTCACTAAATCGGTGGCAGAAGTACCATGGTTGTCTTTAATTACTGAATGTTATAAAATATTGACAGTTGCTAACTTTTGTCCAGTTGAACGTAAACAGCAAGTGTTTTTTTTTTCCGCTGTGATTTTGCCTTTTAACCGAAATTTGTGTGCCATCTAAAATTCAACAGTCGAATCATAGTCGTCATCGAGTAGACTAAAAAAATATTCCAGTGCAGCCTCCGATTGCTTGAGAGCTGCCATGTTGAACTTCTTACATGTTGACATAATGAACTACTTCAAATTGCATGTAAACCTACAAAAAAATAATATACAAATTGTACAAGGTCAACAAAAATAGGTTCAAGTATACGGCGGTGGGAAACATGCTTCCCACCATCTCAAACTACAGTTTCTACAAGATTATCGTCACACAAATGACATATATGTTATATAATCAATATAATGCGAAGACGATAACATACAGGTATAAGTAGTATAAATTCTTGTTTACTTACATCTAGTAGCACAACACTCACACAACTGATCATTTGCATATTTTAGCATAAAAATGGACAGTCAAACGACAGCTATTGCCCTGAAATATATATTATCAAAAGTGTATTACAGATATTTGCCAACCAAACTTATCTTACAAGTTCTGGTACCCTACTCTTAGAGTGTAGCACAAAATTCCAATAATAGTAATTTGCGTTGTGGCCTGGCACCAATTTCAATTCGGTGAGAAACAATGTTCACACGGCCCACGAAATGGTTAAAATATGAGCTGTATGTATGAAAGCCATTAACAAAACATTTCTGCAAATTGATACTGAGGGTCTACGACCTTGTTGGTCCTGGGTCCTGTGCGGCCAAATCTTGTCAAGCTGCTGTATCTTTCTTCGGTATTTTGCAGTCATTGTATAATTTTTTTTCGGCATCAACACATAGATGAGAAATTTTGCTGTCGAAACTGAAGTCAAATAGTCATGAAGAGTCTTTCTCAGACAAGATGGTCTGCTCGAGCTGACGCCTGCCGAAGTTTATGTTGGCCCTGGGATGAGATCATGGCAGCTCTTCAGATAATTGCCAATGATGCAAATGAAAAACCATCTACGCGCTCTGAGGATTCAGGTCTTTGGAGTTCATTAGACTCGATGGAATTACATCTTCGAAAGGTTCAACAAAGTAAGCAAATCTCTCCAATCTGTTAACATCAACCTGGGTAAGATCGTTGAACTGTATCGGTCTTTAGTAAGATACCTAGAACACAGGGAACCTAGTACCTTTGATTATTATGAGTCAAAAGTTATTGAAAAATCCGGTGAAAATAGCTATACATATGATGACATGCAGCAGAGGAAACGTAAGCGTAAAGTCCAGTTCAACGAAGTAAAAGGAAACGAGACCGAACTCTCTGGCAGGGACAGATTCAGAATTACCATTTTTAACGTCATTATAGATAAACCAATTACAGAACTACGGAGACGCAGATCTTCTTATGAGAAGTTAAATAAAAAATTTGACTTTCTTACGAAACTACATCTTTTGGATTCTAAAGACATCCGTAAATGAGCCAGTAACCTTATAACTTTTTATCCGGGGGATTTGGATAGGACTTTGAAAAACACGTGTTTGCACCTGTAAGCTCATTTGTCGTCGAATGATAAAGTTATGGAGTTATCGTCACTGAAACTGTACAAATACTTATGGAAAAAAAAAGCTTTTTGGACATTTATCCTAATGTAGAAATTGCGTACCAAATGCTGTTGTGTACACCAGCGTCAAACTGCTCAACAGAACTGTCGTTTTCAGCGCTAAGGAGAGTAAAAAATTACTTAAGATCTAACATAGGACAGAACAGGTTTAATTCACTTTCTGTAATGTACATAGAGTCAGAAATAATGCGGTCGATTGACTATGATGACGTCATTCGTTCTTTTGCACAAAAGAAAGTTCGCCGTATAATTCTATAAATTTTATTTATAGAATAACGTAATTATAGTAACATAGACTGTATTATTCTGATGTCTTTTAAAGTCATTAAAGTCGATTAAAAATTATATGTTCTGTGCTAAATATACAAAATAACTTCGAAATGGTGGGAGGGGAGCAAATGTCAAGTCCCTAGGAGCCCTGGCTCTCTAAGTCCGGGCCTGCACAAAATAAAATAAACTTCCATGGTGGAATGAATGACGTAATAATATTAAAATTTAAACAACATTAAACTAAACTAAACATATCGAAAAATAAAAATTCAAAAAAAATACAGATTGAAAAAAAATTAAATTAATCAAAAATGCATACATATTTTGCAAACGGTAAAATTAGTATAAAACTACTTCACCTCATTTTTATAATTTTTAAATATTTATAAATTTGCTTAATTTACTTTAGAAAACCTTGTCGATTTTCCAGACAAAAATCATGCAATAACAGATTTGGCTTTTTAAAGAACTACGGCGTTAAACATCATACTGCAGCATAAAAAGTTTTTTTTAATCTATAGATCACACAGTCATTTCAAATATTATCATTAACAAATATGTCTACTATTTTCTGTCAATTGCAAGTACACACGCTACAGTTTTCGGAAGTGATTCCTTGTCTTTTTCTTTTTCATTTCGCGCCTCATCTTGTTTTGTTCTGTGTTCTTGATAAATTAACTCTGAAACGTTTTGTGTTCGGTACCCTACACATATGTCATATTCGTCTTTCTTTGTGCTGAATAGAGACAAATTTAGTTTTCAAAAATATATTTTAATAGGGTTAAACCAACCGGTTCTGTGTTTCTATCTGTTAACCAAACATTTCTGTGAAAGTCATACGTTCGGTTTTATTTCTCCAGCGTGGTTCTAGATATAGTTTAGCAAACGATTTCCAACAATAATGAGATTCCAGTTTTGATTTTTTCATTTTTTAACTGCATTGCTTTGTCGAAATTATTACTTTCAGTTTCTATGTCATCCGCTTTTGTCTTTTCTAGTGTTTATTTAAGCAGTCAGTGATAGTCCTCATTGACATATCAAGCGTGTTGCAAAACATTGTTTTGCATAGCCTTACTCCTATCCTTTTTTTGTCAAAAAAAAAAAGAATAAGAGCATTTTCTTCGACTCTCCCCTTCAGATATTCGGTTTTTGGCCCTTTTGATAGTTAAGGCAATCGCTCTTTCAATGACAAATATTTTCTTTTCTTCCCATGTGAAGCTCCAGAATTTTTGAAACATCTATTCTTACTTCTTCCTTTAGGATATAACATTTAAAAGCGATTTTTTTCGACGCGCTTTCTTCACACGAACACCTAATTTTTAATTTCCTTTCATTTTTCTGACTACAAATTTGTTATCTTTTCTTTCCTTGTACGCAAGCCCTTCTTATCTCTTTTTCATGTAAGTGTTATATTCCCAGTCTTGACTGTCGCTCAATCTGTTTTTTTTCCTTTTGCGATTTTTATCCCCCTCTGAGTTACTTTCTCTTTCAATTAGGTCTTTCTCTTTACTTAACCCAGAATTTTCCTTTTCCACAGCATTGTTTTCAGAATCAGATGAAACTCCTATTTCATTCGCATTGATGCCTTTAGAAACATCACTGCAATTAGCCTCTTCAAAAATGATGTCGGCGTTGTTTATAATATCTAAAAAGAATTACGTTTTACGCCACAAATAAATTTTAGAAATTACCTAGAGTACCTAGGTCTATACAATCATCTACAGTATTAGTATTATCCAGTCCAATGATTTCCGGCACAAAATTTTCATTGCCGGTTATGTTCGGATCGATATTTTCTTGTAAATCTTCTGTAGATACATTAAGAATTTTCTGAGCCTGGGTACCCTCTTCTTTTAAACTTTTTATCTCATCGGATAAATACTCTGAATTTGAAGAAAATAATGTAACGTCGCTTAAAACGATAACTTTTGGCTTGGATTTTTGAAGGTCCTGATTGAAATCAGTAATCGTTAGCATGTTTTTAGGTTGCATCAAGGAAGCGGGATTTTCATCTCCACTTTCAAACTTAACTTTGCGTAATATATATAATATACTCTTGAACTCTTATGAAAGTTGCGTAACTTCATTTCAGATTAAAAATGAAAAATGCCTATGTCTTGTGCCTAATTTCAAGAGACTATTTTCCGAAAAAAAAACATTTGTATGGAATATTGTTTACTAAATTTACTTACCTGGACTATTTGCCAGCTAATTACAACAATTGTTTCACTAAAAGACTTTTTTTAAATGTCTGAAAGCAGTAACAACTGCAAACACAAGCTATTAAACCACGTGTAAGTGTAGAATGTGGTGATTTACGCAAAATTCGGGTTGCTAGGAATAACGTTGGATTTAGGCAAAATTCAATTAGATATTTTCTGGCGCCGCGCCGTCTAGTAAGTAATAGCTAAAATTTTTGTTGGTTTTATGTAGTTTGAACTGCTTAACAAGATGGCACTAAAATCCAGATTTTGTTAAAAGTGGACTTACGCCATTTTCATATGTTCATTTTGTTGCTTGAATGATTAAAAAATTAAAATTAAGTATCTGTATATGGGTATTCAAAATGTATGCCTAAGAGTACGCAGTCACTTGCCTCTAATAAATAAAAACACGTCTAACTATAAAATTATAGTGTAAAACCAAGGAAACTTTTGACGGTTGTATCTTGCTCAACCACGCGGTTGATTAAGATTTCTACTTTGAGCTATATAGTAACGTCAAGTCTAGATTGCAACTAATTTATTAAAATACCAATAGGTGGTAGCATATATTACATATTAGTCATATACACGTGCGCCCTCTTATACACATTTACCCTACAAAAATAAATCTAATGAAATATAATGACAAATCTAAACATTCTTATAATACTAGAAATAAAAACGATCTACAGTTGCCAGCTTGTAGACTGACTAAATACCAAAAATCAACAAACTTTCTAGCACCTAAATATTTTAATAAACTGCTAGATGATATAAAATCTTTAAATATTAAACTATTTAAAAGTAAAATAAAACAATTTTTACTAAAAACAAACTTTTTTTCGTATGATGACTTTTTGAGCTGTGATATAAAATCTGAATTTAACTGGTGGTTTAAATATGTGTTATATTGCAGTAATAATTCTAAATAAATTTGTTTCTTAACATGAATAAATATTATTATTTTAAAAAGAGTACATTGATTTTTTCTTTTTTTTGAATATGGTAAATATTTTATCGTTTTATTTTAGAATTTAAAGTAACACAAAATGGCACAACAGATTATTTTTCAGTTTGTAAAAAAAAACTTTAAAACAAAACGTTTTACAGATTACAAGCATTTACATAGATTATCCCTAAAAATATAAAATTAATTGAATGCGTTGTTTCAGTTACCAACAATTAATGCTTTAAATAACAACATAAATTGATGTCTATTATAAATTGTGTTACTAAGCTGTACAATCATGGTTTTAACTACGGCTTAACTAACTTGGTTTAAGTTTAAAATACAACCATGTTTGTTGCTGGTTTTGTGTTAACCAATAATCTGATAAAATTGTAAGATTAAACTAATTTTAGCTAAACAGTATGTTAAACCATGATTGTACAACTGGTCCTAAGTATAACTAATTTGAGGTTTATAACATTTCTGTAGAACCGTACCTTAGTGTTATTAATTATAGAAATTAGTTTTTGAAATAAGTATCTGAAACATTTTTCAGATGCATATACAACCAGAGAGTTATTATACCAATGGCAAAATGACGCAAGCGTTAATTTCGTACCAGGAATGACACTATCCCAATTTGACTTAATGAGCTTTCCTTATCGTAACTTTACATTTACTCGACGAGAAGGTAATTTTGACGTTATTTGGTAAACACTACTTAACGATTAAGTATTTTAGGAGATTTTTCAGTATTACAGGTATCTTTTAATCTACAAAGACACACCGGTTACTTTTTAATCCAAGTCTATGTACCTTGTATTTTGATAGTAGTTTTATCTTGGGTCTCCTTCTGGATTCACCGCGAAGCAACAAGTGATCGCGTTGGTCTGGGTATAACAACCGTTTTAACGTTGTCGACTATTAGCTTAGATTCAAGAACTGATCTTCCTAAAGTGCGATATGCAACTGCTCTGGATTGGTTTTTACTGATGAGTTTTTTCTATTGCATTGCAACATTGTTGGAATTTGCCGGTGTTCATTATTTTACTAAAGTTGGAAGCGGAGAGATACCTATTGATGAAGATGAATGGGTTGATTGTGAAGAGGAAGAAGAATTAATGGAAAATATTTGTGCAGATGAAAAGTCGATTACACCCGGATCGCATCTAGGACGACGACGTAATTCTATTATATGTCCGTTGTACAACGTAAGTAATAAATTTTGTAATATTTTATTAACATAGCAGTGTAGAAACGTTTATTGTTTTAACTCAAATTTATGTTTGTAAAATATAACATAGGATAACATATTTATTGCAGCTAGCAAAGTATTTATCTACGTTTTTATTTATATATAGTGGTGCTATTTATAAATTCTGACATACACTGAATCAAAAGTTTTACTTAGAAACAACATAATTGTGAACTTGGAATCCTTAGTTAGAAATCTATTAAATAATTAATAAAACAACACGTTTTTGTACAGGTGTTGTGGTTGACGATGTTAATGTACTGTATAGCATTAAGCACGGGTATAGTGCAACATGCGTTTTAATTATAATTTGTTTAGATTCGCCTAAATTACTTAATGGTTGTTTAAAAGACAATTTTGCAATGATTCTTTCATTAACATTACGCGTAATAGATACAGTCGCTATTTCCAAAATTTATAGTTTATGTCATCTATTTTGTATTAGGATTACATTGAAGTGATTGGTTAATATACTCTTGAGCGATCAGTCGCGATACAATCCAGCCAAATATTGTTTTTTGTAATATGTGTTTAGATTTTCCTAAACTGTTTTCCCAATTTCCAATAAATCTCAAAATATGTCAGCTAAAATTAACATATCTAATTTGCGATTTTTAAAACTAATTTATTTATACTAAAAATATCTACACGTTTACAACTAACCGAACTAATTAAATCTAAGAATATTTAATAAAATACTTACACTAATTTATAGAGTACTATCACTCGAAAGATAATGTCCGCGGATAACTTCAGTTTAACATTTGTCACGCACGTTTTTACTTCGTTGTTTTTATCTTGACACGCGTTAATCACTTATTTGTTTAAACTTGAATAATTTTCTTAACACTGCCGACTTCGAATTACTGAAATAACTGCACTATGTTTTGTTTGTACCGCTTTTATACGTTTCTGCTATCTTTCGAGAATCTTCTATATTCTTTCGTGAACGTTCTAGACTCGGATAAAAAGTACGGGAACGTTCTTGAATGTTTTAATATATTAAACTCAGGATCTGCCAAGCTAATGTTTTTTTGGAATATTTAACAGCGACTTATCAAAAAAACTTGAAGGTAAGTCATCTGTAATTTTAGAAATCATTAAAAAATCAATATCTATAAAAAAACAGATTAATATTAGATTTTACATTGATAAACATTTAACTTTACTTAAACTACAATTTAAACCGACAACAGAAGCATCTACCTTTCTTTGTTTTAAATTAATTTTATCGGCTAGTTCCCTAGCAGTAAAGTTACTTTGCAACCCACTATCTACATTGATGATATGAGTTGTTACCACTGCAGTTGAAAGTAGCGTTTGATTTGAAACATTATTTATGTGCGTATTTATAATTTTTCATTAACAATTTGTACCGGTGGCGGTAAGGTTAATGATGCTTGACCTTGTTCGATATGTAAGAGTGTATGGTATGGTGTGTATGGTGGTATCTTGTTGCATTTCTCAGTTAAGAGGTCTCCAAACGTCGACAGTACAATTGCAATTTTTGCAATTTTTCTATAGGTAAAACTGTGTTTAAAAAAGACGTCATCAGTTTTCGCGACATTTCAGTTTATACCTATTTGGTTTTATAAATGGCTCTATAGATTAAAAGATAAGTAATTTAGGTAAATTAATGTTACATAAATTATTTTGTGACAGACTATGCAGCTACGTTATGCTCACACAACTACAAAAGTAATAAGATTTTTGCGCATTTTTATCTATGGGACAAATTATATTCACTTTAGTTATGAAAATATGTTGAAACAATTTTCTTTAATTATTATATTGATAGGAAAATCTCTTTAGAAATTTTTCAGCTAAAAGTTACCCTGACGGCTGAAATATTCCAAGTTAAACAACCAACATTACTTTATGCTAAATAAAGAAGACTGACCTCAAAATATTATCGTAGGCTATACTTATTTTGTAGTGTTAAGGTATTTCTTTTGTTTAGAAAATCAATTGTTTGTTAACTGCTTGATTTGAGTTGTACTTATGCCATTTTAGTGTAATGTGGGTTGCTATTCAAATTTCATCAAGGCGTAAAGTAGAAATTTGTTTTTAGTCCGGAACACCCTTAAGGCTAAATGAGAAGTGTGCGAGAGAGATAAAATATCGGAAATTTATTTTGCATTTTAAAAAAATGGTTAGGTAGATTTTGATTTTTGAGACGGCATATGCATTACCGTGTGGTTTAAATTGACGGCAACGTTTTTGTTTTTTTTTTAATTGATTAATGTAATTAATAACAATAACTTTCTGATTATTAGAAAAAAATGTGCTATAGAGCACATTTAAAGAATACTTTTTTATTTATAACAGTTTTTAAAATTTTTGATTTCGATAAAGAATAAGGTCCTAAACGTAAATTTGGAATTTTCTTTGACACTCACAATGCCGCTCGTTGAACCGCATAGAAGTAGGAGTGGGGAGTTACCGGTAATGAATTACACTGTATAGCTTGCATAAATTTCGGGAAATGAATAATAAATATTATTGTAGTAGTTCGTTTTTGAAGTTCTAATAGGTGGGCGAGAAAAAAAATGTTTTAATCAAATTAATTTTATTTTTAGTTTAATTATCGGGTTCTCTAATATCTATACTTCTACATTTGCGTGGATCGATAATTTCTGGTAGAAGAACTTTTTCAAAAAAAAAAGGTTAATTTCGGGACTAGAGTTTTACGCCAAAAATCATAATCAGGAAAAATTCTTTCCACATATATATCTTTATCAGTCCACATTATAAAATCACACCATTCCATTCCAGTTACGTGCAATTGTCCTTGGACCTGATGGTAATAATTGTCTGTTTTTTAAGCGGCCGGTTACTTTGTCTAAACAAAAGCCTTTAATTGTTTTAATATTTTCTTCTATAGTCAGATGTTCTGCAGCTTTTGGGCATTTAACTTTAGTAATGCCTCCACTATCCGTCAGTCCATCCGGCGATGCTGCTAAGTAGCCATAGTCCAAGTGAACAAATAAGCCACACTCTATAACTTGTTCTTCGGTTTTCTCACAGTACGAGTGAATGGCATTTTTTTCGTTCATTTGACCATATTGAACTGCAGCATTCATAAAAGGTTTGCCGTATAAGAGTTTTTCGACAAATTTTTTCCATTTTGTACTTTTTCTACGTTTAGCTATTACTCGAAAAGTTGACACAGTGACACGAAATTTTCTTTCGGTGAACCAAACTTCGTTACCACTTTGGCCTCTTGTATTTTTTTCTATTTGGTCCTTTTGTTCTTTTGGAACTTTTTTTTAATTCCTGTGATTCTTTCTCGAGTTCCTCGGGGTGCAAATCAAGTTTTTGGCATGTATCACTATAGTTCTCTTTCCTTGTATTCAAACTGCTTTTTCTTCCGTGTTCCTGTTACTTGGAATAACACTTTTTTTGTTGCGTCTATTTAGTACTTTTTGTGCCGGATACTTTATTGTTGCTGACGGGCTTTTCCCTAATGCTTTCTTCATATATTGGTAATGTCATGTTACACCCATTTGAAAGTCGAGTCTAGCTCCTTGTGCACGAAAGGTGTATGATCCATTTTTACATCGGTTTACCTGTTTACCTCCCGAAAACTTGGCAAGAGAGACATGAAATTTTTGGCATAATTACTATTACTATTAGTCACAAGTTGATGAGATTTTCGCACTACCGGTTTAAGGCATTCTTGAATATATGTAATTTAGTGTTTGTAGTCTGTAACCCTCTAATGCAGTTTCAACTGATGTGGATGTGCAAAAATATGTTTTGCATGTATACCTAATACCTGAAATGGACCGTTTTTTAAATGATCTCTGAGGTTAGCAGAGTTTCTAGCATTTTTTGAATTATGAATTATTGCTGCTCTGGCACCTTTTACTAAACGTTTAATTAATTTAACTGAAACAATATCTTTAATATTTTTTTAAAGTCCTTGTCTTTTTATTAAACGTTTGGTGTAATTCTTCATCACATGGTTGGTGCATTCAATTTTCTCAATATGCCTGCCGTAAAAAACCATTTCTCTCAATTTTTTGTAAACGCTAAAATCTACATCACCAATAAAATACCGATACTCCAGTCCATGTACTGTTTTGCTTTCATTAAAAGTCTGGACAAGCATATCTGACTCCAATCCGCAAGAAGTACCTGACCAATTCTTAAAACAGTGATCATGTGCTTTGTCTTGTTCCTGTTTTTTAAGATAAAAACACATTGCAAAATATTTATTTCTAACTCCCAAGTATAACAGTTTTTCTGTCTTTGCGCCGATAACACAGGCTACACCTGAGTTGGCAGAGTATCTGTGACCATGGCTTTGATGAGACCAGCCCCCATCCACAATCACGGTTATAAAGGGAGTTCCATCCGCTAATACGTTGCTTTCTTTTATAGCTATAGCTTTTTCCTGTTTCCCGGTCTCAATCATAGAATCATAAAAAAGGTCTTGCCAAACCTTTACATTATACACAAAATTCTTAATACAGTAAAGTAGAAAATATGAATTTATGTTTACCTTTCCTAGTTTGATCTCTATTTTCTGAAAAGAGTTTACATCTATGGGTTTCACACCTATAGTTGATTAAAATTCTTCCATGTTGGCGTGGAAGAGATCAGTTTGAAATAGCCTTTTGAAATTTTAAGGCATGTGTCTCGATGGGTCTCTAGAGATCTAAGTTCTTTAATAAAATGCTGACCATCAATTAAAAACCAACCCGATATAGTGTCAAATGCAGGATCTCTACTAGGAGCATGAGCAGCAATTTCAACTTCTAAGTTCTCGTCACTAAAATATGCAATCGTTTTTAATACAATATTACATGCGTTTTTTAAATGATAAAATTGCATACTCCACATTGTCACATCGTTCAAGTAGTGTTCTGTCTGTGTTTACAAAGTGTGGTTGTTCGTTACAAAAATTTTCTGCAGAAATTAAATGTTTAGATTCCTCAAAATCATAAATTGTTAGGCCTAGCTGGCGTACCCTTTTAAATAAAAATTATTTTACAAATTTTAATGATACAGCACTAAATTTTACTCACTCAATAGTTTTACGTTTTGATTTTCAATTTTCCAATTTATTAATCCGCAGTTTATGTATCTTTTCTTTTGTTTTGTTGATAAATTTAGTTTACGTTTTGCATTATTTCTGTAAAATGTATGTTTATAATAGTATCATAGGTGGGTAGAAAATTAATCGCAATACTCGACACGATTCAGAATGTGTAATAATAACATCATCGGTATTTTGGAAAGTACCTGTAGCAGTAACTGAATCCATATTTGGTCTAGAAAATAAATTTGATACTATAATTTAAGAATATTGTCAGGCGTATCAGAAACTGATTGGTACGCAATATTATATTTTGATTCTAAAGCAAAAGAGTAGTAAAAACACATGTATTAACAAACAATACATTTTGTCCAATGAAACTTTAATTTTAGAAGCAGTTTTTTTTGGTTTTGCACTGATGCGAAGATTTTTTTGTCTTTTTAAAGAATATCTGTAATCACTGCACTTTCAACCAAACACTCAGATGAAGATAAGTTGACGACTAAAAGATGCAATAGGTTCTAACAAACAAAAACGCTCATTATTTCCTAGAACCGTAACAGGTGGTTGCAATAACGTATCTACGGACCAATGTCCAGATTTTTTTTTACTGTCTGCTATCGTCCCAATAAACTACTCTTGTACCTAGATTTTGTTGAGATCTGTTATAAATCATATTAAATTGCAATTTAATCTAGCACTACCTAAATGTATTTTTTTTAAATTAAAATCTACAATGACACGAAAATAAGACAGGCAAAAAAATTCTATGCAATGCGATTCTCACATAAAAAAACTTTTATTTGAAACTATTTTGTACGCAAATTTATACTTACGGATTGACGAATTATGAAAAACGAAATTTACTTTACGTCAACCAATATCCCGCCAGCCCGACTTATGCTTCCGGACAGAGGCGCTTAGAAGTGCATAGACTACCAGGTTCCGCGAAGCCCGTCGGCAATGTTCAGTAAATTCAAATTTCTGTTTTTGCCACAAAAATGAAAATAAAAAATAGTGGAGATATGAGAAGCTATAGGTCAACAATCGTTATTGACCACTTAAAAAAAAATTCATAGAAAAAATAAAATTTAAAATTTTAAAAATATAATAAAATAATTAAACGTTGGCGTTTACTTGTTTTTTACTTATATTTCCTTTGTTAAAATTTAAAAAAAAATTTTAGGTTGTGTAAAAAGTGCAAAATAAATTCAGCGCCACCTACCGACTTAGAAACACACTAAAACGGTCTCCCATTGAGCCTTAAGTTTACAATGATTTGTTGTATGGTTCAATTTTAAACAATTCTTGCAATAACTGAAGTTTTAAAAAATTTGGGCATGCAGTAATAATATGAGCTTTTGCACAAAACGCCCAAACTGATTGGTGTGTAGAAACACGAGTTTTGGTTTATTACTTATGTTGTAATATTAAAAGTATTACCCAGAATAATTTGTCACAAAATACTTTATTTCGAAGTAACTTAATAGTTAACAAACATAATTCACCTTTTATCATAACCCATAATGTAACCATAATCTACCGACGGCATCATCGTCGTTCTTAATCTAACCGCCAGGGTGACACATATGTAGGGTGGCGCGAAATTTAAATTTAAAAATGAGTTACAACAGTTCGGCTATCCTACACATGATTGTCCTCAATCATTTTTACGGTAACTTACATAAATAGATAACATGTAAAATATTAAACCGCAAATAAAATAAACGAATAGTATACAGATTACTTAAATTTTTAACCTAAGCAAAACAAACATTAGTGAACAGAAAACTCCGCTGTTTCCTGAACCAAAATTTAAAGTTAACTTTTTGACTTCTGATATAGTTTCATTCTCGAAGGATCTACAGTTCCTTCGTACGGAATTTGGGTTACTTGATGCCCATCAAGATCAGAAATTAAGTACCGGTCATAATCTAATAATGCCTTAATTATATATAGACCGCGAACTTTTGGAATAAACTTTTTGTTAATTCCAACTGCAAGTTCTGTATTGATAACCATAACTAAGTCGCCAATTTTGTAACTCTAATGACCATCTAAGAATTCTGGAATTCAGTTCCTTTTTGTTCAAAACACACTTTATACTGTCGCAGTCTGTAATAATGGTAAATTTTAATCCTTGCAAATAAATTCTGAATCTGCTTAAAGCATACACGATGGCTATAAATTCTAATTCAAAACTATGATATTTACATTCGTAAGGAGTGGTCCTCTTACTGAAGTAAAACAGAGGATGGAATAAGTGATCCTTTTGTCTTTCAAAAAACTGGCTCCAAAACCGTGAGAAGCATCACAATGTAACTGTGTTTCCAAGGTAGGATCATAAATAGCTAAAATCGGTTTCTCCACTAACAATTTTTTTAAAGTTTCAAATGCGTTTAATTCAATTTCATTAAACTTAAAAACAGCGTTTTTCTTTAAGAGATTATACAAGGGACGTGCAAAATAACTGAAAAGTCTTTCACGAATCTGCGAAAATAAGAGCTAAGACCAAGAAAACTCTGTACATCTTTAAAATTAGTAGGAATTGGAAATTCTTTAATTTCTCTACATTCGTTTGGAGTTATTCCGAATTGGTTTATTGTATATCCAAGAAAATTAATTTCGGTTTGTAAAAAGGTACATTTGTCAATTTTCAATGTTAAACAATTTCAAACAAATAATGAAAATATCTCATTAAGAATTACCAAATTCTCAGGAATGTCTTCAGTGGCTACTAAAAGATCATCTATATATAAATTTATCTTATTTTCATGCATTTTTAATTTTAATATTAAAAGTATTACCCAAAATAATTTGTCACACAATACTTTATTTCGAAGTAACTTAATAGTTAACAAACATAATTCACGTTTTATCATAACCCTTCATGTAATCTTAATCTACCGACGTCATCACCGTCGTTCTTAATATAACCGCCAGGGTGACACACTTATACATTTAAAATTATCTTTGCTTGCACTTAACGTTTCTAACACACGACATCTTCTTATAAAAAATTAGCTAAGTCATTAATTGTAGGGAAGTTTTTTTTGCGTCGCGGGTGTTTCCCACTCCCTGCGAGTTACGGAATCGAATTATCAACTAAATTATTAAAGCGTCCCAATGCACCACCGGTTGTTTTAACACTTCAAGCGCGCGTATATGTTTGTTTAAATTATCGTGTAGTTGTCTTTAACTATTTCGGGAAAATTAAATAAGGCTTTGACATGATTGTTAACCAGAAGTTGTTTATTTTCAAACCTATTTTGCAACATATCCTATACAGTTTTATAATTCGCGGTTGACACCTCTAACGATTTTAATAAGTCGGGTGCCTCGCCTATAACTGATTTTTGGAATAAGTGAAAGAAATTTATTTCTTAAATATAACCATTGATCGTAAGAACCGTCAAATTACCTTACCTGATTTAACACTAGCGTTGGAACTTGCGATTGGACTTAACGGATATGTATTAAAACTATTTGATTCGTTTAAAATTGCCTGTGCAAGAGCTAAGTAATGACAATATTCATTTTTAAATGATTCGCGTTCTTTAAAGTGATCTTCCGACTTTGTCAAAGTAATTTTTATATCGCGTTAAGCTACTGTTGATTGTGCCGCGTTTGACAACTAATTGATTTACTGGTGCCATTCTAAATTGTTTGATAAATTTGAATGATTTATTTTTAACTTTAAAGTATAAGTATGCGGAATGTTAAGAGTTTTAAGTAAAATTTGATTGTTTTCATTAATTACAGAATACACAAATTTAACATGCTTTAAGGAAATAATGATATACGAAATTTGGATATATAAAGATGTAACCATAGTATTGTCGGCATTGTTAGCTTACGATGATGCATTTGATGGAACGTTTTTAGAACACAATGTTTTTAACTTGAATGATTATTGATTGTATGCACTAATTCATCTTTCTCGGATCGATGTTGATTACTCTAGTTCCAAAAATAAAACGGACTGTAGATTCACATATTTAAATTAATTTTTATTAAACTAAAAACTAAAAGAAAACATTACTCGTTACTGGATTGGTAGAAAAACTAACAAATTTTTGTTCTAACCAATGGCAACCAATGTCACGGATTGTATGCACAATGACGGTATTTTCAGGAATTATAATTATTCTATACAGTTTATTTATTATGCTTAATACTAAATTCATAGAACTGTCAATCATCATTAAGCGCATTTGCTAAATCTTAGCAATAAATTGTTTTTGCTTCAAGAATAATCATAAATAATTTTCTAGTTATTTATTTATGTTTTTTTTAATTATATGACTTCTGATTATTTTTAGGATTCTCCTATAAACTATAGTAACACTCGTACAACGTTAACAAATTCAGAATCTGAACCACCAACGCCAGTTCTTCTAACGATGGAAAGAACAACACAAACAGAAACAAAATTACCCAAGTGGCGGCAATTTCTCTATTGTCTTATGGGCAACGATCAGTTTCGCAAACAGCGACAGCGTGAAGCTGCAGCAACCGGTACATTATAATATTATATACACTGTTAAAATGCACTTTAATAAACTCCGTCTTACAGAATTGCAAGATCAGGGACATCATGGAACTCGTTATGTTAATAGCGTATCATATATTGATCGAGCTGCAAGAATTTTATTTCCCGCATCTTTTGCGTTACTAAATCTTTTTTACTGGCTTGTGTACGTTTTATATCAAGAAGAGTTTAAATGGCGTGATCCACCAATACGATCATTCAATCATTAAACAAAAATTATGTGGTAACTAACGTATTTACTTTCATTTGCGTGTTAGTCATGAAAATAAATAGTAAATGTAAATTATTTAAGCGCGCCCATTTTATCGTGAAAGCAAACGCTAAGTACATCTCTCCAGAGCTTAAGTGCCATATAATGTTTATAAAAAAACATTAAAGTGATTTTCATTTAATTTTGAATTTACAAGCAGGTTTATCCAGTCAATGTGTAGTTAAGTAGTCTAAAACGATGTGGTAAAATATAGTTTAGTAGTAATATTTAATTTTTTTTGCTATTAACTCTATATAAGTTGTAAAGTGTTGAATAAATTAAACATTTTGTAATTACAATAACTTTATTACAATAATTAATTTTGTTTCGTAGTTATTTATGCAAAAAGCAATAAACTGATAAATACAAATGATTGGTATTTTTTATATGAAGCATTGATTAACTCAAAAGCCCCAAAATTTGGAAACGAAGGTATAGTCATTGACAAGAATGAAGATCCTTACATTCCTTACGTCTCATGCATTTGAATTAAGTAAAAACTCACTAATCAAATCAGTTACTTTAAATTGTATTTGCTGGTTAAAAAATTAAATTTACTAGATAAGCTAGTGTTGGCAATATTAATTGCTTTTAACCTATATCTGTACCTCAGAGTCAGACTATGTTATACTAACATTATGTTTTCCGGGTTTGGACCGTGTCATAGTTGCAACCGAAGCTGCCAACGTTTCGTCCACTTTCGTAAGGGGCTTCATCAGGGCGTGAGATAAATCGCAAAACTCAAACAAGCAATCGAAATCTAACTAAGAACTTCTCAAAAGTTAGGTTATCCACTTGTGAAACAAGCCATAACCTAAACTCTGAAAAGGTAAGATAGAAAACGATAACCTGAAAAAGCAAACAAAAATCTAACAAAGAACCACTACCGAGTTAGGTAATCAACTTGTGAACCAAGCCAGATTCTAAACTCCGTAGAAGTGACTTAAGAAGAAATAGTCTCCGTAGGAAAAGGATCGTCACGGATGCTTAAGCTCGACCCTGATTGGGTTACGGTTGCTAGGGGGCGTGTTTTTGATAAATGACTAATAACCGGGAACCAAAGAGGGGATAGTTCGAAACCATGATCGCGATTGAAGTTATTGGGGAGTTTGATGATTTCTATGCTTTCTCGGAATTTCCTGTTGAAAAAAAATGGAGATTTGGCAATCAACGAAACATTATCAAAATTTATCTTGTGACCTGTAGTAAAATGATGTTCAGCGACCGCAGACTTGGAAGTATACCTTTTCCTTATACAACGATCATGTTCTGAAATGCGAGTAATGACGGAACGACCGGTTTCACCAATGTAGACTAAACCACAAGAACAGGGAATTTGGTATACACCTTGAGATGAAAGTGTAGGAAATTTGTCTTTGGGAGAAGGAAGAATCTGAGAGATTTTGCCTGTCGAGTTGAATATGGGTTTAAAACCATTCTTACGAAGGAGTTTCCCTATTTGATCTGTAACCTTGTGAATGTAGGGTAAAAAGGGCAATTTCGGGTTGGATTCGGGAGTAGAAATGTCCTTAGGTAATCGAGTACGTGGATGTAAACGACGATTAATAACTCTATGAATATCTCGCTTTACATAAAGATTGTTCACTAAGGTTCTAGTAAGATGACGGAGTTCTGAGTCTAGATTCTTAGGTTGACAAATAGAAAAGGCACGATGGACCAAAGATACAATAACAGAACGTTTCTGTGCAGGATGATGATGAGACGAAGCATGAAGGTATCTGTCCGTATGGGTGGGTGTGCGATAAACAGAATGGCCCAGAAGTTCGTCGGGCTTACGAGTCACAAGAACGTCAAGAAATGGAAGAGAACCATTACTTTCGATTTCCATAGTAAATTTGATATCTAAGTGTTGATTGTTAAGATGATCATGAAACTTAGACAATTCAAGATGACCATGAGACCAAACAATAAGCGTGTCGTCAACATATCTAAACCACACTTTAGGTTTTAATATTGATGATTCCAAAGCAACGGTTTCAAATCATTCCATAAAAATGTTAGCTACAGCAGGTGATAAAGGAGAACCCATAGCAGCACCAGAAACTTGTTCGTAAAACTTGTTATCAAATTGGAAGTAAGTAGAGGATAGACACTTTTCAATAAGAGGAACCAAACTCAAGTCCTTGCCATGTTGAGACAGAATCTGTTTGATGATAATAAGCGAATCCTTAATAGGAACTTTAGTAAAAACTGAAGTAACATCAAAGCTCACGAGAAGATCTTGGGGTTCAAGTTTTATAGTTTCTAGACGTTGAATAAAATGCTGAGAGTTGAGGATGTGAGAAGAGGTTTTACCTGTAAACTCGCAAAGAATGTTGGACAAGAACTTGGCTAGCTTGTAGGTAGGAGATTGGATAGTACTAACGATAGGTCGAAAAGGAATACCTTGTTTGTGAATTTTGGGAAGTCCGTAGAGACGAGGTGGTTTAGAATCTGATGGGGTAAGTCGACGTTTAGTTTCAGGAGGTAGATTGGAAGATTTGATGATTTGGCTAACCTCACGTTCAATCCTCGAAGTGGGGTTATGGGTTAGAAGAGCGTAAGTTTCCTCAGACAAAATAGAATTGATTTTCGTAACATAATCAATTTGATTCAAAACTACAGTGGCGTTGCCTTTGTCGGCTGGAAGAACAATAATATCAGGGTTCTTACGAAGACTTTTTAGAGCTGACTCTTCCGACTTAGAAATGTTGGATTTAGGAATTTTAGATGATTCAAGGATTTTGCCAGTGTTAATACGAATGGGATCTGAGATGTGGCGAGGAAGATGTCTTATAGAAGACTGAACAGCACATAGAATATCTTCTTTAAGAATACGTTTGGGAGCAACCGCAAAATTCAAACCCTTAGAGAGCACCGATTCCTGTTCTGAAGTGAGAACCAAACTAGATAAATTGACAACCGTCTTTACTGAGTTAGTAGTAGATGAAACTTTACGATTCTTGGATTCCAATAATTGAAACTTTTCGAGATGACCTTCAGTGGTTAGTCGTAGAGTGGTATCAGACTGCTGGTAAGTAATGTTGTCGAAGAGTTTCCAATCATCCGGGGATAGAGTGTTGGCCAACTCAAGATGAAGATAAAAGAGTTGTTTCGAAATGGTGTCTAACTCTCGCTTAGTTTGCTTAATCCGTTCGCGTATCAACGCTAGACTAGCACGGTGTAGGATGTTTTTAGAAGAACGTGTCTGAATGTGGAACTTAATTTTGAGGAATGCAGGAATGATGTTGTGGTCACGACAGCGACTAAGAAAGGTTAAATTGCACAAAAGTTTGACAAGTTTGCGGCGAAGTTTGGAAAATACGGAGGTTTTAGAAGAAATATTCTCCCCGTAGAGATTGTTGATGTAATAGCGAAGGCTTCCACGGCCGGAATCTATATTAACATTAGAATGTCTTCCGGGTTTGGACCGTGTCATAGTTGCAACCGAAGCTGCCAACGTTTCGCCTACTTTCGTAAGGGTCTTCATCAGGGCGTGAGCGTGACCGAGTTAGGTAATCAACTTGTGAACCAAGCCAGATTCTAAACTCCGTAGAAGTGACTTAAGAAGAAATAGTCTCCGTATTTAAAGGAAAAGGATCGACCCTGATTGAGTTACGGTTTTAACACGCCCCCTAGCAACCGTAACCCAATCAGGGTCGAGCTTAAGCATCCGTGACGATCCTTTTCCTTTAAATACGGAGACTATTTCTTCTTAAGTCACTTCTACGGAGTTTAGAATCTGGCTTGATTCACAAGTTGAATACCTAACTCGGTAGTGGTTCTTTGTTAGATTTTCGTTTGCTTTTTCAGGTTATCGTTTTCTTTCTTACCTTTTCAGAGTTTAGGTTATGGCTTGTTTCACAAGTGGATAACCTAACTTTTGAGAAGTTCTTAGTTAGATTTCGATTGCTTGTTTGAGTTTTGCGATTTTTCTCACGCCCTGAAGAAGCGCCTTACGAAAGTGGGCGAAACGTTGACAGCTTCGGTTGCAACTATGACACGGTCCAAACCCGGAAAACATTCTAATGTTAGTATTACATAGTCTGACTCTGAGGTACAGATATAGGTTAAAAGCAATTAATATTGCCAACACTAGCTTATCTAGTAAATTTAATTTTTTAACCAGCAAATACAATTTAAAGTAAAGGCTATTTCCTACAATATGTTAGCTACGAAAAAAAATGAAAACAAAAAAAACTTACGTAACTTACCATATTTAAGCAAAAATACTAAACTTTAGACTTAACATAGTCTGGCTCTGAGGTACAGAATTGTATAATGAAATCTGTACGTATTGTAACAATTTTTAAGACTAAATTTATTTACACGTATTTAATTTACACGATTTAATTTAGATATGATAAATAAATGTCACTACTTTTAACTAACACGCATAAAATGCAACGGTATTTAAGAAAAACAAAATACAAGTAATTTATATGTATATCACTTTCCTATAATAGGTATTTACTGTCCGCAATTTTTTGTTTATCTGCATTGGTATTTCTTTCAGTTAAATTACTTTTATTTATCTAAGCAGACGCGCTAAACTTCATTTGAATACTTTTTATATATTTCTGTTATCTGTATCGAGAATGTTCTACACCATTCGGTTATTGCCTCGAAGTTCACAATTACTTCGAGAACGTTTCACTGGTTTCTTCTTAAGACTGTTCAGTACCAGAACCGAAGAATAATGTCATTAATACGCTGCAGGATTTCATAAGGACTTTCCCATTGCCTCTGCAGCTTCGGCGACAAACCACGTCTTCTTTGGGGATTATAAAACCATACCATTTTGCCAGGTTGAAACCGTTTTGTGCCGTCATATCTAGTCATCATTCTGGCGCTGGCAATTTGTGTGTGTTTACGTATCGCCGAGCATAACACAGGATGGTGTTTGGCATGTGCATTCGTAAACAAATGATCGGTATGACATTAGGAAAAGGTGCAATTACTGATACCTGTCTTTTTGCTGTTTGAACACTACTTTGGCTAAGTACTTTCCTATTGTTCAAATCATCCGTTCAACCATCCATCAGATTGAGGTTAGAGAGGCGTCGTTCTAGTTTTCTTAATTCCCAACTGTCGGCAAACTTCTTGAAACAGCACAGACTTAAAGTTGAGACCTTGGTCTGAATATACTTTTAACGGAACTCCAAACCGCCACTAATACGTCTGCGTTAATGCCGATAATGACAAGCAAAATCGGGGAATCAGAATGGTTTCAGAAAAAATCGAGGAACACTAAATCACAAATTCTCATTAAGACAGATTTTAGAGAAAAGTAATGAATTTAATGTTGATTTATATCTCTTTTTTATATACTTTAGTGAAGCTTATGACGCAGATCTGAAAGAACCGTTGCGTTGTATGTAAAATTAGAAGAGTTGCAGGTACCACAGAAACTAACAAATATGGTAAGGATGTGTTTAAGGAATACGAGAGTAAAGAATGTGATATCGGAAGAATTATTAATTCAGAAAGATTTACGAGTCGGAATTGAAAGAAGTACTTTTGCAAATGGAGGAACAAATGATAAAAATGTAAAGCTATGATTACAGCAAAAAATGTAGCAGAGCAAGGAGGTGTGCAAATAGGTCAAAAAGTATTTGAAAAAGTGAATGAATTTAAATATCTCGGTTTAATAGTTACGTTAAAAAATGAGTGTATGGCTGACATCACAGCAAGAACAACGGCAGAAAATAGGTGTTTTTATGCGCTGGAAAAGGTGTTTAAATCAAAGGATGTATCGATAAATTCTAAGTTAAACGTGTACAGATTAGTAGTAAGACGAATTGCAAGGAATATTTCGGAAAGAAGGATATTAAAAAGAATTTTTATCGGTCAACGATAAGGAAGAATGGAGGAGTAGGTATAACTTTGAACTGAAGGAGAGTATAACTAATGAAATAAAAGGCAGCAGAATAAGATGACTCGGACATAGGGAGTGAATGAACGTATCAAGGAAAGTAAAAAAATCTATAACGGGACTTTTATAGGAAAACGATTAAGAGGAAGACCGCGATCGCGTTGGATGCATAAAGTGGACATGGAAGTAGCAAGACTGGAAAACTGGAGAAAAGTAACTGGGGACAGAAATAAATGCGGAAAAGTTAGCAAAAGAGTGGTGGAGGTGCAAGATCAGATACAGGAGTGACCCTGTGCTAGAAGAATAGTCAAGAAGCTCTAAGGAAAGACTATGACCCTGAATGGGCTGCAAAGCGCCAATGAGTAAGTAAGTAAAGATGGTTTTTAAAAAAATCTTAAAACTAAAAAAAAAGTCTTAACTAATTATTTAAACATTACAAATATAAAAAAACGATAATAAACAATTAAAAATTGTTTTTAAGACAATTTTTTAATGAATAATTTCATCACAAGAAAATTATATTTTTTTTTTAAATTAAAGTAGTCAATTTGTTTATAAACAAATGGCGTAAAAAATTTTTTACGTTTTTTAGTTTTTTTGCAACTCAACTTTTCGGAGGTCATAAAAAATTTTCATAATTGATCGCCTAACTTTAGTTAGATCAATTCTTCCAACGGGACCTTATTCCTTCGAGTGTGGAGAATACACCATATTAAAAAAAAATTAATGAACATGTAATAACATTTAATATTGTAACGAATTTTATTATTAAAACTAATTTATTTAAACTACTAAAAATATTTTTACTTATACTAGAAATATGTACACTTTTAAATTAACCGAACTAATTAAATCTAATAATGTTTAATAAAAACACTTACAACTAATTTATATCACTTACGCGAAGATAAGATAGCTTCACACACTTGTTTACACTAAAGTCACGTACAAGATTATTCTCGGTATATTTATCTACACACACGCGCTAACGACTTATTTATTTAGACTTGAATAATCTTCTTCGCTGCTGTTTTCGCCAAAAGTGCTAGGCGCGGGCCTGTACATAATATTTCTAGTGTAATAAATTGTGCTTAACTCTAAATTAATATAAAATTTAAAACAAAACCTGTACTCAATTTTAAATTATTAATAAAATTATAACCAATCCAGGTGCTAACTTAAAACAATCTTTGCCACACAAATTAGGTTGGCTTAAAAATGATCGATGTTCAGCAGTAGGTACTTAGTATGGAGGTTGAGAGACCAAAATCGATGTTCTGAATCGGTAATGAATAACGGTAAACATCGATTTTACCAAAAGTCGATGCTTTTGATAATAATCGGTTTAGTAACCGATGTCGGCAGCAAGGTCGTTTTTGGTCATTGATCATCTGTAGTGCATTCGTACTTTGAAGTGATAAAAAAGCAGTTATTGGTTTAATTTTGTGCCAGAAATAAAGCTATTGTGGACTTCAAATTGTAGTCAATTTACTAATCAAGGTTGTTCAAAATTAGATGCTTCTCAAAAGAATGTTTCAAATAGAAGCTCTAAATTCAATTAATAACAACTGATAACAGATAGTTATGTACGTATTTACTTGAGCGAATAAAAGTTTCTATACGAGCATTTGTTTGTCAAACATTAAAAAAACTCTTTTTGTAAAAATTTAATGAAAAAAAGTTAATCAATTTTTATACGCATGAAAATAAATGGAAAGAAACTGAAAAATGAGCTACTACGATTTATTTTAAATACATTTTATTTACTATTAAAGCACGATTGCATAAAAAATGCCGATATTTCAAATAAAAATTATCTTAATGATGTAATAGCAATCTGCCGTATTGCCATCTACATTTAAAAAGCTTAACTCATTTTTGTCTATCAAGTATGATTTACAATCATAATAATCGTAAGATTTTGCGCCATCTGACCAACTGCATCCAAAGTAATGGCTTCTGCCTCCAAATATTGGAGACACTTTTTTAACATTGGGTTGTCTTACTATAACATATTTATAGAATGGTATTACCCATAAGTTTCATAAGCATTCTTTTGATGGGACAACGTAAATAATTTTTAAAAAACGATTATTTTATAATTGACTAACACCCACTACGTAAAACCACATTTTTTTCTGCAGAATTTTTTCTTTAAATAAATAAGTAATTGCAGATATATAAATAACATGTTTAGAATGAGATTAAGTTTATGATTGAAAAACAAAGTTATATATGAACTGCGAAACCGAAAGCTCCCCTACTCAAGCTATGTGAAAACAGTATCTTTATGTGAAGCATCCTGTATCAAACTTTCGATGTAACTCAGTTTTAACACAGCGAACACTGCACATCGAATATTTCTACATCGAATTGTATCCGCTTAAATTGCATGTGTTGTGTTTATATTTCATCATCTCTGTTCTACCCGGTTTTCTACACATTTAAAAAAACCAAATATAATGGATGAAAATGAAATTAGTTTTTATATAAAACAGGCAGATGCAGCGGTAACAAATTCTCAATTACATTATATACATTCACCATCTAAATCTGAATTTAGGAACAAGAGATAACCAATTTGCAAAACCAATTCAAAATTTTGCAAAGGTGTATTGCTGAAAACGCTGCAACTCCCTATGATTCACCTAAATTAACTAAATTAGTTACAGAAAACTCTAAGTTGAAGTATCGATTAGAAATATTAAAAAGAGCAGCTGCTGCAGAGAGTGCAAAATCTAGTTCTCGTAACAACAAAACTATGGACACAGTTCAAGAAATATTAATTGATGTATTTGGAAAAGCTATTGCAGATGCTTTTCCAGATTTGCCAGACCCTCCAATAGTAATTGCTTTATCCGGTAATAATCCCAAGTTTGGCGATTACCAATGTAATTCTGCATTACCAATTGCGAATTCATATAAACAATCTGGTAAATAAATATTTTTGTGTATGCATTTGTTTATAGTTTATGTTATAGGTACAAAAATCTCACCACCAGAAATAGCTAAGAAAATTGTAGCAAAAGTTGCTAGTACAGAGTTAATTGAAAAATTAGATATCGCAGGACCTGGTTTCATCAACATATTTCTTAACAGGTCTTACGGTATTAAAAAGTTAACTGCAATTTTGCGAAATGGGTTGTTGCCACCTTCTTGTACTAAAAAACGAGTGTTGGTTGATTTTTCATCCCCTAATGTTGCTAAGGAAATGCACGTTGGACATTTAAGGTACAGCTGGATCATTAACACTATATAATAATAAATTCCTGTATAAGCCTGTTGCAATGTCTTGCAGTAAACATACAAACAAAATAGTAAAACATGTAGCATAAAATTATCTGGTTTTTCTATTTTGTCTCCATTTACATTAAGACGAATGTCTTTAATTCTCTGAACCTTCGCTCTTCTGGTTCCAATTTGACAAATTTGTTTCGGTGTTATGTGAAATATTCTAAGAAAATTTATTAACGTTACTTTTGCATTATAAAGTACTATATCTAAAATAATGTCTATTAAAAAAAAATTTTTGACTGTTAAAATAGTTCTACTAATTAATACCTGCACAAATTGTACTTTTAATTTTGCTTTTAGATCTACCATTATTGGAGAAAGTATTTGTCGGCTGTTGGAATATTTGGGACACGACGTAATTCGAATAAATCATGTAGGCGATTGGGGTACACAATTTGGAATGCTAATTGCTCACTTGCAAGACAAATTTCCAAATTACCTACAAAATCCACCTCCAATCGGCGATCTACAAGCATTTTATAAAGAATCAAAGACGAGATTTGATGAAGATCCAGAATTTAAGAAGCGGGCATATATTTGTGTAGTAAAGTTACAAGCCCATGAACCCGAATACTTGGAAGGCTGGAAACTTATTTGCGATGTTTCTAGAAAAGGTACGTCTTAATAATGCTTAAAAAAATTGTTTTTGCTAAAATCGATTTGTTTAGAATTCCAAAAAGTGTATGATCGTCTGGATATAAAAATTATAGAACGGGGTGAATCTTTTTACCAGAAAATGATGGAAAGCGTTGTAAAAGAATTACAAGAGAAGGGTTTCTTAGAAGAAGATGAAGGTCGGAAAATTATGTGGGGCAAAAAGCGTGTTGGGATTCCCTTAACAATTGTGAAATCAGACGGTGGTTTTACTTACGACACGTCAGATATAGCTGCTATTAAACATCGTTTGGAAGTAGATAAAGTTGAATGGATCATTTACATAACAGACGCCGGACAGGCAACTCATTTTGAAATTCTATGGAAATGTGCCGAGCACGTTGGCATTTTAAATCGTAAAATACATCGAGTTGACCATATTGGTTTTGGTGTTGTACTTGGTGAAGATAAAAAGAAATTCAAAACTCGTTCTGGAGATACCGTGCGATTATGTGATTTATTGGATGAAGGTTTAAAACGTGCCTTAGATAAATTGAAAGAAAAAAATCGACATCAAGTGTTAAGTCCTGAAGAATTGAAAAAGGCACAAGAGTCGATCGCTTATGGTTGTATCAAATATGCAGATTTATCGCATAACTTGAACAACGAGTATGTCTTTTCTTTCGACAAAATGTTAGAGGACAAAGGAAATACTGCAGTTTATTTATTGTATGCGTACACAAGAATTTGTTCAATAGCTCGTACAGCTAATTATACACCTAAAAAGATTAAAGAACTAAGCAAAACCGTTACTATAACTTTAGACCACGACAAAGAATGGAAATTAGGCAAAGTCCTTATAAGATTCCCAGATGTACTTCTTAAGATTACCAAGGAATTACTGTTGCATCCTTTATGCGAATATGTTTATGAAATTGCTACTACGTTTACAGAATTTTATGATTCTTGTTATTGTATTGAAAAAGACGCGTCTGGAGATATAATAAAAGTTAATGATAGCAGGATTTTACTAACTGAAGTAACTGCAATTGTTATGGCAAAGTGTTTCGATATTTTAGGGTTGAAACCAGTGAGTAAAATGTAATTACACGAACGTGTTTCTTGCCTAATAAAGAATATTGAAACTACCATAAACTTTTATTCATTAACTGAATACATTTAAATATTATTATATAATTAGCTAGATAGTGGCTTAAAATAGTCTGGTAATCTTTGAAGTTCAACCTGAAAAAAAGTAAACATAAGTAAGTATAAAAAAGGCAACTGTTAGTATGTTACAAATTAATACTATTAGCGGACGCCAACAGAAACCATACCTTTGTTGCCTTAAGAGCTACACCTTCTGGCAAATTTCTTTCTATGTATTCTAGTAGTGTATCCGCAGTAGATCCTGTTAAGTGTTTATATTGAACAAACATATAATACGTCCTAGTTTCATATTGAACCCTATGTTTTTTATAGATATGTGCTGCCTTTAATACTGTATATCGTTCATGAATAGGCTTCTTCAAATTCCACCTATAGTAGAATGCTACAGACAGGAAAAACAACTGCTTTGTACTTACGATTTACATTGTACATCTAAATGTTGACCTGCAGTTGTTGCAAATTTTGCAAAACTTCTTAATACAGCAGGTTCGTTCCCTCTCAATTCTACTTCTACAATTTTATATAATTTGTCTAATTCTTCAGATGGTTCCATCGTTTTTTGTTCAACCGGGTTAACACTTGCAACAGTTTCCAGAGTTCTAAACACGTTCATAACGGGTATCCTTAAACTACTTGGTTTCAAACTTTGTATTAAGCAATTCTAAAAAAACACCAGATATTAAAAGTTTTAAAAATATATCGAATTACCATAATTTTATTTCTAAAGTTATTAACAAAAACAGGACAAAAACTTATTAAAGTGAGGTTAAGGTGACCAAATGTTATTTTAATATGGAAGTGTCTAGCCGACCGTCCGACGGTCGTTTTGTTACACATAGTTGTTGCCAAGGGGAAGTTAGCCATAACTTTTCATTCATAGCACAAAGTACATGTACATCCATAAATTTTTTATCCGAACAAAGATAGCGATTCGAAATTCGTGAAAAGGTTGTTTTCACAAATCCGATTTTCTAATAGTGACTTTAGTGTTTCACATTTTGTAGCCTCGTAGTAAATAGATTTCCACTGCTAATATTTGGCATCCGAACTTCGGACAAAAGTTTAAATTATTTTAATGTTTTGCGAATTTCGGGCCGCCATGTTTGTTCGGATAAAAATTGCGAATTTCGTACCCAATCAACAAAGAAACATTTTTGAAATGTTTGTTCCAACGTTTTACAAAAGATATATTTAAAAACATTGCAAAAACGTCTTAATGGCAATGGCAAAATCCATATTAAAAAAACATTCTAAAAATGTTTAAAAAATATTATTTATAATATATCTATATTTTACAAATGTTACATTAATGTATAAAAAATGTATAATCAACGCTTTTTTTTATTATTGCAATATGCTTAAGGGCAGTTCTACAATCATGGTATAAATGTAAGTTTAGTTATACTTGCTTTGCTTTTAAAATACTGACGTATTTGGCTGTTAGTTTTATTTATACTAACCAATAATACAGCCAATAACGACAGCATTTTACAATCAAGTTAAATATTACTTAACTGACATTTATACCATTATTATAGAACCAACCCTAAAATGCTTACAAAAGATAAATAATACAATCTTCGTGTACTCTAATACTACAATTTCATGTGGCTGTAAATGCATTTGGTGCCTATAACAAAAATTAACACATTAACATAAAAGTAAAACAAACATTATTCATGTAATTACTTTATATTAATTAAAGTAATTATAATAATCCTCACAAAAATCTTCAATTAATGAAAACATTTTCTATTTTATGGCTAGGATCCTTCGGAGTGGAAAAACGGCAACAATAAAAACAACCTTGTCCTGTTCTTAAGGCCTGAACAATAAAAGTTCTTTTTATTGTTGCCGTTCCTCCACACCGAAGGATATTATCTATAAAATAAGAAAACTTTTGACTAGTTATGCATGTACCTTTTTGTGTAAAAACGAAAACCAGAACAACTAACAATCTAAGATTTTGAAACTTTGTACACACAAAATAATGCTGCATCAATATCAGAAAAAATTACATACCAAGATTAATTGGTTCAAATCTCTCATTTGGCCAACATCATATCAACTTGATAACCTTAAAACATCACAAAGAATGGAAATCATCAAGTACATAGAATGAACGTTTTAGTGTACCACTGCTGTAACAAATAATATTAGACAGCAAAATTTCTTGCAACAAAAAAAAACAAATAAAAACGTACCATCATAATAAATGCTGACATACTGAAAGTATCTTTTTGAGTTTCACTAGAACCCAAATTAGAAAACGATTAAACTGATACACTAACAATACAATACACAGCATAGTAAGTAATAGGTACCATGGAAATTGTTAATTGTTGCAATTATAATATACAAAATCGCCATCTTTTCACGCAGATACTGCTACGTGCTGGTACTTTGCGCAAACGCGGTTATTAAGTACTTAATTCAAATTTGCAAGAAAGTTTTTAGAAAAACGAAAAGGTTTAATATGTATTTATTAATAATACGTAACAGAATTTTATATAATTGTGTTTATGTTACAATATATAAAAGAAAAAAGTGTATAGGTGAAAGCAAGCAAAAGTATAATTTGTAATAAAGTAAAAACGTTTTTTATGTTACTAAAAAATGTTTTAGAAAACATTTTTCAAATAATAAAATATTTTTAAAATGCAACATAAATATTTTTTTGAAAAACATCTTTTATTTCGACCATTTTAAAACGTTGTAACGTTTTTAAAACATGAAAAAAAGCGTTTCCTTGCTGATTGGGAACTAGCCTATAGATTTCTACCGAACGCACGCTTATATTTTGTGAAAGATGAATTTCTTGAGAAAATGTCTTAGCAAATCGATAATATAAATAGTAGGACAGAAAACAATTAAATAATTGCGACAATAATTTTCCCTTAAAATAAATAAATCATAATTTCAATGTAGTCGTTGCGCGTCTTTGCCTAAAATTTTTTCTAACTTAAAAAGTATGCTTTTTATTTCGATAATTTTCTTGCAAATAATAAATGGATCTATATTCGACACAATATCAAATCATTGGAGGGGTGTTTTTTGATTAAAGGAAATTATCTAATTTTAAAGTTCAGACATAACATTGAATAGAATTCCCGTACTTTTTGCAGAAACATATATGTAAATACGGTACAAGCAAATCGTAGGTCAGTTATTTCCCGTAATTTGAAGACGACAGTGTTAAGAAAATTATGCAAGTCTAAATAATTGGGTGGTTCTACAAATATGATCCTTTTTCAGGTAATCACGCGTTTTTAGCAACTTTTTCAATTAATGTGAAGTGGTTTATTCGTAAAGCGATTGTATAAAATATTTCGTACTTTCCCTAAAGAGGAAATTAAAGTAATTTAATTCAAACTATTTCGTTTTAGTCTTTTGTTCTTAAAAATATCATTCCTCTGGACTGTAACTGATACGATTTTCTATATTATATTTGATGTTTTAAAAACCAATACTACATAAACACTTTATTTTTATTGTAATATGCAAATGGAAAATATATGATTAGATAACCCAACACACAACTAGTAAAAAATGTTATGCAGTAAATTTAAAAAAAATAGCGAAACCTTGTAATTACGAATTACATCATTCCTCTGGTTGCTGAGTTATATTACAATATTGGAAAATCAGATGGCGCCAGCGATGTATTGAGGTTGGCGAAAATTATAATTACTAACCACTTGTAGATCGACAGTACCACGCGGCACCTTGATTTATAATTTAATGTGTTTTGTGACAAAAATTGTGGTTACGAGTTGGTGTCACAAGCAGGCAGATCATTACCCTGGTAAGTATAAAAACTCTTTGTTAAAAAAATGAATGTGATCTGTTAAGTGTGGATAAAAAGCTATCGAATAATGTGTTAACCGTCATAATGTGAAGTTAGGAAGAATCATCATGTGGACGCATGCGTTAAAATCATTCAGAATCATCATTCCTCTGGCATCATTCCTCTGGAACTTAAAGGTACAGAGGAATGATTTGTTTACCAGAGGAATGATACCATCATTTGGTTACATACGCAATAGTAGTAAAGCAAAAAATAATAAGATCGAATTTTTGCTATTTATCATTTTGCAACAATTTTAACTGTAATATAGGTATAACCTATGATTCAAAATTAGATTTATCAGAAAAAAATAATGTATGTCTTACCAAACATAAGCGTACCTCTAATTTATCTTTCTATGCACTCTTTGAATCTAATTTTGAATCGCATGTTATGTTGTTGCTAAAAATAGTAGAGATGAAAAACTGGCGATCAAAAAACAGTTTTAAAACCAGATTTTTTATACTTTAGCTGTATTTATGACGTTTAGCATTTTGCTGCAGGCTAAATAATGCCGTTATCTCGAGGAGAAAAGCTACGTAGAAAAAGAGAGTCAGAAAAACGAAGATATGACAGATTGAAGCAAGACCCAGAAGGTAGAGCGAAGCTAAAACAAAAAGAGCGCGAACAGTATATAAAAAAGAAAGAAAAGAAGATTGTTAGACCCATAAACGAACAAAACGAAAGAGAACAACGCATGAAAAGAAAACACTGGCGGAAACATTCTCGGGCATATCGACTTAAGAAAAAACTATCAGAAAATACAAGTAAATACGTTGAAAAAAATACTCCACCTTCATCTCTCCTGCCCCTGCAGAAGAGGTAGAAAATATACAGAGAGAGGAAACACCACAGAGTATTGCAAGAAAACGGTTAGCAGCACGAAATAGGAAACAAAGAAACCGACAATTACAAGAAAAAGACAAAATGATACAAAAAGTACAGAAAAAACTGAATAAATATAAAGTTAAGTGTCATAGACTACAGAACGAAAAGAAAGCCAAGGCCATCAAACTGAGCATTAATTCCCCTGGTGCCAGAGTTAAGCAAATTCTTAAAGAGAAAAATGAAAATCCAGAAGTTGTTAGGAAGGTTTTATTTGCTGAAGTTATGAAAGACCAATTAAAAGACAACTAGCAACAGTTAAGAAAAGACAAAGATAAAAGTAGGATTAGACAAATACTACACGGAAAAATGGTATAAAAATATCGATTTACAAATGAGATACGAAACATTGTAAGAGGTACTCATCTTATCAAGGCGAACAACAAACAAATAAATAAACAAGTAAAAAGACTAACAACTATTAGGGCTGTACAGAATTTTCTCGAATCTGATATTAACAGTAGGGTATGTCCCGGGAAAAAAGACTACTGTTCTAAGAATGGCAAAATAAAGCAAAAACGCTATCTTAACGATACGTTGAGAAATCTGCAAAAAAATTTTGCAGTCACATTCTAATATGCCTATAAGTTATGCATTTTGGTGCAGATACCGCCCTTTTTATGTTGTCGCAAGAAAAGTTTCAGCAAGAGATACATGTGGATGTGTTACTTGCACAAATATGCATTAACTAATTTTTTCCCTATATCGATTAAAAATAATTAACAAAAGTGACGTAAATTCTGTGATATCGTCATATTGTTGTGAAAACAAAACAGACAGGTGTCTTCTAAGGGACTGCCCTGATTGTATAAACAGGAAAATTTCATACGAACATTATGATTCTTCTTTATTAAGTTATTTTTTCAAGTGAAAAACACAAAAAGATACATTTTTTGACAAAAAACTTGGAAAACAAAAAACTGTGAATAAAACTTCCAAAGAAAAGATTAGGTATACCGTGGCTGGTATTGAAGAATTTGAAAATAATATAGAGCGTTTTTTGAAACACAAAGGCAGAGCGCTTCATCAATACGACACAATTACAGAGCTTAAAAATAATCTAAAGCACAATGAGGCACTGATCCACATGGACTTCAGCGAAAATTATAATTTAAAATACGCTGAAGAAATTCAGGCATTCCATTTCGGAGGATCACGGGGTCAAATATCGCTTCATACTGTCGTTGTATATAAAGATTGTGGAGAGATTTTACAAAAACAATGTTTCTGTACCATGTCAGAGTCCTTAAAACACACAGTTTCTTCAATCTGGGCTCATTTGGATCCCATTTGAAGCACCTTCTGGAAGCTGATCCTATTGATACGATAAATTTTGTTAGTGATAGCCCAGCGACCCAGTATCGTAACAAAACGATGTTTTATTTCCTAGCTGTACTTCTTGAACGACTACATCCAAAGGTTCTAAACTTCTCGTGGCATTATCTGGAATCTGGACATGGAAAAGGTGCACCTGATGGTGTAGGGGGTGTAACCAAGAGAACAGCAGACAGACTGGTCGCCGAAGGCAAAGATATTGTAAAGTTCGATACCTTAATAAATAAACTTTCGGAGAATGTTACTCGAATTAAATATATACAGATGTGGAAGAAGATGGTGAAGTAAGAGTAATGTTTCTCCGCGTGCGTAAATTAGATGGTAAACAGGCATTTAAGACGGACCAAAAAGATATTTCGTATATAAAATACCAAGATATAAGACAAATTTTACCTTCTCCTATAGTTTGTTCTCGAAGAAACCAAATTTACTATATCTTTGATAAAGTTATTAGCGTCTTTGAGCAGGGTTAGAGTGTCTTTGGTTAACTATGTATTATGTATTAAAATTGCATACACTTTTGTTATCGATTTTTGTAAGAAAAAGAAATAAATGTTTAAGTTTCAGATATCTGTATGATTCCTCTGTCTTCAGCATCATTCCTCTGGTACTGCTTTTTTTTTCAAACGCAATAAAATATTAGAACCAAAAAAATCAGCATGATCTTATACTAATTCTATTGTATTTATATTAGTTACTGCCAGTAATAATATTTTTACCATTTAATAAACACATTTTTAAAAAAATATTTCCACCTTAAAAAAGGATCATATTGGTAGAATCACCCAATTAAGTAATTAACGCGTGTGTGATAAATCTACGATGTATAACGTTGTACGTGACTTTAGTGTAAACAAACAATAAGTGTTAAATAGTTAAATAGTAAGTGATAGTGTTATACATAAATTATAGTGTAAGCGTTTTTATTAAATTTCCTTAGATTTAATTAGTTCGGTTAGTTTAAACGTGTACATATTTTTAGTATAAGTATAGATAAATTAGTAATAATAAACTTTACATTGGTGACAGGTGCGTGGTATCGAATCAATAAACAATTGTTTAGCTCGTTATTAATATCGCTTCCGCAATAAAAACATTGATTGCGTAAATAACTTTTTATTCCTGTTATTAACTTATGCCGGTGACGCGTTTGCAAGCAGTTAAAATGGATTTAAAAATATTTGAAATTCTCGAATAGATGAATAGAAAAATGGGCGAAAATTTACAGAAAATTGAAGAAAAACTATCCAAACCTTCTCAGAAAATGGAAGAAAACTTTAGAAAAATGGAAACAAAGTACGAAAATTCGCAGAAAATGGAAGGAAATTCTAAAAAAATAGAAGAAAAATTGTTGGAAAATTCTAGAAGTTTAAAAGAAGAAATACGAACAAGCATAGAAAATCAAATTAAAATTGTTCAAGAGTAAATCCAAGCAGATATGTTCAATTTAAAACAAGAAATTTGCGAATCTGTGAATGAGAAAATAAAAGCAATAGAGGACAAATTAGAAGACCGAATAAAACTGCTTGAAGAAAGAATGAACCAAATAATTGCCTTTTAAACAAAAAACACCCCTACGATTATTTGACTATAGATCCATTTATCTATTGCAAAAAAAATTATCGAAATAAAAAACATACTTTTTGAGTTCGAAAATATTTTAAGCAAATATGCGTGATGGATACGGTGAAAAGTTATGGCTGAACTTTGAAATTGAATAATTTCTTAAACAAAAGACACCCCTCCAATTATTTGATATTGTGTTGGTTATAGATCCATTTATTTATTGCAAAAAAATCATCGCATATAATACAACAAGTGTAAGGAATCTTGCCGGTAATAATTTTTTTCAGTCAGATCACGAATATTTGTTGTGACAAAAATGCTAAAGCACTCGTGGCGATTTTCTAAAGACAACAACTATGAGTGGTATTGACTGACAAAAATTACCAAAAGATTCCTACCACGAGTTGTATTCGTCAAGACAATCCAAAGAAAGTTACGGAAAATTTTAGTTTTTTTTTAAATGCAGTAATTCATGAAATGTCACTACGGCAACGTAACAAAACCTGTGTAAATAGTAACAAAATTTTACCAGTTTTAGCGAAATGGCAGAATTGCGGTTCGGTAAAACAATTTTAAAAGAAGAGGGGCAGATACGGGCAGAAGTAGTAATGACTATTCCACAGAATACAAAGCGTAGTCGTAATTCTGTGTGGGAGCAGTTTAAAAAGTTTTGCTACGAAAATTTTCCCTGACGGAAGTATCACCTATGTCAAAAGAAAGCAATATATTAGAAGATTGTGCATTCAACATAAAAAAATGCGATGGAGAGGATTACAAAGATTCAACTTTAAAAACAATGTGGAATACTACTGCCAAAACGGTGCAGGAATTATATTTTAATTCGTTTAATGTGAAGATGAATCCATTCTCAGATATTAAGTTTAAAAGTGGCGTGCAGCAAGAGACGGAAGGCGAAATCAGTTACAAACGATTGCAGAAAAGAGAAAAGTGAGTTCAGTATCTATATTAGATGACAACTACGAAAAAATGATTGACGTTTGGAACGAAGATACTCCTTCAGGGCTCCAGAAAAAAATTCTATCAAATTACAGCAAGAAAGCTTGCTTGGAGAGGAAGAGAAGCGGCCAAATGTTTGGTCGAATACTTTCAAGAAGAAAAAGAATGCACTGAAAAATTGACTGGGCGTTATGAGTACAACACAATTTTTTCCAAAACTTGCCAAGGCGGATCACATCGTCTGTGTGACAGTAAATGGCTGGTTTCTAATAAAAAGAATCCTAATCATTGTCCCGTGAGGTTGGTATTGGTTATAAGAATATGTCAAATATGTATTCCGTTTTATGTTCATTTTCAGATTGTTGAAAAAGATGCTACAAAAGAGGGGCCGTAACGTCACCACAGATCGTTTATTTCTGACTGCCAGTCCTAACTGGTGTGAATCTGATAAAGAGATTTAAGATAACTAATCATTCTACGCGTTCAAGTGCAGGAACAACAGTTAATAAAAATTACGGGTCATAGTTCAGCAATCTCGATTCGCTCTTACTTGCAACTGGACACTCAGCACCACGCACAAATAAATCGTAATATGAGAAAAGAGGAAAAAGTACAACCGATGGTGAATAATTCTTGCATTCAAAACGAAAAAAGACCAAAAATTGTTTATAATAATTGTGTTATAAATAATAATTATTGTTAATAAAGTTTATTGCTGAATTTTTTACCTTTATACTCACCTGTATTATCGCTGTAAGCATCTGCTCCTTATTATGGAAAGATTGCCAGTGTAATCAGATCCTAATTGGCTCAAATTCAAAAAATAGACAGTTTCGATTGGTTGTTAAATTTTGAGTTGGATTGTTGAAATAAAAAACATACTTTTTGAGTTAGAAAATATTTTAGGCAAAGACGCATGACGGATACGGTGAAAAGTTATGGCTGAACTTGGAAATTAATTCAATTATTTAATTGTTTTGTGTTCTACTATTTATACTATCGATTTACTAAAAAAAATTCTGAAGAAATTCTTCTTTCACATCAAAAATATAGGTGTGCGTTCGGTGCGCGCTCAGTAGAAATAGGTGGATGAAAAGTTATGGCTAACTTCCCCTGGGTCGTTTTGCTGGGAGTTATCGGACCGTCCGTCCGATGATAACGTGTTAAGGTAAGTTTTTACAACAGCGAACGGTAGAATATTTTTCTGCGTATTTGATATGATTGGTTGAAAACATTGAAAACGAGAATGGCGCGAAACTTTTGGGATGTGAGCATTACAATGAGGTGCATCATTACTAGGTATATTCGTATTTCCTAACCTGCAAATACAGTATGTGCATTTCCAAATAAAACCATAATTGGTCTTATTTGCATTTACTTATTGATTGTTATATGTTCTGTATATGCAATAGCTGTTTCAAATTCCAGTCACAAAACATATAGAGACAAATAGAATTTTTAAAATGATTTTTATATAAATTTACAACATCCTCGTCTCCCCGGTGTACTATTCACCCCCAGAAAACCCGAAACTTGCAATGATTTCTATACCAGAATGCAAAAGCATTTCCAAACAATCCGGCCACAAGCGACAAAACCGCATTCAAACAAAAGTATCTTTGTATTTAAAGAGTTACCTACAGCATCCCATGTTTTCGTTCGCCATGATGCTGTACGTAAGCCTTTGCAACTAACATACGACGACCCATATCCTGTTATGAACCAAACTGATAAAGTATTTACTCTCAGAATAAATAAGAAGGATCAAACTATTTCAGTGGAAGATGTCGAAGCAACCTCAAAACCTCTTACAATATTGTCATAAATAAAAAAATTGCAGCAACAAAAAACATTTACATAAACCAAACTAAACATAACCAAAGAGTATACTCATTGACATAACAAAACACAATTCAAACCTCATTCAAAGAAAACTGTAAACACTCTAAACAACTTACAACTTCACGGTGTTAATGAAAGTACCAACATAAATTACTCCCTAATAGAAATTAACTAAAATGGAGCACACCGTGGCGACTTCCATGGTTGGGACATTTTAATATCAGTGAAAGGGTAACTGATTAGCAGTCGATTTTTTAAGAGGTCGATATCCACACAGCGATTTGACGGCTTTTAATAATCGAACTTTTATGGTTGTTTTTAAGTTAAGGGTTAACAGGCTCGTCTTTTATAAGCGATTACGAAGTAACACGCATAGTGGTCTTTATACGTTCTTAAGGACTAACATCCAGGAAACGCTAATTTTTTATCAGCACTGAAGGTTTGACGCGCTCGGCCTGTATAAACTCTTAAAGTTTATTCCAAAGGGCCTTTTTCAACTCATCATCGGTTAGCAGATGCGGCCGAGTCTCGTCGTCCTCCATAGATGGCTACTCTGAAGTCTCATTTTATGCATATGTTTGTTAAGGCCACAATGCCCTGTCATCACTCCCGTGAGTTTCCTTAACTTTTTTCGACTCATGCTTGATAGTGCTGTTTGAGTGTTTCCTGCAAATTGTTTCTTTACGGTCTCATTAGCGATACCAAAAGCGGGTTCAGGTCCGATATATGTTCTTGTTGTGTCCTTTTTAGTTAGTGCGTCCGCCATTAGGTTTCCCTTTACATTCTGGTATTTTGGTATCTAGATAAGCTATACTTGTTGGCAAGTTGCCAATATTTCCAAACTGTTTATGCATGCCTGTTACAGCCTGTATATAAAAGATGTGCGGTTGGCGGCACTGAAAGGTTTTAGTTAGTTACCAAAATAGACATGAGTAGTTATGTATTAATAAAAAGTTAAGGCGTGATGTATTTGATTTTATATAGTGTATTGTTTTACAAGAAGTACGTTTTTAGTTCTTAATAATAAAGGCTGCTTTTTCAAAATACCTGTGTTAATAAGAATAAAAAGATACAACAATGTGGCGACGAGGTGAAAATTGAAAATTCAACGCAACACGCAACTGTAAGTAACATTTTACGTTGTTACGCGGTTACGACCTCTTGTTTATCTATGACCACATGACGTAAAACATTCAATTTCAAAATTATATTCATACTGGTTGTTGTAAGAAATCATGGACCCCTTTCAATTTAAACAATTACTTGATACATTTACCCAAACCATTGTTTTAAACCAGCAAACGTTAATTGAACAGATTACTTCCCGCCAAATTCCTAATCTTTCCGTAACAGCTGACTCATTAACAAATATTTCAACATTCGAGAATTATGACGCAAATAAAGAAAAATTTTCATGTTACGTCGAACGGTTTGAAAATTACATTGCTGTGAAAAATATTACAAATTCAATAAAAAAAGCTCAATTACTTAATGCTTCAATAGGCCCAACACATTACAATAATTTGTCTGCATTTACGGGACCTGATAAATTGCTAAAAGATTTAACATACGAAGAGTTAATACACGCTTATTCACGCATGTTATCGCCGGTAAAGAACGTAGTAGTGTCACAACACTATTTTTTCTCGTGCTACCAAGATGACAAAGAAACGATAGCCGAATATGTTTCAAAATTACAACGCAATCTTACAGAATGCAATTTTTACATACAATGCCCATGCGAACGAAAGGTGTCAATTTCCGAAGTTTTCCTGCGCACACAATTTATACGAGGTATTCGAGATAATTGGATTAGAGAACAGCTATTACAAGCAAACGTTACAAAATTCGATGAAATTGTATGTAAAGCAATTGCACTAGAAGCATCGCGGATACAAAGTAAGGAATTAGCGAAAACTGTTACATCGCCGGAAATCAGTTCGAATACCACAGATATTAATAGAATATCACGTGGCCAATTTCAAAACCATGGAAGCCGGAATAGAAACCGATCGCAAAGCAGAAATAATACGAAAGCAGCACATTCACAGTCACGAAACCGATCATTGTCACGTACACGAAATACAAAAATAAATTACAAACAACTCGGGATCGAAAATCTTTGTTTTACATGCGGAAAAGGCAACCATAAAGCAAATGAATGCTATACAGATAAGAAAAATTTAAAATGCGGGTCATGTTCTAAAGTGGGTCATGTCGCAAAAGTCTGCATTACAACCCTTTGCAAAAATAAGTCTACACCAGTCCAGAATATTTCACAGGAGTCAAACCAAGACGATTCAAACGATTCACATGTTTACGGAATCAATACAATAGAGAACTTATCACCAAATACTGTGGACTTATATGGAGTTACACATTCCGAAAAATACATGATTACAGTAAGCTTAAATGGAAAACCTCATACGATGGAAGTTGATTCGGGTGCAAGATTTTCGATTGCCTCTGAAGATACTTGTCGCGAATTGAACCTTGGTGTATTACAACCATGCACTATTAATTTTCGAACATTTTCAAATACTATTGTTCCGTGCAAAGGAAAAATTGGAGTCACAGTTTGCTATAAAAATAGATCTATTTCAGATGAAATACATGTCGTACCTTCGGGTCATGCTTCCCTAATTGGTCGAGATTGGATTAGAGGGCTAAATCTCGAATTGAAAGAAATAGACGAACTAACACCAAGATATTCAAAGAGCTCAACAGGAACACCAGACTTGTTTACTTTACAGACTAAACACGTATTTCATGAATTTAGAGAAATATTTCAAGGGAAAATAGGATGCATACCAAATTTCAAAATAACCTTAAACTTACGTCCAGGTGCTAAACCGATTTTTACCAAAGAACGGAATCTGCCATACGCATTGAGAGATCGCGTCGACAAGGAATTGGACATGCTAGAAAAATCCGGTATAATTACTCCAGTAGCAACAAGTGATTGGGGATCTCCATTGGTGGTAATACCAAAAGCAGATGGAGGAGTGAGATTATGTGTAGATTACAAATGTGGAGTAAATGAGAGATTAGTATCTGCAAATTTTCCATTACAGCGAATTGAAGATGTACTAAGTAGTTTACGAAATTCCAAGTATTTCTGCAGGCTGGATCTTTTCAAGGCATATTTACACGTACCTGTAGATGAAGAAAGCAGCGCCATTCAAACTATTTCAACTCATAGAGGTACATACAGAATGCATCGTCTTAGTTTTGGGATTAAAACTGCCCCTTCCGAATTTAACAGAATTCTGTCTCAAATCTTAAATGGCTTACCAAAATGTGCAACTTATTTTGATGACATCATTGTACATGGATCAACTATCGAAGAATGTCGTCATAATCTTTACGTTTGTCTTAAAAGATTGTCTGAATATGATTTACACCTTAACCGTAATAAATGTTCTTTCTTTTCAACCAAAATTGAATACTTGGGTTACATAGTTTCAGAAAATAAAATTATGAAATCTCCGGACAAAATGAAAGCAGTAGCTGAACTGCCACGCCCAAAGAATGTGGATGAACTACGCCGATTCCTGGGAATGCTCACATACTATTCTAGATTTTTGCCAAACTATTCAACGTTGTCATATCCTCTTCGTAAATTACTAGAAAAGGAACAAAAATTCAAATGGTCTTCTCTGTGTGAAGCTTCATTTCTGAAATTGAAAAATGCTATGTGTAGTGATCTAGTACTAGTACCGTACAATCCAACGTTACCAGTGGTGCTTACAACGGATGCTAGTCCTGTAGGGGTTGCAGCAGTGCTTAGTCATATGATAAATGGTGAAGAGCAACCTATTGCATATGTTTCACGCTCACTTACCAAATCAGAAATGAATTACAGTCAATTGGATCGCGAAGCCCTAGGAATTATATTTGCTGTTGCTCGTTTTTACGATTACCTGTACGGAAGACATTTTTTCTTGGTAACCGATAATGAACCTCTTTCAAGAATTTTTGCGCAATATCGGGCATTACCACAGATGACGTCTGCACGACTTCTCAGATACGCTTCCTTTTTATCGGGATTCAATTACACAGTTAAATGTAAAAAGGGGAAGGATAATGAAAATGTGGATTATCTTTCAAGAAGTCCTGTTATACAAAATTCTAAGTCCGATGACATTCTAATCAATGAAGAAGTTAATCAAATTTACGCAGATTGTATTTTTCAAATTTCAAATACCAGAATAACGTCCAGAATAATAAAAGAAGAAACTGCAAGTGATCCAGAATTGCAAGAAAGGATACACGAACTTCAATCTAACTCAGAAGATTCTTCTTACACTATTTCTAATGGTATTCTCTTCAGGGCCGATAGAGTAGTAATACCAAAAACATTAAGATCTTCGATACTATCCGAATTACACGCTACGCATATTGGGATTACAAAAATGAAGCAATTGGCTCGACGATATGTGTATTGGAAAGGGATAGACCCTGAAATTGAAAAGCTCGTTCGAAGCTGTGAAAAATGCGCAGTATTGAGGAATAACCCCACTAAGGTGGAAGTACATCCATGGGATGAACCTGCTACCAATTGGGAACGGATACATATAGATTATGCAGGACCAATTGAAAATTATCACTTCTTGATATGCATGGATGCAAAATCCAAATGGTTAGAAATCCGTATACTTAAAGATGCACCAACAACGGACTCTACGATTAATGTCTTGAACGACATATTTTCGTTCCATGGTTTTCCCAAATTGATTGTCTCAGACAACGCTACAATTTTCACCAGTGTAGAGTTCAAACAATTCTGCGAGGAACGGGGAATATCGCAAAGATGGATAGCTCCGGGACACCCAGCTACAAATGGGCTCGCCGAACGAAATGTTCAAACTTTTAAGAAGCGATTAAAATCAGTTTCTAACGAAGTGGGAACACTCCAAGAAAAAGCAAGAGAAATCGTTTTTCGCTATCGTGCTACACCACTTGCATGTGGCATGTCACCAGCGGAACTATACTTACAAAGGAAATTGCGAATAAAATTAGATGCTGTTTTCCCTATCCTTTCAAATCAGTCAAAACATTTTCCTAAAAATCCTGTACGATCCTTAAAAAAAGGGGAGAGAGTCCAAACCCGAATACGTAAGAATAACACTGACATATGGGAATTCGGTACCATCATAAAGCGTTTAGGATCACGACATTACCTTATCAGTCTTGATTCTGCGAGGAACATTAAACGACACATCAACCAAGTAGTGTCAACGGGAGTGCCTCTGCGTGGTCGAAATGCAAAGAACTACCAAGAAGAAGACGTAAACAGACCAGATAAACGGACGGTTACGTTCAATGTTCCGCCTATTCCAGAGAGGTTGAAGTTGAGAGCTCATGATCCGGTGCCAGATGAAGTTCAAATGCCAGAGCCATTGGTCGAAGAGCAAGAAGTGGAGGATCATCCACCGCAAACGTTACCTTCTCGTCCCCAGCGTAACCGGCGTCCACCTGCATATTTACAAGACTACGAAGTGAAGTGTAATGTGGAACAGAGTGCCGTGAGTTTAAATTAAGTGGGGGAGAACTGTTACAGCCTGTATATAAAAGATGTGCGGTTGGCGGCACTGAAAGGTTTTAGTTAGTTACCAAAATAGACATGAGTAGTTATGTATTAATAAAAAGTTAAGGCGTGATGTATTTGATTTTATATAGTGTATTGTTTTACAAGAAGTACGTTTTTAGTTCTTAATAATAAAGGCTGCTTTTTCAAAATACCTGTGTTAATAAGAATAAAAAGATACAACAATGCCATAATCAGTTTGGATTTTATTACTGGCGATCTTAGCGCCAGTAGTGCTGCTTGGCTATCAGACATGATCGATATCGGACCATTTTTTTATGACTTCGATTTGATAATATTCCTGACACACCAGTCAATAGCAGAAACTTCAGATTGAAAAGCTGACGCATTATTTACCCAATTTCAGCGAAAATTGCTTCTCATGGTGCCTACTTCCATATATTCCTGCTCCGGTACTGTTGCGATTTTTGACCCCATCTGTGTACCAGATAGTTCCTTTAACCGCGCCCGAGTAAATGTTTTTTGTCCACTCGTCTCATGACGGTATTATTACTTTAAATTTCTTTAAGGTTGTCATAAAATTTTGTGAAGTCAGATCTTATAGTTAAGATTGTTTCTTCACATTGTTTATACCTGGTTTGTTTTTTCCGGTAATTGGCGTGTGTTCATTAATATGCAGCCTGCATGCTTTTTGTCTTGCTTCCATCATTACAACAAGGTGTAACGGTGGTAGTGAAAGTAGTGCTGCCTTGGCTGCTGTGGGCGTGATTCTCATCGCTTCTGTTGTCAGCAAACATGCCATTCTCTGTACTTTGCCTAACTTCGCAACTGTGCTTTTCAGGTTGGTTCTCTCACCTCATAAACGCACCGTATGTGATTAAGGGATTTGTTTCCACAGTATATAACCACTTGGTCATTGTGGGTTTCAATCCCCATGTGTGCCCGACCATCCGTATGGTTGCATTAAGAACCCCGATGGTTTTCGTTGTGAATTTTTCTAGATGAGCGTTGAAGGTTAGTCTAGTATCAAGAGTGTGTTCCAGATATTTGACTTATTTTGTCATCGAAAGCGTGATTTCGTACATCGTAGGTAGTTTTATGTCATCCGTTTTCCGTCGTTTGGTAAACGAAACGATTGCCGTCTTGGTTGGGTTCACTGATAGTCCCTCTTTTTTGCACCATTTTGACGGTGTTTAGTGCACTTTGCCTTATGTTCGATACAGTTGCCCCAAACTTCCCGTTTGTGATAATGATAAGATCGTCGGCGTATCCTTAAGCAAATACCCCTCTGTCTTCTAGTTCTTATAGTAGGCTGTCCATGACGAAGCACGAGGGGTCACATCACCCAGCATTGTAGACACCCGCCAGCTACTTTGACTCCTACTGTGCTACCCTACAAGGTAGCTATTACCGTCCGATTCCTGATAATTGAGTTGACCCAGTTTCAGACTAGAGGTATGATTGTTTTTTTCTCTATCACCCTTGCAATTGAAGCGAAGGTGGTATTTCAAATGCTCCTTCAATATCTAGAAAAGCACCCAATGCAATACCATTGTATTGGATTGAATTTTTGCATCTGCTTACTAGTTGGTAAATTGCTAGCGCGCAAGATTTTCCAAATTGGTAAGCATACCGGTTTCGTTGCAGAGGCGAAGCCTGTAGTGCCCCCGTATATACCTTTCGACTACTTTTTCAAGTAGTTTTAAGATGAAGGAAGTCAAGTTGATCGGTCTGTAAGATTGTGTCTGGGCGTACGTAGATCTCCCTGGCTTTGGTTTAAATACCACCTTGACAATCCGCCAGGTGTTTGGTATATACTGGCTATGAAAATTTTGCATACTGCGTTTAGCAGAGCAGAAAATCACTTTTGCAGCATGATGGGATAAATTCCATCGGTTCCTAGAGACTGAAAACTGAAAACGTATTGATTCCCCAATTTAGGTTTTCAGGAATAATTATTTTTTTCGCTAATTTCCAGTTGCTTTTGGGTGCCCGTTTGTTTGGTACCTTTAGGTCCTGATACTTAAGAACTTCACTTAACGATGAACGGGGGAAGTGTTTTTGCAGTAGTTCTTGCAGAGTACCTTCAACCGAGTCTGTAAACTTTCCGCTTTCGGTCAGCAAAGAACCGATGTTTCCAGTGCGGTATTTGCTCAGAGCTTTTTGGAGTCGAGAACTTGTAGGTTTGTTTTCTACGTCCCTGCAGTACCTTCTCTATGAGTGTCTCTTTGCTTTTTTAATGGCATTGTTGTATGTTGTGTTCTGTATTCATATCATTATCCGCTATTTTTGGCTGTGTTAAATAGCTTTCTGGTGTGTGCCTTTGCTTTGTCAAGCTCCCTGTTCCACCAAGTTATCCTGTGGGGGGTTCGTTTGACAGTTTTTGGGCAGTTTGCTTCAAATGCGGATTTTAATGAATTAACAATACTGTCCGTCATTCGTTCTAGCTCGTGCGTTGACCTTGCAACTGTCCGATAGTCCCTGATTTGGCCCGCTAAAGTTTTGTTGAACAAATACCAGTCGGTTTTCCTCGGGTTTCTGTATTCAATTACGAATTTCACGTCTGATTCAATATTGAATTGAATGTATCTATGATCAGATAAAGAAGGTTTTTCTGATACATGCCACATTTTTATCACTCTCCTCGCCTTTGGACTAGCAAGCGTAAAGTCAATAACTTCACTGCGCGATACGGTTATAAACTTAGACGCATCTTCGTTATTTATTATGTCTAAATTGCTTTTTAGACCTAATTCTAAAAGTTTCTCATTGGCATGGCATCCAAGAATCAGCGATTTGTTGGTCCCACTGTTGATCAGCTTATGTATGATCGTAGGTAAGATAACTTGATTCGATCATGAACTCCCTCCTGATGCCTTTCTCTACTACACATGTTTTAGTAGTCACTAGGTTTCTAGAACATAAATCCCACAATGGTGTTAAGTTTAGGCCATTTTTTAGAATGATGCATGTTCGAGGGTGGCGCACAAGTTGAGCTGCAAGCAGCTATCTTTCTATTCCTACATACCTTCCCCGTGGTGCTTTGTTCCACGATCCTAGATCTGTAGACGCCGTCATTGGTAAGTTGACCTAGATGATCCTCGATTCTGCCCAATGTAGCTTAAACCGCATAACCTCTAGAACCGGTGTGCTTTCGTAGAGTCCTAAGTTAGAAATAGGTTAAACCGAGCGGTGCGTTGATTACAAAAACACTACTAAAAATCCCCAGCAGTCTTAAAACCTCAATGGCTTGCCTCCTACAAGGCCGCGCTTCACCGGTACAAAGTGACAGTGAATACAGTCAAGTATAGCTCCTGGCAAAGATTTGTTAAAAAAATCTTGGCAACGAGCCCGTAGGGGTTGGTTATTCCACAGGTTGCCCTCTCGTAAGTTCCTGTCGATCCAACCGAGCTCCAATGCCCGAAACGGCGTCAGATACACTATTTCAGAATACAAAACTATTAAAGCTATTGACATTTGGTATCACAGATTTCGACATTCCCACGTGGTCAGGAAACTGGCCTTGCTCCAATCCCTATTCCTTAGAACTATCTTCGGGACTTATCGCACCATTTCCCTAGATACCCTCTGTGTCATATCTAAGCATCATACCTTACATCTCCTTTTGCAGGAAATTTACTGCATCAACGTTCTTGGCAAGGCTGACACGTGCAACTTCCTTGCCAAGCGTCACTTAAAGGTTTTGATCTTGGGTGAATAGCAGCAGCTGTGTGACACTTCGCAGAAAGGGCTGAACGCCTACTTCCTTATTTCGGATATCCTGACCTGGGTCAGAATCTCCCACGTCCCCGGACGAGAGGCAGTCCAAATCCAAATCCAAATCCACGGCGGATTTCGTTGTCATTTAAAACGGATTAGCGTTTTGGATGACGTCGCGTGGCTTTCCTGACCCCCAGCACCTTGGATTCTCGCTTGTCGCAAATTCGATAACGTTTGGGGTGACTTGTTGCCACGATCAACCCCTATCCTGAATCTCTTCGGGCTATCCTTAGACTGGTGCCTGATTTAAATGTATATAGACTTTTTGCAAAGAGAGATCAGAGCCTTTAATAGAAATAGTTCCTTTATTTTTGCTAACTTATGAATGGTAATTAAGTTTTATTATTTTGCAAGCAGCGATGGCATAATAGGAGTTTAGTTTTTTTATATAACATTACATGTTTATTTAGAGTCACTTTAGTTAATTATATTTTTTAGTTAAGAACACGTTTAAGTTTTGTTTTAGCTGTCGCTGTTTGATTAATACTCTGCCTTTCTTTATTTTTCCTCACCTATATGCAGATCTTTTTCCTTACCGACTTAGTATTAAGTTAGAAGCGAGGATAAGCTGTAAGGCAGATGTTTCGCGAAACCACGTGCACTGATAGCACGCATAAATACTTAGCCAATCTTACTGGTCTTGTAAGACAATCTTATCTACTCGCATAATTTCCTTACTTAACCTATCCCTCTTGTAGCGAATTTGTACCAAGCAAGCTCGAGTGGTATAGTGGGTCCACATCCTCCTTCCTCAGTGGTTTCTTCAGGTTTGTCGTGCCAAATAGCCACTCTCTGGTTGTCTTGTTTGCGTACGTTTTCAGGAATCCATCTTTATGGGCACATTCCTGAAATCACGGAGAAGCTTGTCCCTTCTTCAGTACGTCAATCCATCCAAATTTTTAGACCTCGGATTCTACAGGGCTGATTGTGTTTTGAGGGAACCTTTTTTGGTATGATTGCAAGAGCAATTTCCGCCAGAGTGTCCCTGAATATCTTTTTTGGGTTCCTTCGACTTCGCTTTACCGGTTGTTTTTATGACGCCGGTGTGCTACTGCTGGAGAGGTTGGGTTTTTGCGCGCATGTTGATCCGGCAGTTGGTACAATTGCGTACGCCGTCTGGTGTCCCTGTTGCGTTCCTGACGTGTCCGCCTTTGCTTTATGTATAAGTGCGTTTCGCTGTCGCGTCCCCGTTATTGGAGTGGAAGCGGTTGCCTGAGATCCCGATTCTCTTTGTTTTTTAAGTTTTCGCCTTGCCACCATCGGCTTTTTAGGTTTTTGGGGTTCGCGCTCAGCATCAGCCGATATTTTTGTGCTCTATCAGAATCTCCGCCTTCTTTTAAATTTTGAGTCGGTGGTTCCATATATGTCCCACAAATTCGGAGGAAAAGTAGGTTACCGTGCGCAGTGCTCCGATACGCTCTGAAGGCTATATACAACGGGGTTCTCCTAGTGCCCTGAGGTTGGAATCAGTGACGACTGGTCTTCTATCCAGTCACGCATCTATCGGCCTGGTCCTCGCCACCTTAGAATTAGGTTTTTGATGAAGTTGTTTCCTCTTGGTCTAGATCCCCAGCACAGCCGTAAGACATGTCCACAGCAACAAGAGGTGTGGGGTCAAAGTCAGCAGAGCAGCAACAGGCATCGCTACCCCAGTGTTGGCTCTTGACAGGACACTACAGCTTGAGCTGGAAGAGTTGGTTCGAGTGTCAGTAGTATTGGAGTACGTACGGATTTTAAACCGCAACTCCAACACCTGCTAAGGTAAACAGGGTTGTCTCGGCACAGCTAGTAAAGCTGCGTACCGTGACATCCTATATGAAACAAATAAATATATATATATCCATAATTTGAGACAGTAGAAAAGGATCTTGAAAGGAAGTAGCGGCCTAAATATCAATATGATTTTAAACCAGAATTCGTATTTTGAGTATTTATTTTATATGTTTATAACTTAACAATTTACAATCTAACTACAATTATCATAGTTTTAAATTGTATACATTAATACAATTTTCTTAAAGTCTACATATATATATAAAACAAAAATAGGAAGACAAATTGTACACATTTAAATATCTTCAATAAATAATAATTGTTTATATAGTACGGATTCTCGCAAAGTTCATATAGGTACATTTATAACAAAAAATCTTTGGTTAAATATGCAGATCTTAATATCTTAACCACTAATAAATCTTATATCTGTAAAAATTGGCACAAATAACAATTATTTACACTTTTTACATTTTCAGGTATTTAAACTTAATCCCAGTCTGGCTAAAACCATATTTTTCCTCAATCGGATTATCTCCCAATACACTTCGTGCACTAAAAAATAGACGTTCATACATCGCGTTTAAAACAAACCCGAAATCTTACCTGAGCTTTTAACTAACCCTCTTTCGATGTATTTAAGATAGTTTAGAAAATCACAGACAGCTATAATCTGGAAGCGTGTTAGTTAGACTTTGTCGTTTTTTTTAAATTTAATTAAGCTTACCCTATTTCTACATATTTGGGAGATGGAGTACCAAGATTCTTGCTCACCGATATTCATTCGGTAAAAGCACAGCCTGGGTACTTCTAGAAGCGCACATTTCCTAAAAAAACAAGTTAAATCTTTGTGTTAATTTTAAAATTAGATCGTACTTAGGAAACATCGCTTTAGTTTTGTCACTAACAGCTTCTATAAAAATTGTTCCTGAATTAACTGCTGCTATTACCTTCTCTCCCAGTTTAGAATTATCAAAAGCAAGGCATAAATTTATATCTTCGGTGTAAATTCGTTTGATGAAGTCGTTGCTTTTGTCTAAAGTAGGATTTTGTTTCCAAAGAAGGAATTCTTGGTGAAAACTCGGATCTACCTACATTTAACAGTTTAATTAATGTGAAGTTAATAAGAATTAAGATAATATTACTTCTAAACCCTCTTTCGGGAATATATCAGTTCCTAAACAAACGGGAGGTGATACATCTCGAACAGGTGAATCAGGTGGGGAATTTTCACGTCCGTATTTTAAATTGTAATGGGAAGGTGAACGGCGATGTTTTTTTGTAAATAAAGCCACGCCTAAAATTATTCGGCATTATAAATTTAATCTAGTTTGGGGTTGCGAACTTACCTAACTCTTCCTTCCCTTTTAAATCTATCTGGGGATGCAAATGCGGGTTCGGTCGACTAGGTGTGGAAGTAAGCACGAGTGTTTTAAGGGCAGCAACCTCGGCCGTTAATACATCAACTTTCATCTGACTTTCTTTAAGAGCTTTTTCGGCGGCCGCTTGTTTTTCTTTCGCTTCCTGCACCATGTTATGCGCCTCCTACAAGGAGATTACACGAATTAATAAAAACAAACAAAAGCAACAACAATAAATAAACGGGTACATTTGCATAAAGTTAGTAAACAAAACACTTACATACATATTTGTATTTAAATCCAAATTATCAATTTCCTGACGCAATTCGTATAGACTAAAACTAAGACCTTTTTTTAAAGACGGCCGTTTACGTCCCGTTTCGTTTTCTGGGTCCATTACACCGCGCCTAAATTAAATTTGTCTAATTCAATGACAGATCTAAACTAATAAATTCAATGTTTTGCCTTTACTAAACGGATATTTTTTTTATCTATGGGATTTCCTGTGCAATTACGTAAGTGTTTATGTAAAGAAAATTCCACGTTTTTCTACTAAAATCAACTTTGGCGATTTGAGAAAAAAACACTTTTACCGACACAATGCCTTCTATTCCATTATTTTTTTAAAAATCGTCGGAAATTATATCCGAAACTTTCCTTTTACGCATGTGTAACGTGAAAGTTATTAAATTAAATATCAATACCGGACTAATTAGCGTTTTTTGCAGTGACTGTGAATGAGAAAGTTTATTCGCAAACGGGATTGTTCGGTCTTGAAAAGTAAAACTAAAAAACGAACGTAGGATATGTACAGTTAGCAAAGCAACGGATAAATTTAATTAAACGAGATTACTGCGAAGTTTAAGTATAACGCTGGCCAAAGAAAACCCAACGGATTATTGGCATTAAGAAACTTATAAAGTCATAAAAATTTCTAAACGTTGTAGTTTTTGTAGACTTTGAGGAGCTGAAAAATATTTAAGTCAACTGAAATGAAGATATAATTTGAATTTTTGAAATAACGCAAAATTAAGAGACCCACGTCGAATATTAATAAAAAGATACGCCGGAATTAAAAGTTCACGTTTATTAATTAAACTCTTTCATCACATGACATTAATATTCTTGAACAATGTAAAAAAAAGTCAATTCCGATAAAAATGCCAAGCTAAAGGTCAATTACCTATTGCGTGAACTTTGTTACTCAGAAATTACTACAATAGGAAATTTCAAATTTTCTATTATATGTGTGTCTTACTTAAGTTTTGAAAAACCAACAGATTTTTAAATCTTAAGAATGATTAGCCCAACTTTCATTAATTCGCGTAAGTTATCACAAATTCAAATAAAAAAATTAAATTGCACTACTTGTAAACGCGATTTCACTGTAAATTTTCGCAGTTAACGCTCACGCGTTTCGTTGAGATTTTGCGGTTGGTTCTGAATGTTGTTCGAACGATAACCTTTTGAACTTTTGTAACAACTGCGATTGTAATGTTCTGATGTGTTATTTGGATAGAACGGTACAAAAATAAACACGCAATAATTAAAACCACTCCATACGATAACGGCGTCATCATAATTAAAATTGGTTTTAACGCATTGAGGTACTGTTACCTATAAGATTAGTCAAACGGAATATTTTTATCTACGCCTCGGTCGAAAATGTCATTATACAATTTCACGTTGTTTTATGTAGGTCGATATAGTAATCTTCATAGTTTTTAGAACATTATTTTAAATCGATAGCCGTAAAGTGTTGGTCACGTCAAAAGTGCTAAAAGAATTCTTTTGTACTAAAACGTAGTAAAAATGCATTCGTTTTATATACCATTAATACAACTACTTTAAAATTTTATCAAAAAAGGCCATAATATTTATGACAAATATATAAAATTAATGCACTTAATTTAACAAACAAAAATATAGACGGATATAAAAGAGAAAATTGTAGACTTTCCATTTAGAATATACATGATAAATCCAACTTTGTGTGAGAATCAAATAATAACCAACTGAAAGTCGACTTTCCATAATTTTTAATTAAGAACATAATATTGATCTTTCAAATTATTTTAATATAAAAGTTGCATCCTATATAAGTTTCTATTACTGTTTACTATTTCAATCAAGGCAATGCTCCAATTTTTCTTTTATTCGTAGCTTTCAATTAATTTCGTCATGTAGTACGAACAGAAACTTTGATATTTTAGAAATTGGACACGTTTTTCCAACAAACAAGAACTTTATTTTAAATTTAGTCAATTTACTTCAAGTAAAATTTAAATTCAATATTTTTTAAAGGATAAAATTAGTTGCCTTCTTCAAAATCACATACCAAACATTTTTTATTGGTTTCTTTTATGATAGATTTTTCTTTCTTTGGTTTACATTTACGATTTGCCTTGAATCAGTTTGAATCTCTAAATAGAGATACATAATAGTACTTCATCATTCATATAATGTAACAACGATAAATACAAACAAAGTTTCATCGATGTAATGTGTGTTGTAGAATCCTGTACTGTAATTACATTATATCACTGCAATTTGTCGATGATATCGCAAATTCCCTAAATAAATGTAATTTTCTGACAGTGATGTATGACTTACAATTAAGTAAAGAATTCAATCAACAAGTGTTAATCCTGAAATATTTAAACAAGGCTGTCAGCGCTTGTATAAGAGAAAAACAACTCGTACTAATGATACAAAACGTTACAAGTGCCCTTTTCTCTCCATTTGTAATTCTCCACGTACTTCAGCTACAATTATTTTTTCCGGTTTCTAAAAATTTGTACTTTCCGTCCTTTATATTGCATTAAAAAGCTTTATAAAAATACATGCCGTGTTCAAATCATGTTTGCTCGTTCATATAATTCAAGCGTCTTTAATTTGCCAGTTTTCTTAAATTAAAATAAAAACAATTGGTATTAATAAAAAATTATTTTATTTTTACGAGATAAGAATATCGATTATGACTGAAGGTGTGTTAGTCATAATCGAGGGTTTCTAGTTTCAGCATTTTTATAGTATGCGTGCGTTTGAATTGAAAGAGACAATGAAACAAACTTGAAACCAGCCATCTTAAGTAGACAGAGCTTGTTCAAAAACCGTTTTGCACACATTAAGCATTAAACGCAAAAGAAATCATATCCTTAAAAAATATAGAAAGAAACACAATCTTACTAAAAGTATTCTCATGCTGCGTTAACCACCAAGTTCAAGCGGATAACCTCGTTTGAATAAGAAATTGTCAACTTCTTCACTCTTTACATTTATGCTGCATCATATTTTTCGCTAAAATCAATGCAACAAATGTTAGCGCCAATCAATAACAAAGTCTGATCCGTTTCTAAAATATATGTTACAAATTTTACAATTGGCAATGGTATCATAGAAATCTCTAATAAGTTCATTTCACTCTGCCAACCATTACTAAAGACTCTTGCAGCAACGTCAACTCTAGATAGATACTTTTCATCTATTGACTTGGTTTTGTCTAAACTAAAAAATAGGATGACGGCAATTTGACAAAACAATTGATAGATAAGTACGAAAGTATCTTCCTATGAGCATTTTACACTACTTCGGTTTTCTCATAACCATGACCTCACGATTTCGCGCATATAATCTCATAAAGTGGATTCTAAAAACATTGTCAATTTATCACTTAGGTTCAATAACTTTGCAAAGTTGAATACAAACTCGTGCAACTGATTAAAGTAACTATTAATTGTATGTACGTACTTGAAAATAATATTCACAATTGAAATCAAAGAAATAAGCATAAATAAAACGCAATAACAACAATGTGACGTTCATAAGAAAACGGAACAAGTCTAAGTAGAAAGAATATATTCTTGAGAGGACGTTCTTACATTGGGATAAAATATTGTGCATAAAAGTCTAGTCAAGACAAATAAAATACTCCATTGTATTTGTAGAAGCGCTGAATAAGGGTGGAACCTGCTTTCAGTATCTTTGCGGTTTATCTGACGCAAAACTTAAAGAAGGTATTTTAATTAGTCCCCAAATTAGAAAATTGGTTTTGAACAGTCAGTTTACAAATACCACGACTGCTGTTGAACGAGGGAAGCCTAGATTGCTTTTAATTTTAATTCTTTAAGAAATCATAAATCACAACATTATGAAAAAATTGTTACAAACATGTTAGAAAAGCTTCACAAATTAGGATGTCATATGCGCATCAAAATTGACTATTTGCATGCCCGTCTTTTTTGCAGACACTGAAACAGAGGTACCAAAGAAGGAGGAATGCAAACATGATAACCGACTACTGTTGGTGTTTAAAAGGGACAATCCCGAGTTTGTGTATAAAAAAACGGACCATTAAACGGTCGTTTCAAACAAAAATTGTTGATTAAGCAAACGTTTAAATTTCGATTGATACCATTAAGCAGTTATGTACCTTTTTTTTGGATTAACATTGTAATCTTATCAATTTTCCTTATTAAGTTAAATAAAATGCTTTTTTGTTTGTTAAACTGCGCTATATCTGAATATGATGGGAAAAAATCTAAATCATATTTGAAATTACAACATATAGCCACTATCGCCTATTGAAATTCAAACCCCTACAAAAAAACTTAAATTTGTTGTCAATTCAAGATCAAATAGCATGTAACATAAGATAATAATTGGTTTAATAAATATAGTCATATACAAAATGTTTTTTAAAACTTTTATTACTCTAATTTTTAAACGAATGCAAAAAATAAAAAATGCAAAAAAACAAGTCAATTTTAATATTGAGGGGACGATTCTTACGGTTTAAACGACATTTTCAAAATCAACCCCCTGATCCCCAGCAACTAGTCTTAATTTTTTTTAAATGACACGACCCTATTTGTGAATACGACTGAATTACACATTCAGTAGTATGCTTGGTTTATAACTTCGTCAATTTTTTGACAAGGAAAAAAAAATTAATGAGAGCTAAATTAATTTATTAATTAAAATTATTAATTTATAGTTACACTAAAATATTTTAAAAAACGTAATTAAAATTAATATTTAACACAAAAACTAATTAGTCTATAAAAAAAATTTATGAATTACTAAAATAAACGTAATTTACAATAACTATTCAAAATCGCTTCAACAAAAAAGAAAAGTTTTACATGTGCTGGAAATGATTTCTGTTATTCTCGAGACAATGGTAGAGTCTGGTCTCAAACCTTTGTCGAACATTTTCAAAGGTTTAATCTGCGAGGATGCGCCATTCTTTAGTAATTCTACGCCGCATTTTTTTAATCGACACCGGTTGAGTTTTAAAAATGATCGACTTCACAGAAAAAAGTCTAATGGTATTAAATCCGGTGGTCTGGGAGGCCATTCAATTGACACTTTTCTGCCAATCCACCGATCTGGATAATGGTCATCTAACCATTGTCTAACTGGTCGTACGTAATGGTGAAGAGCACCTTCTCGTTGGAAATTGAGTAATGCCTTATTTAAATGAAGATTTCCATCTATACCCCTCTTCAACTATTATAGTCTTCAACTATTAAAGGTTCGATGGCGTTTTCTAACAATTCAAGATGAAGTGCACTAGTCAAATTTCCATCTATTAAAACAGGGCCAATTATAGCATTTCCCAAAATTGACTGTGCACTTCTCGCAAATTGTGAGGATTCTCTCCAATGCTGACAATTTTCTTTGTTGACATGCCCATTTAAATAAAACGTGAACCCAAAACCCAATTCTTCTTTCTGGATCATCATCTTCAAGTTCTTGTACGACGTTCATTTTGTAAGCATGAAGCTTGTGACGTTTTCCCCTTGCAACAGTTCATTGAGACAATCGTGTTTTTTCCGCTGTCTGACTAGTTGATATCGTTGGATTTATAGCAAACTGTCAAAGTACTTTAATATTAGCAGCAGCATCTTTGGCTTATCTCTTTTTCTATTAGTAACAGATCCCGTAGCCTCAAGTCTGGCAATCAATTGACGAACGTACGTGTGACTTACCTTTTGGTCAGGATGTCTGTCGTTAAAGTGAACAGCGGTTTTCGATGCCATAAATGAAGATAATTTCGACAGATTCGGCGGTGGTATAAGTCATTGTCAATAGAATCAAATTTGATAAATAACAGGTTCTATTTATTAAAGACTTCACGTGTTCTAATGTAGACGATAGCTCTTAATGAAAATAACACTCAAATAAACCAGTTTGTTAAGAAAAGAGATAAGGACAACGAAGACCACAATAACAAAACCGTTTTTATCACACTTTTAGTAAAAACCTGATATTTTATTAAATTTATTATTTAATTTTGTTGTATCAAAATTTGTCAAAATTATAAACCAAGTATTCTTTTTTAAATTTCCCAAAAAATTACGTATCACAAGTAGTAGTAGTAGTTTAAAAATAAGAGTAGTTGCTAGGGGTTCAGGAGATTGATTTTACAAATGTCGTTTAAACGTCAAAAATCGTCCCCTCAATATTAAAATTGATCTGTTTTTGTATTTTTTATTTTCGCATTCGTTTAAATATTAAATCAATTTAAAGTTTTGAAAAACTCACTTTGCGTAACAAGTTGGTGCAATTGTCAGAGATATTACAAACGGTTTCGGAAAAGAAATTTTGAAGAAAATTGTTTTTTTATAGATTTTTTTTCAACGTTTGTAAAATAATTAAAAAAATGTTCGAACTCGTTTCTTGTTCCTGTTGTTACTGTGATATTATCATCAGAGGTATATTAGAAACAGTATTTCTCTGTTCGATAAACGAACTTAAAAATAAAAGCTGATCAAGGTATGCGTATTTTTTTCTTTGAAGCACTTTGACCACTTTTGGATTCTTTGAGTGCTTTAAGTTCTTTGCAAACGATTTCCATTTCGTTTGCACCTACAAATAAAGAAATAATTGTATTTTTTAAGTATTTGGCGACCGGATCAGATTTTCTATGCTTGGAATATGTTTTTCAAGTATCAAAAAGTTCAATAAGGCTTATAATTAAAGAAACATGTATAGCAATATGGAAAATTCTACATGCTCAGAAAATGCATTTTACTTCAGAAGAAAAATGGATAGAAATAGCAGATCTATTCTATACAAAAAGTAATTTTTAAAATCGCTGCGATTTTTACGCTCATGTGATTTCGCTTTAATATTCCCAGAAGTGTCATTGAGGAGTATTTAAAATTATGTACCCAGTGTCATCAAAACAGAAAGATTTAGTAATAAAACCCATATTTTCTACAGGATTTAATAAATATGGAAAAAATTAATTTGATTGACATGCAGACAGAGCCGGATAGTCCATGAATGATTATGATCATCTTAGTAATAGTATATTAATGTTACAAAAATGTTTCACGTCAAAATTATTCATGATAAGCCTTGTCACTCTCAAAATCAGGGGTCGGTTGACAGGGCTAACTAGAATGTCCGTGATATCTTAAAAACCTGAAGCAAGAAAATGATACATCAAAATGGCTGGAAGGATTACGGTTTTTTTGTTCAATTAAAAAAAAACGACCTTTCCACAGAGGAATTCAACGTAGTCTTTACAAAACTATGTTAGGTGCTCCAATTATTAATAGTTTAAATCTTTCCTTTACAAATTCTGAAGAAGACATTTGCAATATTCAAAATAACGCTGATAATACCCAAAAAATCTTGCATAACTACTGGTGTATAAATTTTCTTGTGTTATTGTAAAAATTAATTTTGTTAGGGTCAATCGATGTCTTAATTTAGTAATCAATACCAAAGTCGTCAGAACTGTGCAATGTAAGAAAATGTTGAACATTCATTGCTTCCATCTAGAAGCAATGAATGTTCTTTGGAGTTACCTAATCAACATCAAAATGATCACAATGCTACACAAAAGACAAACGTCCAACCAAAACATGTAGATCAGCCACCTAACGAAAATAAGAGAAAAAAACTTTGTCAAGTAATATCATAACCATAATATTTTTCTGTTGAGTTGAAATATATTTCAGGGTCAACGAAACTTGCTCAAAATTAATAAACAGGCATCGATCTGAAAGTATTCACAATTTAAAAAACAAGTTGCAGAAATGTTGCAGAAAAGTAATTCAAAGTTCTTAACAATAGAAATTGCACAAAATGCCTTAATCAAGATTCCTGATGTTGACAGAGATCGATTGGCAGCTTGTAATGTAATCGCCGTTATATTAAGTGATAAACATTGTTTATATCAGCTCATAACTGCATCCGGAGTGCTCCATAAACTTTATTAAGGAAATTTTAATGCTGTTTTTTAGCTTTTTCAGATGAACACCTTCAGATATTCACCAGAACAGAAAATTTATTCTGCGCACAGTTGCTACAAAGGATTAAAATTGTTGCCAGGGCTTTGTAATGTGCAATTGCATGTTTAAAAATGTAAAGTGCAATAGTAAATGTTATTCCAGTACGTCGTGTAAAAATAAATTTCATAATTGTAAGTCTGTTTTATTTGATTGATCTATAAAGGATCTAGATCCGACTTCAAGAATCTTAAATCTTGATCTAGTTCAGTATGTAGGTACGGATCTTAAATCTAGACCTAGATGCTAATTTTCAAATGTATCTGGATCTGGATCTAGGTCCGAAATTGCGGGATCTTACGCAACACTGTTTCCAACAAATATTGTGTAGATTCAAGCTACACAACTATAAAATAAAAACTGTATTAATTCTTGGTTGCTTAAAAAAGCTCGACTAAACTTTATGAACCTATTTTGCAAAATCTATGGCGACGATTTTTGCAATACCTTGTACAATATTTATTTCACTGTTGTGATGACTTTCTGACAATTAATGAACAAGGAATTTGCATTACTCACTACAAGTCTCACTTTTAATCCTAAAAAAATCATTTTTTCAAGCAGTGTTTTGAAATTTTGGGATCAAAATGATAATTTAAATTTAAAAAAAAAATTCTTTTGCAATATCTAGGTCATCTACGGTCTACGAATATTATAAAGGGTCGTAAAGGACTAAATAAAAAATTATTTAATATTTCTTTTATATATTTATTTTAAATGAATCAAATTTCAATTCTATTACAACGCGAAAAAAAGTGTACTTTAGCCCTGTGATATATATTATTGATATTGTAATCTTATCTTTTTTCAATAATCTTAATTTTAATTATCTTACAATGCATAACGGAAAACAGGGGGGAGGGTATAGGATTTTGTTTGAGAGGAGGGCAATTTTTTACTTAATCGATCGACTACTTGGGTAGTAGAGTTAATAACGATTCTTTTAAAAAGTAGTGATATCCTTATGACGATGCTAAAATTTAAAAATTGGTCAAAATAAAGTACTTCGGTCACGAGTCAGAATATGGGGGGACAATTGCCCCCATTGTCTAAGATTTTAAATAATCAAAGTTTTCCAGAGTTGAAACAAATCTTAATTTGCTTACAATCTATTCCTGATGTTCTTCACAGCATCTTATGTTTAATTAATAGAAACCATCAAGGACGTTTCAAATTTGAAATGGGCGACATTTCGAATAGAAATAAAAACTTATATGGAAGACATAATAAGTAAGTAAAGGATACAAATATTTGAAAAGGCCCAAAATGGATGAAACTTGACGATCATCAAATAAATCAATGTTAATTCAAATAAAAGAGGATAATATAAAACGACGTGTAATTACATGCTAATAAATTAATGTAAATACATAATTTTATGAATTACAATTTATGTAACAATTGAATCAATAACTAATCACATAAAAATTCATAAATCACTAGTTGACGTTGCAAAATCAGTGCCAAGTACTAATTGTTGTAGTCATAACTACAACTATGGTCTCAGACATGTGTAGGCGGCGCGGCGTGTAAAAAATTCAATAAAACTACAACTGCGTTGTCGATATCGTTACTCGATTAATAATCTATACGATAATTAATTCTCTTGCATTTTAAATAACAATTATATTTAAAACAATGCAAGTGCCAATTAAATATAAAAAAGTATGAATTTTGATTACCTACGCCTCCGTACATAACAAGTGGATTTAACCTTGTATGAAATTAGGTGGTGTGTGGGATACAGGCATTTCATGAAGCACTATGAATGCATTCACGAGTAAACTATTCATCATTCCATTTGGAAAATTTGGCATTTGTGCGTTGATGTAATCACATTAAGCTTAATTCTGTTTAAATAAAATATTTAGTACACGTAAATGTTGAAAGTAATTTGTTGATGTTAAATAAATAAATCGAAACGTATCTTTTCACTATTTAGTCAAGAAATTGTAATTGAAAAAAAATTTGTAAACTGATACAGAAGCAGACTAAAATAATAAGAAAATAAGATAAGATTTGGGCAGTTTAAGTATAGCGAAGAAATGCAACTCGAAATCTCAATTTAAAAGCTTTAAGTACCAAATTAAAATAATAATTAATCTTCGTTACGAAAGACTGCCCAGTGAAAACTCACTTCAAATTCTTCTGAACAAAACAAATTAAAAACACAAAACGTAAAATCGGATTATTTTATAATCCTTCATTTAAATTTTGTTTTTATAATATGCTGTCATAACTTAGATTGATTTAATACAAATAATATATAAAAATAATAATAAAAATACAAATTGATCAATATTCAGGTTGTATTCTGTGATTTGCGATAATTTCGAATTTTTGTCTTTATTAAGAAATATATTTACATATTTTGTAACACCTTTGTGATTAAATGTGACGTGAATGTGACACGTATGTGACATAAACATGCATTTTTACAGCAAGTTTAATCAATCGGTCACAGTATATGATATTTTAAATACATTAACTATTTAATATAAAAGGAATGCATGAAAAATGGAAGCATGTCTCAACAGTTAGAGATCGTATTCGTCACCATTGCGTTTTTTAATTATAATTTTAAGATTTAGGGTTTTCGCGATTTCTTTATTTTTTTTATATATATGTGCATCCAATATATAAAATAAGACTTTTTAAGAATTATTAAAATTTTAATGCAATAAAACTTGACTGTACAATGCAAATCAATATTATCACGTATTAAAAGTTGAAAAAAATAAATTTTCATTGTTGTTATGTACATATTTGGTTGTGGAAACCGGATCTTGCTAAAAGCTTGACTCGGTTGTTTTAAATGGCGTTAGTCAGTCAGGGGTTATAGATCAAATTTATCTCGTTTTCCCAGTTAGGAATTGAGTTGTTGAACTTGCTATGCAATGCTCCAAAATCTAACGTTCAGATATTGGTGAATGAACCTGTGTAGTACAAATCAAATACTGTAAAGTACCAATTCGAAAGATTAAATGTGAATATACTTTGTATTGTGGAAGTTAAGAAAAAAACACTACAAACAAAAAACGGTATGTTTTACACACGGTCAAGCCATAAAACGATTGTATTAAAAAAAAACACAGTAAACAATGAAATCGAAGAGTATGCAAACTTTCTGCCAACATACGAAACTATTTCAATTTATTTGGCAAATGCTTTGAAGCCAAAGAAACAAAGAAGAATGTATATGACAATTGGTGAAGCAATTAGATCATAAAAAACTGAAGATATTATCAAAGGTGCAATGGACAGGTAAAAAAAAAAGAAATAATTAATTTCAGAGAAAAAGATCAGCAAATAAACTAATTTTTTAAAGTATCAACAAAGGTGTAGAAATGAAGAGTAACAAAACAAGAGTAAAATAAAATATAACTAGAAAGAATAGTAGTAGTAGTAGTAGTAGTAGTAACTTCATTTATCGAAACAAACATAGATATAAAGAAGTGTTTACGAAAAAACCAAACACACTAATATTTACATTGTTTTCTTTCATTATATCGCTGAAACAATTCAAGTTTAGATTCAAAAAAGACATTTCTGTCAAACAATTAGTCTTGATATTTTCAAACATTTAAATGACAATGTCAAAAACATTAAATTACATTTTGAATTCAGTAATGTCTCATCTGAAAGCTTTTTTGAAAATTTTATGCATCACTGTCAAAAGCCCATCTCTAGTGTCATACAATATTTTTGGGATTTTCACTTTTGCAGTTATGGAGTTGAAGAAATAAAGATCACGTTCATTACATCTGAAGTATAGGCCAAAGTTAAAACTTTGATTCCTTAGTATTGATGAAGACCAAAAAACAAACAAATCAATGGTATAATGTGTTGATTGTTGTGATGCTAAAGTAAGATCTCAATAAAACAAGTAAATTACATAACACTATAAATTTACTATTTAAAGAAAAATGCACGGATTTGTAAAATAGAACACATTACAAACGCAAAAATAAAAAAAGACCCAGGCAAAAACTATAACCAAAATCTTACTTCCTTATCTGTAACAAATGATCGCAATGAATTGAACACCAAATGAGATTTATAACTTTAAAGTACCACGCCGTGCTCAGGTTTTTATATATGTATCTATTTACATCATGTTTGGCATTCAATATCAAAAAAAACTTATTTTTTGAAAATTTTGTTTTTATGTTGTTTAATTTATTGGTTGCTTCAGAAGAAATGGTTACAACCGTAAAGACATAAACAACCAACCACTATCCAACAATACCTTTGGTAAAATTTTCAAACAATCGTTCTTTTTTTTTAGTTACTTTAAAAAATACGTGAAAAATGCATAGAAAAAATTTTAGTTTAAAATTAACAGAAATGATGTATTTATAGAGTATTATATTATAGGATTCAATCTATATAGCGTGCAGAAGCAAATGGGAACTCGACTTAGAGCCTTGAGGAAATCAACAAAAGGTCATTCGATAGATACAACTATTATAATGACCTATCTAAATATTAGGTAGCCATTCGACAAAATACAAACACCATTGATGGCATGCATGATGAGACATAGATGACGCTCTACCATAAACAATCTATAGAAAAGGATCAACGTCACTACGCCAGAAAGGCATTTACTAATTGTTCTACCTTTAAAAAGCAAAAGCTAGTTTTATCTTAAATCAGTTTCTCTATTTGGTATATACAATGACTGCTTTGTGGCAGCACAAAATTTTAAATTTTCAAATGATGTATTACCACTCTGTTTTCATAGGGCCAAAAATAATAAATGTGTTTATTCATTAGTTAGGCAGCTAATCGGTTTTCACGAGGCGATAGGTGTTCCGCGAGTGCACATTTTAAAATTATTGTCATATATGCAGGGTGTTTATATACAGAATGTTCCACCAAACTTAGATTTATTTTAATGGAACACCCTGTATGTTATGACATTTTTGAAAAGCCGCATCAATGCTGATCAAACTGATACCACCGTTCTCCAAATACAGGGTGTTTAATCGAAAAAGCGATCTACTTCAAACATTTGTATCCCCTGACATGGTTGAGATATTAACATCGGCTTTTGTCATTATAATTGTTTTTTTAGTGTAGATGGCGTTTATGCACGGTAATAAAAACTATTTTGTTTTTAATATACGGGTATTTATCTTTTCTGACATTTAAAAATACTCAAATGCAACATCCTGCCTATTTTAATTTTGCTGAATGCAAAATTTCATAAGCTTTCTTATGATACCATTTTTGTATAATTTAAATTAAATAGGAAAAGAGGTACAGCAGTTCAAAGTTTTTATTTATATTGGAATGTTTATTTATGTCTTCATCAATCACTTACTGCCCAAGACAAGAAAATAGAATCAATTTTTGTACTATTTCTTATAATATGATCGAAGAAATTCCAGAGTTTTATAATATTGTTCTGTTTAGTGACTGAGCTACTTTTAATATAGTCGGCGTAGTTAACAAACATAATATGCATTATAAGGGTCGAGAAAATCCACATTAGGTACATCAAGTGGATTTTCAGCATCCATGGACCTTGAATGTGTGGGGAAGAATTATAGGCGATAAAGGAATCGTGCCATTCTTTTTTGAAGATCGATTTAATAGAGAACGCTACCGTAGATTTCTAGAGAATAATTTACCTAATTTAATGAAAGATGTCGATCTTGAAACACGTCGATTAATGTATGTTCAGCAAGATGGTGATCCTTCTCATTTTCACAGAAACGTAAGACAATATTTAAATCATAGGCTAGGAAACCGATAGGTTGGTCGAGGAGGTGACATTCCATGGGGAGCAAGATCGTCCGATCTTACTTACCCCCTTGGACATCTTCCTCCGGGGGTACATAAAGTAGAAGATATTTCAAGAATCTCTATACAAATCGTATACAAACAGCTTTTGAAAGTATTACACCCTCGATGTTGAGCAGGGTCAAATAAAACTTTGCAAGACGACTTCGAGTTTGCATTCAGGATGGCGGTAATATTTTTGAACATGTTCTATAAATTTTAATTAAGTTGCACACCTAATGTTTGATTTGTTGATGTTTTCTACAATTCAAATAAAATAACAATTCTAGTAGGCTTAAATAAAAACTTTGAACCGCTGTACTTAATTTAACTTATACAAAAATGGTATCATGAGAAAACTTACAAAATTCTGCATTCAGCAAAATGAAAATATACAGGGTGTTGCATTTGAAAAAAAAAGTTGTTTTAAATTTCAGAAAAGATAAATACCCTGTATATTAAAAACAAAATAGTTTTAATTACCGTGCATAAATACAATCTACACTAAAAAAATTACTATGGCAAAACCCGATATTAATATCTCAATCAAGTCCGGGGAAACACATGTCTGAAGTAGATCACTTTTTTTATATGAAACACCCTGTAATTGGAGAACGGTTGCAAATAACCTAATACAAATATGGTATCAGTTTGATCAGCGTCGACGTGACTTTTCAAACATGCCATAAGATACAGAATGCTCCACTAAATTAAGTTTGATGAAACACTATATATAAACACTCTGTACGTATGAAAATAATTTTAAAATTTGCACTCGTAGAACATTTTGAAATATAGCCTCAGTGAGAAGCTATCTTCCGTCCTCACATCGATGGGACACACGGTATACAGTTTATTAATTTTATACTTCTATATTTATTGAACAAAAACTTCAATCGCGGTTTTCTCGAAACAACTTTTTTAAGCTCGCGAATCAAATCATTTTGAGACCGATCGTCTTATATAAACAATCCTTTCAACAAAATTTTGTAATCACGGCGGCTCTTGTAAAACGTAGCTTTTTGTTTATTTCAAAAATTTCTATTTTTTCATGACATTGAAGTTAAAGTCAAAATATTTTTTTGAGTATTGCCCTGTGGTCACCCATTACAACGTAACGACATTACAACGACCTTTAGTAATGGTTAACATTTTGTGGGTATATTATGAAATACTATTAAAGAAAATTTGTTTTATAAGATACCAACAAGATGATAGTCATCGTTATATATCACTAACACACTCACATTCAAATTGACCATTTTGCCTACCTTACAAATGGCTGACTTTGGCTTCACTTTTTGAAGTAAAACTTCTTTAAGCGCGACTTGAGAGTAAATCAGTTTTTTGTCTGACGGAAGTGACGCTCACGTTACAGATCACATGGTTTTTGCTATTTAAAAACTGTGTTATAAAATTTACAATAACCCCGGAAAATAATTTAAAGGACAAATTGTGTCGACCAATTTCAATTCACCTTTACAACATTTAGTAAGTATTTTTAGGTTAATATTGTTTCTATTTAATTTACAACAGAAAATAATTTATCTATTGTATTTATAGTACAAAACCAGTAATCATTATTAATTAACGTAACTTTTTGTATTGCAGTTTCAATCCACGGAAAGCAGAACCCAACAAATTAATCGTTTCGAAGCACAAAACATGATTCCTAATATCATTGATTTCTTCGATAAATAACAAGTAGATTATCAATGGATATCTCCAACTGCAAGAAAGCTTAGATTTTATTCCAAAAATTGCTGTAATACACGTAAACCTAATTCAATCGAATCCATATGGGGTCAGGTTGAATTGAATAATATCGTTGATATTAAAAAGTAAGTTTGAAATGCATTTTCTGATTTAACAAATGAAGATTGGAAAAAGCATATGATAAGCTTGTGGAAATTTTGATGTTTACAGTGAATAAAAGAGATAAATATAATGTGTTGTATTTTGTACAAAAATGAGCATGTTTCAACTTTTTCACTTTGCAAATTTTTCAATAAAATATTTGGTAAAAAGCCGTACTAGTTGTGGTTATCATAATTGTGATTAATGATTAGATTAAAACAAGACATTCGTACAGTGATCAAGACTGTTCATATGTTATACAAAAAAGTTTTTGTAACTACAGCTTATGCAACCAATTATACATTCGTGTCGTTTCGGTTGCCTTACATTTTCTAATTTAAAATGGCAAAGTCCCAGAAACATTTTAATTTTTCATCAATGAATAAAAATCAAAGAAAAATCAACAACCTAAAATAATATTTAATTTAAGTTTAATCTTTTCAGTGATATCTGTCACAAACGACAATGAAGTTTTACTTCAATGGCGCGTAAAGATTATACGCACTTAAGTTTTTTCTTGATATTTAAGTTACAGATCCAGTATATTAGTATTAGGGAGACACGTCATTGATTTTGCTCGAACTCTCCAACTGTTTTTAAATACTTTTGTTTATTTATGTTTTATTAAAATTTCGCCGTTTATTTGTTACGTTTTTAACGTAGAGTGAGTAGAATAACTTTTAGATAATAAAAATGTCCATGTAGATTTCGTTCTTTTTTGTGGCTGAATCCATGAAATAAACCAAAATTTAAAGAAATCTCCACTGAGAAAAAAGCTTAACAAAATTAATCGATTAGTTCTGCTGCTGAGTTGGTCTAGATCAACCAGAATTCTAAATGTTGGTTTTCACCGTGTTATGAGGTAGTGTTCGCGTAATTTAGGCGGAGCCTTTCTGCGCGATTTTCTAAAGACAGCGTATCAGAACGCTACTTATTGTATTATCATAAGAATGTATCGTCGTGTCAATTTTGTGTACTGCGCATATCACGTGACAGGTCTTTTACAAATTACGTTTATTATACCTACATATATCAATTATCTTATTCGTGGTCGCCGTGCCTGTGAAGTTAGTACCGCCAAATGTGATTTTTTTGGAAAACAATACGGCATTCGTTTGCCCATTGTTAGCCCATGTTGGCCCAGAGAAAACTTTCGTTTGCCCACTCTCCAAAAATTTTTTATGTGAAAAAAACATTTTTTGGTAAAAAACAAAAAATCAACTCTTTTCACGCTATATCGTTTGTCCATGTTTGCCCAGGAAAGATTTTCGTTTGCCCACCCACCGAAAAATTTTTGTGCAAAAAAAATGTTTTGGTAAAAAATTCAACTTTTTTCAGGCTAAATCGTTTGACCATCTCTCAAATTTGATTGCCCACCCTTCATTTTCATTCTAAAAATATTTAAACAATAATAAAATGGAAAAAACCCATTCGCGATGTATATGTGAATACATTTGACTACATATTTCTAACAAATGGTTGTTTTTCTCATGTTTTAGTAAGTATTTGTAAATAGGGTATTCGTTATTTCAATATGGTTTAAATAATATAGAAAGAAATAAAGGATGGGCATTAACTGAGAGAGATTGACAGAAGAAAGCGACTAAAACATGAGAAATACCACCATTTGTTAGAAATATGTTGTCAAATGTATTCACCTATACATCGCGAATGGATTTTTTTTTCCATTTTATTATTGTTTAAATATTTTTAGAATGAAAATAAAGAGTGGGAAATCAAATTTGAGAGATAGACAAACGATATAGCGTGAAAAATGTTCATTTTTTGATTTTTGGTTTTTCCGCAAAAATTTTTTTGGTGGGTGGGCAAGTGAAAATTTTTATTGGGCAATCTTGGACTAACAATGGGCAAACGATTTAGCGTGAAAAAATTTTTTACCAAAACATTTTTTTTTTTGAACAAAAATTTTTCGGTGGGTGGGCAAACGAAAATTTTTCCTGGGCAAACATGGGCAAATGATATAGCGTGAAAAGAATTGATTTTCTGTTTTTTACCAAAAAATGTTTTTTTCACATAAAAAATTTTTGGAGGGTGGGCAAACGAAACTGTTCCCTGGGCCAACATGGGCAAACGAATGCCGTATTGGTTTCCAAAAAATTCACATTTGGCGGTGCTAACTTCACAGACCTGTTCTTATCACATCTAAATTTCTAGACTCAAGTTACGCCAAGAATAGTTATTATTTTCGATAATCGAAACTTATAAATTAATAATCTATTTTGCAAAATGTTAATAACCGACAAGTTCATTATAAATCACCAAAAACGTAATTAGTGAAAAATATATTTACTAGGGCAAACCCGATACCAGATTTTGTACGAACAGTCACCCTCGTGCTGACAAAGATTAACGAATTTTTTTAAATTTTGGAAATGAAGAACTTGTTTGCCATACTTCTTTTGATTTTATATCTGACTTAGTTGCTGACATTCCGAAGAAGACTAAGCTTAGAATAATAAATGTACATATTTTGGGAGAATATTTGTTGTTTTCATTTGCCTTATTTTAAATTAATTAGAACAAAAAAATATTTATATATGCAAAAAAAAAACTTTTATATAACCTACGACCCTGCCTCCGCATCAGAGCTGCCCATAGCCGCCTTGGGTTATTGTTTCTACCCGGGCGTTACATATTGTTACTGGAACTAATCGACTAAAATGCATTTATGTATTAATAAAAATACATGTTCTTTTCGCTGCTGTTTTTCAGATGATCACATCATTAGCGTTATACAATATTTTCGTAATGGCAACTTACTTTTTAACAGTCCCTCGTACATTTTTGATCTAAATTTATTTAAAATGTTTAAACCAAAGTGTTATATTTTTGGAATTTTCAAACAATAATATATGTTTTGAGAAAAGATCTCACGTTGGCAGCAGAAAATTTCTAAAATATTTACTCTGACAGATAATGAAGAAGTAAAAAGGAAACATTTGCTATTAAATTTTAATTAATGTTGAAATTCTTTGGCCAGATTTTTTCACATTTGTGCTGTCAGCAGTTGGGGGTCATTTGAAATAAATAATAATGTGAATGTTGAGAAAACACAAATTTTATGCACATACCTAACTGTTAATCGATAAAAATTATTTCGAAATAACTGCAGATATAATGAAATAAAAAATATTTAGAAAATAATTTTGGTTAAAAACTACCGTCAAATATGTTTGATTACTAAACATTGATTTATATAATAATGCAATTACTTTGAAACTGTTTTTAAAACCAAAATCTAAATTAATTAAAAAATTGTATTTCCTGGTGTCGTTTCCAATTACCATAACTACTTTTTTTTAACCAAACAAGCTACTACGTTTAAGGTCATTAACACTAGAGGAAATGTAACACGAAATGTTTAAAGTGTACTTTATCAAAATAATCATTATATCATTCCATTAATAATATCTAATAGCCTTACTACTAATTTTGCCAAATCCGCATTTAATAAATCTCTGGGAATTATAAACGCTTATTAATTTTCGGTAGTTCTATACATTTTAGCTCATTATTAAATTAATTTCAAACTGTGACTAAAGCATACGAAAATTGTTGTAATTTGAATTTTTAACTTTCTTTTCTTTCAAATACGATTTCCACTCTACTTAGTGCGTTTAACAATAAAGGTTTATCTTCTTAAAAAGCATTTGACCGTTTGTGTATGGTGTTAAAGGATAAATCGCCTAGTAACCTAAATACGGCAGTAATTGTTACCGCGTGTAATCTAATTGTCATTAAACTCATGTCAGTTATGTAACAACCATAAAAGTTGTTTTAATGCTTTGTGTAATATTGTTATACAAGGCCCCAAATTACATTTTTATTTCCTTTGTTGTTGGCTCACTAACTTTATCGAATTAGTTTTAGAATTAACATAATAAAAAATATGTAATCGCACGAATATTAAAACTAGAATTTACCTGAAACAAACTTGCAGTCAAATCTTCGAGTTCAGCTTCAACATCCTGTCGTATCCTACTGAGTCGATTAACCTCTTCGTCCCGTAATTTCAATTCTTGATGTGCTTCTTGAAGTTCTTTTTGCAATTTTGTAAAAGTTTGTTCTTTAACTTCTGCGGCCGATCGTGCCCATGCAACCTGGCCATTGTCTTTACATTCGCGTTTATAACAATTATTTGTACATAAATGTGAATATTGAATATTTTCGAAACTATGATGCAATTCATCAGTTTTATCTAAACCTAAATCACTGTACACAGAACTATCGGAACTATTCCTAGGCATCACACCTAAATGCTCAACTTTATCTGCAATGGTGGCGATATTCGAGTACGAATCGAAATCGTTATGTTCGCATGTATCAAACAATTTACTCGTTACATGCTCTTTTATTGAACAATCGGGTTCATCGATATCGATGTTATCCTCCTCGTCTGTAGTATAAGATTCATCCCCAGTTGTACCAGTCGATCCAGCTCGTTTATGTTTACTAACTATGTATTGATATCCAACGGTTTGTGGCGACATCAGCAAGCCTTTGCCAATAGTGACAGTATTACATTCGGTATCGGAATCCATACTAGTAGTTTGATCAGTCTTCATATTCATCAGGAAGGCAACTAATCCATATCTGAAAAACAAACATTGCGCTCATTATTATATAGTCTTAAAACGCATAAAACGGGAATGTATTAATGATAACCTTGATTTAATGATGCCACGCGTCGATTTAATCAAAATAAACAAAGACGACGCAGTGACCGTACGTCTGAATCCGATAACATTTGTAATAGAAATTTTTGATATCGTCCACGTGCGAAATTATTTCTGTACATTGTTCGAGGCGCAAAAGTTGATTAAAATTACATTCAACACAATACTCTGCAACTTCCATTCGAATGCGATTGAAACAACGAATTTTCCTTTTTAAAACATTTCTATTGTAAATACTGCATACTAAGCATTGTTGAACTATTTAATGCTTCCATTTTAATGCAAGCATGCATGAAGCAACAGCGACTTTTCGAAATTATTATTTACAATTCTTATTTAGAAACAAAGAAACTTTGTTTCGTTATACACTGCTAACAGTACTCGTTTTAAACTCAGTTATTCACGTTGAAAATATTTTATTACGTAATGACTGTTGCAGTTGTAGATTCGGTCATATTTCAAATCCTTTTTTTTATCTCTACGAGAAAATACATTCCCAGTATTGTTTTCAAAATGATTACACGTTTGTTAATATTGGAATTATAAATGAAGGTCAATAAATGCACGTTATGGAAATGATGCCAACAAGTACCATGGAAATACCGTGACGAATAAATTTCAAAGTATTTCATAATTGCTAACGCTTAAAATAGTTATCGATTTGGTAAACGGAAGTGAATGGGGAAGTGAAATACTTATCTTTAGTTTAAATACAAAGTAAACTACGAGTCGGATAAAGAAAAAACGCAGTCAACAATTTTGTATTGATACACCGCCGGAAGCGTATTACGTCTAAACTTTTGTGTAAAAACCTGTCGTACTTGAACGACGTAGATCGATCCGAAGCACCTGAAGATTTGTTTGTTTGTATCTTACAGACTTCACCTTTGAGAATGTTGAACATGTAGGGTAATCAAATAGAACGTCGACTTTTAATGGACTGTTGTGTTTCATATGTTAAACAAATTAATTATGTAAACTTCATGTTTAAAATATTAAACGTGTAAAGTTAATCTAATTTTATGGTTTGATTTTGTAGTTGTGTTCTAAAAAATTCCGCATTTGGTTTCGTGTTTTGATTGCTAAATATTAGGCTTGTTTTGGAAAGCGGTTTTAATATAACCTTTACATTATCTTTAAATATCAAAAATTATGTGTCAAAGAAATAGCCTCGTACTGACAAAGAAACTACTAGGATGAATCGCAAAAAATCGAAAGTTTCAATTTAAGAAAAAATGACACTGATGTTCCGAGATATATGAAGTAAATGATACGACGATTAGAAGAGAAAAAAACTTAAGTTGTAAAGTAAGAAACAATGTGAATTATTTTTATTATGCTCGAGTGTTCGCCAAAATCCAATTTCAGTGCCCGTGAGGAATTATTTAATATTAATTTATCATCGAATACATACAATGAAAATTTCTTTTCTTCCGTTTTTATTAAAATCAGAGAAAAATGCGAAGTATGCCAGTAACATTTCCACGTATAAAAATCAATTTCTAATTTGTATGCGATTTTAACTACCAGGTTCGATAATATCTATAAGATTATGAAGTTAGAATGTACAGAGAAGTGAATTTTACTAACGTAAGATAATTGCACTAATCATAATTAGCATTTGATTTAGCAATATATGTTTATTACGACACATATTATATAAAGATTGTCAAACCAAGCTTGTGAAAATAAATTTAAAACAAGAAACAGCTACTTGTAAATTAAGAATAAATAAATGTAGTTTTACAGCGAACGTACGAATTGTAAGCTCAGGAAAAAATTATATACAATATTGAAATTATTACATCAACTTCAAATATGTATTATTAAAATAGGATTCTTTACGATTCGATATTTGAATTTAAAATGGCATTGAATCAAATAAGAATGTATCTGGTTTAATGTCTATAACTCAGATTTTATAATATATGAAGTAATTTAACAGAAAAAAATTTCTATTATTTCCTTGTTTAATTTGTTGGAAAACTGCTAGCGTTCTTATCTTCTTAACTAATAATAAAAAACTGGTGTGGTCACCACACGACTTTTCTATAAGGAATGATGAAGGAATGTACTTATTTTTTTAGGTTATGTTGTCATAAAAAGACTGAAGTGATATGTACACGTTTGCATTGACTTCCTAACATGCTATAATTTTTTTGAAATTTTTCTCCTCGATTTCATTAAGATATAACCGAAATATAGCAAATTGAGCTTATGTTGTCATATCGAATAACTCCTATATTATATTTGTGAATTCATTTTAAATTATAAATGAAATATCTAACACAGTACAACGTTACACATTCATCATTCGTTACTAGTTTCCTCGGCTGACCGCACGGCTACATTCGAAGGTAGACAAAAAGACTTTAAAACGAAAGCACAAGACTTTAACTTTAAAAGAGAAGTTTGATATATTAAACAGGCTAGAACAGGATGCAAGCGGCAGAATTTTAGCTTTTCATTATGGAGTGGGGTCTTTTACAATACCGGATATCAAAAAAAATGTATCAAAAATACAAAGGTAAAACAGATTTAAAATATACATCCACTATATATTTTACACCAACCCATATTTTGTATTTTATTTTCGTTGATAACTGTGATCAAATTTCACCTACATTCTTAGCTTGTACAAATGCTGATGCCTCACACAAGCTTTAACTATTGGTGAAAGAAAAAGCTCAGAATCCAAGAGCTTTCAATAATCAACAGATTCCGGTTCAATAAAAATATTCTTTTAATGCTTTGGATGACGACAGCAATATTCTAAAAGTGGTTTCATAAATCGGTTATTCCTCAAGTAAAAAATTATTTTAAAAAAAAATTTGCCTGAACGTGCTCTTCTTCTCATCGACAATGCTTTGAGCCACGGATCTATTGAAAACCTAGCAAGTGACGATGATCATTTTACAATGTTCTTCTTTCCACCAAACTGCACCGCACTTCTACAGCCGATGGATCAAAACACCATAAGATTGACTAAGTTTTTTACGGCAAAAGTCTCTTAGCGCATATATTATCTCAAGAACAAGAAAACGTCGCTCAGCTGTTAAAAAAACATAAATCTGAAAGACGCTGTATGCTTACTTAGCAACGCTTGGCTAAAAATTTCTACCAATACTTTGGTGAAGTGCTAGGAAAAAATAATCAGATGTAACCAAGACCTCTCAAGTTCTGATTCGGAATAGGAAACCAAGGACCTGATTCCTTTAAGTCAACTGCGAGAACAACAAATCGCTCTGAAGAATGTTTCACAAATGCTGAACACTTGAAGTGAAACAACTTTTGCTGGTACGCATGTTCATCAATAGATAGAAAAAGACGAGGACTTGCTTCCAATTGAAACACACGTCAATGAAGAAAGTGACAGAGAAGTTGAAATCATAAATAGACATTCATTAGTTAAAAATGACGAGGTACTTAAATGTTTCATGGTGTGCGCAAAATGGGCGGAAGAACAGACTGTTTCTCTGCAAGCTATGCTAGTTCTACAAAGACTCAAAAAAAACGGCTCTCGTAAACCACGAAAAGCTAGGCAGACAAAAATTACCACTTTTTTTTTAAAAGATTAAGATTATTTTTTTATATGTATTGCTCATAATTACGAATATGTTAAGTATGTTTTGATATTCTTTAGTTCTTTACTTGCATTTTATAAATTTTTTTGAGTTCTGTCTCTAACTGTATTTTTTCTAAATAAAATGTGTTGTTAAAGAAAATAGCCTCAATAAATGTGTTGCTTCCATAATCCAGATTTTTTCTAATCCGGATCAGCCCCTGTTTTTATTAATCCGGATTCTCGAGGTTGTACTGTAAACTGTTTTTGTTAGAAAAATCTTTATTTAAATAAATTGTTAGAAAGAATTATCTTTATAGCAAACTGTAAAAATAATTCGAAATAATAATATTCCATACGTATAAATTTATATAAGAAAAATTGTTAAAAATGACGGGTACACCCACTTTTTTTTTATCAAAACCATCTTTTGATAGAGCCGAGAGAATATGAAAAGCCAGCTACATACTAAATTTCAAGTTACACACAGACACCCAAAATTTTTGTCAAAAATACATTTTTCTGATTCAGAAGACCTTAAAAAGTAATATTATGCAAACAAAATTTTGAAAAAAAATTGCGATCGCTATACTTCCTTATAAGAAAGTAAAAAAGATAAATTTGTTAAAAGGGATAATAGAATATAATGAGTTAAACAAAAAAGTCAAAAAAGAGATTAGAAAAGAAAATATAACACTGAGTGAATACAACAGACAATATGAATACGACGGTGCTAAAAGAAGGTGCCACATTACTCGAAGATATACCACAATTACAGGAGATAACGCAGAACGTTGACACTGAAGACATCCCTCTAATAGAAAATAACAAAATAGAAGTGGCACTGTCAATAATGAAAAATAAACGAGCCCTAAGAGAAGACAGTATCGCTGTGGACCTAATCAAAACACGAGGACCTCGACTCGACTTTCTGGCTCTTCTTGACTTAATGTTAAATATCATTACATTTAATAAATGTAGGATTATATGCTTTTCATGGAATTTAAGTACAAACATGTTAGTTTCAAAATTAGGTCTGCTATCCGAGTTGAAAATATTGACGTGTCTACATATAGCGCAAGAAACAAATGTGTTGGGGAAAATTGATACAAAATACCGAAGAATGTGTAGACATGTGGGGTATACATATGACGCTGTGTTTTCTATAGCATCTGAGTGTAGATATCACACTAAATAAATTAATATCACCTACAGGTACTATACGTGGGTATTATTTGCTTTCAGATATTATCAACAATATTCAGTATGTCTTGCGAATGCCAGCGAAAAAAAAACTTGTTATGTTAAAAATTTGGTAGTTCAATTGTCAAGTATAAAAATTTCTCAAGTATAAAATTTGTCCCTACCATACCTTTTTCTTCGTAGCCGGCTGTCAAAACGAATTCATTTCCTGCTAACGTTTTGTAAAGTACGGACCGTTCTTAGCGGTCTCTCTAGCCCAACAAAGTTTTAATTATTAAATTGGTTCACGCCACTCCACGTTAATATGTGGGCGAATTTTGCGTAGTGTTGAGTGAATGCTTATTTTGGGGTGTGTGATTTTATAACGTTTTTTTGTACTGAGGGCTTAAATTAATTCTTTAGCGGGTCCGATCCCTCCACCTGTAATTTTATCAGTGACGTTGCTAACACCTGTTTGTCGAAAAGATTCCATGACGTCAGGTCGCTGTAGCGTAAGGGGCTGTACACCACTTTATGGGAAGAAATACTTACACAAGTGCGAAGTTAATTAGAGGGAAGCTCGGCGCATTCTTTTAGGTCAAATATTGTATGCATTAAATCAAATTACTTGTGCTAACACAGTATGTACGCTTGTGTCAAATTGCATATTACGTTTTCGGTCAGACTGGTACGGAATTAGCTAATCCCCTACTGGATAATACACAACTATAAGTATTGCTGTTTCTATTTTACTTCGTTTGTCATGTCGATTATTGAAATGGTCACACGTACATACTAAGTGGTAATCACAATTAATATTAAACTCTTTTTTTGTGTTACACATACTTATCGGGTGCCCTTTGATTTTCAATACTTGGATTTTCGTATTCTTGAAATTTAACGTAATAAAGTAAAGTCATTCCTTCGTTAAATGTAAAAGTTAGATCGATTAGAATACATAGATGTGTAACTTATATTTGGCCTGCGATATCAACCCATGTAATATTGTTTGTAACGCGTATATAATTATACTTATGTACTGCCTTCGTCTTCTTCAACTACTTCTGTGATGCAGTCAATATATATTGTGTTATTACTTCTGTTGTTTTTTTGTTGTTATGTTCTTTTATCTCCCTAATTTAATCTTTCATCGTCTTGGCGCCTCTTTTTTAGATTGAATCTATATTTTAGCATCACAAAGCCTGCGACTCCCTCTCCGGGAAAACTGTGTGAGCCGTTGCCACTTTTTTTGTTGTTACAAGAAAACCAACGTAACAACCATCCTATACAGCCAAACAGGTAAAAGCTGCAAGTGATGCTGTAATAAACAAACGAATGCCCTACAGAGAAGTGGCCGAACATTTTCATGTTCACAAATCTGTGATATACCAAAGACTTAAAGAAAGGAAACAGATATGAATATTATTGGAAGCGGCAGTAAGCTTGTATTGCGTAAAAAATTGAAGATGATCTAGAACAGTGCATCTTAGCCAGGGCACAGTGGGGATTTTCTCTTGATCGGATAGAGTTGTTAGACCCTGTAGAATCCTATGTGACTACAAACAACATTAAGATCCCTTCCAAGGATAGTAGACCTGAGAAAGATTGGTACCTCAATTTTATGCGTCGGAAAAAAAGGCTCAAAAAACCCCAAATGTTGCAGCAAAAGCGAACCGATTCTGTAGATCCATTCAATGTACATGAATTTTATGAAAATCTTAAAAACCTATTAAAGAAAAACAAACTAGAAAATAACCCCCAATTGCATTTTAATTGCGATGAGAGTGGATTAAAGGCTATTGGTCCCAGAGGTAGAGCAGCCTTCCAGCGACGAGTGGCTAAGCCAAGCAGAGAGAACATTTTCGTTAATTGCTGTATTTCAACAGATGGATTTGTCCATATATAATTTTTCGTGCAAAGGGAGCCGTTTAAATTCATTGGGTAAATATGACAGAACAATATTCCGGAACCACATAATCCACATCGGATAGAGGTTACATGGAATTTATAATTGGTTTGTGAATACTTTTATTGAAAGCGTAAAGGCACAAATCGGGGAAAATAAAATGGCACTTCTCATTTTCGACAGGCATAAGAGTCACGATGGTTTACGCCTCATAACTGCCGCTATAAAGTAGAAAATTGATCTAATGAAGCAACTCAAAACAAAATCCAAAAGAAGATTTTTGTTGAGCTCTTAAACGTTGCCTGAAAAATTTATATTACTGAACAAAACGTAATTTCAGGATTTCGCGTTACGGGATGTTTCCCTTTAGTTCTAGCCAAATTTCCCCAAGCTGAGTTCGATCAAGTAAAACTTGTTTTAATATGCTACAAGGGCAAAAATAAATTCAAACAAACAATAGAAATACAGAAGTAGTTACACAACGTGTAATTCAACCTCGACCAAATGATAATAGAAATTATGTAGACGTTTCGGTTGAAGACAATGGTAACGAAGTAGACAATGACATTACTGACAACGCAATGATTGGAATTGAATTTATTGCAGCACTGGAAAACGACACCCCTAAAAATGACAACGCTGGTCAGCAAACAGGTCGTGATAATTTAACTAAAGATGAAATGGCATCTTCGTCAACCTTCTCAGGAAAGCGGTCCATCTTAGATGTATTTTTAAATAAAATGAGATCTGAATTCGTCCCTCCAAAACAAAAAAATAAAGAAAAACAGTTTCAAGTAAAGAAAAATTCGTATGAACAAAGCGTTGAAACGTTTGCAGAAAGAGGAAGCTGCTAGAATTGCAATGAGGTAAAACGTGAAATAGCTTAAAGTATCTCCTCAAAGGAAAATAATCGATAAAAAGAAAAAAAGGATGAAAAAAAACCAAATCAAAAAAACTCGTCGTCCAGCCATTTTCATTAAGTAAATCCAAAAATTAAGTTCTCTGCGAGGAGGAAAGTGATGAAAACAATGAAGAAGCTGCAATGGTGGAAGCCAAACACGCCCGTCAAGAAGATGATAACACACCTAATGAACAAACTTTGGTTACCACTTTTTTAGCCGTCGGAAATTACCTTGCAGTTGATTACATCAACAAATGGTATATCGGTAAAATTTTTTAGATAAATGGAAAAAGTATTGACCATTACATTCCTTGAACGCATTACAAACAATAAATTTTGATTTCAAAAACGGCTTAATGCCGACGAGGTTGACAAGGATTCAATTATCGTCTACGTAGCAGTTGCTGTAGTTAACTCAAAGTTTTCTGTACTTTCTGAGCCAAAAGACATAAATAAGATGTGGATTGTAGCAAAAAAATCCAATAAACTCATTTAATTTGTATTACGACCAAAACGTTTATTTTCATTACCTTTCGTACTATTGACAAAATATATAGGTTTTGCATACTGATGTGTAGAATAAAATTTCTACTTTGGTGTGCACTTACCCGCTCTAGATAATTATTGACTAGTACGTAAAATACGGGTCTGTATCCAATTGCCCTAATTTGAAGGGTTAGTGTAGTCAAAAACCATTTGGATTTCGAGATGGTACTACTTAAGAACCACTTTTCTTAATAAGGATACTAACAGAAAGAGCCAGAGATGCAAACACGGATCTCTTTATCGATTTATCGATTAAAGAAGGTCTTCGACAAAGTTAAACACGTAAAACTTTTTGATATACTCAAGGCATCACAAATAGGTAGCGCAGATACTCGAGACATTTTGAAGCTGTATAGAGATCAACAAGCACGTTAGGGTAGACGAACAAATTACGGAAGAAATTAAGATACTCCGAGGTGTAAGACGGCGTACTATCACGATTACTGTTTAACATATACTCGAAAGAAATTTTTAAAAAAGCTTTCGAAGACTCAGATGATGGAACAAAAACAAATGGAGAGATAATCGAATCTATCCATTATGCAGATGACACAGTATTACTGGCGGCATCACAACAAGAACTACAAGATATGCTAAACAGACTCCATCAGCGAATACGGGCTCACAATAAACACCAAGAAAACAAAATCAACGATGATAACTAAAAATCACCTTCGAACTCAAATGGTCTTACAACTCAACAACCAAAACACAAGAAAATGTATCACATTTCCGATACCTAAGATAATTGCTGAATCACCAAAACAATTGCCTCAAGAAATAAATTATCGCTTTGAAACATCACGCACAGTGTTTAAGAACATGCAACAAACATTGTACTCACAACATATACACATTAAAATACAAACTAGACTGCTGAGATGCTATGTTTGTTTGGTTATGGAATCAATGCAAGCAATAACGGAATGTGCCGATACTATTCAAAAACAAAATCTACAATATCTGATGCATATAATGAGAAACACAAAATATTGCTTATTACAGTTAGTTCTACAAAGACGTACAGAAGGACGTTGTCCACCAGGCCAAAGACGCATATCCTGAAGAAGAAAAAGAAGTGTACACAGTGACAGGAATTTAAAAAAAAATTGTAACACTATAACGGGTATACATATTGAAGTTTCATTTATCACATAGATAGACCAGTAATCACTCTTAATGCTAATTTACTACCTATCCCATAACTATCATCACGGCCAAGAAAATCAATGTTAAAAAAGAAACATCATTTTCCGTACACACTTACACCACCAAGCCCAAGCTGTTTAATCTCGCAACGGAAGATGTTTTAAAAATCTTCAATTCATATAGACCCACCCTACCACGACTACACCGCGAAACCGGGAAAACGATTGTACTACTACATACAATTAAGCTTACAATGGAAATCAAACTGAAGAAATAAACAGATGAATAAAACTAAGGAATGGAGCGCACAATACTTGCGGTAAACCTCAGAGACATAATTACGAATGAAGAAATAAGGAGAACTAGTGTAGAAGATGTAATAAAGATCACAACTAATGGAACAGAGCGGGGCCAGACCAAGATTACGAAATGAATTATAGAAAGAACTCTAAAACGATGAGCGGACGATATAGTGGAATTGGCTGGAAAAAAATGGCAAAGATTAGCAAAGCAAAAAGACAAGTAGAAAATTAAAAGGGAAAATCCAGAAGTGAATGACATAAAATACTGAAGAAGAAGAACATAAACTAGTAGTTGTATTCATTTTGCATGGTGGCTTGTCAACATATTTTTCCTACGTCAAAAAAGGAATTTTTATTGACTGTTTACGAACCTCACGTAATTGTGCTTTTCGACCTTGAAACATAAACTATTTCGTCTATAACTGTGTTTCATGTCTTTGTAATTTTAGCAAAATAGTACATTAATTATAAATGATTCAAGTACGTTTTTAAACACACTTATGAATAATAGACGCTCGTCGCTGAATTACCATAATTTAAATAAATATATGTATCTAGTAATTACCGTGCTATTGTCAGGATAACTTGAATAATCTTTTTACGACAATATTAAACACTAGTAATGTAAACACACAAAAAAGAAAATATTCCAAAATAACAATGCAAAAAAGACTTGTCAACAACTTTGATCGTTTTTTTTAAATTCCACCAAATACAAATAAAAAAAAAAGCTTATCGGAATCCCAAGTACAACAAAGAGAATGACAAATACGTTTTGGAAATTTTGGTTCTACGCCACAAATGGATTGCGTTGACCAGTCGGATGAATAAAATAACTACAATGTCCTAATTTTAAACATGTTCGATTTTATTGGCTTTTCTTGATAAAATGGATACACCTACTGATTAGTCGTAAAATTGTAAATTAGCTTTTGATTATAAATTGAAGGAATTCAAATAAGATAAGTGTACGACCTTGTTTGGTTTTTAAATTAATATTCAAAAACAAATTGGATTTTTTATCACTTCATTGTTTACATTTAGAAGATATTCAAGGATAGCGGTGTACGCAGTTTAGTACAATAAAAAGTTCCTTTTCATTTTTATCATCCTAATTTCCCAATTACCGCAAATTAACATAAGAAAATCAGAGACTTAATGAATGAATCCTAACTTCATTTATAGACATGTAATAAAGGTAAATCCATGGTACATAAACTTGTATTAAACAAACATCAGGTTAAGGTTAAAACATTATTTTAATCATACAGAAGCAAGGATCAAAACATAAAAAGCATATTTTTAAAAATATTACTTAAAGGTATTAACCTTGAAAATTTATTAATAACACTGTGATAAATTTCTTGATTGTAAGTGCAATCATTCTCAAGGTAGTTCATGATTCTTGTAAATCATAAGAAATAATGGAAGAATAAACGAATGTAAACAATACGTTTAATTTTAAAGCTGCAACACGCAACCATTATAATAAAATAATTACTTTACAATTGAGTCCTGTGTCTATGAATTGAAAATTTATTATTGTGTAAGGTTTAATGGTTTTAATTAATTTTGGTGTGTTGTAAGCTCTTGTACAACAAATAACGATACTCATTAAAAACGACAAAATTGCTTTCGCCACCCTACATGATTAACGTGTATGAAACAAAACTGCACGCGTTTAATCAACATTTAAAATAAACACGAGTATTCATTATTATTGTTATGATGACTGAATCACATACTCGTAAAAGTATTTCCTTGTATTTAAAGATTCAATTTATAAGAATTTAAATAATCACATAAAATGAATCATTCACTAATACTTAAACTTGTATAAATATTTATTAGCGCCATAACACACAAAGAAGTTCATGCGTAGAATTAACCCCCAAATTCTCACTAGCACATAACTTTGAATAGTTAAAAGGTATGAAATTCCTTAACCCAACACACGCTATTCTCAGAACTTACCTATTGAATTATTGATTTTGTTTCAAGAAATTTCGTGATCATAAAAAACGAAAAAGAAGGTCGTTCCTGAGTATTGAATTTTTTATTTTGGGTGCTAGGGACTCCTAAATTTGCATATGTACAAGCACGAATATTTTTGTTAAATTGCAAAGTAAAAATGGGAATTTCACTGATGTTAGATATTAAACACGTGCAGGTTTTTAAATTTCTTATTGTATTTTTGATGACATCTAGAAGTTTAATGTGAAATTAATGATTGCTGGCTATCAAATTTGTCACTTGAGATTCCTCACTATATTCTAACGTCTTTTTAATTATATAGAAAACTTAACTAAATTCATACAAAAAATTGTTACACTGTATAAATGACTCAAGAGACAGGTCACTCACATTATTTACTAATTGTGTAGTTGTACCAAATAAAGAAGAATTAGAAACTGTTATTAATTACTAATCGCTAGGTCAAGGAAAATTATGCATTTGCATAAATGCATATGCAAATCCATAATTTGGTCATTTTTGGGTTGACTACCAGATGAAAATATGTACACTAAAATTGCAATTGCAAACATTTGTAAAAATTCTCAGAAAAGGTTGAGACAATTGAATAATTGCAAAAATTGCAGACATTTACAAAAATTTTAGACAGTTGTAACAAAATTCTAGATAATGACAGATAATTGCATTGTAATTTACATTTACTAAGTATATTGAGGTATATGCACTAATTCCCTTTGAAAATAAAGGAATGAAAATCTTGATGGATGCAAGATGCAGGCGTACAGTTCTAAGAGTTCTAATAAAGAAGCTAGAGATTCACTATAACCAGCAAAATCTAAGCATTTATATGAAAAAAGTTGCAGAGCATATCAGAAGTGGTCTTCTAGTAAAGAATTTTCTAAGTGTCATTCTATATTTGAAACGGAAGGGTGACGGATTTAAGTCTAAAAAGTCGCTGATATTAGATAAGAATCACATAGATGAATTTTTGATTAAAGCTGACAATAATGAGCATCGATTTAACAAAGTAAAAATGCTTTAGTATATTGACATCTCATAATTTGCTTTAGGTTATCCTGATATTTGAAGTTGCCAGTGCTTGCAGACGGTTGGAATTAGTGACGACATTATTGACAACCTGTGTCCAAGATTTTAAAACGCATTTTCTTGTCGAGCTTGAACACACCAAAACCAAAACTGATCGATCATTTATGATTGTACCAGAGGCACTCAAAGATAGTAATATATTTGAACTTGTCAGAAGACACATGGTACTTCGGCTCAGTGGCAGAAGGTTACATCAAAGATAATGAAATAACGAAAATTACAGTTACGAATAAGATCTTAGGTGAGATATCTCAGGAACTTCGTGAAGAACCCCTGACTTGCAAAAACATTGCTGTCAAAAAATAGCAACACGCACGAAGTTCTGATGCTGTAGTAGAAAGGCAATAAGATTTTAGAATGAGTATTTGTGTCAAGAATAAATATGCTATAAATTTCTATATTCATTATAAGCAATAAAGTGTATTTTGTAAATTTAAATAAATACTTAGGTAAATCGAGGAGTGATGGACCAGTAGGAGAGACGGACCACCTGCGGTCTCTGGTCTTCTGTGGTAACTACACCCGCAACGCCGGTGTTGAATCATGAAACAGCGTTAGTTGTTTATCGGTAGTTAATTCTTTCACGTGTATGTGCAATTTGTCACGAGTTACCAGGAAATTTCGTTTTGTATTGTCGATGAATATTTACAAGGTGTTTTCTTTTGAAGAGTTATTACATTAAAGGTAAGTTTTTAGTAGATTTTCAAACACGTAATGAACAAATGTGGCGTGCGATTAACCTCTAAATCGTTGCTTCCATGTGACTAATAGTTTGAGAATTGCCTGGTCCGTCTATCCTCCACTTTTAGGTGAGACGGGCCAGTAAAATATAGGAGACATAGACCTATGTTTTGTTGTTACAGAATAATGCCAAGTACGTTCGTAAGCGAAATGTCGTTGAAAGGGGTTTCTGGTCTGCAGAAAATTTATCTTCTGCCATTAATGCAGTGGTGTTTGGCAAAATGGGTATAAATAAAGCTGCAAAGTCATTTGGCATTCCAAAAACAATGTTCAAACGCAGACTAGCATTTAGCAATTTTGAGAAAACTGATTGTTTAGGTCCTGGAAGCATGCTTGGTAGAGAAGTAGAGACGAAGCTTGCCACTTATATCCAAAAATTACAAAGAAGAGGCTTTGCACCAACAAGACAAGAGGTACGAGTAATGGCTTACAATTTAACAGAACGTCTGGGAATTAAACACAATTTTAATCGAGAACATGGTGAGTAAATTAACTCTTGCTAGTTGAAGGCATCGTTCTAATTATTATCTGAATTTTCAGGTAAAGCTGGTAATGTGTGGCTGCTCCAGTTCTTGAGACGAAATCCAGACATTACAGTTCGCAAAGCTGAAAATGTCTCAGTTGGTAGAGCATTGGGAATGTCTAAAAATGTTGTAGACAAATATTTCAAATTTCTCGCTGAGAATGATTTGTTTGGAAAACTTTGTAACATTTACAATACAGATGAGACAGGTCTACAACTGAACACGCGAGCTGAGCAGGTGCTGGCTGAAAAAGGATCTAAATGTGTACCTTCCATTAGCCCAGGTGAAAAGGGTGAAATAATCACAGTAGTTGCCTGCTGTAACGCAGAAGGAGTTTATTTAACTCCTTACTGTGTGTTTAAGGGCAAAAATTCAAAAGCAAAATGGACTGACCGAATGTCACCTGGCTCACGTGTACTCATGTCAGATAAGTTGGCATACGTAACATCAGAAATATTCCTGGACTGGCTACAAAATCATTTCTACCCTAGAAAAACACCCGGAAAGGTGTTGCTAATAGTAGACGGTCACACATCTCACACAACTAATCTTGACACATTACAATTTGCTGAGGACAACGATATTATTTTATTTTGTTTGCAAAGTCACACTACGCTTCCATCGGGCCTTCTTTAAGAGCCTTAAGGGGCATTATTACGATTCTTGAAGGAGGATGATCAGGTGTAACCCCAATAGTAAGTTGAATCGGTTGCAATTTGACAAGCTTCTAGGGGAGGCCTGGGGCACAGCTGCTACAGTCAGCAACGCCATAGGGCAACAGGAATTTGACCCTACAATCCAAATGAAATACCTAAACATGCTTTCCTAACGCAGCCGCCGAATGAGGTCAAAATGCAACAAACTGGCTTCACAGAAGTAACTGTTCTGCAAGAAGAAGAAACTCTTCAACGCAAATGTAGCTCACCACAACCAGGTCCTTGTAGAACACAGCTGAGAGATGTGATAGAATCTAATGAAGAAAACAATGTTACACCTGGGAAACTACTTCAGGAGCTTTCTCCTATACCTCAGGTAACACCAGCAATAAAAAAAGCTTGTTTCAATTTAATGGGTGAATTAACTTCACCGAGTTACATGAGTCGAATTCGTCAAAAAGAAGAAAAGCAGAATCAGGCGTCTAAACCAAAGAGGCAGAAGAAAAACGAACATTCCAAAAATAAATTAACGAAATCCACTAAGAAAGTGTTGTAAAAGAAACCCAGGCACGATTCGACGTCTTCGAAATCCGATGAACACATAATCTTGGATGATTCCTCTAGTGGCGAAGAGAACTTTGATGACATTGAAAATCAGTGCGTTGGTTGGTCGCTTAATAAAAAGCAAAGACAATTGGTTACAATGCATTTTCTGTTCGAGATTGTTGCATGAAAGTTGTACAACTTATACCAACACGTGCCAACCATTTAGTGCCGCTCCTACTATGAAAAAGGGGAAAAAAAATCTAATTGGTGTACGGTCCATCTCTCCAACAAGGTATAGGAGAGATGGGCCAATTTCGATTTTTAGTTTTTTGAATTTTATAATTGATATTTAGTTGTATTTTTGTTCAGACTGTGCCAAATATATAATCAAAGTTCATGTTCATGATGTACTTTTTTGGAGACCTTAATTTACATGTATACAGAATTTATTAAAAGTTTTCCAAAAGGTGGTCCATCTCTCCTCCATTTACCCTATTTTGACAATATTGAAAAGTTACTTTATTTTACTAGTACTATAAAGAGGTACTATACTATAAGGCAAACTTTATCATTAAAACATAAAAGTTATTTATGCGATGCAGTGAGAATCACAAAAAATAAAAGGAACAAATTAGTTTTAAACAAGCTCAAAAAGGTATTGCAAGATTGTAGATGTTAGTTTCAGCACAATCAATTACACACTACAAGAAACATGTGCGTCATATGAAATAAAACAACAAAATTGGTAACAAAATATACTTCCTTTTTGTACAGTGATGTTCGAGACGATATCTCACATTTAACCAATCGCCAACAGAATCTTCAGTTGTTAATTTGTGCTATGACATTACCACCATAAGAAATGATGATGTAGCTGAGGAAGGTACTGAACTGGGGAATTATCACAACAACCAGAAGATTAGTAATTGTAAAAAAATTACCAAGAAAATTTTGTAATTGACTTTGAATACACAATCGTCTTTCAGAAAGTATACCAAGAAATTAGAGAAAATGGGCAAAAATCATTGATCATTTATGATGACTTTTTGAAACCTATTGATGAAATACGTATCTTATTAGGGCAAAATACTGAACTAAGGCAACAGGTACAGACAACTCGATAAAGATAACGAAAGTACATATTTTTAAACACAGCCGAGAATATAATCGAAAACTAAAATTCGGTCTACAAGACACTATCATATCGGTACCAAATTAAGAACTCGTTTTCTTAAACCGGGTATTGCACAAATTATGAGACAGTTTCAGGCGAAACCAGAGTACTTGGCAAGTTTGATGATAAACATCTAATCATAGAAACCGACATTAAGCGCAATTACAAAATGAAGCGAAGAACAGTGAAAATAAAAAGAAAAGAATATCATTGAACATCTATTTAAAGAATCTAATACTGAAAAATGGTACAAAATTAAGTTTATCAAAACGCAAGTATGTAGGTAAGTTCTAGTATTAAAATGATATGTGCCACAAAGTGACGAAACAATTTTTTATTTGAAAGTTGTGCATTGTGGTATTGTGTTTTTGTTCTCAGAATTTGGCGAGAATGGTCAAGAAGGTCCGAATCTTGTTCAAGAACAAGTATCTGTCAAGCTTGCCCGCGTTGCAACTATACGCCGATAATTTATTAGTTGCTCGTTGATATACAACATAACAATACCATCAATATCATTTGTATGAGATTTTCATTACTTACTTTTACTTTATTATTCCTATAGATCTAATAAACATAAGCAAATTCTTTAAAATAATTCGACATAGCCTATATCAAAACTTGCATCTATTAAATACAGTCCACAAACTAAGAGATTTATTAGAAATATTGCTTAAGATTCTTTTTATGTCCATTATTGCACTGATGAACAAATAGCTATGTGTCAAAAATACAACAAAATTCTATACATCGATGCAGCTGGAGCACTAACGAGGATTGTACTACCAAACGGATAATTAAGTTCACATCTTTACTTAGGTATATCAAGCCGTTGCAAATATTGAAGAGAAAACTTGCATTAGTAATTGGTTAATGAAATTTCTACGAATAGAATCCAGTCCAATTTTCCTCTTCCGGAAGAAGCAATCGTAGATTTTGATCGTGCTTTAATGGGAACAGTACTAAGGGCATTTACAAAACAATATAGCAGATCATCTATCTCTGTGCGTCAACTTGATTTAAAACCAGCAAACCCAAGCATGGTTGCAAAATGGAAATTTTGATGTGAATGTTCTTCACTTCAACTTTAGCAGAAATAGATCATGCAAAAGTTGTATTTACCACAGCGTTAAATAGTAATCTGAGTTATGAGAACTCGACAGATGCCGATGAAAAGTTTTTGACATCGGAAGTTAGAGATGCCGACATAGCTAACGAGTACCTTATATGAAATGAACACAGACACGATTCGGAAAATAACTGTTAAAATTGATGATCAGATTGATACCAAAGAGTTATCAAACACAAATACTATTACATGGGTAATTGATTTGTACAAAACGTGCAAAAATGAAATAGTTCTTAAAGAAGAAATGAGTGATGTTAATGGGTTTTATTGTCCGAAAGTCGAAAACAATCGAAACACTTACTTCCATATTTTCCGTTGTAATGCCAATAATATTCGGTTACTGTTCAGAAAGGCCAACTTCAGCACCAGTAAAATCATAATTCAATGAATGTTTTTAAGCAGCGAATCTTGAGACATGATCACAAACCTCATCTCATAACTTTGATCATAAACTGAAATAAACGTTTTTGATACACAGCTAAATTTAGCATGTCCAGATTTGAGAAATGAAAACTTTACTTTAGGAAGAAGTTTATCCGCTGACGTCAAGCGTGTTCCCTTAAGTAAAATTGCTACAACAATAAATGAACGAAACGATAGGAATGAAGAATTAATTCTGAAGCAAACTAGGCTGCTATTAATAAAGAATCAATACCGATTAAAAGGATTTCGTGATGATGCTCTGTTCGTTTCTAATGAAGAGAATTGTGATCCAAATTAGTCACTAATGCAAAATAATGATAAAAAGCGAATAAAAATAGGTTGAAGATGAATTTTTCAATGATCTATCGGAATTAAAATATGAGACTTTGGCATAACAAAAATCAGACCTGTATAAACGGTTATCCATTTCCTTAATTTGACCTAACAGTTCCAGGTAAGCTCATGCTTTCTATCATCTTTAATAGCAAGTTTTGTTCAAACGTTCATCATGCTGACAAGATTTTCAACGTCAAAAATTACTAAATCATTACTTCCAAAGTCTTCGTAATAATGATTTTGTCTTCATAAAATCTACAAATCGTAAAAAACAAAAATTGTTTTTGCGGAATAGCACGATAGCGATTTTTCATGTTATCTAAAAAGACGGGGCTATGTATTACGGTAAAAACGGCATTGTTTTCATAACTGAAAATAAAATGAAAAAACAATTATTTTTAGGACACAAAGTAGCACATACTGAGCACAATTCAGTATGAGAATACATATATGTGAAGATCTAGATCAAGATGTAATAGATACGGAATTAACAGATTTCAACGAAAAAGTGAACATGACAGATCACGAGTTGCCCGACCTAGACGTCCGTAGTCTATATGTTAACGTAAATGTCAAAGAAAAAGACATCGCTTTGTTAACTTTTTTAAACAATAAATGTAGTAGGTATGTAGGCATAGAACGTTTGATCTGAACTAAAATTGCAGAGTAGTCAAAGACATCAGACAACAGCAGATGTTGATCATCACGCTATGAAACTCTGGACCTAAGCATTCGTTTAACGAGAAATTGTGTGCAGCCTTTATTTCTGCTAATATACCATTAACCAAATTGAAATATGAGATGAAAAAGTGTTTGGAAGAATATACCAAATCAATCAACGTTGCGTAAAGGTTACATTCCACAATTGTATACAAAATTCAAGAAAGAGAGTCCAGAGCAAACTGATTTGGGTACAGACACAGAACAGCGATCTATTGCAAATCATTTGACAATTGCTACATTTTTAACAATGCCTTCAGTCTCTTGTGGCCGACAGGAATTTGCTGCAAAGCAATGAGAAGTTTAGAGGTTGTATATTCAAAAATGATTCAAATTACTTGTGTGGCATAAGCTTTAGTGCGATCAAAATATCCAAGTGTTGATTGATTGATATCTTCAGTATAGACCAAGTTTAAGGAAATTGCCGGTACCGATGTAAGTACGCCTTCATTTCGAGTTGTGACCCTTCATATTACGCTCAGAATTTTGAAATTCGATCCCGAAAAAACTCAAAGTGTGGAAAAAGCTCGGAATGTTTTAAATAAGAAGAAAGGTATACACGTAGATTTGGTTTTAATTGAATCTAAGTTTACTTGTATGTATATAAAGAACTATACTAAAATTGGAAACTAAAGGACTCGTTAACCCTACGCAACTAACATAGTCTTATTGCACACCTCAGCTAACTTCGGTTTCAGGCACCGATATTGCAAAATGTGAAAATATAGCAAAACAACACTTGAATATTTTATAGTAGGTTTTAGTGGATTAAGGTTTTATGAACACGTTTTGATGGTTCTATTATTTATTTAGGAAAAAATACTTTTTATATAACAAAAATTTAAAAACGTATTTAGTAAATACATAATAAAACATAAAATTAAGAAACGAAAATAGAAAAAAAAGAACAATGTGCTTTGGTGATCCATCAGGAGTTTTTTGGCGAAAGGAATACTAGTGAAGAAATTATCCATAGTGACATTTCTTTTTGAACCTCAAATGAGCTCACAGTCTTGGAACAAGACTCATGTTAGATGTATTTAAGTTATATGGCCCCTGCGGTTGTTGGCCGACGTTTATTTCCAGTTTGCAAGTATAAAACATCTTTGCATTTGCTTAAAAGTATATTTTTATACCATAACAATTCGGTTTGCTTGGTATAATAAATCTACACCGTCCTCAAAAAACCAAAACCATTTTGACAACTGTAGTGTATTGGGATAGAGAAAAATAGCTTCTTATTGAATTTTTTAAAGAACTCTTTCATCGCAGCTAACTTATCAATACTTTCCATTTCCTCCCTCGTTGTTTTGTCATCGAATCGAATGTTTCGCAGTAAAAACTTAAATCATTCTTCCAACATTGCTAAACAAAATACTTCCGTGGCCATACCGTTAGTTGTCGCGTAAATTCTGATTGCTTTTCATAGCACCAGCAATATATAAAAGTCAGAGTAAAACTTTCATTTTGAGAATATCAGTTTCTCTCGTGGTTCTGTAATTTCAGTCATAATTTTTAGAACGTGTATAGCCGTTACCAGAAGAAACAACCTTTTCCAGCATAACATCAGTACAAAATAACTTCCGTATCTCAACAGGTTTTTATCTTTTTTCGCCCATGGCTGAGTGAATACTGTTTCGACACGAGTTCGAATAGTTCGCCTTGAACATAAATGTTTCCGCCATCTAGAATCTAGATCCATATCTAGGAATGAAACAGGGTTGTCTTCTGAGATTTGGAATTACTGATTTCAGCTTGACTCGCACTGAAACATCCTGTTTACTTTCAGAGTCATGAGTCTCAATTTCTAAATTATGACTTTTCAAGTTGGAATCACTATCATCTGGGTTACTTTCTGTGTCAGTGGCACATTCTTCCCAGAGACGAAAAAACTTCTCTTGCTCTCTTTCGTAGCTTCGAGCAGCCATTTTTATTTGTAATCTATAAGACGATAAACTCTGATTATTCCACTGATTGATCAATAGTTTCTTGTTTTTTCCTAAACGCGATACATACAAATTTTATTGTACAATGCATTTTAACTTACCAGCAATTTTTACACGGTCACTAACGTCGGTATCTGACACAGAAAAATACATAAACAACAATCCAACATATGTGTCAATCACCTCAATACTACTATATCTATTTTTTAATTTATTTCAAGAGATGGTTCGTCTAGCCTTCCTGCATTGCGGTCTCCTTGGTCCTTTTGTGCACTTCTGATTTATTACTCCCTGATCAGTTCTGTTTCGTCAATGAAATCCAGAAATTTATTCCATGGGGTTTGTTCCAACTCATCATCGGTTAGCTTTGGTTTTCCGAGAATCGTTGTGCGTTGCATTTGATACGTTTCGCATTTACACAGCAGATGCTGCGGAGTCTCGTCGTCCTCCAAACATCCGCGACATAGAGGGCTGATTTGCAGTCCCATTTTATGCATATGTTTGTTAAGGCCACAGTGCCCGTGAGTTTCCTTAATTTTTGTCGACTCATGCTTGATAGTGCAGTTTGAGTGTTTAATTCTGGCACTGTAAGGAAGAGTTTTGTGTGCCTCATCCCGGAAGAATTTTTCCATACTTTTTTATACTCCGCTGCAAGTTTGCTGCGAATTATTTCTTTTTCGGTCTTGTATGGAATTCCGAAAACGGCTTCAGGCCTGATATATGTCCCTGTTGTGCCCTTTTTTGCTAGTGCGTCCGCCATTAGGTTAGCCTTTACCTTCTGGTCCTTTGGTATCCAGATGAGCTGCACTGGTTGGCGAGTTGCCAATATTTCCAGACTGTTTATGCATGCCATAATCAGTTTGAACTTTATTAGCAGTAGTGCTGCTTGGCTGTCAGACATGATCGATATCGGCCCATTTGTACTAAGGCTTACAAACAGTGTGTTAGTTGCAGAAGGTTAAAATATATTTTTCAAACAGTTGAAAGTGTTGTTGGTAGATTAACCAAATTAGAAAACCCACTTTTTGTTAACAAACTAACTTCGGTATTGTCAAAAAATCTTAAAGACAAACAATCTATCGAATATATTGAATGTAAAGATTCTTGTAATCCCAATCTAACATAACATAATTAGAATTTGCGCCAATAGTATCCTGGAGCAAATTTATTTTCGAATTTGTTGCATTAAATATAACAGCAATATCTTAAAACTGTAAATTATTAGATAATTAGTGATTATAAACAATTATGTTAGAATTACATAATTATTTAGCATGTGAATAAAGATTATGTATGTATGTGTAAAAACGTATTTGCATATCTTTAACTTAGATAAAATAGTTTTTTAAAGTGCATATTTAACTGCATATTAAATAATTAAATAATAAATTACATATTAAAGTTCTTTAATACGTAATAATAATCCGAAGCCTACTAATTTAGCTAAAGATGATTTGGTACTTTAAAGAAATGCAGTTAAAATCAGCTTATATTGAAAAACGTTTTGGTAGAAACAGTTATTCCGATACTTTCAAAACGCACAAGTAGCACATTTCCTTTTTTTTATATTTTATTACCTATTAACACCTAACCTTAAAAGCGACTGTTAAATCATTTTACGAAAGTAAAACATTTGTTTAACAAGAGCGTAAAATAGATGTTAGGTATTTAATCATGAATAAAGGAAAATACAACAAAATAATAAGGATCGGATTCATGTCTGTTTTAAGGAAATGTTTATACTTAATTAAAGTTATGTTTTTATGGCTACATTTGTTTTACAGTGTATTTATTCTCAACTATATTAATTAAAAAGTTAACGTGGCCAATCTCTTAGTTTATTACTGTGATTCATTGCGCATATTTTAGCGCTGACTAAATTTTATCAAATAAATATCTAATAACGGAGTCAAATAATAAATATGAAATAACATGCAATTTACAAAATAACAATAAAGGCACTAACCTTAATGTCAAAAAAAATCCAATTTAAGTTACTTTGGTAAATAAATTTGTTGAAGATTTTCATAAATGCATTTGGTATGATTGAACTATTAATATGAGTTTTGTCAACTATCTGACAGATGTTTGAGTGTTACGACAAACTGTCAGTTTCTTAATGCTACTGAATTATAAACATCGATAAAATAAGAAACAACTAGTAAAAAAACGAAAAAATAGAAAACATGTTTGTCGCTGGACTTTCCAAGCATTGAAAATTTCTAGAATTGGCGTCAAACATTAAATATCAGCGATAAAACCAAAAAAATGTTAATTTTTAAAACATTTTCAGAGTATCTTTGTACTTCAACCAATAATCTCAAATACTAGTAGACTGTTTCAAAAATAATTAGATAACATTTTTTAGCTTCAGACAGAAACAATGCTCTCGGGATTGAATCTATCAGGTTCATAACGTATCATCGACGGGTCAATAACGGATCTTGGCATCTGAAAGTTAGGGTTATTGCCAAGCGGACAAAGCAATGAAAACACTAACAAACAAAATCTAGTTTTTATAGTCCATTGTTTGTTGATAAAAAAAGCTGTAAATACGCGTTTATGAATGCAATACACGTTCGTAAAACTTTGTAAAATTTCTTTTTTAGTGAATAGCTTGCGATTCCCAGATGTTCAAGCGATTACCAATATTCAGAAGCATATAATAGACAATTGATACTCAACTTCATTACCATAATTCATTTTCTTTTTTTTACGATGCACGAGATTATATTAAAACGTTTTCAATCTAAGTTTCTCTTTTATTGAAATGAAAGATTTTTATCCGACGTATAAACTGTATTTAGTTGAACAAACTCGGTGCATTGAATGGGATTCTTAAAGACTAAATGCTCGTTCATACTTTATAAATATCACGTTCATAATGTTGGTAAATGAATGCCCTTGTTATCTAATAAGACTTTATTATTAAATTGACCTACGACCCTCGCTTTATAAAGTTAATATTTGAATGACAAAAGTCTACGCTAAATTAACTTATTCTATTATTAACTCATGAGAGTTTATTATAGAAATGATTAATGCAATTGTATGCATCCTAGAAAACATTAAGTAGTAATAGTCTTATTTCTATTTTTTTCTAATTTTTTACTAGCCTGCATGAATGTAAACCAAATTTCTTAAAAGAAATATTTTAGAAAATTCATCTTACACAAAGCCATTGTCATAATAATCATTAAAACAGTACATGCTTTTTCTTGCGTGTAATTAATATATACTTAGAAACTTAATTCTAATTATAAAAGAGAAATTTAAAATATAATTTGAAGTCAAAAAGAAAATTTTTACGTAGTCGTTTTTATTGAGATTTATGTTTATACACTTACGTATCGTAAGTAAGTATTTAAATGTATTTGGTAGCTTAATGTTATAAACGACAAATAGCATTTGTTGCGTACAAAAATTCGTATTATTAGAACGTAATTACCTAAAATTTGCTATGGTATTAATAACGCATATCAAAATAACTGCATTGAATCTTAAAATTTAATATTGCTATGAGAAAACAATTAAAATTAAAAATAAATTAAGAAAAAATTTAAATACTTGAGAGAAACAAATAGTACTTGATGATGATGATTATAAAAAAGTTGTGAAAACCATAATCTGAACATACTGCGAATTTTTAGATATAAATTATAACTCCAAATAATATCTTTCAAAATTTGGAAAAAAGTTAAGCTACGCCAAATAGTTGAAATGTAACAGAACCACTAAAGGAAACAGCAGAAACGAATGATAAACGTTAAAAAAAAAAAACTGTGAACGGAAATATAGAGACAAAATAAATCAATGATAAAAATTTATTCTACCTTAGCAGGATGCGAAACTATTTGTAATTTATAAAAACTTATAATCGTTAAATAACGTTATGTCTTAAATACTGCTCGAGTTAAAGTAACCGGTTAATTGCATAATGTTATTAGTACAGAAAATCTACTGCATAATCGTATTTGAAAATGCTAAATTTAAGCGAGAGTTCCTTGTAGAAGCATTGGCCTTTTGCACCGGAATTTATGTAATCGTAATAAAAAAAAATTATAAAAGTATTTAGGATACTAATTATTAAAGAATTTGCTATTGTTATATCAATATCTACAAGTCTATGGTTATATCATTAAACACTGTCAAATTGTTTCGCAATAATTACATTGAATTAATCTTATCCACTATCTATTTTCAAGTTTATGTTGTTATGCTGAAGGTTTACCGCCATATATTTTGATATTTAATTACAGACTATGTTATCAATTACTGTAATTGAATCATTTTTTGTTGTTATAATCTTAAATTTAAATTGTTTTGATCAAAAACAAGAATCGATTTCAACCCATCTAACACAATATGCATGACTAATAAACACATCTCAAAATATTTATTTACAAAAAATTACTTTTTTAAGTACGAATGCGTTTTTATAAGTTTTAATGTTGAAATGACCTTTCTGCAGCAATGACCGCCACTGTTTTGAATGTACCACCAAAATGAGAAATTAATTCAGAAAGTACCTGAAATTCAACTATGTGTAATTTTTATGTTTCTTCTTTCTACTGACCAACTTAATAAACAAAAATAAAAAATAATTTTTTTAAATTTTTTGAAAAGTTTCCACACACTTAGGGATCCTTTGCCGAAGCATTTAAGTTACGTAAAACTCTTTATACAGCATTGTAAGCTTTGTGTATAAGTTACTTTGCCATTAAAAATGTTTTTAAAAAGAAACAATTTTTCGAAAAAATCACGTAATTATGATTTTTCAGAATAATTTCTCTTTATTTATTATTTACAAAACATTCTCAAACAAAAACTTTTCCCTGGAGTTAGAGCACTTTTGAGGATTATTTCGCCTTAATTTCGCGTTCTAATACCAGATTTATGTCATCAATCACTGGAAAACGGGATTTGATGTTTGAAGTTTTTCTGAATAAAGAAGAGCAATGAAAACAAAATCCAAAACTTTAATACTGTCATATCTCTTATAATATTATATATATTATAAACTTTATATTTTTATGAACTATGAGTCGCATGACATGTACATTTTATGTGGCACACACACAATGCCGTGTTGCCACGTTTACAACAAATACTATCTAGTTTTGATGCCATATCAGTCTTATTGTCAATCAGTGAGATAAAGAACAATGTGCCAATCTCAAATCGCCCAGGAGTGTTCTTTCGTTGTGCTCCGTATTGTCAATGGCTTCTACATCTGATAAAGGGATGTCTGAAAATAACTCGGTGTTGTCGCCGTCTGCCGCAATTGTGTTTTGGTTAAAATCAGTTAAAAACACAGACTTTCCTGGATTAACCCGTATAATTTTTTTCCATCAACAGAATTTTGTGTGGAGCTGATAAATCAACAGCGTATCGTCAATCTTTGTTACTGTTGCTTCTAATCGTTGTATGTTATAATTCAAAAAATATATTCATGTGGTTCTAAAGTTTTTGTTATACCCAAGCAACACTAACGATTGGGCCAACAATGGCTAATGGTTGATTAGTTGGGTAACTGTTGGTAGGGTAACGATGCGAGAGTCACTAAAAAATGTTAGTTGTTGGATTGTGTTTATAAAAAGGTGAGATTTAAAATATATACAATTATGCGAATAAAGTGAATGAAGTACTAGTTTAGAGGTGGTAAAGTTACCGCAAGAATTAGTACTCCCTGCTTCTGAAATCGAACAAGTGAGACGGTTGGACGTTTGGTTGAACGAATCTAAAAATGACACTAATTTGGTGAGTCTATTTTCTGGTAAATTTCTTGATTTTAAGACGAGTTTATACTGTGACATGTTTTGACAGGCAATTAACATAATCATCAGCAATTAAGATGCAACCTGGCACCATGCAAAAATAATCAATTTTATATTTCTCTTAGGAAAAAAAATTAAGTTTAACTGAAAGTAAAAAGATTAACTATCTTATCAAAAGATTGTTGTCTAAAATTTTTAGTGCTAGTTTCTTACAATTGAACTGGAAAATATGGTAAAGAACTTCTAAAAAATTTGAAAATCATATCTGTAATAAAAAGTGAGTAACAATCAATCTTTTTTTTGTTAAAATTAATTTTTTGGTTTTTTAGATGCAGTGAGACTGAATTGTGCAACAACTATAGCATCTGACATTGGTATTTAATCTATTGTACAAGTCAGTTTAGATTTGTCAAAGATAGAAATGGAGGTCGGAACCAACGACGTCTCGCAGTCACAACTATCAATCCGCGAGTGGTAAACTAAAAATCGTTCTTCTGAAAGAACTAAAAGAATCCTTTATTCAAAAAATCTTAAAGGAGATGACATTTCAAGAATTACAATTAAATAAATCCTGCACTAGTAACTTTATTTAATTTAACAAAAAATCTACATTTTCATTTTTCTAGCATCTCCCAACATACTTCAGTAAACGATCAGTCTTTTTCAGACCCACAACAAATATCAGATGACACCATTTCTACTTATGAAAATAGTTTACATGAAGAAGACAAGCTTTTCCCTATACCAGATGTTACAGAACCTCTAATCAAATTACACCAAGTTCATAATCTTACTAATGCAGTTGTAACACACACACTAAAAAATTTTAGTCCGGTTTGTCCACAACTTAACTTGTCTTTAGATGCACGAACATTTTTTTTTAAATTCCTCGCGAAAAAGTTCAAATAGAACTGTTGAGTGGAGGTTCATTTGTATATTTTGGTATAAAACTTTAGAAAGATAGTTTTCCGATTATTGATGAAATTAAACCTTGAGATGTCCGTTTATCTCAAATATTATAAATATTGATGGTATCCAACTCCATTCGAGTTCTAAGTCTTTCTGGTCATTGTTGAGTATAATTCATCAATCAAAAGGAGAAGACCGGATAGAACCTGATGATTCAAATCCGTTTTTAGAACCTTTCGTTAGAAAATCTTTGATATTAGAGAGTGAAGGGTTAGAATTTAAGAGACAATAATATTATTTCGGGATAAGTTGCATAATAGCAGATGCTCCTGCTAAATCTTTTCTTAAATGTGTACGTGATCACACATCCGTTCATGGATTTAATAAATGCTGTCAAGAGGGGACCTTCCATGGAAGAATGCTTTGTAAATATACTAACCATATAAATCTTAGAACTGATGAATCTTTTAAATTACATACTGATGAATGTCATCATAAATTTTTTGAGATTAACGTTTGCATCTCTATAGCCATTTACATCTTATTATTCATGCATGGTAAATTTATACTATGAGCTGGCTCTGTTATCGTATTTCACTCATGTTAATCACATCATTTGTTCATATAAAGTTATAGAACTGTCAACGTATTTGTGAAAGTACAGTAGAGTGTTTTCCTACTGCTGAAAAACCCCAAAAGCGCAAAACGGCCGTTCGTCCAGTGGTTCACTCTGTTGGCATTTTCATATTTGCATTGACTTTACAATGTTTATACGTTATGATTTTAGCCCGCGGATTTATTCAAAACTTATTTGAAACGCGGGTGTAAAGTCAACTTTCAACATTTCCATCTCTATAGCCATTTACATAATATTATCATAAACCTAGAACTATCCTTTACAATCTCAAAATTGAATTAGTTTCACAATTTCCCTTAGATTCAATGCATTTGCTCTACTGTAGTTTCATGAAAAAAATAATGACTATTTGGGTAGATAAAGGACCAACAAAGAGTACATTTCGAGCTAATCTATGCAACTTATTAAGTAAATGATTAGAAGAAGTTAAAACATAGGCTCCTACAGAATTTAGCAGGAAGCCTCGATCAATAATTTTTTTTAAATTATGGAAGGCTACAGAATATCGTTGTCTTTTTGGGTATATTTTGGACCTGTTGTTTTATGTAAAATTCCCCCATCACACGTATATAAACATTTCTTAATAATACATATTTGTTGTCATACTCTAATTTTAAATTTGAGTGAAACTGATGCTTGGAGATCATATGTAGATAAAAATTACATGTATTTGTAAAAAAATTACGATTTTAATGATCAAAAAATGTTTTTAATATTCATAATGCATTTAGTAAACGCTGTAGTAAATTTTCTTTTTTAGAAAGATTCTCAGCTTTTCCGTTTGAGAGTTGCATGAAAACCATTAAGAAATTATAAAATCTTAAGCTTTGGCGGTTATTTTGTTTATGATTATAAGCGACTTTCGGCTTAGACCGCGTCGTAGTTAAATGAAAATCTACAAAAGAAAAAGGAAACACTGATGGAGTCCCTAAAACAATGTAGATACGGGTTCAAAAAAGTGTAAAACGCATGGATAAGGGCAATAAATCCAAAAGTCAAAGAGGACTTATCACCTACTACCAGCACCGCTTATTTACCATAATGTATAAGTTTGACAGACAAAATAAGCAGGGTGCTAAAGAAACATAATATCATAATAACTGCTACTAAGGATACCCTCAACACTTGGTTTACTTCTACTAAAGACAAACAAGCGGCTCTCAAACATTTCGGAGTTTACAAAATTCCTTGTTCCTGTGAATTAAGTTATGTAGGACAGACAGGACTCTCTATTGAAGTTAGAGTAAAAGAACATATGGCTGAGTGCAAACACCGGAGAGTTACAAAATCAGCAGTGGCAGATCACGTGTGAAACCAAAGACACACGTTAAACTTTGACTAAACTAAAGTGTTGGCTAGAACTCATTTCTACTTTGCCAGACTAATTCGCAAAGCTGTGGAAATAGAAAAAAATCCATGTAATATGAACCGAGAAGACGGTTTGAGACACTACATCAGCAAAGGCCAAGTTCTACTTTTTGTTTTAGTTCTCAAGGAGAGACTAGGACCAAGCCTAAAAAGTCTGGGTGTTTAACTAGGTCGCGGTCTAAGCCGAAAGTCGCTTATAATCATTAAGAAATTAGTTCATTTGTACAAACAATGAACTTCAACAAGTCTCAAAAAAATTAGCTGAGAAGCGAATTGAAGAATACAATAATAGTAAATTTAAAAGACCGTTGCAATAATAGTAACTTCGTGACAGAAACTGATCTTAATGATTCATGTTTTCTAACTACAAATAAAAACGTCATTTTAATTAAATCGATTGTAAAAGATATTTTTAAACTTAGAGGTTATGTGTTTTATGTAGATTTGTTTAAAATATTACAATTTTTTTTACCAAATTTTTAGAAAGTAATGTTAGACATTTACAAAGTAAATTTACCTACTACTGGAAAAAAATATTTGATTCAAGATTTACTACGAAATTGTGTTATTCTTCCAAATTTTGTACGTGAAACTTGGTACATAACTATTCTTTTCTACTTAATGCAGCTGCAGAATAGTGATTTTAGTTATTAGCTACATATGTTTATTTATACTATTCAATATGAATTTTATTGTAGTTCCATAATCTGTTTAATAAATAGTTGTTTTCAGTACTACTTTTTATGTGTTGATAATCGTAAGTGAACGTTTATTTGAGTATAACACAGCTTAAACTTATAATTTTGCCTACCGTTGGCTAATAAGAAGTGAGCATAGTTGTACCACTGACACTCAACTGATGTTGGTTGGGCCAACATATATTTTATCCGTTGTCCAAACGGATATGGATAGTTGGTGATCTGTTGGCATGGTGGTCATCCTGAGGTTGCACCAATTGTTGTAACAATCTATAAGCCAACAACAATTTCGTGCTACATGAGTATCAGCCTACTTAGGTTTGATGTCATTGATAAGTCGTTTCAACAGAAATAGAAAGAAGGATTTGTTAAGTATTCGATCTTTAAGATTATTTAATTTATATTCTAATAAAATATTTCTGCAACATACTCTTTTAAGGGCTTAAAGAAACTGACGTCCACATCGTAAGGTGAGTGGAATTGGGAGGTAAGAATATAAAGCGAATATTATGTCGTTAACATTCTCTAATAATGGTTATGAGAGGTTGTCACCAATAAGCACTTTTGGCTCATCCAGAGATTTTGTCCGTGGCACAATTATAGTTCGTAACTAATACGCAAAACAATATTTATCAAACCACCCTGATTTGGTCCTGTTGTATCAAGCTCCTGATGGGCTCCCTATGCACCAAACATTATAAATTCGTTCAGACTTAAAAACTGTACAAGGAACTAAAGAATACCTCCTGCTGTGGTTGCAAACATAACAGAAATAGATGTTTTCATAACCCTCTGGATATTTCATCCCCCTTCCAAAAATACATTTAGTGTTTCCTGACACGTCAGTTAAATTGGTCTCGCCGTAAATTAAAATTCTTTCTCTGCTCTGGCCTTTATCATATTTTGGCTATTTCGGTTCGTAAGACAGTGTTTGTACCTTTTTGAGAAAGTTTAAACACCAATCTACCACTAGAGTATTTTTTCGGAATTTCGGAATTCAAAACACATCGTAGGGGGGGCCGGCAACCCCTTAACCTAGTAACTAGTCCTTGGTGTCTTCCTTTAATTTTATTGATCAGCGTTCATTTAGGAATATTGAAAGTTGTTGAAGCCCCAGTAATGCTCATATTCCTAGTTCTGGCATAAAAAAAAAATTGGAATTACGAAGTTGGTTAAACCTCAGAAAAATAACAAATTTATGAACACAGCAATCTTATCACTTTACCTAATATGTAATAAATGCTTGGCATAATGCGTATGCCAAATGTGTATCGACGTCAAAGACGAATGCTTTAAATAACAATAAAATTGTTCACCAAATTTACGCTTTTGTACATAATATAAAATCTTAAGCTTTCGCGATTATTTTGTTTATGATTATAAGCGACTTTCGGGTTAGACCGCGTCGTAGTTAAACACCCAGACTTTTTAGGCTTGATCTTAGTCTCTCCTCGAGAACCAAAACAAGAAATATAACTTGGCCTTTGCCTTTGCCGTATTGTCGTTCGTGAACCCAAAAAAAATGAGTTTCGCAAGACATTGCAGCTTGCAGCTTTAGAGTGTTAGTGATATTTATCACTATGAAGATGCATGCTGCAATGTATCGCGAAACGTCAGTTTGTTTGGGTTCACAAACGAGAATGCGGCATCGGCCAAGTTCTACATCTTGTTTTGGCTATCAAGGAGGGACTAGAACCAAGCCTAAAAAGTCTGGGTGTTTAACTACGACGCGGTCTAAACCAAAAGTCTACCACCTATTGTTTTTTCCAGTCGAAGTAACGTTTTTTGATTTGCTGTTTTTATTATCGTTGTTGGTTTCCTATAGCTTTCTTTCATTTTTAGCATTTATTTTGGTACCGCTAAATCCATGTTTCTTTTAGTATCAGTAATTAGTATTTTTGTTTTAATCCATGATGTTTTTTTTGGTGTTATTTCAAGATTTTTTTTTCTCGGGCTACTATTGGTCTTTCTTGTTTCATCATAAAAAATAATTTCATTTTACACGGACGAAACAGACGAGAAAATCGTATAAATAAAAATGTGACGAAGCTTATGTAAAAATGAAAAAAAAAACCATTTCGAATAAAATGTTTACATTAACTGCTTGCGTATCGACACTATCTTTATTAGCAATGTCTAGAAACCAAATATAATTTCAATAATCTAGTTATAAAATAAATTATTACTAAGTTGAATAATAACAAGCTTGATAAACAAATGACGACAATTACTGCATTTTCAGAAAACACACATCAACAATACAAACTGGTACAAAATACTAATATATGTACATATATACCTATGCTTCGTAACATTTTTCATAGTGTAATAAATATTTGAATTGTATTATTCTCATAACATTTGTAAAACGGAATATAAAAAATATGATTCATTATATTATAATCAACGCTAAGTATGTTTAATGTGTTAATAATTCTAGTAGGTTTACGTTTATTAAGAGCATGCTTAATAATTTAATTCATTTGAATCATACGAAATTCTTTTACTGGTAAAATGCGCATAAACAGAAGTTATTATTATAAGAAAAAACCAATTAAGAGGTGAAACCGCTCCAATGAAAAAAGTTGTTAAATAAAGACAAGGTAAAAGAAACCACAAAAGTGAAAATATAAAATATGCAAATTGTTGTAAGCTATAAGTACACAAGTCAGTTACTGCTTTTCATTCATCAAATTTTGTAAAATCTCCGAGCTTACACAACGTAAAAACTGAAATTGTTATGCAAAATTTCACAAAACGTAAAAAATTCAAGAATTGGGAGTGTTTAATGCCAAATAATAATAGAATTTTATTTTAGCATTTACCTTGACTTTATAAAACCTCAAAAGAAACATTGATTACAAAATAACTGCAAACAATGTCGATTTCTACTATTGCCTAATACAAAACAATTATTTAAATTTTTAATTTACAAAAAATATATTTTTTTATGCGAGACGTACATAATACGCTTTCATAGTCGATCGAACTAAAGCAAACAATACTGATAACTCAAAATTTTAACTGACGTCAATACAAAAGTTTTGCGTGATAAGTTCCATATAATCAAAGCATTAATTAGAATAAGAAAAGCATACGATGTTATTTATAAACTTGAAAACAACATAAAAGTAATAAAAAAAAAATTAATTAGAAAGCAGTTATTTATAACGAAAAATATATAACGGTATCATATTAAGTACGAAGAAAATTTATATTAGAAACAGCAAACAACGTAATCATTAAAATTTTTCTTTTTCTCAGAAACGTTTGCCTAGAACGTACATAAATTGAAATTTTGGAGTTAATGAAACAAAAGTGTTACCCCGATTAATATAAATTATATTTCAGAATTTAGAAGTTAACTGTTAAAACTTGGATGCGAGTAAAATGTAAGAGTTGAAATTGTTTTTATTTTGTGTTTGTAACACTGAAAAGGATATCACTTTTTTTGCGTATTCTGTGGTGTTAAAATTGTGTAATGCAATCACCACGTTCAGATCGTATCAATTTCCTTTCATTTGAAATTCCTGTTAACGCGAGTTTTTATCCCCAATGCTCGCGGAAATTATTTCGATTGCCCCATTCAGTCTAGTCAGTTTAAAAATTTGCGTTTATAAAATGTTAACTACAACAATTTATAGCTTCAAATGATCGTTAATCACATAAATAGTTGGACAAAGTAATTTTTTTGTTTATATCTTTATGTTGCATCCACAAAGCTCCTAAAAAATTACCCGTGATAAGTATAATCTTGCGAAGGAAATACAAAAATAGATGACGCATGTTGAACGACGCCGACGTGAGATGATGATGCCGAATGTTCATAACATACAAATAAAGAGCTTTCAACCCTAAACATCTGCTACTATTTCGGATTTATCAGAGAAAGTTGACGAAGTAATCATTCTCGTTTTAAAGACTAAAGACAACTGAAAGAAAATTTCCGCTGACATTTCCAAATTACACAGAAGGATGTAGGTATCTTCATGTATTATTCAAAGTTTATGAATTAAAAATACGTTCCAGTTTAGGTTTTCTTATTTTAATTGTTAAAAAAAACATAATTGTAATATATGTATGTGCTTTAATTGGGAATTTAAATATTGTATTATACTGATGAGGATCTGTGTCTATTTTTACTTATACCAATTTCAGATTAAATTAAACCCAAACACAAAAAACCACAATTTCCTGTGATGGTAAATAGCAACTTAAACGTATTCAATTAAATCTTGTGGTTTGCGGTTAAATGCAAAGTGAAAGTACATACGAAGAAGCATATAATTTGAGCACTATATTTTTGCTTTTGTTTTAGTAAATTGGTACAGCTAAAAAGTGGTGTACATATTTTATTAATTTAATTCCTTTTGTCTAACAATTTATGTTACTTTAAAAGCTGTATTTGCAATATTTAAGGATTAGAAAACTATTTTATTGTTTTTGGATACTTATCTGTTCGTGTTTTGTCTCGCAAGAGCAAGAACCATATCTTTTAAAGCGAATTAATATTTATTTTAATTTTTTAGCAAAAAAGTACACGTAAATTGTTGCGGTAAGTTTTGACTTTCGTCAGCAGTCTGAACCTATCGTAAATTGATTTGTACGGTTTTTTACATATTGTTTAATTTGTTTGTTAGAAAAATATATCTAATGTTTTAATAAGCTAATATCAACAGAACAAATAACAATAAAACTGCAAAAACCGAAATGTAAAAAATGTAGTTTTTGTTTATGAGATATTTTGAATGCAAAAAGCTTCCGAAATCAAAATTAAAGTTTTGACACCATTTAGTGTCATCATTTTTTTTTAAATTTTTTAAGGTAGAATTTCGATAACATCAATTTTAATAATTACATTTACACCATAAAATTTTTATTTAAAATAACTGTAAATTACATTAAGAAGGTATCTGTAACGTTATAATCGATTGTTTTCTTTGTTTGCTATAGATGTGTCAGTAATGTTTTCTTAGAAAAGAAATCACAAAAAATAATCCTAAAGGAACAAAAACTTTTCATAACAGTCTCATGAAAAAGAAATAAAATTCGGGTTTATTGCAAAACCGCCATTTAAAAAGCGCCAAAAAAGTATGTTCGATGCCCAATAAATTTCAAGCTTTAACAGGTACTATGTTATTTTGAATAATTTACGTCTGCATAATTTCTCAGGCTTATATTATAAACGAAGTTAAAACTAAAATTAAAAATTGTTTAATTCTATAAGTATTTCTTATTAGTTTTTGTTCTCTAATAGTTAGAAATTGGAAAAAAGTAGGTTGCCGTTTGCAGTGATTTATTGAAATTCTAAAATTGCTAGTTCGAAGGCAGATAGAACGTCGATTAATTATTCTTGCCGCAAATTAAAAAACCTTCATTGGTTTCGTACACACATTGTTCGTATTAATACCTTAAGAACATTCGATAATGTACTTTCCATGCAAACTTCAAACTCAACACGCATATTAAACAAAAAACTTTCTTTTGTTCGCGTTTTATTACTTAAACAGACAAACCTCAACTACACATGAAACATGACAGCTTCCAGTTTCTCATAGATGTGAAAAATTACTTTATTATACTGAATCTAATAGAAGGCTGTCTGAACTTTATTTTAAGAATCTAAGAAAATAAACTTTGACACGGCGTTTGATCTAAAAATGTTAACCGCTTAACAGCAAAGTCGTAATTTTTATTTTTAGAACGTTGTTATATGTTTAAATTTAGTAAAAATAGATAGCGTATGATAGCCATAACAAAAATAATATCATAAAACAACCTTTTGTGTAAATGTACAAAAAAATATACTTCGTAATGTATGAATACCGAGAACGAATTGTAAAGTAAAAATACAGTACAGCAAGTAAATATTGAACAATAATCAGATTTAACCTTAACATTTTAGAAAAAATATATGTATATGTTTTTACCTTATACAGTTATGTATTACGTCCTGCAATGCATGCGATGACAAAATTACCAGTTTCACCAATGTACACTTTATTACAGCAAGAACGTACACACTAAAAGATCACCATCGTGTTGAATTGTGCTCAATACGTGCTAATTTGTGCCTCAAACGCAAATTCTTTTTTTCTCATTCACAGTTTTTATGGAGACAATTAATTTTTATGATAACAGATAGCTCTGGCTTTTTTGATAGAATCAAAATCAACTAGTTTGCTGAACTGTGCTCAGTATGTGCTACTTTGTGCAGTGAACATTTTTTTCTTCTTTTTATTTGCAGAATTTATGAAAAGAAAACGGAATTTACGATAATCCATAGCCCCGCTTTTTTCGATAAAATGAAGAATGACTGTTGTGCTGAGTTGTGCTCAGTATGTGCTTTTTTCTGCCACAAAAAGGTTTTTTGTTACTACGAGCAATATGAAACAACTCTATTATGAATAAAACGTGTGTAAAAAACCTAGTTTTTACAAATATTTTAACATTATATATGTACAATGTAAATTTCTATCCAGTTTTGCTATGAAAATTATTGATCATTTTGTGACCAACGATTTTCTTAGTAAAATTACACATTTTTGTCAGTGTAATTTGTGTAGTAGAGAGAATTGTTTTTTCTTTTAATTTGCAGATTTGAGACCATCTTACGATAATACAAGCCTCGTTTTTTTTATTAAATAAAAAATCTAGACAAGACGTGCTACGTTGTGCCGAAATAGGTATGTAGAGACATATATTTTTTCCATTTACAAATTTCATAGAGATAGCAAAATTTTTCACTTTCCAACTTAAAATAAAAAAAGTATTGTATTTAAAAAATGACTATCTGTCTGTGTTTGACGATTCTTTATATTTCAAAACTTCTAGAGTTTTTTTACATAATGTCGGTCCGTTACATTTACTTACAAATCGCAGAAATTACCTAACAGAACAATAAAAATTCTGGCGTATAGTTTTTACACGTTGAAAGGATAAACCTTTGATCAGACTTCTAGAGTAGGCGGAAATGGTTAAATCAAGGTTTCAGATAAGTTCCAACTTCGAAATACGCATCAGTATTTTTAATTACATTTTTAATAATTACTCACAAATATTGTGGTCATCATCTAAATTATCTGGAATTATTAATAATAAACGTCCTCTTAGAAGAAGATGTAATTTTTTTCTGTCGTTTTTAAACAAAGCAAAACGTTCGCTGCAAATGTTCTAGTACAAAAATCCAAATTGGCGTAATAATGTAACAAAAAGTTTCGCTTTATTAAAAAACTAAAAAACACAACTAAAATTCCTTATAAGACGATGTTTATTGTCAATCGTTTTAGAGTAGATGACTCGAAACATGACTACAATAGTATGTAAGTATTTGTGAGTAATTACTAAAAATATGATGAATAATACCGACGCGCGTTCCGGAATTGCAGATCGACTGAAACCTCGCCTTAATGTATTCAATTTTTTTCCAGAAATTTGAAATATAACAAATCACTCTTCTGGGAGAATTAGTTTGTCGTTTGGGTTTTTTGGGAAAATTTTCAACTTCATAATGTTAGATATAGAGACTACAGTGGCCCCAATTCTTTATAGTTATTGTAAGCGAAGCTGCATGCTTTCTTTTACCTAGTGATAGCATCTATTAGAAGCAAACAATGTCTGGACCACATCAACGCACTGAACAGAGCGATCAAGTTTACTATGAAAAAAAAGCAAAACGGAAATCTTCCTTTCTTAGACGTAATGATGAAAAGAACTAGGGATTCACAGGCTTGGATTGGTTTTCAAAAGCTTGGCTTGATTTCATGCTTTTAAATAATCAAGCCAAGTTCAATATCACTTAAGCCAAGCTTTTACAGATTAAGCTTTTACCAAGCTTTCAAGTTCTTGACAACAATATTATAATTTGTACCTCAAAACTCAATTGAATAAATCAAAACAGAAATTAAGCAAGTTGTCGAACCGAGTTCTAAGCAAGCTAAATTTATACTTCTTACATTGCAACGTTTTTTGTTTATTTAGCTGAAGTCTAGTTTTGGTTACAACCGCAGATAATCATAATCGAGTACCCAAAGTACATTTTGTTAAGTTAGATCAGCGTAAATACGAAAAAATAAAGATAGGTATTTGCTGTAATTTTACTAACAATTTATTGTGGACGACGGATGTTTAAAGAGAATATTAATTAAAGCAGTACATAAGGAAAAAAAATACGGATCTCATAGCATTTACTACATGGTTGAAATCGAAAGTCAATCTTTACTTATTTAAATAGACACAACCGACCGGAAAACTTTAATTCCCAATATAATTTTAAACCAAACCAGAAAACATTTTTATTTAACACCACTAGAAAGCTTTTCTTTAAGTTTGTAGTCGTTCATCAGAAACACGCTGTATACTAAGTTACCTCATAACTCGGGAGCAATCAGAAGCCAAGCGAAAACGCGTCATCAAGTATTCACATTATAGTCTCGCGTCGTGAATACTTTGTAAGGGCAGTATTTTGTGCCTATTACCCTACCTACTATAAGTAAATTAAGCTACAACTTGCAATATACAGAAAAAACGTACACACCGATAACATCTAAATGCTACATCTCACTATCACTCGATGCAGAAAATGATTCAGTATGAAGTTGTAGGAAGAACGGTTAACTAAACACAAACATAAACAAATTTATAAAGGAACGGAAGAGGGATAACTTCTTTATTGAATGATTACTGACACTTGGCCTAGAATCTGGTATTGTTCAAATATTGATTACCTGGCTAAGTGTCAAACTATTAAGTACGAAACACCACCGTGCTTAACATTTGGTCCTTCGAGCCGGATTAATCATTCAACATTAAGTTGTTTGATCACTTGACACTTGCCCTAGAATCTGGTATTGTTCAAATATTGATTACCTGGATAAGTGTCAAACTATTAAGTACGAAACACCACCGTGCTTAACATTTGGTCCTTCGAGCCGGATTAATCATTCAACATTAAGTTGTTTGATCACTTGACACTTGCCCTAGAATCTGGTATTGTTCAAATATTGATTACCCCATAAAATCTGCAGATGGCAAAAAACAAGAATTGTTTGTGCAGCACAAAATAGCACATGCTGAGCACAAGTCGGCATAAAAGTCATTTTTCATTTTATCGAAAAAAAATAATTGTATCCGTATAAATTGTAAATAAGAAAAAAAAATTGTTTTTGCAGCACAAGGTAACACGTATTGAGTAAAATTCGGCACAATAATTATTTTTAAGTGTATGAATTTGTATTATAGTAAAAACTGTTTTGTTTTCATAAAATTATTTTCACGACACAAAGTAGCACATAATGAGCACAATGCTCATTTTTTGGTTTATCAGAAAAGGCAGGGTTAGAAAGAACATGTTCATCAAAGTTGTTTTGTTATATTATTATCCTGTTCACGTTTCGTTGCAGAATTCTTACTAATCTAACCTTCCCAACCCAAAAATTTAAACTTAAGACTATGACACCCGTCTCTCTTTTTTCTTCTTTTAATTGCCAAAAAATATAAATGCAATTACATACCACAACGTTTTTAAATATAATTTCCGTTGGTTTCCACAGTTTTGGTCCATCTTTCAAGAAGAGCATGATTCCAGTATAGTAAAAGGCACGGTCCAGCTTCTTAAACTATTGATGCACGGACGTTTTCACGGCCTTCTCACTTTCAAAGTAAATCTCACGATGAGCTTCTTTTAGTGGCCCAAACAGATGGTATGAGATATGAGGCAAGACTTCTCATCCAATGTTAATTAAAACTTATTTACATTCTCATCCATTTCTGTCTGATTGTTTGTCTTCATGAAGAAATCATGTTCCACCAATGATTGACTTTTAGTTCAGTTTTCTAAGATATTAGAGCAAAATGCCAACATCACAAGGACCACTTGCGAAGAAAATCAATAAACCGCTGATCCAGCAGAATGTTGTAACCGTCGTTTAAAGTAGTTCGATTACTTTGGTGTAAGACCCGGTGTTTGTATTGACGTTATTCATTTCATGTATTTTGAACTTGTTTTATTGATTTCAGATTGATTTTAAGAAATTATATACGTTTTTTTTAAAATTCAACTTTATAATTCAAAGTTGTGGATAAAATTTTGTATTGATTTATTTCAAAATTTATTAAGCTGTTGAATCATCCGTCTTCTGTGTTTACTTGGCATTTTTCATGATCGATCAAAATTCCAGTGGCATTTTATGTTTCCCTTCCGAGATATAATTGTAATTAAAGATATTTTAGCAGTTTGTTTATTTTAAGTTTCTTTAAAAGTTCTTTGTTTTAAGTGCATTATCGGTGCAGTAGTACTTGGTTTCTATGTGTTAGATCGATTAGACTACGTGGGAATTACGTCATTATTCTAATTTATTAGACATTTTTATGATCCAAGTCTAAACAACTAATCTTAATGACAGTATGAAATATTATACTTTGTCAATTTGACAGTTTACACAGTTTGTGACGTTATTTAATCTGTTCGTATCCTCTTTGCACTTCTTGGTAATACGATTTTCTTTCATGAAGTTTCGAACACTGCCATTGTGAAAATGGTAGTCGAATAAGTTTATATATGTGATTTGGTGGAGGAAAGGAAGTCCAGTCGGTTAACAGTCGTCGAAATTCTTTAATAAGATAGTTTGATAGTTGGTTTTGGGGTGGTAACCTGATCCCTTTTAGATGAGGTAACGCCGCGGGAGTAATATGCAGAACACGTGAATTTTTAGTGCAGTTAGTGGAGTTTTGTTTCTCCTAATTCGCAAAATCTACGTCTTTTAAGAGAATGTCAGGCGCTTTTAGTTTTATTTTTAGAACCGTGTTCCTAGAGTGGTACGACGCGGTTTTATTTTTGCATTGGTGGCGGTTCAACGTTTCTTCCTTCCGGGGTGTAAAGCTAGTTCGCCTCCACGTGGTGCACCCTGGGTAACGCTAAATGAACTAGCACATACTGGCAGTCAGATAATCCAAGGATCTCCTGACTATACGACACATTAAATTATTAAATTAAATTACGACATTATCATGACCCAAAACAAAACAAATGGTCCTTCTCAGGACCCTATGACTAGAAAAATTGGACCCTCAGTCCGATTTTGTCAGATTAACATAGAAGGCATTAGTTATGCTAAAAGCCAGTACATATCAAAATTATTAAAAGATGACGATATCGACATAGTTGCAATCTAGGAAACTCATTGCTAGTCAGAACAAGAGCTCCAAAAAAGGGGAAAAATACCAGGCTACGAACTACTGGGTGCAACGTACCATAGAGCATACGGCGCAGCCACTTATGTAAAAAGCAACTTAGAAAATGCATCTGTAGTTTCTATATCGACCGACAACGACATACAGATTGTAACTACAAAAATTGGAAGTATCACTATCTCCAACGTTTATAAACCTCCCACAAGGACATGGCCAACTCATGTTCTTAAAACATACCCCCATCCCGCTGTATATCTAGGCGACTTTAACAGCCACCACGAACAGTGGAAATATAGACAAAACGATGTTAATGGGGAGGCTTTGGTCAGATGGACCGAAGACAAGCACTTACATCTAATTTTTGGTGCTAAAGACAAAGGCACATTTAAATCAGCTGCATGGAACAGGGAATATAACCCGGACTTATGCTTTGTCTCAATGGACTCTAATAATACCCCTTTGGCCGCTACAAGAAAAGTTCTCTCGGAATTCCCCCACAGCCAGCATCGCTCAATCATCATGGAGATCGGAACCCAAATACCGCTAATAAGATCCATCCCAAGACCTAGATGGAACTTTAAGCGAGCTGATTGGAAAAAATTCTTATCGGAACTAGATAAATGCTTAGGATGGATACCACCCACGAGTAAAAACTACGCTCGGTTTGTCGGGGCAGTAATTATCACAGCTAAGAAGTGCATACCAAGAGGGTACCGGGAGGAATATATTCCTGGATGGTCTCAAAGCAGCGAAGAATTATATCAAAACTTCCTAGAAACTGGTGATCAAGAAATCGCAGATCAGTTACTTCATAGTTTAAATGCAGCAAGACAACAAAAATGGAGTGAAACTGTTGAAAATTTAAACTTCCAAACATCAAGTCGGAAAGCGTGGTCCCTAATTAGAAAACTTGGAGGTGGAAACCCTCCTAAACAGCAAAAAGCTCCCATTAAACCAAATTCAGTGGCCTCTCATATTGTGATGACATCTAGAGCACCCAGAGATAAAGCCCATACAAAAAGAGTAATAGAACATCTAAAAACTCTTAAAAACGAATCTACAGTAACTGAACACTCTCGTCCTTTCACCGGCGAAGATGTATCCGCTGCCCTTAAAGATGTTACTTCTGGGAAAGGCCCAGGGTTTGACGGAATTCATCCTGAATTCCTTATTAACTGCGGAAAATACGCGAAGAGATGGTTGGCGTGCTTCTTCACAAACATCATGCAGACTAATGAAATTCCTCGAGAATTCAAACGTTCAAAAGTAATAGCCATTCAAAAACCAGGTAAACCAGCAGACCAACCAAAAAGTTACCGCCCAATTGCGCTGCTGTCATTAACGTACAAGCTGATGGAAAGATTATCTACAACAGAATAAGTTCAGTAATACTTAGAGATATTCCAGTCGAACAAGCGGGTTTCAGACCTAAACGGAGCTGCACCGACCAAGTATTATCACTAACCACATATATCGAAGCCGGTTTTCAAAGAAAACTAAAAAGTACTGTCGCATTCATTGATTTGTCAGCAGCGTATGATACCGTATGGAGGGAAGGAGTTATATACAAATTCCTACGCAAAATTCCCTGTAAATTCACATCAAGATTAATAGAAAACATGCTTAACGACAGAGTTTTTCAGGTGATAATGGGATCAGAAATCAGCACACCCAGAAAGCTTAAGAATGGACTGCCGCAAGGATCAGTACTTTCGCCATTGTTGTTTAGCCTATATATAGCGGACATGCCCGAAACAACATCAACAAAGTTTGGCTACGCCGACGATTGGGCTCTAACCACTCAAACTAAATTAATAGAAGAAGCCAAAGAAAATCTTACCAATGACTTAAACGTAATGGGAAGTTTCTTTCGAAAATGGAGGCTGCAACCTAATGCTTCAAAAACAGAAGCAACCTGCTTTCATTTAAATAACAAAATGGCTGATAGAAAACTTACAGTCTACTTTGATAACACCTTACTTAATCACAATAAAAATCCAAAATACTTAGGTATCACTCTTGATAGAACGTTAAGCTTTAATGTACATCTAACTAACACTGCGAAAAAATTAAAGACCAGAAATAACATTATTCAGAAACTCTGTGGCTCGACATGGGGAACATCAGCATCCACACTGAGATTGTCAGCCCTAGGCCTTGTCTACTCAGCCGCGGAGTACTGTGCACTAGTGTGGCTTAACAGTGCTCACGTGAAAAAGATAGATGCGCAACTGAACAACACCATGAGAATGATCGCTGGCGTAATCAAATCCACCCCAACTCAATGGCTACCGGTATTAAGCGACATTCCACCACCTCATCTACGCCGAATCAATTTGCTGACAAACGAATACAAGAAGATACTTAACAACATAGAGCTCCCAATCAATAATTATATTGAAGACGCCAACAAAAATCGACTACGCTCTAGAAAACCACCAACAAACACCGCAAAAATTGCCACAGATGCTGAGTTTAACATCACAAGCAGATGGGTGCACGAATGGTCTAGAGCTCAGCCAAACAGCAACTTGCCCTGCATAACAGAAACCCCCCCTGGCTTCAATCTACCACGCAAAACCTGGTGTACATTAAACCGCATTAGGACCCAACACGGCAGATGTGCATACTTTTTAAACAAATGGGGAAAACTACCATCCCCCTCATGCGACTGCGGAGAGGTCCAAACGATTGCACACATAATAGAGGAATGTCCCCAACGATCATACCAAGGCAGCCCCGAGGAGTTCCTGCTAGCAACGCCAGATGCGATAGAATATATAAATAACCTGAATGTTTGTTTGTAAATTTACCTAAGTTTGTTATATTTGTTATTGTTATATACTTAAATGTGTCGAAACGCCATAAGCTAAATAAAAATAAATAAATAAATAACGTTTCTTCCTGATTACATCTGGCAACCCAGGATCAACCACAAGTTCTTTTCTGGATTTACGACGACAACGATTTAAGGTATTTATTTTGTACCAATTGCTTAAAGTTTGTAAATTTTATTTACACGTTTAAGAGTCTTAAAAGCTTTGGTTTTTAAGAAAAATGAGTGTTGCAAATTAACGTTTTTTCGATAATGTAATTAATAAATGATTATTGTCTGTATTTGTTACTATGTGACAAAATTTCGTTGCGTTAAAAGTTTGTTTGACGTTAACCGGAAAATTTATTAAAAGTTTCATCTAGTTTTTAAAATAGATTAATTTATTTCATTTTGTATTGAATTGATATTTATTTAATGCGCACACGGCCGTGCTTTGGTAAATTAAGATTTTCTTTAAAAATGTTTTTGTTTTGATACGATTATTCAATTTACTTTAATTTTTTTTAACTTTCATGTTTACTTATTTTATTTTTAAATTATGCGTTAATTTAAATAGTTTTTTTTGTTTGTTCTATTTTCTTGTTTTGAGTATTTTTTTTTGTTCAAATAAATGTTAAATTGTTATTGTAAACAAGCTTTTATGTCTGTCGGCCTTCGCGTTCTGTAAAATTTAAGTTCATTTCAGATTTTAGTGAAATACACTCTATTAAGGTAAGTCCATTTAGGGTGTATCTTTCAGGAGCCGGCTTGTGGTTGGCAAGGGCCAGAAGTCCATTGAGCTTTACTCCTTCCTGGCACCCTTTGATTTGACTTTTAATTTTGTTTTTGTTTTAGTTTACCAAAACAAACACGAAATTTTGAATATAACCCACCCCGTCTTCACTGAGCACCGGCATAACTCCGTTTAAGCTACTTTATTTCAGGGAAGTGTTTTTTTCCAGCTTTTGCACGTAACAATGTTCATAGTTTATAACAACTATAATGAGGTACAGAGCAGAAGCGGGCCCACCTTTTCTAAATTCTTAAGTTAATAGTAGAAGTCGATGAAATATAATCTATAGTACTTCGATAATTTTACAAAAAATAAAGCAACTGCCACTGTTTGAACTACAGAATGCCAACTAATATTCTGGCAGTGTTTATTCAAACAAAACTGCGAAAACAAAAATAGTTTTTCTTTTCATGACACGATCTATAAGACGTAACTAATCTCAATACCGGTATGCACATCCTACTGTTGAAATATTAGAAAACATTTACAATTGAATACAAACATTTTTGTAAGAATTTGCTTCAAGTCGGTTACGATAATTTTTTCGAATCTGCTCAAGTTTTGATTTTTTTTTAAATTTTAATAAAGACCAAAACATTTTTATTACAATCTTCCATTGTGAATTCTACTGTAAAAATCAAAAATCAGCTGTTGTGTCAAATTTAGATGTAAGTTTTGGCTAAGTTTAAAGATAAAAACTTCCTCCTAAATAATCGTTAATAACTTGAATTTTGATGAAGATTTTAATCAAATGCAGAAAATTGGTAAACCTATTGAAATTATTTCAGCATACACAATGTAAAAATCTGTTACTAACGACGGACTTTGTTCTCCAAAGCGAAAAAAAATTTAATGAATCGCGTCCTGTTCATACTTTCGTTCAAGTTCAAAACGTGTTTATGTGAACAAAAATGTTTCGCAACACAAGTAGAGATACCTAAGACTCAAACTAATATAAGCAACATTCGGACTGATGTAAAAGAAGTTTTACTATATGTATCATGTTAGCCACAATGAATTAATAGATTTAATCAGTTTTCCTAGGTAGATAGGAAAATGCTAATTTACATGATAAATATGTAACATGATGTTAGTTATGTAAGAAGAAGCCTACATACTGACACCCAAAATTAATGCATAAACCTCATTATTGACTTGCAGCACATCCTTATACAATTTAGTACGTGGACATTGTGTTGTCTGTACATAAGTAAATGCACTTTCCACATACCAAAACCAGTTTTATGAATAGTTAATTCGCCGCATATACTTTTACTTCATTTAAAATCTAGTTTCTGCATAAATCAATTATTTGCAGTTATTGTACTTGTATTTACCTTATAAAAACTGCTGTTAAATTCGTCTTAAGCGTTTAATCAATGACGTGACTAAACGATATCGGCCTAATTAAGGTTTTGTTGAAGCAAAGTAGGTATTTGAGGAATGGTACTTTTTTGTCATTTTCTGCTTGTTACGTCCCAGTATCCATTAACTTTTCGTAGGTTTTAGACAAAATTAAACACAATAGTTGACCTAAATGCAAGTTATACGAACAAAATCTAAGTTTCTGAAGCTATGAAAAATTGCGCTTCTTATTCATGCCATTGTTTACAAAGACGATAAAACATAACTATTTTCTCTATTTGTACAAAATCAAGATAATGCAGCTTGGGCTACATACCGCTCCCAGTACTGTTTTTTCAGTGCAAATAATTAAATAGTTGACAGAAAGCATCACATTCTACGAAACGCCTGTATAAATTTAATTTATAGCATTTTTAATGTAGGTTAAATTTTGCATATAAAAACAGTTTCTTCTACAACAAAAAAAGCATTTTTAGGATAAGCAGTTACGCCTCTTTAAATTTCACTTCTCAAAAACGCAACCCGTTTTTAAGGTCCGAAATTTTGCTAAATAGTGATTATATACGCAATAGATAACAATTAACAAAAAAACAACTTTATTTACAAGATTACATCTAGGTACCTATCATAACTAAATTAAATTTACTTTTCTCAAAATAGTAGCAAACATGAAGAATAAAGACAAAGTGCAAATATAACTTTTTAATCTTTGATGACTTAGTTCTCAAATTTAGATAAAAATGTCTTATATTTCATCAACGTCTTATACTTGACTGGATTTCTTCATTTAATAATTACTGTATATACATAAATACGTTTTTTAAACTACGTATTTGAGATCGATCTGAATGATTTTATCTGAAATAAAATAGTGAAAAGACTTCCGTTTTACGTATATGTAAATTACATGTTACATTTATTTAATTATATCTCGTGGTTTTGCGGTTGAAATGCAAAGTGTATTTAATTGTGGAGTACGTTCTGCAATAATAGTACCGTAAAATTTGCAATTAGCAAAGTATATACAATAAAAGAAAAATTCCCGATTTTTGCAAGTCAAAATTAAAAGTTTTTTAAATGAATAAAAATCTGAACTAAGAGAAATGCGTAGCCAACTTCGATTAATTTACTCACACACAAGCTATGCCAAAATTTTGTTGTTATTCTTAGATTTCTACGAAGTTATTTACAAATAAATTGCAAAATTTGGCATTGGTGTTTATTTGTACGGGCAAATTTAAAATTACTTATATAATGCTTACCAGAATTAAAATAATCGCACGGTTATTAGACTTCTACAATCCATTAATTATTAATATGTGTCAACTAAATATACGAGTTCGTTGATTGGTAGAACTTTAAAAAAATTACGCTGCGGTTAATACACACATACACACACAGTCACTTACGGAATCTAACTGGCTACAGTCGTGGCTTGCTTGGATGCAGAACCTAAAATCCACTCCATACTGCGTTGCTTAGCAACGCCGTGACGCCTCCGGGCTCGATAATGTAACAGTTATAAGCAATAATACCACTCTTGGAAATTTTTAAACTATTAGTGCTTATGCCAATTGATTATCTAGTTTACCATTAATATACCTAACCAAACACATGGCGTCATGGAATTTATGACCTACTGACGTAACTAAAAGTTTAACATTTTTACAGTTACTTTTTACTTAAACCGGAGGAATTTCAAATATTTTTATAAACATTTTGCCATGTCTTATCAGAATACATTAAAAAAATTTTTCAATTTGTCAGTAACGTCCAGTGTAGTTCACTTATACGTTGTCTAACTCGAGAAATATTTCTAGTTCAAACCGGCACCTATTTTAGAACTACACAACGTTTGAAGCAAGTTTCTTCATACTGGTATTATTTTCTTCGCCCATTAAACAAAAACAAAATTTAATAGTGAAAGTGACAACTAAATAGAAAATTGTAGATCGGTATCAGGACTAGGAACTCATAAGCAATGTAACCTTTCGCTGTCAATGGTGGATTAGTGAATTACTTTTACGAAAGTCTCTGTATTTTTGACGGCTTTAATTCGAATCAGTAAGTAAATTTATGCGATGGTTTTAGCATATTGAAATTTTCTAAGTTTTGTTTTGGATTTTAATTTAATTTTAATCATATTTTAATATTTAGTTTCATTTGAACTCATATCCTTGTCCTTGTCCTAATGTTTTTCTAAATATGCACAAGATTTCCGGCAGCAAAACCTTCGGTCCAACGTATTGGAAGCAGGAATGCAGGCGTGATTGTGATATGAGAATCGGATCTAAGGGGACAATTGCACCCCCCCCCCTGATTCACGACCGAAGTACTTTAATTTGATCAATTTAAACATTTTTTAAGTGTGTTTCCGAAATAGAGATGAAATCAAACAAAAATGGACTCCCCCCCCCTCCTACAAATTATAAGTAAATTCACCCAAAAATTGCCCTCGCTTAAAGAATAAAAGAGTGTGAACTCAGTGTGGTTCGAAAAAAAATACAATGCGTACCATTATCTCCTTGATTTTCTTATGTACGTTTAATGTGTCATTTACCTTGTAATTTTTCTATTTCGTCGTATTACTCACATACAACTTTGTTTGGCTTCCTTCCATCCTCATACTTTCCTTTTTGTTCCACTATTACTTTTAAGGTATTTTTCGGTCGTATCCGTTATTTCTCGTCTTATTCAATTATAAGTCGTTTTTACTTCGTTAAAGTCTATAGTTTCTTTTAGTGTTGCAAACATTTCTTCTAGTTCATTTTTGACCTCATTACAAGTTTGTGCTTGTTTTAATTGTCTTATATCTGTATTTCTGCTCGTTTTCTTTTTATCCGCTATGTTAGTTTAATACAAATTCTTGCTAGCACTGGGTTATGGTCAGATCCCACATCCGCTCCTAGATAAGTTTTAACTGCTTTTACACAGTTCCTGAATCTTTTATTTATTAGCCTAAAATCGATTTGGTTTCTAACTATGAAATTAAATTAATTACACTGGTCTGCAAAAAAATATTTTTTATCGAGCCCTGACACTATTCCGGGTGATTCTTATGTAAAATGACGTCCTGAATCCAAATATGTCTTCCGTTTTCTTCCATCACCCACCATTTCGAGGGAGCCCCAAATCACTAATTTTACCACTTTTCCATAAATTAAATATAATTTATTTATCGAACCATAATAATAATTATAATAATAAATATATGGACATGAATTTAATTTAAATGGGAAAAATAACTATTTTAGCTATAAACAGTAATAAATAAAAAGATATTCATCGTTACTTGGTGCTTGCTTTCCTTTTATACCCTGAGGTACAGCTAGTTTCAAAAACCAGCAGTACTCCGCCAACATGCTTGCATTCCACTTCCTTGAAAATCTCTTCTCCAGCTTAGCGACGTCTTGATGGAACCGTTCCCCGTGTTCAACCGAGACTGCTCCTAAATTTTCAGGGAAAAAGTCCAGATGCGAATGAAGGAAGTGAACTTTAAGAGACATGTTACATCGTATGTCTTTGTACGCTAAAAGCAGTTCCTCGACGTGAACGACATAATCTTCACTTTTGTGGTTACCCAGGAAGTTCTTACAAACGTTTTGAAATGCAAGCCAAGCTCGTTTTTCTTTTCGATTTAGGTGTTCAATAAACGTCGAATCTTGGAAGAGTTGTCTAATCTGGGGACTAACAAAAACGGCTTCTTTGATTTTAGCTTCGCTAAGACAAGGAAATTTAGTTTTCAAAAATTGAAATGCGCCACCTGTCTTGTCCACTGCTTTCACAAACTGCTTGATCAATCCAAGTTTGAGTTGTAAAGGTGGTAAGTAAATATTTTCCTTTGGAACCAAAAGATTGTGGGCGACATTTTTCTGACCAGGAATAAGATTTTCTCGAAGAGGCCAGTCCCGTACGATATAATGTTTATCTCGGGCTCGACTATCCCATTCACAAAGGAATCAGCAATATTTTGTGAATCCTGATTGCAGGCCCGTGAGTAGAGCAACAACTTTTAAGTCAGCGCAAAGTTTCCACTTATAATCATGATAACTAATTTTATCAAGGATTCTGAAGATGTTTTCGTACTTTTCCTTTATATCAACAGAGTATGCAACTGAAACTGATGGGTAGTCATTCCCATTTGCCAACAGGACAACTTTTAAGCTTGTTTTTGATGAGTCTATAAACAGTCTCTATTTGTCTGGGTCATATGGCATCTGTAGCTCTGTCATCAATAAATTTGCATTAGGGCAGAGCACTAAACCTTTATCTTCTGATAAAAGACATTTCAGGGTTGCTGTCTATTTTTACTCCCTTTTCTAAGAGATTCCACTGTTAAGGTCGCGATCCTAGGAGCTGAGATTTAGTCTTGGGTAACTGCAAATCCCTGACAAGATTATTTAATTCCGATTGAGTGAGGAGGTGAGGTTGCCGAGAAACTAAATCTGGGGAATACTCTTCATCATCATTGAACGTATCATTCAAAGCCCCAGGTTGTGGCTCAGAGTCTTTTAAATCAATTTCCGGCTTTAGAGTATAAGTGTTTATGGGCTCTGGGATTCGCAAAGTATCGTTATGAGGAACAGGTCTTAGAGCTGACGGAATATTGGGATACTGAATTGTATGCTTACTTTTGCTCGAAAACTCGACGTTGGAAGTCATACAAAAATAACAATCTGTAAGATGACAGCGAGGTTCACGCCAAACCATGGGCACAGCAAATGGCATTGATTTACGGGTACCTTTGAGCCATTTGGTCAAACTACTGTAACAAGTCGTACAGCAAACTGATGGAGCCCAGGTCTTGTCCTGGTCGCCAACTTGACAATCAAAGCACAATTTATAAGCTGTTTCACCAAGCGGAGAAAGGGGTTTTCGTTGCGCTTTTAAAGTTAATTTCCCGCAGACATAGCAGAAGCTATCGGGATGATTTTTACACTCGCGTGGCATAATTAAACAGTAATTCAACGCCCGACATTAACCACAAATCATACTTAGTCACTTGAAAAAATTCGGAGTAAAAGTAGGTTTACTGTTATACACAAATGAACAAAAATGAACACTAAATCCAGCACGTTTAAAACGTCGACAAGTTAACTCTGCAACAGCTATAGATGTACTGATCATAGCAGTTAAGCAAACAATATAATATACTTAATGAGAAGAGTAATGCAAGTTCAAGCCTGTCGAAAATTCCTGTGCAAACCTGCATGTGGTATTGAGATCGCCAGCGTCGTGCAGTGAATCTTCCTAACTGTTTATTGATATTTTTATACTGTTCTTATATATTTGTATTTTATTGTTGTTTCTATATACATTTTATAGCAAAAATTTTGCCATATTCTTTGGTATAAATTTTATTACCTGCTTGGGATGTTTAACGGCTATAAGTTAAAATTCTAAAAAAAATGCAAAAAATAAAATAAAAATGGGGTCCCCCCAAAATAGGTGGGTGATGAGTAAAAACGGAGCTCATTTTTGGATTCAGGAGGTCATTTTACATAAGAATCGTCAAGAATGGTATCAGGGCCGATTTTCATGCAGACTAGTGCTATTTAATATATTGTTCCATATTTTGGGGATTTCCACGTATTTGGTAGTTTGAACATCGTATTAAGCGCTATAAGATATTTTTCGTTTAATATAGACATATTTAAATTAAAATTGTATGTATTTGTATGTATGGTATTGTTAATTATGTTAGCATAATATCAATATTATAAAAATAGTGTGCTCCAACTCGAACTTCCGCGACCGCTATCGAACCTAAATACGAACCTTACCATCGTTTCAAACCGAACGCAACTCGATCATACCCGATTTTATTTGTTTTTGTGTAAATTTATTTTGTTTATTTTTGTATATATTTGTTTAATTAGGTTAAATTATGATTATTAAAATGTATGTTGTTATTAATTTTGAAACTACGATAAAAAAAATTATTTGTTCAAATTAAAATTAATTAAACGTATCATGTTATTAATCTTAAAACTATCATAAAAGCCTATTACAGTAATGCAAATAAGCAAAATATATGTCGACGATGATATGATAACATCTGCAAAAATTTTTTTTCTTTTTGTTACTATTGTAACACCCCGGTGGCTCACAGTCTCGGCGTTGGGTTTAAAGCGTTATTAATTTGAACACAACATAAATTTGTTCAATAAACTAAAAATGTAATTATTACAATAAATATGCACAGGTGATGTAGTTTTATTCCCCCCTAACTGGAGATTTAGTTTACACTTAACGAATCCGCAAATTATTTGTCAATTCACTAACGGACTGCGGTTCGGTTATAACAAATACTACTAGGTGAAGCGGAAGCTTGTGGTCAACTTAAAGGAGGGTCTTTTGACGTAACAAAGGTTCTAATACAAAACGGAAAATTAAATACAAAAATCTCGAGAGTAGCAGGGTTCGAAAGCTGGTCTTTGTTATTCGGTCGAAGTCAAGAATGTCAGGGTACGGGAGCAGGTCTTGGTTAATCGGTTCACACAAATCTATGGTATCAGGACCGGTTTGAGAGAGAGTTAGCCGGATACAAAAGCATTCAGTTGCAAAATATTCATCGGATAAACACAGGTCGGATTCCACCAGGACTAGGTCGTGGGAGAAAGGTCCTTTCAGGAACGGGTCTCGGCAAAGAGAGAGATTTTACCAGGAACGGGTCTCGGCAGAGAGAGCATTTTCAGCGTTGACGGCGACTTTTATTCGTTGTTTCGTTTCGGTTGAATACGTTTGATCAGGGAAACGTCGCGCGCTTTGAAGCGGTAGAGGTGGTCCGCAGCCGAGCGTCCAAAGCTCACGCGTAATTGAAACAAATTCATATATAATTTTTAAAACAATTACGGCCACCTCTGCCGTTTCGTTACACTATGTTGTTATATTATGTTTTTATAAAAAGTAGCTATATATTTTAATTGTAATTTAAAAAAAGTTAACTCAAATACTATTTTATTGAAAAAATTATATAAGCACATTGTTTGCAATGTCTACAATTGTAACATAAAATGTACACAATAAATGTAATAATAAGCATTTTTTTAATGTATATGCTTATTTTAAATTTACATTCTAAATTTTTATTGTTTTGTTATTTTCGATTATTAAATACATAATTGGATATATATATAATCCTAAGTTGCTTTAATTTAATGATATATTAATTTTAAATGTATGATTTTTATTAAAGAATTAAGTGTGCGTATTGTAAGCGTATTGATGATTTGGTTGTTAACTATGCAACTTAACACCACATGCAGTTAAAAGTTATTTAAAACATGTAAATAAAATATTTAGCAGTGTATTCAAGTTTATTTATTTATTACTTATTTATTTTAATCTCTATCATTTTGTATTGATATCAGTTATTATTTTAATAAAATTTACAAGGTGAGTTAAAATTATTGAGGTTAAATTTCCCGCTGAGCATGCAGTTGAAAGCTATTTAAAACATGTAAATAAAAGATTGTATTTTCATATTTAGCAATGTGTAATAAAACTTTATTTATTTTAATCACCATCGTTTCGTATTGATTTCAATTATCATTTTAATCGAATTTACAGGGCGAGCTAAATTTATTGAGGTTAGTTACATTTCCCGCTCTAAAAATTCTTTAAACTTTGTTATCTTAAGTTGGCGACAGTGTATTCAATAAATTTAATCATTAAAGGTATAATAATATTTGCCATCTTAAATTTTAATTGTTTTATTTTCAAATACTACATAATAATTGAATATACATACATAATTCTTTATAATCTGATGTGTGATTTTAAAAAGTTTCCAAAAAATTTTGATAGAAACCATCCATCATATTTTGTGAACAACGGGTTAGCCAAAGTACTTTATTGCTGATGATAGTTTTATTTAACCTATTCAAGTTACTTTAATTGAATTTCGTAGTAATTTTAAATGCATGATAAATCTAGAAATTTTGAGCTAGAACGGCCAACTTACCTAAAATTTAAATTTGAAAAAAGCGGGAAACCCGATATCCGATTATCCGAATTTACCCGATCTTACGACCAAACACAAACTTACTCGATCGTATCCAATACCCGAACGCACACGAACTTACATGATCTGAACCGAACGCCCGAATTTACACGAACTTAAACGAAATACAATTTTTTTAAAAAGCGCGAGAAAATTTAATCTAGAACCGGCCTGACTATACTACCACCAAATTTTTTACCAAAATGTATTTAAATAAAAATGCCAATATTTGACCAAACGTTAATACGGACTTAGTAAACAGTCTATCAGTATTGCAATTAATTGTCACGATCTTAGATATGTACGAGGTATGTCTAAAGCCGGATGAAAGCATACATTTGCATGTCTTATTAATAATGTATCTACATTTAACCTTTGTGACAATCGTTTCACATCTTAATGCATAAAAATTTCAGTTTTTCAACTTCTTCATAAGTTAAAAATTCACCCTTGTAAAAGGCATTTAGTGCAGAAACTCTTTCTACCAAGCGCAAATCCTATAATTTGATTGGAACATTGTCTTCTATGAGGAAGCACCACTTTGTTTAAACGACGAAAAGAAAATTTAAAAAGCAGCATTTATTTTGATAAACTTAAAAATCTTGGTGCTCCAAAAAAGAAAATTTGATACAAAATCCGTTTAATAATTCCGAAAATGTTTCACAAGAATTTGTCTTTAAAGTAGTTTTTCAATAATACATTTTTTAATATTTTATATTATATTTCTAAATTATTTTTAATTAAAAGCCAATTTTAAAAAACTTTTATCATTGAATTTAACATAAAAAACTATCACATGCGTTATCACAAGTAATAAAGCTCGTTAAGTTTCTTGTGGCGAAAACAGTGTTAGGTAACGCAGCTAATAACTCCGCCCTTCATTCATTTGTATAGGAAGTACGCTACTGCATTTCCCCACTATGTGATTTTAAACTGGTGAAGTTGCTCGTAACTATCTTACGACAGCCTACTCGATTTACTATGCATACACGGTTTTTGCCACAAGGAACTGAACAAACTCTATTTAGTTTTTAAAATTGAAAATTAAATCTTTGAAATCATAATTTAAAAATAACATGAATGCGTTCATGGTTACTTTAACATAATTCAATTGTAGTATTAAAAGAAAAATAAACAGAAAATTTCTCAGAATCTTTTAATTGTTGAGACGAAATCTTTAAATAATTGTAAAATAATGAAATTAGGAAAAGCCGAGAAGTTGATAGAATAAGTAGAAAGTCTAAAGGAGATATTTACTTTGATATTAACAGCACAAACAAAAATAACTTATATTTAATTTTTACTGATATCTTTTTAATACCGTTTAGAAAAGAAATCTTACAAATTCGATTTTCTAAAATGCGGTTTGTTTCAATATGTTTTTAATATATTATTTAATTTGTTCTTCTCATCCAGACGTAATTTTTGCGTCATCATTGTATAATAATTAAATAACGTAATAACTTCTGTTTAGTATTTTTCCAATTATCTGGAATTGTTTAATTTCTTTTTATATTAAAAGGTCAAGGATTTACATGGTTCTCTAAGTTTAATTTGCTTTTAATGTGGCATATTAGTTCTATTTGGTAGATAGAGTTTCAGTTTCAGCAAAATTACGAATATTTAAAATTTCAGTTTAAAACTATAATTAGATTTCGTTAAAGCCATTATTTTATAATGCAATCTCGGGATACTTTTGTGAACGCAATAATAACGATCGATGAAACATTATAATTTGAAAAACAGTTCAAATTGGTTTTTTATATTGTGTTGTACGCCATGTTATAATAAAAATTTAATCACAAATTTTATGTAGATAACGTAACAGTAAAGCTCAACAATTTTGCTTTGTTGTCGTATCGATTAACATTTTAAACGAAAATATAAGTCTATGAAAATCGTTATTGTAACAAGAAGTATTAAATATTAGATTGCAATAACTAATACATAAAAAAGACCTTATTTTATTAAAATTTAAGTATTTCCATACAATTGGTTTATTAGAGCTTCGTTTCGTTTTGGTATAAAGTTTTTAACGGATTTATTTCTTCAAATAATTTTGTTAGATTTTAGTTCAACTTTACTATTATTTTATTTATTAGTTTGTTATAGTTTTTTTACTAACAATCAACAAACTTATCAAAAAAATTATATCAAAAAGAATATAAAATCACACTTGAAGAAACTCCTACAAGCTTTAGACATTTTACAAATTTTTCGAAATTACAAAATATATGCATATAATTTTGTAAAAAACATTTAATGTAATCAAAGAAATAACTCTACGCAGTAATAAATTTGCTACTGAATGAAATTAACGCAAGTTTTATATAGAGGTCTTCGGTCTTGTTATGAACATAACGTTATACATTCGCGCATATACGTCATTCCATACGACATAGTATAAATTAAACTCAAAAACATTAGTTATATAGGAAATACAAACTATGAAATTGTTACAATGACATTTTTAGGTTGTTATCAAACTCGTTTTTGTATTCTGGACAATGTGACGTCATAAGAAAACCGAACAAGTCTAATAAAGGCTAAAATGCTACGTATAGCTGACAAACGTTACTTCAGATGTGAAATCAGAGAGTAAACAAAATCCTGCGCTCCTTAAATCTCTTGCACTGTTTGTTACTCCGGCCTAACCCGGTGATTAAACGGCAAGCGAAATCGAAAGCCTTTTGCTGCCCCCATTATTTAGCGACAGCAAAAAGATCACCTCTCGGATTGCTACTTCTACATGACCAACATATCCAGGAATGGCAAGAAAAACAAGTCAAAGATCGCGTATCCGAATTTTCAGTCTGCTCTAAAGTCTGATGCTGGGTACAGAGTACCTAGCACCAATTCATCCTACATACAAAGTGATGAAGAAGATAATGCCAGTAACGCTAAAGTTATGGAAATGGAATACACGTATGATCTCGACAATGACATAAAAAGCCCAATTTGATCAACCAAGCCAAATTGGACGACCTGATTCGCGATTTGTCCCTGTCGAAAGAAAAGTCTGAGTTGTTGGGTTCCAGACTGATGGAATGGAACTTACTCCAGACAGGTGCCACGTAAAATTTGCAGCATACTATGATGTTGATCATGGTGTCAGCTTTATATTGACTATATTTTAAGCAGTCTTAAAGCTCACACACTGTTAATTGGAATATTTGCGGTGATTTGTAGGTTGTACTAAGAATTCAGACTGTAGAAACAAAACACATATGCTTTCTATGCCTATGGAATAGTCGCAATAATAAGAAACACTAAACAGTGTTGGTCACTTAGAAATTCACTTGTGGTCGCACAGCACAACGTTCAACATGACTTTTTGAGTATCATAATAAGATTTACCTAACTCCACTCCATATCAAACTGGGTCTCGTAAAATAGTATGTTGCAACGATGGATCAAACAAATCGTGGTTTTCAGTACCTAAAAAACAGATGAAAACTTACGCAAAAATTAAAGCAGATGTCTTCGTTGGACCAGAAATATAAAAGTCGATTCAAGACACATTGTTCAGAGTGGAGTTCATGGAACAAGAACAAACAGCTTGGAATGCATTTATGCTTGTCGTGCACAACTTCCTTGGGAACCATGAGCAGACTTGCTAACAGCCTACCAGCACATCGCTTCCGAATGTTACTAAAAATGCATTTCTTGCATTCGCATCTCACCTTCTTTCCGTGAAGTATGAGAGCCGTTAGTAATAAATAAAATATTCTACCAGGAAATGTCTACTATGGAATCAAGATATCAAGCTCGCTTCAATCCCAACATGATGGAGAATTACGGTTGGTTTTTGCAGAGAGCAACAAAAGATGTGCACAAGTGGACAGCACGAAGATCTGCTTACTTTTAAACCAAGTCAATTGTCAACTAAACCCCTGACTCATTTCCCAGATAAATAAACATTTATAATTCACTTTTTAATTATAACATTTAGTGTTTTCATCCCAAAATACGCACATTACTTTCCTAAAAAATTTTCACGATACCAATTTGACGTAGTTAATAGCTTTATCCTTAACTATTACACGTGACGTGCCTAAGCAAATCTGATTGCAGTTTTGTATTCAGCGCATATGAATTACGATAAGGTACGTATTTTCAATCCAGTAACAGGGAAAAAAATTGTTTTGTTACGTAGTGTAATTGGAAAGAACATTAAAAGTAAATATGAGAGATATGAAATAAGCGATTTGTCAAACAAAGTCTGTATCATTTTAAAAGTTTATTCATTTAACACAGAAGTCTTTTCAGAAGTACGAATCTAAAATTTAAAAGTACGATTGCGTTTGTTTTGATGTATTTTACACGCAGCATAACTGCCCAAAAAATACTTTTTTTAATAAATAGTTGTCAAATACATTTACATAAAACAAATGAATTTTACTAAGGTGAAAACGTATTCCGGGTTTGGACCGTGTCATTGTTGTAACCGAAGTTACCAACGTTTCGCTCACAGGGGCTTGAGAGAAATCGATGAACTCAAACAAGCAACCGAAATGTAACTAAGAACTTCTCAAAAGTTAGGTAATCAACTTGTGTACCAAGCCAGATTCTAAACTTTGAAAAGGTGAGAAAGAAAACGATAAACTTGAAAAAGCAAACGAAAATCTAACTACATCAACGTCTAGAAACTAATAAATTTGAACTCCAAGATCTTCTTGTGAGCTTTGATGTCACTTCACTTTTTACTAAAGTTCCTATTAAGGATTCGCTTATTATCATCGAACAGATTCTGTCTCAACACGGCAAGGACTTGAGTTTGGTTCCTCTTATTGACAGGTGTCTATCCTCCACTTACTTTCAATTTGATAACAAGTTTTACGAACGAAGTTTCTGGTGCTGCTATGGATTCTCCTCTATCACCTGTTGTAGCTAACATTTTTATGAAATCCTTTGAAGCAGTTGCTTTGGAATCATCAATAATAAAACTTAAAGTTTAGTTTAGGTATGTTGACGACGCGTTTATTCTTTAGTCTCATGGTCATCTCGAAATGTCTAAGTTAAGATCGCCTTAACAATCAACACTTAGATATCAAATTTACTATGGAAATCGAAAGTAATGGTTCTCTCCCATTTCTTGACGTTTTTGTGACTCGTAAGCCCGACGGACTTCTGGGTCATTCTGTTTATCGCAAACCCACCCATACGGACAGATACTTTCATGCTTCGTCTTATCATCATCCTGCACAGAAACGTTTTGTTATTGAATATTTGGTTCATCCTGTTTTTTCTATTTGCCAACCTGAGAATCTAGACTCGGAACTCCGTCCTCTTACTAGAACCTTAGTGAACAATGGTTATAAGAAGCAAGATATTCATAAAGTTATTAATCGTCGTCTACATCCACGTACTCGATTACCTAAGGACATTTCTACTCCTGAATCTAATCCGAAATTGGCTTTTTTACCCTACATTCACAAGGTTACAGATCAAATAGAGAAACTTCGTAAGAATGGTATTAAACCCATATTCAACTCGGCAGGCAACATCTCCCAGATTCCTCCTTCTCCCAAGCACAAATTTCCTACACTTTCATCTTAAGGTGTATACCAAATTCCTTGTTCATGCGGTCTGGTGAAACCGATCGTTCCGTCATTACTCGCATTTCAGAACATGATCGTTGTATAAAGAAAAGGCATATTTTTAAGTCTGCGGTTGCTGAACATCATTTTACTACAGGTCACAAGATAGATTTTGATAACGTTTCGATGGTTGCCAAATCCCCATTCTTTTTTAACAGGAAATTCCGAGAGAGCATAGAAATTATCAAACACCCCAATAACTTCAATCGTGATCATGGTTTCGAGCTATCCGCTCTTTGGTTCCCGGTCATTAGTTCTTTATCGAAAACACGCCCTCTTTCAACCGTAACCCAATCAAAGTCGAGCTTAATCTTTGTTAAATTTTTGTTTGCTTTTTCAAGTTTATCGTTTTCTTTCTCACCTTTTCAGAATTTAGAATCTGGCTTGGTTCACAAGTTGATTCCTAACTTTTGAGAAGTTCTTAGTTAGATTTCGTTTGCTTGTTTGAGTTCATCGAGTTCTCTCACGCCCTTACGAAAGTGGGCGAAACGTTGGCAACTTCGGTTACAACAACAATGACGCGGTCCAAACCCGAAAGACGTTCTCATCTTAGTATAGACTCAGGCCCTGGAAGCCATCGCTATTACAAATTAATTTTGTCATAAGAGATTTATATAAATGTTAGCAAAAAAATTTTGTACATCTTCTTCCCGAAAGTATTTTCCAAATATTTGCATTTTGCCCATACCTGCAAAATAGCATTTTCTGGATTACTGATACAAATAACCAGTCTCTATTTTGCATGACTGTGTGCAAATGTTTTTAGGAAAAACAGTGTTGCAAATTGCAACTTTCTGCAATCAAAACTAGTGATTTTTTGTGAATATAACGTTAGTGTAGTTAATGTAGTACTAGCTAATACTAATCTGGATAATAATCTAAATATCAAATTTGAAATTAGAAAGTAGGCAGATGCTGATCACTGTTACCAACTATAAAATATCGAAAACTGCTGCCATGTGTAGACATGTTACAATTATTATCAACAAATAATGTAAATTATCGTCATTGTAACATTCGTTTTACAATATACTATAGTGTTTAATCATTATTAGTAATGTTTACGTTTTTAAGCAGTAAAGAATCACAAAGCTGATATTTATATCAACAACCAAACTATTTAAAAAACTAAGAACGAGATAACATTCTTTAATAGACATAAACTTGAATAAATGTATCCGCCTATTCTTATCCAGCATTTTATCATTTTCAGATAAATGAACAATTCCTAAAGCTAATGAACTGTAAATGTTTAATGCAAAAGCTTTTCAAAGTAAATAACTAAATATCCAATTTAAATTATAACTTTAATAAAGGAGCAATTAACTGTAAATTTTGTTTATACTCAAATATATACTTAATAAGTATTCAGAGTTTGTTAATTTTTCAGTGGAAATAAAACGACAAATATTATTGAACATACGTATAGTAATTACTACATATTAACATAACATTTTGCTTTAAACAAAAAAAATAATACATTTTTTGCAGTATTTTTTTTAAATTTGTTTAAAACAAATAAGGCAGAACAAAACCTATTTACGATACGAACTTTTTATAAGTGTAAATTTTAAACTTTTTGATGATATGACTTTGTTAGTTGTCATTAATAAGTTATAACTTATACCTAATTTAACTATTTTTTGAAATTCTATTCATGAAATATTTGACACCTGATAATGACAAGAAATGTCGAAATTAATTTAGTGTCGATAAAATTTTACGGTTTTACACAATACTCTAAACATTTATTTTTTATATAATGATTAAATATTACAACAATTAAAACTACGATTAAAACTGAAAAACAAACTGAAATTTGTGGTATTTAGTGTTGTTGCAAAATTGGGAATTTTTGAGACTGTGTGTTTTTTTGCAAACGTTTGATATACTTTGCGGGTTCAAAAAGCTGAAACCGTTTTGATACTTTTTCAGAAAATTAACAATGTATAGTTAGTACAAAAAAAAAACAAGTGGTTCTTATATGAATAAAAAACGTTTAGCCAAATTTAAAACTTTGGGCGATGAATTTAATTTAATTAATTTTTTGTGCTGCCCTCATCGGAAATATCAATATTGGTTCTGTCATGTATTGAATACATGCGCGGATTTATTTCTAGTGAAAATAAAGTAGACGCTTGATGTTAGCGTGCGAAAAAACAATCATGGTTTACGTTTTAAGAATTTATAGTTTTTCGTATTCTTCGAATAGTTTCCAGCTTACTAAATAAATACATGTAACCTAATCAAAGCCTTATTACACTACCCGAATGAAAGAAAACATTACATGGTGGCAGCCGGTGAAATATTAGGTTACGATATTTGAAACGGAACTGTTTTTTTAAAATAAAGATTAAAAAAACCGTACTCTGGGTGCGGAAAAAGGAAAATGTCTAAGAGTCGAGTTCCTGAAAATTTCCTGTTTAAAGGAAATGTAGCATCTAATTGGAAACTGTGGAAACAGAAATACAACATTTATATTCTAGCCAGTGGAAAATCAAATGAAAGTGATGAAGTGATGATTGCAATACTACTATGTTGCCTGGGTGATGAAGGAATACAAATATATAATACTTTCAAATATGCAGAAAATGAAAATAAGGACACGCTTAAAGTCATTTGGGAAAAGTATTGTGAACCGTTAAAAAATCAAGTGTTTGAGCATTATAAATTTTTTAAAAGAAACTAGCTACAGGGTGAAACCAATGAAGAGTTTGTTACTATGCTAAAAGAGTTTGCTGCCTCTTGCGATTTCAAAGAAAAGAATGTTTTGATACGTGACAGAATAGTTCTGGGAGTAAAAGACCTACGAATTCAAAACAGGTTGTTGGAATCCAGTGATTTAAGTTTAGCTGATGCAATTAAAATATGCAGGTCAATAGAAGCAAGCGTTGAAACACAAAAACACATTTCACAGGACTTTTGTGTGGATTCTGTCAATAAAGGTGCCTCTAGTAGCAGCACAGTTTAAAAAAGTAAATTAGGTAGTGGAACAAATAAACAAGGCAGCACTTTCAGTTGTTCAAGGTCTGGTATGAAACATATACCAGGTAAGTGTCCTGCTTTTAATCGAATATGCTCTAAATGCAAAAGTAAGGGTCACTACAGAAAATTCTTTAAAAATAATGAGAGCATTCATGAAATTAATGAAAGTGACGCAGAATAATCTACAGAACACTCTGGCAATATAGTTTCGTCAGTGAACAGTCAAGTAAATTCACTAGAATGGTTTGAAAAAATTCGTTGAATATAACAAAATTGAAATGAACAGTGTTCGTAATATACTGTCAAAACATTGTAAAGTGTTTTCGGGTGTTGGACTTGTAAATCGTACTTATAAAATTACCTTACAGGAAGATGCTGTACCTCGTATCACTGGCGCTAGAAAAATTCCAGCAGCTCTAAAAGATAGAGTGAAAAAGAAACTTGACGAAATGGACAAAGAAAATATCATTGTTCCTCTAAGTGAACCAACTGATTGGGTCCATCCAATTGTGATAGCTCCTAAGGTCAATGGTGATGTAAGGGTGTGCATGGATCCTAGGTCTTTAAATACATATTATGTTAAACGTGAAAACTATCATATACCAACCCAAGATGTTCTATTTAGTGAACTCGTTGGTGCTAAATATTTTACATTGCTGGATGCATCATCGGCATTCCTCCAGATTCCATTAGATAATGATAGTTCATTTCTATGTACAATTACCACTTGTTTTGGTAGATTCAAATTTCTAAGGTTACCTTATGGCATTTCATCGGCCCCGGAAATATTTCAAAGATTTATGTGTTAAACGATAGATGGTTTAAAATGTGTCATCGCTTATTTTGATGATGTCTTAGTTTTCGGAAAGACATTACAGGAGCACAATCAAAATTTAGACGCTGTGCTAAATAAAATTTCAAAATCTGGGCTTACCTTGAATTTAGAAAAGTCTCAATTCTGTAAGAATCGTGTTCATTTTCTTGGACATACTTTAAGTCAAAAAGGTATAGAAGCAGATGGGAAGAAAATCCAAGCAATCTCTAAGATGAAGTATCCCCAAAACTGTAACGACCTACAAAGATTTCTTGGAATGATAACCTATTTGGCCAAATTCATTCCAAATCTTTCTACAGAAACTTCTGTGCTTAGGAAAAATGATTGGCAATGGACTACTAATGAATCAAAGTGTTTTGACAGGTTAAAACAGTTGGTTACATCGTCACCTGTACTAGCATATTTTGATAGCAAAAAAAAGACAACCCTATTTGTTGATGCAAGTCCATATGGCCTAGGCGCCATGATCAGCCAATTGAGTATGCTTCTGCAGCACTTACACCTACTCAACAAAGATATAATCACATAGAAAAGGAACTTCTTGCAGTTGTATATGGTTGCGAGCGTTTTCATTATTACACATTTGGGCACAAGATCAAAATCGAAACAGATCACCGACCTCTGCTAAGTGTCCTTAAAAGGCCATTGGATGAATTATCCCCAAGAATTCAACGATTAGCTTTTCGATTGCTTAGATATGACTTTGAGATGTCCTATGTTCCTGGAAGGTTAATGCATGTAGCGGACACATTAAGTCGAGAATCTTTAAAAGTTAATAGAAATACAGATTATCTTGATCAACATTTAAGACCTACTCAGTGATCTCAACAAACTCTGATAATGAAAAAAGGCTGAAAAAAAGCTATAGAGGAAGATTGTGCACTTCGAAAAGTAAAGTAGCTATACATGGTTGGCCTAAACACAAATCGAGTGTCCCAAGTTCTGTTAAACCCTTTTGGACTCTGAAAAGTGACATCTTCTTACATAAAGACGTACTATACTAGCATTAGAATGTCTTCCGGGTTTGGACCGTGTCATTTTTGTTGTAACTGAAGTTGCCAAGGTTTCGCCCACTTTTGTTAGGGGGTTCATCAGGGCGTGAGATAAATCGCAAAACTCAAACAAGCAACCGAAATCTAACTAAGAACTTCTCAAAAGTTAGGTTACCCACTTGTGAAACTAGCCATAATCTAAACTCTGAAAAGGTAAGAAAGGAAAAGATAACTTGAAAAAGCAAACGAAAATCTAACAAAGAACCACTACCGAGTTAAGTAATCAACTTGTGAACCAAGCCAGATTCTAAACTTCGTAGAAGTGACTTAAGAAGAAATAGTCTCCGTATTTCCGGATGGTTAAGCTCGATCCTGATTGGGTTACGGTTGTTAGGGGGCGTGTTTTCGATAAATGACAAATAATCGGGAACCAAAGAGGGGATACTTCGAAACCATGATTGCGATTGAAGTTATTGGGGTGTTTGATGATTTCTATGCTTTCTCGAAATTTCCTGTTGAAAAAGAATGGAGATTTGGCAATCAAAATCTATCGAACGAGCAACATCTTCTAGAAAAAGTTACTAGTGTATTTAGAATATTTGACGTTTGCCGGCGTGAAAAACTCCTTTTCTTGTGTATGGACAAAATTGAAGACGCTGGTCGATTTTGAATTGTTACATTGGATGATACAAAAAAACAAGTCTACAAGAAAGTTCACTACCACAAAAGACGACACCCTTTCAAGGTTGTACTTTATGTAGAAAATACACAGCACTTCGACAGTCAGGCTTAGAAAATCAACGTGTTTTCGTGGACTATAGAAACGGCAAGTGCACGCGAAAATTTGTCGGAATTCATAAATTGGAAAAATTGGAAAAATTCTAAGAAAAGTTTTTAAATTTGAAAGAGCCTAAAAAGTGCACAGGTCATAGTTTCAAATGATCTGCTGCTACTATATTGGTTGAAAATGGAGAAGATCATTTCACGTTGAAGAGATTTGAGGGTTGGAAATCGTTCGCAGTGACAGAGCAATATGTTGAACAATCCATTAGTAAGAAGATCAAGATTTCCAAACAACTTTTTAATTAAACCGATAGTGCTTCAACCTCAATTTAAACATTAGAAAATTGCAATGATTCATAAATGAAGAAACTCATTATTTCAGGCAATATCAGTTACTCTTTTCATTTCGGTTATTATTCTCATACTAAATAGTTTTTTTTAATTAAAATGTTGTAATTGACATGAATAAAATTGATTAAGAAAACACTCACAATTTTAATGAATAATCTGTCAAAACTAAAAAATATTTGCCAATGCCGATATAGGTATCATATGAATGAGGGATAGAGTACTGATAGACCCTAAATAGCAGTATGGTGTGATGGAAATAAAAGTATTACTGGAAAGTAACATATACAGGGTGTTAAAACTAAGTTGTAACACCTAAAAATAGCAGTTAGAACTCATTAAAACAAACAAATTTTCTTGGTTCAAGTTTTTATTTGAAGCCCCAGTTCATAGTAGTTGGCGTTTTTTTGTTTTTCGAAAAAACGTCATTACTCCCTTATTTTAAAGAATAATTAAAAAATATAAAGACTTTCAACATTTTCTTTCGGTTCTCTAAAACATTTGTATTCACAATTATTTTCTATTTTATTAAGTAACAAAATGGCGACCGTTCAAAAATTACAAAGCAAGATATTTTGAAAACCACTCAATCGTTTTTTTTAATCTGTCCGAAAAAGATTTTATTCGAATTGAATTAAAAGGTAAATTTCAACAATGATTTAAAATAAAGTAAGTTTGCTGCCATGAAACAAAAGAATTAAACAAGAAAAACAAGAAACAAACAAACAAAAATAAAACAATGAAACAACAAGAAAAATACTATTTTCAAGCTGCTCACCATTCGCAACAAGCCCGGCAGCATGTTTTAATGTTGGAAGTGACACCTGCAAGAGCTGCCTGCTTGTCTTTTATATTTTCTGCTGCAGCTACTATTCTAGCCACCAGTTCTATTTCGGTGTTTACTGTTGTCTCATATGCAGAGGTCTTAATCTGATCCCAGAAAAAGAAATCTAGGGGAGTTAGGACGGGACTCCGGGCTTACCACGCAATATTTAGTAATGCTGTGTGACCCGGTGCTCTATCATGTTGAAACTAAAGTCTTCGTCTGATATTTAGCGGTAAGTCATTAAGAAGCTTTGACAAATCGTTATTTAAGAAATTACAATATTTTTCATGATTTAATTTGGGAGAATGTAGGGTCTAATAATGTTGTCCCCTACGATTTTAGCCCATATATTTACTAAAAAACGTCGTTGATGCGCAAGAATAAATGTTGCATGAGGATTCTCATCACACCACGGGTGATTATTGCGAGAATTAAATACACTGTCCCTTGCGAAACAAGCTTTGTTTGTAATTAAAATAAACATTTAAAAACGCTTCTAAAGATTGCAACGTTCAAGAAACACACGACAAGACAACAGTCTTGGCTGGAAGTCTTCAGGTTCTTAAGCTTACACTTTTTGTCTAGAGAATGGATGGTAACCTTCTTCTTTCAGAATTTGTCTCTGACCAACGTCTACATAATTTTTTAAAATTGCGACAACTTGGTTGCTGACGATTTGGATATCTTCTCTACGAGCTTTTAGTGCATTACGTCTTGCCTCTCCAAAAACATGTCAAAAAGTTCAGCGTTTTGATAATTATGCATTTTTATACACAAATTATGCTAAATACGCAGTAAAGTGCTAAACGTTTCAAGATGAAGCAGTAAATACATTTTTTTTTGAAAATCAAGATATTTCTAAACAAAAGATGAAAAAGTATTTAAGTTTGAACGTACAAACTAAAAAACGCGTGCCTCAAGTTTGAAGTATGCGCATATTTTTCGGCTTTTGTTTCGTTGTTTAATGGCAGCAAGCTTACTTTCTTTTCAATGATTGTTACAGTTTGTTAAAATTTATCTTATACTTCCATTTGACTAAAAGCTTTTTTGAAGAAATAGCAAAAAAATGTTTCAGACAAATGTTATAATAGATCGTTTTTGGATGTGTAAATGCTCTATTTTCAAAAATCGATCAAGTGATTTTCGAAATATCTTGTTTTGAAATTTTTGATCGGTCGTTATTTTGTTATTTGATAAATTAAAAAAAAAACAATTGTAAATACAATTCTTGTAGAGAACCAAAAGCAAATTCTTAGTAATTCTTAAATATGCCTTAAAGTAAGAGAGTAATGACGATTATTCGAAAAACAAAAAAAAACGCCAATAACTATGCACTGGGGCTCCAAACCACAAATATGAACTAAGAAAAGTTGTTCTTTCAATGACTTCTAACTGCCAGTTTCCGGTGCTACAACTTTGTATTAACGCCCTGTATAAACAATTTACCAAATGCTACAAAAGGCCGTCTTTGAGATGTTTCTTGTAAAAATTGTTTTATTTTTATGATTTTAAATTTGTAGTAAATAAATGGTTTTACATAATGGTAAATAATACTATATAATATCAAAGTGCGACAACAAAATAAAAAGCATGAACTATGAGTTTTCACCATTTTCATACATTTTATAAATATTAGGTTTTAATAAGCAATTCTTTAACTTTAATCTGCTCAGGTTACATTCAGTTCAATCATAATAGAATTTAAAAATTATTTTTATTCATTCGTGAAAAGTTGAAGAAAATTATTTGTAGTTATCAAAATAAAGTTTGATACTTGAAACATTTGATTGGACAATTTAGAATACTACTTTATTTTAACTTTATTTACTCTTTTAATAAAATATAAATAAACTTAAACAGACAAAAGACAATGGTTCATTGTACGAAACAGTTTTGAAACTGCGGATCCCACACATTAAAAAGTTAATCGTGCGCTATTAAAAAGAAATCGCAAAAACGACTACCTGAAATTTGTGTTTTAAGTTATATAAGCAATAAAATTTACGTATTTATGCTGCACTAAAGAAAAAATATGTGTATTTTTAGAAATTTTACTTCTTACGTGTAATTCATAAAATATTTTTACACATTACATAGTTATTTTAATTGGAATTATTAAGATGAGTAATTTATTTCACTATGTATGTTTTTTTTGTTACGGAATGCGTAAATATAATTTCTCAAATGGTGGCCTGGTAACATTACTAATTTTGAACAATTAAAAATAAGGAATTAATGCAAACATAAAGTTAACAAGCTTAATAAAACTGGTATTTGCGTTTAACTGTATAAAATAAATTGTTTATTTTGGCGAGAAGATTATAAACACAAGTGTTCACGTTTTGTTGAAATTAATGTTCATGATCACAGTAACGATAACAGTTAGAAAAAAAAAGATTACGATGTGTATTGAACTTTAAATTATTATGTTATTTGTACAGTATCTATTTTCAAGATTTGTTACGAACAGTGTACTTTAATACAGTGGTGTTACGAATGGTTTAGCAACAATAAAAAAAAACTATGTATATAAATGTACACTCAACTTATAAATAAACGAAACAAAGTTTTAGTGATGTAAACCAGGTTTATTATAAACTACCGCTTTTTTAACAGCGGGTAAAATTGAAAAAAGTTTATGAAGATATATGTATGTATACTTAATTAAAATTATGTAATTCCTTACTAAATACGGCGATACTAACAGTAACCAATTACAAAATTTTAGCACATACGTACTTTTAAGTAAGTTTAGTGTTTTAAGTACTAGAATTTTTATAACATTTTAACAAATTTATTTATTTACATGCTGTTAAAGAAGCGGTCCTTATTAACAAACCTGGTTTAAACTCCTAAAACTTTATTTTTACCCAAAATTTTGTCTCGTTTATTTATGAGTTGAGTGTACATGTTTTTATAGCTACATTCTTATATAAAACCGTTTTAGATTATACGCAGATTTGTGTAACTCTTTTAAATAATGATATAAATATAAGAGACCAATGAACTACCAATCGATTACGCACACAATTTTTAGATGTTAGATTGCATTTAATAAAATACCTCAAGAAGCTATAAAATAATAAATCAAAGTAAATAAATATATTTACATGAACTTTAAAGACGATTATAGATTTTGTACGAAAACATAAAATAACAAAAACAAAACAAGCATTAAGGCATTATAAAAAGAAAACTCGCAAAAGATTTAGAAAATCATGAAGTCATGCGATAAAAAGAAATTAATTATATATTGTTTAAAAATTATTTTAATAACTCGATTTTTTTCTTTTCTTTAATGAGAGTAAGAGGAAGTATTAAAAATAAAATAGCAGAAGTGAAGAGGTGAAATAAGTGTCAAAGAAAGAAATAGAAGAAAATAAAGTAGGATAAGTAGTAACCTAATTAATAGAAGAATAAATAAACGACAAGACAACATTGACAACAAGCAAAATTTAACTTTGAATATACGATTAAACAGCTATTCATAGGTAAACAACAAGCAGAGACGGACTTAAGAAAACATTTAAATATATACCACATATAGAAATTAACAGTAAACAAAAATTAAATAACATAACGCCACGCCGATAAAAGGGAACAATTTACGACAGGTAGACCGGAATTGACCTCTTTGCGCGGCGAAGATGTGGTGGCTTAGAGATCATATAAGGGAAATGGAGAAAATGTAGAAGATACTAGCAGAGATCAACAAAAAACAAATAAATTAAAGGATCTAGATAAAGAAACAAAAAACATGAATCGAAAATCAGATAAAAGAAACAACGAAATGCAACAAATAAAGAAAAAAAATGTAGAAATTCTCATGTAAAATGAGAAACTCAAGATAGCGATAAACTCACAAAACACTAAAATTGAAATACTGGAAAAAGAGATAAAAAAGAAAAAAATCAGAAAAGATATTGGAAAATAAATACAACGAATCAGAACTAGAATTAAAAGAAAAAGTGAGAGTAATCCTCAGAGACGCGGAAGTTAAAATAGAAATGGAAAAATAAATACAAGAAATTATAAGATTAGGAAGGAAAAAAAGGGTAATATGAGAAACAGAGCAATAATGATAGAAGTATTAACATAAAACAAAATGCAGGAAATAATAGAAGCCGCAAAAAACCTAAAAGGAAAGAATATTTGGATAAACGATAACTACCCAAAATAAATACAGGAAGAAAAAAAAAGAATAATAAAACATATAAAACAAACAAAAAAGCATGCGATACAATGCAAAAATACAATATAACAAATGACAAGTTGAAAACGAAATCTACACACTGGAGCAATTAGAGAGGATAGATCAGTAGAGGAAGTAAATTAGAAAGGAACAAAAGGACTATTAAAAGAGAAAAGTAATAATGGAAAAAATGACGATGGGGACAAAAATCTGTAAACAAGAACGATTAGTAAAAGATCTCACAAAGAAGATGAGGAAGACATAGATATAAGAAAACAAAAGAGAACAACAACATACACTAGACGACTTCCAAAAAACTGACAAAGGAACAGATCAGGGCAGTCAAAAAAATAAACGACCGCTATGAAAAAAGAACTAAAGAGAAAAAAGAACTATAAGATAAAACAAATAAGAAAGATGGAGGAAATATAAATGTGAAAATAGAAACATGGAAAACAACATAACATAACGGAAGAATTCAAAATGCAGCTGATAGGAATAAGTGAGACAAAGAAATGAAAAACTTAAAATCGGAAAATACAGTATATTTTACTCTGGAGTGGAGATGGGACAAATAGCAAAAGGGGGAGTCGAAATAATAATATCGGAGGGACGGAGGCAAGAGTAACTAAGTTTAAGCCGATATCGTCAAAAATAATGTACATAAAGCTAGAAATGGAAGAAACTTGGTATGTAATACAACTGTACGCGCAAGTAGAAGGAACAAAGGAGGAGGTAATGGAGGATTTCTATATGAAGCTGTAAAGCACACTAGATGAAACTAAGGAAAAAAGCAAGAAGGTCATACTGATGGGAGACTGGAATACGAGGATAGAAAATAACAAAGAAATAGGAATGGGGTGGATGGGGACAAAGCACAAAAACTAAAAATGGAAAAAGGATGATCAGATTCTGTCAAATAAACGATTTAATGACAGAAAATTCCTTCTCACAACAACCAACCATCAGAAAAATACACATTTATAGCAGAAGGAAGAGAAGTAAAGAGCTACTTAGTATACACACAAGAAATGAGACAATAAATAAAGATGATTAGGACGCAGAATAGAGCGGAAATAAGAACACTTCATAGGTTAGTAACAGCAGAACTGAAATGGAGGAAGATAGAGCAGATAGAGAAAAATATTAGAATAGCAATTAAAAGAATAAAGTATGCAAATCTGAAGAAAAGATACTAAGAAGAAACAGATAGTGAATTTGAAAAAATAGAGAGAGAAATGTAGATATAATCTAGAAGACCGATGGAATAAATTTAAACATGCAATACTACGAGTAGCAGAAGACATATGCGGAAGATTAAAAGTCAACACACATAGCAAGAGGACAGGTTGGTAGAATGTTGAAATATAGGAAGTAGTTCAAAGAAAGAAAAAAACATGGAAACAATGTAACAACACAAAGTTGTAACAGGACATAATAGAATACCATATAGAGAATATCATAGAAAGAAGGTGAAAGAATGGATAAGCGAAGGAAACAAAGAGCTGGAAAGACTTTGGAGATGAAATGGAGCAAAGTTAAAAAGTAAATAATAGAAGGTTCTACAGTAAAATAAAAGCCTTAAAAGGTGACAAAAAAGAGAAATAAAGGGCATAAGAAACAAAAATAACATTTAAAGGACAAACTTAGAGGAAATAATAGAAACTTAGAGGGAACATTATAAAGATAAATATGATAATGAGGAAGAGGAACGAGCAATACAAACGATAGACAAGCAATATGAAATGGTGAACAATAATATCCAGACAAAAAAAATAAGCATAGATAAAATAAAACAAGGACTAACAAACATCCGGATAGAAAAAACGAGCGTTGCCGATAATATAGTTGCTGGAAATAATGAAGGAAGCATGGAGAACAAACGTGATACCGAAAAAATGGTAAGAAAATTTGATAGCACCAATCCACAAAAAAAGTGATGGATTTAAGTGCGATAATTACAAAAATATATGCTTGTCATCAGTAGCATTCAAACTATACACAAGAATGGTAGTAAACAGATTCAGAAAGGTGATAGAAGTAATTTGAAAAAAAAAACAATCAGCATTTAGAAGAGAGAGAAAAATTACGGATAATATTTTTATATTGAAAAATTCAATAGAAAGAAGAAATGAAATAGAAAAAAAACTATACATTATGCTCACTGATTTTAAAGCGACTTTTGCTTCAATTGACCGAAATGACCTATGGAAAGTCAAGTCAAGAACTCAAAATCAATCAGAAAATCATAAAAGTAACTAAAAGTGCATACAACAAAGTAAAAGGAAAAATACAAATGGGGGAAAAAGATCAAAACATTTTGATATGAATAGGGGAATTAAGCAAAGAGATATCCTTAGCTCGAGGCTATTTATATTAATAATGGACAAAAAACCTCCTAGTAACGATATGATGCACAAATATGCTACCAGTAAGAATAGAAGGACTGTTATACGCCGATGACATAATATTAGGGCGGATACACAAAATAAATTACAGTCCTCATTAACATTTGGGTAGAGGAGATAGAAAAGATGAATATGAACATTATCACCAACAAATGTAAATACATAAAGATCTGTAAACAGAAAGAAAATATAAGAATCAGAGACCCGATAATATGCGAAGGAGAACATATAAAGATGGTTTCAACATGCATGTATCTAGGAGTGATGTTCACAAACGATGGAAAAATAGACCTCGAAATAACAAACAGAGTAAGAGAGATTCGGCAAGAGAGAAATAGAACAAAAACAAAGTCTCAAGTATACAACTCCATCAGCATGCCAACATTACTATACGGTAGTGAAACATGGGTAACAAATAAAAAACATGAAAGCATGATAAATGCAGCTGAAATAAAACAATTAAGAAGAATTGTGGGAAAAACAAAAATGAACCGTATAAGAAGGTATCGTATTAGAGAAGAATTAAGACAGAAACCGATAGAAATAAAAATCAAGAAGAGAAACCTAGACTGGTATGATCTCATAATTAGAATGAACAGACCAAGCTGGTAAGAAGAATGATGGAGGAGAAAAGACATGCGAAAATAAAAAAGGGAAAACCGAGAAAACAATGGATGGAACAGATAGAAGAGATAGGGAGAGAAAAAGAGAAGTAAGACACTACAGCAAATGAAGAAAATGGCCGCAGACCGGAAGAAGTGGAAGACATGGATAAATGAAGTTTAAGGAATACCATCTCCAACGTTATGAAGGGGCATAAGAAGATAACGAGAAGAAGAAGAAGAAAAGTAAAACAATTTCTGAAACAAAGAACTGAAAATTAAGAAAGATTGGAGAAGTAATTAAAATTATTACATTTCACAACTATTTACCTTTTATTTGCTAATATTAATTTTTCCACCAATTACACACAAGCTACGTCTAGAGTTTTTATAGTAGTTTTCCTTTAGACCTTTAAGCAAATGCTGTAGTTAAACAAATTTGCGTCAATTATCTAGTTCTTTTACGATTTATTGTTTTTAGTTTCCTTACTTTTATAATTGTCAATTTAATTTTACTGCCTGACGAAGAACTTAACTAAAAATAAAAAAAAAGATATTGAATAAATACTATGGAACAATATTGTTAATCGATAATTGCTAAACGAATATTTAATTGATATTGTGTCTGCAATATGTTGAGATAATAATCATAAACTGTTAGTGTACTCTGCTAGATACATCTATACAAGACATACAAAAAATAGTTTTTTGGAAAATTTGTTTAAACTTACAAATCACACATTTTGAAAAATGCCGAATTTCAAATTTTGCTGAAGTATTCACTTTATTTTGCAATACCTTGTTAAATTTTAGGGTATTCTTGTTAATTTCAATTTTGACTTAAGATGTACTATTTAACTTAACAGTTTTAGAAAAATTACTGTTTACAGTCCTTTAACAGATAAATTATATCTTCGAAACTAAATTAGGTGTTGTGGTTTTGATTATTATGTTAAACAACAACTCGTAAAGTGTGGTCAAAAGCAAGATGGAAAATAGAGAACAATTAAAAATGATGATCCATAAAAAAAACTAAATGAACAATCCAAGCAAATGCGATTATAGATAAACGTTTCAAAAACGAAAGAATTGACACATACAGAAAAATATCTAAATATAACCATACATAACCAGACATTCGACCAAGTAAACGAATACGTATTAAATTAAATACAGAAAAACAGGTAACAAAAAGTACAAGGAGAAGAAAACTAAAATGGTTAGTAGACTAAGCCACATAATAAAAAAAAAAACAGAAAAACCCGCAACACCGGCGTAACTACAGGACAGCCTGTCTGGGTCGGGCACTCTCCAAGCCTGTACAGGCCACTTCAAGAAAGATGTAATAGACACGTAAATAATGTCTTTTTATGAACAACGAAATTACCCCCTCCCGCCTACCGCGAAAGTTTAGTTACTCGCCTGCCCGCAACACCTTAGAACAAATACAAATAACACTGCCAATATCGTTGTACTTTTTTTTGAAAGTAAAATTGTTTGACTATATTTTAAGAATGTGTGCTGAAGTAAAAAGCTTTTAGCTTACTATGAAAAAACGATCGCAAAATGATCAATTTCTGAGCGATCAATACTTAATGATGGCGACCCCATGATCATATGATCGGGATCATTCCGACCACTGAAAAATAAATAAACCTACAATCAAAACCAGATTGAGTAAAGGTTGAAAGGTTGGTATTAAACCACTCAGATGGAACGTTTCCAAAATATACCAAAGCTTCGTATTTTAAGATTTATCAAATGCTATCTTTTAAGAGACATTGCACGCAACTCTTCACAGAAAGAAATGCTGTATCACAATTTTACACAAGATTGTGCATAACTGTATTGTTGATGATATTACTACAATTTTTTATATTTATACGCACGCTTTTATTTAATACGTTTGGATAAATAGGTTATGAAGTTTTATTTGACAAATTGTTTGAAAAATATTATAAACTTTATATGTTTTGTATTCGACAACAATGTGCTAGTATTTTGCACAATTTTGTTTTAGTTTCTCGTACAGCTTTAATAATATATATTACAATAAGATTATGCAATTCTTTTAAACTCGGAGTAAAGAAAAAAATTGAACGAACTGTAGAATAGCAGTAATTTTTTATGGTGAACGTTCCCTCTCCCGGAAAATATGTGAACTAACTTTAAAAATTTGAAGCGATAAATGTTTCAACCAATCACAATTAGCAAGTACCGTCCGCTGAAAAAATGTCTACAATCAAAATTCCTTGATTGCGTTGGGTTTGTTTACATCTTTACCTCCTGTTTTCTGAAAAATTCGTAGTTATTCAGTTAGTTTTTGTCAAGACTTTTTGAAACGCTGTTATTTGAACAAGGTAAGTGTATTTATAACATTTTTTAAGTGTAACCTTTGTAGCTTAACCCAAAGGCTTAACCTCACTCATTACTTTAAATTCTGTATTTAATTCCATCGTTAATTCTACGAACAACAGCTAATTTCTGATGGAGATTTTTACATTACTTACTTTCTGTATTGTTTCAGCTGTTATTTATCAACATGAAATCTAAATCGAAGAAAACCATTCATTTCGAAGCAAGAAACATTATTAAAAATGTTGTGAAGTTTTTCGATAAATTCTCCCTTTAGAGAAGGCAACCAAATTAGCTGCTGTAGCAACGGGCAAATCAACCACATTTATAAAAAAATCTGGAGTGAGTCGATAACAAGCAGTATTGGAATTTTAAGATATCCCTCGAAGAAAAAAGTAAGTATATAAAATAAGTATACCATTTAAATATAAATTAATAATGCTCTTAAGATTTGCAATGTTTTATTGACAATTCACCCAATATATGTTACTTTTAAGTAAATAACATTTAACCAAGATGCATAAAGTTTTACAATAAAAAGCTATACGAAATAATGATTTGCACAATATTGTGCAAAATTAACCAATGAGAATATGTATCTAGATAATATACCACTGGGTAAAAATACTTCAAGCATAGTTTTAAAAAAAGTATGACAACATTGTGTAAAACGTTACTATCTATTTTAGAGCATTTTTTAAACAAATTGTGATGTGGTGCGATCAATTTAAAATGTAAAAATTGCTTATATGTAATGAAAAAAAACTGTACAATTTAATCTGCACAAATGAATGCAATAAAACTGCACAAATTGGTCTTGTCACTTTTTCAGACCCAATTTGTGTACTTTTGATTAACAATTCAATTGTAGATAAAATATACAAAGATTTCTCTCTGTGTTCACAGTACCAATTACCAGTTATTCTAATTACAGCAATAATATGACAGCAAAACAAAACATTTAGCACGTTATAAATGTTTGTAGAATTGTAGAATTTAATAAACTTATTTATGGAAAGTACTTTTGCTTGCTTAGCTTTATATGCAATTGATTATTTCTTTAAGTATGCTCGTGCTTTTAGATATCTTAAAATATTTACGTTTTCATGGACCACTAACAATGCTTTTACCATTAAAATTTACACCAAAGCGAAGAACTACACATTTTCTGAGACTATAACGAAACTAATTAATATTCTACCAAAAACTCCAAAACAAACTTACCAAATCGAATAGATACGTCAGCATTACTTTCTCATTGACTTCATGGACTGCGTTTTTATTTCCTTCCATATTGTTTTTTAAAAACAGTTTAAAATCAACAAATTAAACACTTGTCATAGATACTCAATTATTCCTAGATGTCAAAATTCCGAAATCAAATTTAATTTCCTAAATTGCAAGAATGATTTCGGGAAACCTTTACAGTAACTCATCTCCTCGTATGGTAACATTTGAACTCGTTACTGTAAAAGAGTTTTCCAAACTGATAACGTAAAATACTGTTTCATTATAAGACAACATTATTCAAATACTGTAATACAAAAAACCCGAAAACAAAATAGCAGTTTTTGAACTACTGATACAAATAACTATTTTGACTACAACGCCATACAGCTCCACCTAGCAGCTTGAGGATTATACTAACATTTGCTTTATGTTTTTAAACAAAAAATTTAATTATTTATCATTTCAATTGAAAATATAATAAAATACACATTGATAACGTTTTGTTATAAACCACGATTACATACTTTCAAAATGTAATTTGGTTCTATTAAAATGCATTATATGTATCATAAGATCTACTTAACACTATTTAATTTTTTATTTGTCTTTTGCACCAAAACATTTGAGTAGTTTTTATTCCACTTGCTTTATCTGCAATAACTAAAAATCTTGAGTCATTTGGGTTGATGCAATAATACGTTTTGTATCTAATAATGAGAGATGATTAGATACTCATTCATGTAATTCAAAACTGTATTTACTGAATAATCTCATCTTTAAAGTACAGTAAATTTTAAAAAAAAATCATAATTCCAAAGATCGTCAACAAAGATGTACGACAATATACATTTTGTAGCATGATGATTTATGTTTAGTAACATCGTTTAATAATTAATAGTTGTTTGAACTACTTTTACAATAAAAAATAATTATTATTCTGTTAATGAACGAACATTAAGATAAATTTAATAACTACATGTAAATAACTTGTTATCAAGTTTAGTTTAAATTAAACTAAAGCGTTGTTGTTTTTCTGAATCGAAGTCTATTATATAATTAAAAAATATTTACCAGTTAAGTATTGATATGTGGTTAATTAGTTGAGATAATCATAAATTGTTACTTCTCTTAGTACATATAGATCACCAACGCTGAGAATCATTTATTATAATCGTATTCAACATGAAGATTGTTTTATTGTTAGTTTTAATTTCATCAGCGCTCTCAAAAAAGGTAAGGTAGTGTACACACGTATCTATGTAAATTATATAATCTTCCTATTTTTAGATACCTGATCGGGTTCATGAAGTTTGGGGTCAGCTAATTGCGCCATATTCCGATGAATGTGTAGAGTCTTCGAAAGTGAACCCGCACCAAGTTAAAAACATGCTAACACATATGCACGTGCCAAATAATGAACAATTCCACGACTACATCAAATGTATCTATGAGAAGCTAGAAATGTTAAAACCAGACGGAAATTTTAATGAAGAATTAATTTTGTCAAAAGCTCATTATTTAACTAAGGATTTTCTAATAAGGTGTATAAAAAATGCGGAATTGGAGCAAAATCTCTCTAAAAAATCTTACATTCTTTGTAATTGCGTTGTGGAAGGGTTAGTTGTTGATTAATTAAATTATAAACAATAAATCATAAAAAGATATAACATATTAAAAACATTAAAATACATGTATTTTTTTACTTTAATTATACAAAATAATAGTAAGGTAATAGAATTTGGGCTTAATAATAATTTCAAAGGGAAGTAAAAATTGCAAAAGAAAATCAGGGTTTGAACAGATTCTAAGACTTTTATAATTTAATGCCAAAGTTTCCAAATACAGGTATAGATATAGATTTCTTATTTTATTTATTTAAAAAATTTTAATCTTTGTTTCCCGTCTTTGCCAACTTTTTCTATTTGATTTTTATAGATTATGCTTTTAGTAGTCTTTTTACTTTTTTTTCAATTAGAAGTTTGTCCCAATCCCAATCACGATATTTTTATTTTTTTGGTTCTTAACTAATAGATTAGATAATAACGATGATTTCAAAAGCGGGTTCTTAACTTCACTTGAACTACGTCTTATGTGATAACGTTATTTTAAATTTATTTTTATTTTTAGTGTCAATAAATTCCTGAGAAGAAAGGTGTAGTTCTTAGAACAGTGAATTAAACCATTGAGTAATAATTTAATTAAACATTTTTATTAACGGTGTCAACAAACTATTTAATTCTACAGGTCCGTGATTTTTGATTATTTTTACTCCTAATTTTTAATTATTTAAACGTTTTATGGAAATTTGTTTGCTTATATTGATGCTATGATTCTATTAAGCGGCGAATACTGTATTTCTAAAGTTGCCATAGTTCTATTGACACTGAAAATGTTTGCTGAGAATGTTAAGTGTTGACAAGATGAATTGAAAAACATACAAGAATACAACAAATTATTTCACAAAAAGAATGCAGTATGCTTACTGTTTCGATAGACTTTATTACGGTCTTCCTCATTTTTTTTAGAATGTCACGGATTACATTAAAATTGTGAATTATGCAGTGATAATTTTGATAACGACGTGACCATCGGGTCTGTATATTTTATTTATACTTAGCCCGTAATGCAGCACACAAATTACAACCGCAACAAGAAAAAATAAACATGCAAGTGCAAATCAAAAATTCTCGTGCAATTCGCAAAAAACACATAAACTTGTTATTTCGGGTATGATTATCTAAATGAGTGGCATCTTTGGTTATTGGCATTATTAGCGAAATTCGATTAATATTTACGCTTGCCACTTTTAACGCAAAAACTGAATGATATGACCTATTTGAATATATTCTTGCCTTTAATTTTTGAAAACGACGAAATTTTTGGAATTTTTTACAAGGAGATGGTTACGTACTCTGACGTTATCTTATTTCACAAAAAAAATGTACTTTTTGACCAAATCTTCAAGAAAGCTGTAAGTTTTTCAAGAAGAAATTGGCCCCTCCAAGCTCCCCTGCCCTCTACTTCCGCTCTTGGTGCTACTTTTCTTTAAATAAAATAATACTTGAAAAACAATAAAATTTGCAGTGTTCCACGTAAATGTATGTTAGCTTATTTGATTTTATTTAAAAAACATATGTAATGTATGTGTGTGATTTAAATAAAACAATTCTAACACAAAAAATAGCAATTCAAAAGTTTAAAAGAAACATAACGTTAAGATAATAAGCAATTACATTACACAGGTTAGGTGTTTCAGCAATATTATGCTATTTTTTTGAAATATTTTCTGTTTTCAGTAATTCATAATAAGAACGCATCTGACACTGTTGGGTTACGTTAGATTAATTAACCTCTTTGATACATTTAATATTTTTATTTACTTATAGAGTTTTTCATCTGTTTTGGATATTTTTTTAAAACTTCTTTAACCTTTATCTTACCAATGTTCCTTAAATTGAAAACATTGTTTGTTGTGATATTAAAATGTATTAATATTAATAATTACTTTGTTATTAAAGGTTTATATTCCTTAGATATCCTAATTGCATTTTATATTAAAAAAATTCTAAATTATTTACTCAAATACATAGTATGAATTTTCAAAAATAACAAAAATTACATTATTTTGCACCAAAACACGTTATATTTTTTTAGGGGTCCTAATAAACGAATACATAAGGTTTTTGTTGTGAAGGCAAGGGTGAGATTGTAAATCACTCAATGGTCACAAAAAGGGTAATCTAGTAATTTGATATGGGTTAAAAATATTTAGAATAACATTGACGTTCCATTTATGGAAAATTGGGATGTTCGCCCACACACGAAGTGCACACGTGGACTTCTTCGAATTAAACGAGTGCACATCCAACCTTAGGCAATCTCTATCCGCACGATCTGTAGCTGCAAACAGATGACAACGTTTAGGGCTGTCCTATATATTTTATTCAGTTGTTTGTTGAAATTCGTAGTAAACGTGCTGTTTCATCTATCAGAGTAGTGAAATAAATTCAATAAGTGTAAAATCTTTTTACGGGAGAAAGGTTATAAAAGTAACTGCACTCGAAGAAGCTCGTGAAGTTATTAAAGGTTCAAAAAGTGCAATCAATGTTGTTTTACTGCCGCCAGATGCTGGGGATTCTGCAAATCAAAACAGCGATTTTGCAGAAATTGGTAATGAACCGGATGATATGTTTTAACCAGCGGGCGATTGAATTGAAGAAGATACGGATTCGGATAAGGAAATTGAAGAAACAAAATTTACCTCTCTGGAAGCCTAATTACAAGTTTGATAAAGTTATTTCCACATCTGAAATAATTCTTTCCGAAAGTTTGTTGAACCTAGAAGCTACCTCACCTTATGATGTTTGGCAAAAAATATTTTCTACCAACATCCTAAACTTCATTGTAGAACAAACTATTTTGTATGCAAGAAGGGACAAAAATAATAGTAGCTTTAGTGTTTCCCAAAAAGACATTAGAAATTTTCTTGGGATACTATTACTTTCCGGGTACCACACTGTTCCAGAAGAACATCATTATTGGTCCACACAACCTGATTTAGGTGTGCCTAGTGTATCTAAAATAATGAGTAGAAATAGATATTTTGATATAAAGAAATATATACATTTTGCTGATAACCAAAACCTCGTGCAATCAGATAAAATGAGTAAAATTGCAACACTTTATTCGGTTTTGAATAAAAATCTTCTACAATTTGGAATTTTTCACGAATTGCTAAGCGTGGACGAATCAATGGTTCCGTACTATGGTCGGCATAGTGCAAAAATGTTTATTATAGGCAAACCAATCAGATTTGGATATAAACTATGGGGTCTGTTTGGAAATGACTGTTATCCTTACCATATGATACTTTATCACGGAAAACACACAATTCCTTCGAATGAACCACTTGGCACACGTGTGATCATGAAAATGGTAGAAATTATAGTAAATAACTCGGAAGCATCAAAACATCAGCTTTTCTTTGATAATTTTTTCACCAGTTACGATCTACAGACTAAACTTACCGAATGTGACATTCGAGCTACGGACACGTTAAAGGAAAATCGCACTGCAAAAGCAGTAGAGAAGATGATCAGCAGTAAGGATTTGAAGAAAAAAGGAAGGGGAAATTTTGATTTCTGTTGCGATGGAAATGTTTACTTTGCCAAATGGCAGGATAACGCAACTGTGACAATAGCTAGTAATTGGGAAACACATCAACCGGTCGCACAAGTGCAACGACGTGTAAAAGGTGGCAGAGAACATGTTTTACAACCACATCTGATCAGATCATATAATAAAGGAATGGGCGGTGTTGACTTGCTATATAGACTTGTGGAGCCATATCGACCGATGATACGAGGCAAAAAGTGGTAGTGGCCTTTATTTATAATTGCGTTGAATGTAGTTACGGTTGCGGCTTGGAGGGTGCATTGCAAAATAAACAAAAAACATATGACTCATATGGACTTTCGCAGGGAAGTGGTACGAACAACACGAAGAGAATGTGCCATACGTGTAAAGTTCGTTTACATAGTGAGAGAGGACAAGAATGTTTCAACATTGATCATAAAATGTAAACAATAGTGTTTCAAATCCTAATTTAGTGTGCTAGATTTTAGTTTCAATTTAAAAGAATAAGAAATTTTTACTTTTTCGGCTTAAACCCTTTAAACCTCTAATGTTACATAAATGGAACATGCTCTTATACGAAAACGGGTTGTACAAAAATTTTAAAATTTTAGCTGTAGTTTATATCTAGCGTTAGTATACATATATCTTAATATAACTTAAATTGAACAACTTTTTAAAGGTTGGTAAAATAAAGGTTAAAGGTCTAAAGAACTCTAGGTTTTACTAAGTATTTGAAAATCACTTAGTATATCTTTCCTGTCTTTTCTTATTACTCTGAGATTTTTCTCTCTATTTTCCTCATACTGCTTATATTATTTTAATAATGACCTCTTTTTGTTGTTTTTTAATATTTTTTCCACTTTTTTGCTGTAAATTTGTTGTAGTATAACAGTTTTGTCTTAATCTTTTTTACTCTAGTTGCCAATTAGGGGAATGTGTTCTGAGATTTTCAAAAAATTTATTTAAAAAAAACTTGAAATTAAACCCAACCTCTATGGTTATATATGCTATGTATATGGTGTGTGCCATTTCACCATGAACGTTCACAAATATTACATATAATGCGTTTTGCTGTTTTTCGTAATCCGATGCATTTCGCGTTGGTTGCTGGCTTGACATTGAAGTCACCATTCCCTGAAGCAAACAAAACTGCAAAGCTCCATCGTGCAGTAAATACAAGACTTGTTTTCATATCCGACGCAAATGGTTCTTTCTTGTAACTAGAAGCTGTTAACACAACTGTTTTTTTTTAACTTGTCGAATAAATTTTCTCAAATTGGCAGCTTTGTTCTTAGTCACAATAGTTTTTAGTTGTGCTACAGATGGAGATTGTTAGCGATTTTTTCTATTGAAAATCAATACTTTTTTCTTTCTGTATTTTTTCCTTTTTTACCTGTTTGCTATGCCGATAGGGGGCGCATTTCATTCATTTTTGCACTTTTACGTACTGGTTGCTAAGAAATATAAAAATCAGTCCTTGTTTGTTGCTTGAACAAATATGTTGCCAAGTGTATTGTTATTTACAGAGTTTACCCCACGGAGTATACCTGCATTGCATGAAATTGTCGATTTTCTGAAACAACATTGCCAAACGTTAAAAGAAATCGTTTCGAACCATAAAGCTTCTAATAATTCCAATAACGACAACTCATTCAACCTTATGCATAAGGGCAATTTTTTCCTATCCAATTTGCAAGGCAGAGCGTTATCTAATCAAGTGTCCTAAATTTTTATCTCTTTCTACCAAACAAAAATCAGACAAGGTGTATGAACTAAAGTTTTGCAAAAATTGTTCAAGGCATTCCAATCAAAATTAATGCATTTCCAAGTATACTTGTCGTATCTGTAAAAAACCTCATCATACACAACTCCACATGGAAGGTACGAGTGCTTCAACTAACCAACTGGCTCCTGCTTCATCAATTCCGAAGCATAATATATCTTTAGCATTAGAATCACAAAAAAGTAAAAAGCAACTGTAATATTTGGCACGACTTTAGAGTACTGTTGGATAGTAGCGGTCATTGCAACTTAACCACAGATACGCTGGCAAACAAATTAAAATTAATTATGTATAAAATCAATACAAAATTTATTGACTTACTAATAGGAAAGAGCAATTTCTATAATCTTATGTGCATTTGTCAAATATCTTTAGGAAAACTTAAGCCCACATTGCAAAAGACTTTACTCGGTTGGGTAGCATCTGACACGTACTGTAGCAGCGTTAATCCTCCTGCAGTAGTCTACTCTCACTTGGTTACATAAGAACCCTTTGTTTCAAATGACAACTTGGAAAATTGCGTGCAGCAACTTTGGAAGTTAAATCAAATAGCTCCGCAAAATCTAATAATAAAGCTTTCGCAACAAAAGCAATACTGCAAGAACCATTTTACACGAACTACCACTCGGACCGCATCAGGTCGGTTTTTAGTTTCCATTTCTTTTAATGCCAAACTCGCCTTATTAGAATATTCTAAAAAACAGGCTTCCAAAAGATTTCTGCAATTTGAAAATAACTTACTAAGGACGCCAGAATTACACAAAGATTATTCGCAATTTATCGAAGAATACGTTTCATTAGGGTACATAGTTCGAATAAATAATTGCAACGAAACTTCTTCTCAAGATCACATAACTGAAGTTTTAGATGGCGTTATCCAAGGTTTCACCGTTTTACCTTCCACATCATGATGTCGTAAAAAATAGTTCTTTAATAACAAAATTACAAGTTGTATTTAACTGTAGTTTCAAATCATCGTCGGGTGTTTCAATAAATGATACACAGCTGGTTGGTCCGGTTCTTTAGGATGATCTCTTCTCGATCCTTTTACGCTTTTGACAATACCGCTTTGTTCTTACGGCTGACATAAAGAAATTATATCGTCATATCCTTATACATCATTCGCAAAGAAAATTGCAAAGGATTTTGTGGCGGGATAACCCTAAACTTCCAATTTTCACGTATGAGTTACAAACGATAACGTACGGCACAGCAAGCAATTTTCAACAATTTCCTAAAGATTCCATTGCGCTTAGATCGGACTTCTACGTAGAAGATCTGCTTACAGGAGCTGACGAGATGTTGGATATCAAGAGACAATTGATGACAATTCTGTCTATCTCAGGATTTTCTATTAGAAAATGTTTGTCAAATAGTGAAAAAGTTCTAAACAACGATGTCGCTTCTGATCCTTTTCATACAGTACCAATCGGCGAGTGAGAACATGCCAAAACATTAAGCCTAACATGAAATTTTTATGACACAATACATTATAAAGTTTCAATGTCTAACGCAATTATTGCAAATATCAAGCGTACCATACTTTCGACAGCAGCCCAGTTGTTTGACCCGTTAGGTCTTCTCTCGCCTATCACAATTATTAGCAAACTAATGATTCAACAATTGTAACAGTTGAAGTTATCATGGGACGAGCGTATTCTTCAAAGTTTAAACTCGGAATGGAATACCTTAAAGGCTGAGTTACTTATCTTAAACACTTTAAAGACTCCTAGATGCACGATTCCTTACAATATGTCTATTGAATTGCACGGATTCAGAGACAGTAGTTCTAAGGCTTACGGATCTTGCATATTTGTTAAATGTTTCGATTCTTACAATAATGTTTCTTGTTAATAACTGTGCTCTAAGTCTCTTGTTGCACCATTCCATACAACAACGATTCCCCGTCTTGAATTATGTGCAGCTTTGTTGCTAGCGCAATTGATGGAAAAAGTAACACAATCTTCGAAAATAAATTGCTCTCGATCGTTATTTTTGGATGGATTCTACTATCACCTTAAACTAAATTAACTCAACGCTTAATAAATATACGGCATTCTAATCCTAAGAATTGGTACTACATCTTTTCAAAAATGAATTCTGCTGATTTAATTTCCCTCAATTTATCAGCTGTCGACTAAGTAAATAATTCTCTTTGGTGTCATGGCCCATCGTTTCTATCAACACTCTCTGATACCTGGCCTACCTTGCCCAATTTAGCATTAAATCGTACCAATAGGAAAATGAATGTTAAGCTATCTGTTTTCATCACGATCCTGGACACGTCTATATTAAACCGATTTTCAAAATTAATCAAAATAAAACGCGTTGCCGCCTGAATGCTTAGGTCTGTGAGAAATTGTAAAGCAACGAAAATATCACGGATATCCGGGAATTTGCAACCAATAGAGTTGGTACAAGCCACCAGCGTTCTTATTAAAAATAGAACGGTTCGCCTCCTGGTATGTGATAAATTTAGATTTTAATCAAATTAATGATTCCTTCTTGTAGGAGGTTGGATGAAAGCAACTACTTCAGTAATTTGCGACGTTTCGTGTTCTGGATGAACACTTCATCAGGCTCGCTCACTTTATTGTAAGAAACAAACATTTTCAATATACTTTATAACATAAAAACAAAGATTAAAAATGTGTATAAAACATAATTAACAAACAAGACAGCACTATGAAATTTAATTGTATTTAAATAACTAACATCATTGATTTTAAAATTGTTAATTCTAATAAAAACATTAGTTCTAATCTAGTAACTAACCAATAATTATATATAATTGAAATATAATGAAGATAACGGGATTACTTACCACTGAGTCATGTAATTTTTTTCTAAAATGATTGAGTCGAATTAATACATTTAATTAAAATTAAAAGCGTGATTTGAGTTTCGACATCGTGCACTATTAAAACGTACGAACGATATAAATTTTTGGTGATGATATATGGACAAGGTGAAAGGTTATTGATAGGAAAAGGAATTTTTTTTGTTTGGTAACTGTGGATAATAAGAAATTAGGTAATTATTGAATAACCACACTAATTATACAATTTTATTTTACAGATGTTATCAACGAAGCGGTTTTTTTTTTATAGTTTTAGTTTTAGTTTAAGTTAATTAAGAAAGTAGTTAAGTTAGTTAGGATTAGAACATAAGTTAGTAAATAAGTTAGATAGGTTGTATATATTAGTTTTGTGTGTTTTTTATGTTCGTTTTATTTTCTTAATTAAATCATTATATACCGTACTGAGGTTATTGAGTATCCGTTCTAAAATTGACGTTGTTTTTATAAACATTGATAAAGATCATTTCTGCAACAAGTCTTTTGTTAAAATTGGTTTCAAAATCTAATATCGTAGGGTTATTAAAATTAAAATTATGTTGTAACTGAGTGTGATGTAAAAACAATGGGGTTTTTTCGGTCTTGGAACTATTAGTTTTTTTATAGTCATACATGTGATTTTGAATACGGTTTTTTAATTTTTGCTTCGTTTGACCAATATAACATTTGTCGCAATCACTGCAGTCGATTTTATAGATGAGACAAGATTTCTCTAAATCAGTGGTTTTATCTTTTAGTTTCGTGTAAAATCTGTTGTATAGTGTGTTGTTATTGTATAAAGCTATGTTAATGGTATTGTTTTTTAGTGTTTTTATGATTTGGTGACTCAAACCCGGAACGTTGATTAAGCTACCATAACTTTTATTGTCAATGTTGGTCGTACTTAACACAGTAGTCGTCGGTGGAGGATCGGAATTAGGTGTTGGAGTATTACTGTTGAGTAAATGTTTAATTATATAGGAGGGGTAATTGTTATTATGTAGGATTTGTTGTAGGATTTTTAGGTTTTTCTGATGGAACTGAGGACTGCTTAATGTCAAGATTTTGTTTTTGATTGATTTAATTATGTTAATTTTTTGGTTATGGGGATGTTTTGAAAGAAAGTTGATGATTCTATTTGATGCCGTGGTTTTTGAGTACAAATCTATTAAGATGTTGTTAGAATTTTTAATCAATAGGATGTCTAAAAAGGGAATTTGATTATCGTTTTCGGCTTCTATGGAAAATTGTAAGGACGGGTTATAGTTGTTAAATATGGAAAGGGTATAGTCAATTTGGTTTTTAGGAATGCATGTTATTATGTCATCTACATACGAGAATAGAAACATTGAAGTAAAGTTTAAGTTGTTCGTAACCCACGTTAGTAAATCATGCATAGTTAAATTAGCAAGGATCGGAAAAAAAGGATTGCCCATTGCAGTACCAAAAATCTGTTTATAGAATTGTCCTTTACAAATAAAATAACTCGACTCAAACAAAAAGGTAGTAATATCTATGAATTCTTTTTTACTAAGTGTAGTAAATTCTGATATCTTAAGCCAATATTTATTGATTAGTTCTATCGTCAAGTCTTTTGAAATGTTAGTAAACAGCGACGTAACATCAAACGATATAAGTATGAAATTGTCAGGTACACTGACATTAGTGATTTTATCTTTTAATTTAAACGAGTTCTTAACATTGAAATTAAAAATATGTGAGATGTTAGCGAAAATATTTGACATAAATGTAGATAAAAAATATGTAGGTGACCCTATACATGAGACAATTGGTCTAAGCGGATAGTTTACTTTATGAATTTTGACCAACCCGTAGTATTTGGGGGGTAAACCTGTGTAGCAAGTCAGTTTTTTATACGTATATTGGTCTATGTGACCTTTCTCAAAAAGAGATTTAACAATAATATTGTTTTTCCTTTGAACACTACTAGTTGGATCAAAATTCACTTTTTTATAAGTTTTTATATCATTTAATAAATTCTCTATTTTGTTATTATATTCTTATGTAGTGTATTGTGTAGTTCTTATTAAACTATGCCAGGGCGATGATTTTCAATTAAAAATCGAGGCACTAAAATTTAAAAAAAAAATTGAAAACGTCTTTAATACCAGTTTCGTTAAATCCGTTTTTGGACGAATACGGGAAATTAAGAGTAGGGGGAAGAATTGAACACTCACGCTATGACTTGAACAAAAAATTTCCAGTTTTACTTCCAAATGGTCATATTTTTATTAAATTGATGTTTCGTGATCTACACGAAAATCTCATGGATTGTGGAGTAAACATTTATTAGCAGTTGCTCGTGAATCCTATTGGCCTATATTTGGTCCAAATACGGTTAAACAAATCGTACGTACTTGCATAAGGCGTTTCAAGGTAAATCCTAAGTCATACGACTTACCAAGTGCACAATTATAGGCAAACACTCCGGCATTTAATCACGTAGGCGTCAACTGCGCCTGACCGATCTGCATTAAAGATTGAAAACTACGCGGCCCCAAGTTAATAAAAGCTTATATTTGCTTATTCGTATGTTTTGTCACTAAAGCAATTCATTTAGAATTGTAACATCTTTAACAACGGAAGCATTTATTTCTCGAAGGGGCAAGCCGGTCTCTAATAATGTCCGACAACTTTTTTGTGAATGAACAAATAAAATAGAGTTTTATTATTCCTAATCCGAATAGGATGATCTTTTTTTAGTATAAGTTAACACCACAAAATTTTTGCGATTTGAGTGGAACTGTGTTAAAAAAAGGTAAATTTCCACAGATTATTATCACAGAAAACTAACTATTTTACACAATAAACTAATTCATTCATTTAGTTAATAATTTATTAAAACTTCTTACATAGTCTGCTGGGCGACATGGCATACTCTCTTAATGCCTCCTCTCTTTAACCCCTTCAAGCTCATGTTGCCACATGCGGCAACAAGTATGTACTCCTCCTGTATCCCAGGTTGCCTCAAGTGGCAACATATTGTAATCTTTGTGTATAAGCTGGAATAATATCGCGGTCAAGAAGTTAGGCGCTGGGATATGATAGTTTATAGGAGGGACTTAGTTTTGATTGGTTTATTCAAGGTCAAACGCTCTTACCAACCTGAACCGTACTTAATCGTTTCTCTTAGTATTAGAAGAGACTTGCTGAAGTAAAGAGTGTGTTATTCGATTATCTACGCGTTACGATGTCCGATTCGAGTGATTCGGATCCATTTAAAGATTCTGGTTTCGAATATGTACCTAATGACTATGATACAGATACGGAAAGTGACAATAGTGTTTCCAGTATTTTAGACGCCGATGATCAGCAATCTGAAGCTATGGGTAATTTCTCTGTTGTTGCAGATCCATTTTCTGTAAGTTTTGAATGCCTATATATATATTTTATACAGTTCGACATTTTTAGGATGAAAGAGCTACAAACGTAGTGACTTTTTCTAGTTTCCTCGAAGGTATTCATCCCTCTGTGGACTTAGCAGAAATGAATTTGGCTAAGAATTGCTTTACATCCTTTTGTCTAAAAAAATAGTTCAATGTTTATGTAATTGGACGAACGAGCGTGCCGGAATGTACCTTACAGAAAATGGTACTCAAAAAGTGTATGGTGTAATCTGGAAAGACGTCACAATACCCGAAATGTGCGTATTTTTGTGTTTGAATTTATACATGGGAGTTGTTCGATATCCTACGATACGAGATTATTGGAGTCGCGATTTCTTGTTTCACGGTCTAAATATATTTACTGCACAGGTAATGAGCAGAAACAGATTTTTTGTTATTTTGAAGTTCCTGAGATTCAGTGATCCACAAGCCTTTATTGCAGGGAGACCTATTACTCGTTTAGCTATGTTTTTTTCATATGTAAGGAAAAATTGCATGAACCTCATTGACCCAGGGGAAACAGTTGCAATAGATGAATGTTTATTATTATACAAAGGGCGACTACATTTTAAACAATTCATCAAGTCAAAGTGTGCGCGTTTTGGTATAAAAATGTTTTGTGCCTGCCCTAGTAATTCAAATTTACGAGGGTAACTTATAATTTTTCTATGTACTTTGGAAAAGACATCTATAATACCGATCATATTCTCGGATCCCAAAGTCTTGCAATATCTGAAAGAATTGTAGTGTCTTTGTCTCAGCAACTGTTAGAACAAGGACGAGAAACAATACTGGATAACTGGTACATGTCTTTAAGACTGGCGGAGTTTCTACTTACAAAGAACACTTACGTAACTGGTACTATACACACTAATAAAGGCGTCGAAATAGTAGAAACACCACTCGAGCAATTCCAAACATGCTTTGTGCGAAAATACGATGTTTTGATTGCTAGCTACAGAGATAAAAGAGACGTTTACGTTTTGAGCACTAAACTGACAGCAGGATTTGCAGAAAAAGTTCGCTATCACATGTCAGTCCAGAAGCCATCAGTTATTGAGCACTACAATAAAAATATGGGTGGCGTGGATGCGGTAGACCAAGATATTGAACCCTACGACTGCACACGAAAAAGTTAAAGCTGGTTTAAAAAAATGGGGTTACATGTAGTTCAGCTCATGGTTTTAAATGGAAAGGTATTTTATTCGCACGCTCACGGGAAAGATATAAGCGTTTTAGAATTTACAAAACTTTTGATTGATGGTCTTCTTGGAAAATATTCACCTGGATATATAAAAATGAAGCAGAAATACGAAAAAAGAAAAAATAAAAAAGAAACAGACAAAAAACACTTGTTTAGCTCTACAGCCATGGAAGGTGGATCTCGACGTAAAAGAGAAACATGTAGAGTATGCTACCAAACCGGAAAGAAGAGACTATAATTAACAGTGATAATATTTTTTTTATTGCACTACACTGTTTTCATTTATTGTTTGATTTGATAAACAAGTAGTAAGTATTTGTAATCCCATGTTTGTTGGCTTTTTTGTTTTTTTTCTCATCAAAATATAAAAAATTATATTTTTTTATATGAAAAGAGGTTTTAATGCTGTTTTTTGTTTATGTTTTATAATTAAGTAAGTTTTTGAAGAGTTTTTGTCAAAAGTATAACTTGTGTGTACATACACAAGTTATACTTTTGACAAAAATTTTTCAATAAAAGAAATATTTAAACATGGAAATTTATTTTCAACTACATTAATTATAAAATATAACCAACACCAAGTAACACAAAAATTATAAATTTAAATTTTCGGTAATAATTAATTGACAGATCACAAATTTATAAAATTTTAAAAAATGTACAAAGAAGACTTGATAAAGCTTACATGAAACGTCGTCGTCACTAAATATATCTAAATTTAAAATAAAGAAAAAAAAATGGTTCCAATTTAACCAATAGCTGTTTTATTTAAAAAAAAAACTCTTCAAAAACTTACTTAATTATAAAAAAATATGTTTTGGCCTTCACCGCCACTGTTTTTTTTTGCTTGAGTATATTGTTTGTATTCTAGAAATATATTTAAGTTGTTTTATCGCATTCGTTTTCTTTAGTCATAAAAAAATCATGTTTTGTCCTTGTACGCCACTGTTCTTTTTGTTTTTTTTTTGCTTAAGATTATAAGATTATTTTGTTTGTATTCTAGAAATAAATTTAAGTTTTTTTTGTATTCGTTTTCTTTAGTCATAATTAAAAAAAAACAATAGTAACGCCACTAGACAAAATAAACAATAATCACACCACCCTTACACCAAAAAAATATTTTTTCTTTGCATATAAATCAATATTATGTAGAAAAAAATAATTTTTAAAAAGTGTTCGTTTTCACCAAATCTGGGATAGTACAGGTTACTTAAGAATTCGATCTGGGCTTGAAGGGGTTAACATTCTAATTGATGTGTTTACTTTATAAAGTTTTTTACGTACTTTGTATCTTTCTAATTTAAAAATGGCACATTATAAATTCGTTTTGAAAAATGGAGCACTTTAATTTTTTTTTGAAAATCAGTACTAGCTTGGTTTTGCTGTTTCTTGTGTTGAATTTTAGACTCATTTTCTTAATGCCAATTTTGACTTAAATTGTAAGTATTGCTTTAACAAATAAATATCTTTGAAACTAAAGTAGTACTAAATTAAAGTTGTAGTTTGGATTTTTCTGCGTTATAATCTTTTTTTCCAAAAATATGGTAACTTTTATTAATTTTTAACAGAAATTCTTTTAATAACACATTTTTGTATGATCAGATGCAAGGCTTTCTTTTTTTTGCTATCTGTGATGGTTTTTAAAATATTTTTAATTTTTTGTTTTTCACAATTTTCACATCATTCATCAGAGTCAAATTGAAATTTACAATTCTTAACTAATAAAACAGAGCTCTTTCACATAATGGATTTGTTTAAAGTTTTAACTTGACAACTTGCTGTGAGCAGATGTAATGTAGCGTTGTCATAAAACGTTGTTTTTATCTAACAACAATATGGTGAAAACCAGGATCGAGTTCAATTTTGTACCCAATTTCTACATAAATAAAATCAAATTTTTGTGTTTTACTAATAACACAAAAGTCTTCTAAAAACTCCTTAAGATCAGTGGGTAAAGCCTGTTCTACATTATACTTTTTGCGTCCAAGTTTACATCCAAGTTTCTATGAACTAGAACAAAGAAAAAAGGATAGTGTAAAACAGAAAAATTATCGCGTCTAAACTTTTTTAAAACTAGAAATGATCCAAGCTTCTATCCAAGTTTGTATCATAGTTCATGCGCAGAAAAGAGACCTATTTCTTTCTGTTTTTACTAAACTTGTTTCTTTGACAAGTTCTAGTTTATAGAAACTTGGACACAAAAAGTATAATGTAGAACAGGCTTAAAAGTGTTATGAAACGGAAATTTAAGACAGCTTTGATGCGAGTTGGCAAAGTTTTTATCATATCGTTTGAGAAACTGCAAGTGTCAATTACCTGTTTGAAATAGTATTTGATTAATCTATAGTAATGGAACGTTTTCAAAACCTATCAAAAGTTTGAGTTTTAACAGTTATAATTTGCCATATAATTTCTAAAAAAGTTTGGGCCATTCATTCTAAAAACCACTATCTTAGTAAATATTTAAGATACGCAAAAACATTTTTTTTCCATGTAAAAACAAATATAATTTTTCCATTTAACGATCAAAATTTTGTTGAAGTAAATGCAATCACGGTCTATTCTTACGTTACTGTTGTATATACACTGAGTGTATTTTTACATTTAGATTACACGTCTGTATCGTACAAATTAAATGAAAGTGTAATATATATTTTATCGATGTTTTTTGTATTCATATTCAATTACAAATGTAAAATTTTAGTGATTTTACAGTTTTGATGTAAAAAAAATGTACTTTTACTTAAAAATTACAATGTTTTTGTATTAGTACCTACAAGAACATGTAATGTGTAATATGATGACCAATCAAAAATCTAGTAACCAAACTAACATCCGCGTAATTTTTCATGTAGTAAACAGTGACCAACGATTTTCATAGTGAAATGACACATTTGTTTTTTCAGTACAGTGACATATTGGATATGTTTTATTATAACATAATTTAATCAAATACTATAATATGACAATAGGGGATAAGTTGAATCCAAAATGTAATTTAGGTCTATAAAAAATGCAGCTTAGTCTCAAGAAATGTATTATTAATTAACGAACACTATTTTTTTGTAACTTTTGGATTATAAATTTTATCAGAGTAATTATTACGACATTGTATTTCAAAAATAGTTGAGTTTTGATATTACGAATCTGCTAATTTTTATTCCATTTTGTTTATTTACAATAACCAAAGATTTTCAGTCATTTAGGTTAGATAGCCGTTTTGTTATAATGGAGGATGAATTTATTGAGTAGCTGTATAATGTCATTTCCAATTTATAATTATTTTTAAAAAATTGTCATTAACCAAAAGATCATTAACGACGATGTATGACAATATAGATTTTATCGCATGATGATGTATTATGTTTATTGTTGTTGTATAATAATTAACAGTTATGTTTGCATTACTTTTACAATGGAAAATAATTATTATTTGGTTAATGAATGCACATTAAGATACATTTAATAACTACATGTAAATAATTTGTTATCAAATTTAGTTTAAATTAAACTAAAATTTTTTTTTAAATGAAATGTATTATACCCAAAAAAATGTATTAAACGTTAAGTATTGTTTAATAAAACACACCAAATTGACACAGTAAGGCAAAAAAACTACCAAACAATATTGTTATTCAATCATTAGTATACGAATATTTAACTGATATTGTATCTGTAATATAATATTTATTTAACGTGGTTAATTTAGTTGAGATAATCACAAATTGTATTATCTCTTACTATATATACATATATGTAGCGAAACTGTGCATCATTTATCATATTCATATTCAACATGAAGATCATATTATTGTTAGTTTTAATTTCACCAGCTTTCTCAAAAAAGGTAAGTAGTGTACATACATACATAGTTATGTAAATTATAATTATTTTATTTTCAGATACCTGATCGGGTTCATGACGTTTGGGGTCAGTTAATTGCGCCACATTCAGACCAATGTATAGAGTCTTCAAAAGTGAACCCGAACCAAGTTAAAAACATGCTAAAACATATACATGTGCCAAATAATGAACAATTCCACGACTACATCAAATGCATCTATGAGAAGTTAGAAATGTTAAAACCAGACGGAAATTTTAATGAAGAAGTTATTTTGTCAAAAGCACATTATTTAACTAAAGATTTTACAAAAAGATGTTTGAAAAAGGCGGAATTGGAGCGAAATCTTTCCAAAAAATCTTACATTCTTTGTGATTGCGTTGTGGAAGGATTAGCTGTGGATTAATTAAATTATTTTACACATTTATTTTGTTTTCCATTATTTATTGCTATTATTACGTTTATTTTGTAAAAAAATAAGTTATTAAAAATTACATTACTATAGTATTTATTTATGATGTCCGTATATTAAAAACTTTTGGGTTTAATAATACTAATGTAAAAACAGAAGTAAACAATTCGATAATAACCATGGTTAAAATAAATTGTTTGTAATATTTATTTTGTTTGGTTACAATCGATTGTAATTCATATAATTTATAATACAGGTATAGATATTGATTTCGTTATGTTATTTTTTTGTATGCTATGGTTAGACAGACTAGCAGTGACACAAAAAACAATGACAAGATAAATGCTAACCATAGCTTTAAATGCTGGAAAAGAAAGCAGCTAAATAAGAGAAAAAGCGAGAGTTAAAGACGAAAGAAAACAAGTGCCACAATTAAAATCACAGTTTGCCAGATGATATAGGAGAACAGCTTAAAAAATACCAGGGCTTGATATGGAAAAGAAGAGTAAGGCTCTTCTTCTCCACGTCAACGAGGTATATAAGTTTTAAAAAAATATAGTGTTAGAGAACAAACCTGTCGCCAACTGCACGGGACCAAACAAAAATAAATTTATGCCTTACATTTTACTGCATGCGATGTAGACAGTTAATATTCCGTCATATTCACATAATTTCTTCGTGACTGGTTAACTCTAGAATGAAGAGGATATGGTACATTCCATAATTAAAAAACAGTAGAAAAGTGCGCTCCCATTTATGTGCCGGCACAGTAGATTTATATTATAAAAACGGCTAAAAAATCGTAAAACTTTAAACGTTCTCTAATTGAAATATTCTAGTTTTATAGATTAAAAAGAATTGGCATACACAATGAGGAAGAATATACAGACAAATGAAAATGCAGAAAAAGTCGCATGAACAAAATCTGCTCAATAAGCGTCGAAGAGTTTAAACCGTTTAAAATAAATGACACAACTAGCTATGATGATGAAGAGCACAAAGCAATAAATATTAGGGCTAGCATTAAAGGTAAAAGCAATAAAATTTAAAAAATACAGCAAATTTACAAGAAAAAAGAAGAAATAAAAGCATCCAACTTAAAGTACAACCACTTGAATTATGAAAAAAAGATAAAAAGTAAATTAAAGGGTAATTGTAAATAATTTAAAGCCTTTCCCATATATTTCTTTTTTATTTAATAATTATTTGCGGCTACATGTTTCAACCTAATAGTCATCATCAGGCCTCTAAAATTATCAACGTAATAGTAAAATCTAAATCTTAAAATTCTTAATATACCTACTTACAATTAATAAATTAAAATTAAACAGTTTATGTCAAAATAACAATATAAATTAAACAAATTTATTTACGAGAAAACGTAATAAAATAATAATATTATTAACTAGAAAATTAAATAAAAATAAAAATAATTTAAATAAAAACAAAAATGTTATTTAAGAAAAAGAAAATAATTTTAAAAATTAAATTAAATTTCATTTAAACATGCACCTGGTTCTGAGTTTTTATGTTTAGCAATTTCTTTTATCTCCAAAAAATTTAACTTTAGATTTTTATTGCAAATATGAAGAATTTTTTTATAATCAAAACAGTGGTTATATTCTAATATATGATTAGCGAAAGAAGATTTATTATATAAATGAATACCAACATTATTGTTTTTAATGTAAGAAAAATGTTCTGCTATTCTTGTTCGAAATTTACGGCCGGTTTGTCCAATATAAGAAGAGCTACAGCTACCACAGTTTAATTTGTAAACACCAGATTTATTCAGAATATCAACTTTATCTTTACTATTGACAAGTAAAGATTTTAAATTAAATTTAGATAAAAAAGAAATATTAATATTATGTTTTTTAAGTAAATTTTGAAATTGAAAAGAAGAGCGGCCAATGCAAGGAAGAGAAAAATATGTCTTTTTAATGTTATCTGAAAGTGGAGTAAGAGTTGAAAAGTTTTTAATAATAATGGAATTCAAAATTTTATTTTGAAGTTTTTTGATCATATCTAAAGGATATTTATTATTATTTGCTAAATTATAAATAATCTTAAGTTCTTTATTAAAATTAAATTTATATAAACGATTAAAAAAGAATCTAAAAGATGACATTTTGTTTGAAAAAAGATAAAAAAAAGAAAAAGGAATGACATGATCAGTAGTAGTATTTTTAGGGTTGAATACCAATTTCGACAGAATTATTAACTCTATTTAAAGATAAGTCGAGACAATTTTGAACGTTATTAGATTCTTTTTCAAAAGTGAATTTAATGTTAGGATGTAATGAATTTAGAATATTAAAACGATGTATATTTAATACAAAGGTACAATAACTAGTTTGGAAAAGCGACACATCCACTCAAAAATTAAGTAAGCAGTGGAAGTTTACCTTTTTTCAAATGTGAAGATACCAAACATGTAATGACATTATACCTTTATAATTTCGTTTCGAAATATAATTCAATAATCGATTTTTTTTCAAAATAGGAAGTTATGGCTATTGTTTGACAACGTAATTGACAAAAGTTGATTTACCTTTTTCTTGTGAATTTACTACTATTTACACTACATTGTTACTCAGCAACGTTACTGTTCATATCAGTCAATATTGAATGAGTATGGGATACCAATCGGCTCTCAAACTTAAATACAAATTGTGTAATTTAATATCTTTTTTATTTATAATTTACTGACAATTTAATTTTGCATTGTCCATTCCTAACTTTCATTGAAACTTGTCTTTAATTGTGGCATAGAACTAATTTCAGGAATGTTTAGACAGAAACTAAGTAAAAGACAATAAACGTAATCAGTCGGCTAGGTAACAATGCAAAAAGTTACACAGCACGTTTTTTACCTTACATCCTACCAAAAACAACGTGTTTCTTTTTGTTCCTACTTTGTCATTTTTTCTTTGAAATTTAAAACTAGATTTGTAAAAAGCATCTTAAGTTTGTACCGTTGTTCCTGTTAATGTACAAGTGCCATCTAGCGGCTTGAAGAGTATACTAACATTTGCTTTATGTTATGAGACAAGGTTATTTCCAAAATGTAATTTAATTCTATCGAAATAAACTCGGTTGCACAAAATTTATTAGGAATTACCTAACCCAGTACGATTTTTAATTTCTCTAACTATTTTGTTTTAAATTTTTGTCACAGTTATTATTATAGCGAAACAATTTAGTAGTTTTTATTCGATTTGGTTTATTTGTAATAACCAAAGGCTTCGATTGGGTTTGGGTTTATAAGTTTTGTATTTAATAATGCAGAGTGATTAAATGGTCATTTATGTAATACAAAACTGAGAACTATGTCATCTCGAGTTTACAGTAAATTTTTTGAAACGATTGTCACAAAAAACCTTTTTTTTCATACTATTTAAGATTTTTTCAATTTGTTTTAAATATTTCTTTTCTTTAATAAAATAATAAAACTGGTAGTGTTGCCTGTGAATTTACGGTGTCTCATTTGGTTCTATTTAAGAGTCTTATGTATGTAATGTAAATAAAACATCTCTAAAACAAAAATACTAACTGTAAAGCTTAAAAGAAACAAAGTTAAAATAATAAGAAATAACATTACATAAGTTAGGGTTTTAACAATTCCCATTTTCTTGTGTTTTTTTTAATCTTTAAAGGTCTATGATATTCAAGGTTTTTCTTGCTATTTGTCAATCGCTTTGTATATTTTACTTTCTTTTTTTTAGTCTGATTTTTCTCTCCTCTCTATTTTAGGCATACCTACTGTTTATATTATTTCAATAACCAAATCTTTTTGTTGTTTTTTTATATTTTTGTTTCACATTCTTCTTGATCGATAAACTGTTGCAAATTTCTTTTAAGATTTTTTTGTAATTGCTAATATAGTTTTTTGTCGTAGAAAATTAATTTAAATTTTGCATCATTGATGCTGATTTGGGTTTTGTTTTATGATAGCCTCAATAAAAATGATCAGACTAATATATAAGGTTTTTGTATTAGAATATGGTGTCTTTAGTTTATTGTTTTTCTACTCGATGATGTACATTTTTTCGTGTGTATTCCTCTAGACTTCCCTAAAAAGAAACTTTTCAAATAAAATAGTTATCATTTTAAAATTTATTGGGCATTGTGGTTGTAATTGACATTAATTTATTGCTTTCAGAACATATCCTTCTATTTTACGTTTTTATTTTATTTCCCCCAAGGATATTATAAATTCGCTTCACTTTATAGCGAACGTCAGTACTATAATAACTTTGTTTTGCTGTTTCTTGTAATATTTTGGACTCATTTTCTTAAAGAATCGCCAGAAGCCAGAAAATCGTTAACAAATATGTATGACATGAACATAGATTTTTTGTGCTTCCGTCCGTTTTAATGTATTTTGCAGGCAATATAATCAGTCCGAAATTTTACTTTTTTTAGTAGAATTTTATAAATAGAAGTTGGCACTAATGAACATAAATTTTTTACGCATCAGTCATTCTGTCAGATGTAGTAACGTACACTATTATCTGTATTAGTGTTTAGATTAACATTTACAAAAAAAATTTAAACAAATATAACTAATTTGCTCTATCCTATAATTGTTAAAAACAATATTAGTTTTATTTTAATACAAGTTAGATTGTAATGAAATTATGCAATTAACCAATTAATTTCAAAAACAATTGAATTTTGTCATTACTGGTTTCAGTTTTATCATCATATGTTATTAAATTTTATTAAAAAGCAATACTTAAATAACTGTTTTTAACAAATTAAATTAGCAAAAAAAATTTTGTGTATCACACGTCGTAAAAGTATTTTCCGAGTAAAATATCACTTTCTGAACTACTGTCAAAGAATTTATGTATAGTGTCAATGTTTAATAATTAATAGTTATCTTTCCATTACTTTTACAATGAAAAATAATTTTAATTCGGTTTATGAATCTACATTAAGATAAATTTAATAACTACATGTAAATAATTTATCAAATACAGTTTAAACTAAACTAAAGTTTTGTTATTTTTTGTCTATTATACCCATAAAAAAATCTGTTAAACGTTAAATATTGTTTAACAAGACATACCAAAACACAATTGACTGGGCAAGAAAACTACAAAACAATATCGTTATTCAATAATTACCAAACAAATATTTAACTGATATTGTATCTGTAATACAATATTTGTTTAACGTGGTTGTTTAGTTGACATAATCATAAATTGATATTGTGTCTCACTATATATAACCACGCTGTGCATCATTTATTATATTCGTACTCGACATGAAGATCATTTTATTGTTAGTTTTAATTTCACCAGCTTTCTCAAAAAAGGTAAGGTAGTAAACATACAATATTTATAGTTACGTAATTCATATAATTATTTTATTTTTAGATACCGGATAAGGTTCATGACGTTTGGGGTCAGCTAACATCGCTACATTCAGACCAATGTATAGAATCTTCAAAAGTGAACCCGAACCAAGTCAAAAATATGCTGAAACATATACATGTACCAAATAATGAACAATTCCACGACTACATCAAATGTATCTATGAGAAACTGGAAATGTTAAAACCTGACGGAACGTTCGATGAAGAAGTTATTTTGTCAAAAGCACATTATTTAACTAAAGATTTTACAAAAGGATGCTTGAAAAAGGCGGAATTAGAGCGAAATCTTTCCAAAAAATCTTACATTCTTTGTGATTGCGTTGTGGATGGGTTAGCTGTTGATTAATCAACTTATTTTGTTTATTATTATTTATTACGTTTATTTTCTGAAAAATAAATTATTAAAAATTACATTGCTGTAGTTATTAACGTCATAAAACCGATATGTAGCAAATAGCAGACGATTAAAACTATCGAGTCTGCAATTTGCGTATCGCCCTTGTGTCGATTAGTACTTTTCATGATACCATAAATACTTTAATATTCAAGGATTGTTTGTAAAATTTGCATTTTTCTTCAATTCAAATTAAATTTATTAGTCACATGTGCATTTACCATAGCAATGGTTGTTTACGCAGTTAAATTATTTAAAAATTTGACACGAAGCAAGCAATTGGAAGATTTGTGGAAATTCCTCAAGATATTCTAGACGAAGCTGCTGCAGAGAGTAAACTATTGCCCAAGAAAACAAGGGAACGATACATAAAGGAATATGTAGTTTTTACAACGTGGAGTAAGACCAAAAATGTGTGTGGCGTGAATGAGGAAATTTTGCTGTGCTATGAACGGAATTATCTATCTACAATAAATTAAACGCACATGTTTCGACCGCTATGCTGTCACCCTCAACGAACTGATACTAAAAGTATAATTATGACTAAAACCGTTCTAAAACTAATTTATACTAAAATGATGTGACGCTTTGTTACGTTTCACTGATTTTCACAATTCCGAAAAACCTAATAGTCTGTAATCATCGTTGTTCATCACTAAACATTTGTTTTTATAAATATCCAAACTCTCATATGGATCTAGTTCTCTTCTATTGTTGATTTTTTTAATTAATTTGATGTCTTGTATTTTATGACTATTTTCGAATATATGTAGGACTACGCTGGATTTATCTATCTTTTTATATTTGACATGAGCTACCTAAACGGTTTTTTTATGTTGTTGTTAGTAGTTGTTACTAGTTTGTAATCAAATTTTGAGAAGTTTTTTTGAAGTCCTCTAGTATATGTGGGATAATACGCAAGATTTACATATTTATTTTCTTTTTTGCTGTTAAAATTTTGTAAAGTAGTCACATTTTTAATATTTAATTTATGTTTTTGCTTTATAATGATAACTGTAGATAGTTATAACGATGGTAAATACGTGGAGTTAGTTTAACAGCCGCGAAATTCAAAATAAGCTTTAAAAATTCGTCGGCATAAAACCACAACGTAAAAGGACATTGGGGGTGAGCAATGTCAATGCAATTGTGTAAACGCCACTAGAGTGAACTACTAGACAGCTGTTTCGCCCTTTTGGGGCTCATCAGTAGCAGGAGATGCACTCTAATGTAGTTCCCACAATTGCATTGACGCCCCTTATAGCTTATATTTAAGTACGACAAAGTTAGAATTCAAAAGTGTTTGATGGCAGAGCCATCTCATAGTATAAATTTACTATGTGATTAAAATTAACTGTAGATAACTATAACGATAGTAAATACGTTGAGTTAGTTTACCAGCCGCAAAATTCAATATAAGCTTTGAAAAATTCGTCGGCATAAAACCACAACGTAAAAGGACATTGGGGGTGAGCAATGTCATGTGTGGTTTTATGCTGACGAATTTTTCGAAGCTTATTTTGAATTTCGCGGCTGTTAAACTAACTCAACGTATTTACCATCGTTATACAGTTAATTTTAATCACATAGTAAATTTATACTATGAGATGGCTCTGCCATCAAACACTTTTGAATGCTTTATAATGATGTTTAATGTATTTTAATTTTTTGTTAAAATTATGTTTTGACAATGCACAGTACTAGTTTGCTGAGGATGACAGCATAGCATAGAAAGGAAAACTTCAAACAATTTATTTTAGATAATCTGTATTAGTTGTTTTGACGATACTGTAAGATTACCTTGGCAGGACATACTCTGTTTATTGATGTCATTCAAGTCCGTATCTAGCTCTACATTTCCACAAAAATAAAACAATGTTACTGGCATTGTAAGATCAAATAGGTACAATATTCCCAAATTCCTTGATTCAAAGGAAGCAGATACAGCTGACAGACGTCACACGACTAAAATTATAACTCTAAAAGATTAAAGGGTAGTCACAATGCACACATCTCTGAATCCGGTTGCATTCACCTCAACTGAGAAAAAAAATCAAGGGACAAATGAGGCGATAAAGAAACCTATATGTATATAATAAAAATATGGGGACCGCCGAAAAAGTTGATGTACTCTTGAGCTCGGTCGAATGACTAAGCAAAACTGTAAAGTGGTACAAGAAGTTATTTTTTCATTTATTGGATATCTGCGTAGTGAACGCTTATGCAATGTACAAAGTTAGAACAAGTAAACATTTTTCGCTGGCAGATTTTCAACTTGAAGTGATTTGACAGTTAATAGAAAAATTCAGACCAAATGAGAAACATGCCACAGAAAGGCTCTCTTTAGGAGACGACCCAGTGAGGCCTACAGCAAGATATTTCCCAACGAAAATATGGCCTGTACCTGGTAGCAAGAAAACCTGACAGGGGCTTTGCTTTGTCTGTAAGTACACTTATTATCAATGTGAAGAATGTGATAAAGCAGTATGTCTGATGCCTTGTTTTGAGATATATCATACAAAGAAAGTTTTCTAATTAAATGCACTGTATTTTCTTTTAAACTTATTCATATGTTCGTCATGTAATTTATTCCTTTTCGCGGTAAACCGTTTGATTTGATCATTTTTTAACTTTCATTCAAACGCATACACATACACACACACCCTATCACACACGTTCTCATTCAATATACAATGTATAATAAGTAAGTATATTCAAAAATTGCATTACCTATATGAAACAATATGTAGCAGTGCTATAAACATATATATATGGCACATAAGATATGACCTCAATGCTGTATATGTTTACAATAGGTGCCACAGTTGCGAGGATAGTGCTATTCACGTACGTACGTACGTACGTACGAGTATGTGCTGGAAAAATAATTCAGCAAAGAGGATGCGCTTTTGTTACGATAATTGAGCAGCGAAAGGATTAAAGGTCTAGGTTTTGCTTAGTCTTTGTCAATCGTATATTGTATATTTCTGCTTTCTTTTTTCACTAGTCTGAGATTGTTGATTTGTTTTCATGACTTACTGAGTTTTATTCAAATCATAATAAGTTTGCTGTTATCCTTCATTTAAAACATAGCTTGTTACACATTGTTGAAAACAACAAAAAATACGTAATAGCGAAGGCTTCCACGGCCGGAATCTATACTAACATTAGAATGTCTTCCGGGTTTGGACGTGTGACGGTCCAAACCCGGAAGACATTCTAATGTTAGTAAAAAAAATACAATTTATTTATATCCATATCCAAGATGGCGCCAATTATCTCGAAAACGGTACTTGTGATATATTTTTAGAAAACAAATTAGTTTGTTACAATGAAATAAATAAATTTCGCTCAAAAAATGTTTTTGTAACTGTTAGAATAAGCAGAATATTAGCCTATTTCAAAAAATTCATTTTTCGGTTGTTTTCGTTTACCTTCGAGACAGCTCGGAATTCGAATTGTTTTTAAAGATAATCTAAATCAGCACGAAAATTTCTACATAATTGCCCACATCGATATCTTCATTAATAACAAAGATACCCATGCAATGGAACCCAGAATTGAACACACTGTATATATAAAAATTGACCAAGTTTGCAAGAACACGGACACATTTGACTTACTTCGTTTTGCGTCACTGTAATAATATTTCAATTAAACAAAAATACTGGCACATCTCAGACGTGTCGTTGTTTTTGACAAATAGTGACAAGACGTTTTTCGACTTAAAAGAATATTATTTAGTGTTACTAATTTATTAGTGACAAAAAGTGAGTTCCAGATCCTGGATACCGGTACAACTTGCCCACCAAAAGTAAACCATTCATCATACGGACGAGAAGGTAGAAAAATTGGTTTTACACAAATTTTACATAACTTCACTATACTTCACCTACGTACTCTTCAGGCTCTTTCAAATTTAAAAACTTGTTTTTATCTCCTTCAATGCAACAAATAAAAATCGACCAGTATCTTTAATTTCGTTCATACTCAACAAAACGGGGTTTTTCACTCCGGCAAGTTCCAGAAATACAGTAGTAACTTTTTCGAGCAGATGTTGCTCGTCCTATGCTTCGATTAGATATTTTGTCACTTCTTCTGTTGTCAATATTTTTGCTCTTATTTGGTTTGTAGCATTCTTCGTAGGTTTCTAGCATAGAGATTTTAGTCCATAAGTGCAATTTCTTTTGATAATTCAGTTACATAGCATATCAAAATTTCGTCATTCATGCCACACACATATTTGGTTTTACTTCAGGCTGTAAAATCTTTATATTCCGTTATGTAATGTTCTCTTGTTTTTATGAACAATAGTTCCCTACATGCTGCAGCCGCTTTGTGTAAAATATCTTGAGGAATTTTCACAAATTTTCCATTTGCTTCCATCGTGTTAAATGTTTTCAAATAATTTTACTGCGTAAACAACCATTGCTATGGTAAATACACAGATGACTAGTAAATTTAATTTGAATTGAAGAAAAATGTAAGTCTTACAAATAATCGTTAAATATTAAAGTATTTATGGTATGATCAAAAGTACTGAACGACACGCGGGCGATACGCAAATAGCAGACTCGATTGATTATAAAATATCGGCTCCGCCTCGATTTGATAGTTTCAATCTTATCTGCTATTTTCTACATATGCTTTATGACGTTAATAACTATAGTAATGTAAGTTTTAATAATTTATTTTTTTAGAAAATAAACGTAATATAAACAATAAATAATGAAAAACAAAATAAAAATACAAAATAATTTGATTAGTCTACAGCTAACCCTTTTACAACGCAATCACAAAGAATGTAAGATTTTTTGGAGAGGTTCTGCTCCAATTCTGCTTTTTTCAAGCATCTTTTTGTAAAATCTTTAGTTAAATAATGTGCTTTTGACAAAATAATTTCTTCATCGAACGTTCCGTCTGGTTTTAACATTTCCAGTTTCTCATAAATGCATTTTATGTAGTCGTGGAATTGTTCATTATTTGGTACATGTATATGTTTCAGCATGTTTTTGACTTGGTTCGGGTTCACTTTTGAAGATTCTATACATTGGTCTGAATGTAGCGATGTTAGGTGACCCCAAACGTCATGAACCTTATCCGGTATCTGAAAATAAAATAATTATATGAATTACATAACTAACTAACTGTTTACCTTTTTTGATAGAGTTGATGAAATTAAAACTAACAATAAAATGATTTTCATGTTGAATACGAATATAATAAATGATGCACAACGTGGTTATATATATAGTGAGACTCAATAACCATTTATGATTATCTTAAATAAATAACCACGTTAAATAAATATTATAATACAAATACAATATCAATTAAATATCTGTTTGGTAATTATTAAATAAAGATATTGTTTGGTATAGTTATTTTGCCTAGTCAATTGTATTTTGGTATGTTTTATTAAAAAATACTCAAAGTTTAACACATTTTTTTATGGATATCATAAATTTCATTAAAAAAAAAACAACAAAATTTAGTTTAATTTAAACTAAATTTGATAACAAGTTATTTACATATAGTTATTAAATTTATCTTAATGTACGTTTATTAACCGAATAATAATTATTTTGCATTGTAAAAGTAATGCAAACATCACTATTAATTATTAAACAATGACAACAAACATAAATCATCAGCATGCGACAAATTTTATATTGTCTTACATATTTGTTAACGATCTTTTGGCTTATGTCAAAGGTTTATGAAAATGAACCTCACATTTAAAAAGAAATAGGAAAACAAAGTTACTGTAGTACTGATTTTTGATATAAACTGAAGTTCGCCATTTTTCAAAACGAGTTTATAATGTGCCATTTGTAAATTGAAATAAATTATGCAAAAAAAATCTATTTATAATCATAATATCTTTGAGAAAGTACAAATAAAGTAGAAACTTTTACAAAGTAAAAATGTAAAATAGAATTTCAACTATAGTGAAAGCAGTAACTTACTGTCAACATTTATAGATACCACAACTACAACGCAGACTAAATCTAAAAATGATAAAAATTTTAATTGTTTTTTTATCCCGGAAAACAAAAAGTTTAAAATTAAACTTTTGAAGAAGTCTGCAGAAATACACAAAGAAACATGAATAACATCGAGTAGAAAAACGATAAACCAAAACCATCATATTTGAATACAACTCACAAATATCAGTCTGAACATTTCTTTTTGAGAATATGATAAAACAAAAACGAAGTAAAAATCAACGGTGCAAAGTTTAAATTAATTTCCTTCGAGAAAAAAACAATTTCAGCAATTAGTAAAAAAATTACGGGAGTTCTAAAATGGCCGCTTTGATGCGTCGCATGCTTCTACAAAATTTGCTTTTTTGTTAAAAGTATAAAAGCTAGAAAATTTTTCAATAATAATATTTATTTTGATATAAAATCTATGTATTTATAAACTAAAAACACATATTTGGGCGCACTTGTGCCACTGTCTGCAAATAATCGATGATACGCACGTTTACCATGTGCCCTCAAAATTCACCTAACATTGCCTAAAATTGCTTCGTTTTCTACTCATTTCTAAAACTTTTGGGTTCAAAATTACACAAAATGTCACAAGGCGGCTATACAACAAGCCTTTGTAATTATTTCAGTTTTTTTCTAGTTTCTAGCTTTTATACTTTCAATAGCAAAGCGAATTCTGTAGAGGTTTGCAACGTATCCAAAACGGACGTTTTAAAACATATTAAAAAAATACAAAAACAAAATAAGAAATACTTAAAAAAAGTTTACAACTGTTTATTGATCAACAAAAAAGTGAAAAAAATATAAAAAAACAAAAAAACAAGAGAGGATGGGTTATTCAAATAATATAAACAGTATGAAGAAAATAGAAAAAAATAGCTCAAAGTAATAAAACAAGAAAGCAAAAGTATAGAAAACAATTGACAGACAGCAAGAAAAACTTGGGGGAGGGCGCGGAAAGTATTTAAAGAGACTGCAAAAAGTTTTTATATCTTAACAAATACAAAAGATAAATAGAAAAAAAAATATTATTAGTTTTTAGAAGTGATAAATATTCCATTTGTTTTTTAGTTACACGGTACGTAGATAGCTTTTACCAAATTAGTCACAACGTGGCTGTATATAAATATGTGTGAAGTTAATTATTTGTTTGCGCTTAATACGTCCGCAACGTTAAAAAATATACATATATAAATGTTATGTTAATTGTTAAAATATTTTTGCTGCCTACAATCGTAATAACCTGTACAAAAAAACTTTGAAACAATATAACAATAATTTATAAAATAATCAAATACAGAACTTAACATAACATTTATATATGTATATTTTTTAACGTTAAGGGCGTATCAAGCGCAAACAAATGGTTAACTTCACACATATTTATATACAGCCACGTTGTGACTAATTGGGTAAAAACTATCTACGTACCGTGTAACTAAAAACCAAATGGAATATTTATCACTATATAAAAATTAATAATATATTTTTTTCTATTTACTTTTTTGTATTTGTAAAGATATAAAAACTTTTTGCGGTCGCTTTAAATACTTTCCCCCCTCCCCCAAGTTTTTCTTGTTATCGGTCAATTGTTTTCTATACTTTTGCTTTCTTGTTTTATTACTTTGAGATTTTTTCTCTATTTTTTTCATAATGTTTATATTATTTGAATAACCAACTCTTTCTGTTGTTTTTTGTTTTTTGTTTTTTTAATTTTTTTTACATTTTTGTTGATCCATAAACAGTTGTAAACTTTTTTTAAGTATTTTTTTATTTTGTTTTTGTATTTTTTTAACATTTTTTTTGTCTGCCAATAATTTTTTTAAATAGGGATGCATTAAGAGGGTTCTAAAACGGCCGCTTTAGATGCGTTGCAAATTTCCTTTTTCCGATGAAAGTATAAGAGTTAGAAACTTAAAAAAAACTAAATAATTACAAAAGCTAGGTGAATAACCGTTTTGTGACATTTTGTGTAATTTTGAAGCCAAAAATATAAAAAAATGAGTAAAAAACGAAGCAATTTTAGGGAATTTTAGGTGAACTTTGAGGGCACATGGTAAACGTACCATAGATTATTTGCAAAAAGTCGTACAAGTGCGTCCTAGCTTTGTGTCTTTAGTTTATAAATACATAGTTTTTATATCAAAATAAATATTATTGTTGAAAAATTTATGAGCAGAACAAAAACGCTACACAAAATGTGTTGCTGATTGCTCATTTCCCTGAAAGATTTTACAGAACCCATTATACAGCTAGCCCTTGTAATTATTTCATTTTTTTTAAGTTTCTAGGTCTTATATTTTTAACAAAAATGCGAATTTTGTAGAAGCTTGCAACGCATCAAGGCGGTCGTTTTAGAACTCGTAATTTTTTTAGTTAATGCTAAAATTGTTTTTTTTTGTCAAAGGAAATTAATTTAAATACTGCACCGTTTATTCTTACTTGGTTTTTGTTTTATCATATTCTTAAAAACAAATGTTCAGACTGATATTTGTGAATTGTTTCTATTAAAATATGATGGTTTTCGTTTATCGTTTTTCTACTCGATGTTATTCATGTTTCTTCGTGGATTCCTCCAGACCTCCCCAAAAGCTTAACTTTAAACTTTTTGTTTTCTGCGATCAAACAGCAATTAAAATTTTTATCATTTTTAAATTTACTCGGCGTTGTGGTTGCGATATCTATAAATGTTGATTGCTTTTACTATAGTTAAAATTTTACATTTTTACTTTGTAAAAGTTTCTACTTTATTTGTATTTTTTCAGAGATTATCTTTGCATAATTTGTTTCAATTTACAAATAGCACATTATAAACTGATCGTTTTGAAAAATGGCGAACTTCAGTTTATATCAAAAATCAGTACTACAATAACTTTGTTTTCTTATTTCTTTTTAAATGTTAGGTTCATTTTCATAAAGCTTCGACATAAGCCAAAAGATCGTTAACAAATATGTAAGACAATATAGATTTTGTCACATGCTGATGATTTATGTTTGTTGTCATTGTTTAATAATTAATAGTAATGTTTGCATTAGTTTTACAATGGAAAATAATTATTATTCGGTTAATGAATGTACAATAAGATAAATTTAATAACTATATGTAAATAATTTGTTATCAAATTTAATTTAAATTAAACTAAATGTTGTTGTTTTTTTTTGTAATGAAATTTATTATATTCAAAAAAAAATTTGTTAAACTTTGAGTATTGTTTAATAAAACCAAAACACAATGGACTAGGCAAAAAAATAACTATACCAAACAATATCTTTATTCAATAATTACCAAACGGATATTTAACTGATATTGTATTTGTATTATAATATTTATTTAACGTGGTTATTTATTTAAGATAATCATAAATTGTTATTGTGTCTCACTATATATAACCACGCTGTGCATCATATATTACATTCGTATTTAACATGAAGATCATTTTATTGTTAGTTTTAATTTCATCAGCTCTCTCAAAAAAGGTAAGCAGTATATATATGTATTTATAGTTATGTAAAACATATAATTATTTTATTTTCAGATACCGGATAAGGTTCATGATGTTTGGGGTCAGCTAACATCGCTACATTCAGACCAATGTATAGAATCTTCAAAAGTGAACCCGAACCAAGTCAAAAATATGCTGAAACATATACATGTACCAAATAATGAACAATTCCACGACTACATCAAATGCATCTATGAGAAACTGGAAATGTTAAAACCTGACGGAACTTTCGACGAAGAAGTTATTTTGTCTAAAGCACATTATTTAACTAAAGATTTTACAAAAGTATGCTTGAAAAAAGCGGAATTGGAGCAAAACCTTTCCAAAAAATCTTACATTCTTTGTGATTGCGTTGTGCAAGGGTTAGCTGTAGATTAATCAAATTATTTTGCATATTTATTTCGTTTGTCATTATTTATTGTTTATATTACATTTATTTTCTGAAAAAATGAATTATTAAATCAAATTATTACATTACTATAGTTATTAACGTCATAAGACCGATGTGTAGCAAATAGCAGATAAGATTGAAACTATAAAATCGAGGCGGAGCCGATATTTTATAATCAATCGAGTTTGCTATTTGCGTATCGGCCGCGTATCATTCAGTACTTTTAATCATACCATAAATACTTTAATATCCAACGATTACTTGTAAGACTTGCATTTTTCTTCAATTCAAATTAAATTTACAAGTCATCTGTGTATTTACCATAGCAATGGTTGTTGACGCAGTAAAATTATCTGAAAATTCGACACGACGGAAGCAAATGAAAGATTTGTAAAAATTCCTTAAGATATTTTACACGAAATGGCTGCAGGAAACTAATATGAACCACGTGAAGTAAGATCAAATATGTGTGTGGCATCAATGACGAAATTTTGATATGCTATGTAACGGAATTAACAAAAGAAATTGCACCGAATATCTTATGGACTAAAATCTCTATGTTAGAAACCTTTTTGAAGCTTCATGATATTGTTGACATTTCTAGGTTGTTATTATTACAAGTTCCCATTATGTTCTTGAAGATATGGAAAAGTTTTTACTTTGCTACGTAGAAAATCTGAATGCCACAAATCAAATAAGAGCGAAAATATTGACAACAGAAGAAGTGACGAAATATCTAGTCGAAGCATCGGACGAGCAACATCTGCTAGAAAAAGTCACTACTGTATTTGGAATATCTGGAGCTTGCCGGCGTGAAAAACTCGTTTTGATGTGTATGAACAAAATTGAAGATGCTGGTCGATTTTTAATTAAATTGGAGGATACAAAAACAAGTTTTTAAATTTGAAACCCAAACAACACATTGGTACAAAAAACGTCTAAATGTCCGGCTAATAGACGTTTATTTGACATAAAAACGTTTTTAAACGCGTTATTAACGTTTATTAGACGGACATTTAGACGTTTTTTGTACCAATGTGTTGTTTGGGAAGATCCTGAAAAGTACACAGGTGATAGTTTCAGAAGATTTGCTGCTACTATGTTTGTTGAAAATAGAGGTATGTAGATATTAACTTAGTCTATAAAATGTATAATTTAAGGAATAGTCGAACATAAAATATATAAATAATTTGCAATAATTTAGTTATTGTTTATACTGCAGTTGTAAATTTTAACTGTGACAATAGCACTATCACATAAATTGAACTAGGCGGTACTTGTTGCTCAGTAAGAATATTTTCATTAAGAATCATTGCCACATCAATCCCAACTATTTTTTGGGTAGTAGAGTTGGACGTCAAATTTTAAACAATCTGAATCGTTAGTGCAGATTGATTTACAGCAGTAGAAGTAGAACCAACCGGCTGATACTGATTTGGTAACATTTGTGGCACTTTACTTTTTTTTAAAGATGATTCAACATATACCTCCGCAACTGGTGATGATTTCTAGTCCCCATGCTTTTTAATTGTAAGCAAATCACCTCCGTGATTTGCAAAGTGTGTTGCAGATTGAGAATTTCAAGAACTTAGCAATGTTTTTAGGGACTTCGCCAATTTTATTAATTCCAATTGGAGATACCTCACCTCTACAATAAGTTAAAAAAAATCTATTGTGTGAAATGTCATAATTCAACGTATTTCTTAAGCCCAAGATACTTTTGTTATGAGGAATACACGAGATATATTATTTTTGGTTGCATGCTACCTCTATCCTATCAGATTTGAATTCATGGTTGTTTAACCTCATATGAGTCAACTTATCTCGGCTACAGACTCTACAATGCCCTATAATTAATATAACCTAAAATAAAATAATTTGAAGTTTGTAACACAGTTTTCCATGCTGAATAATTCCCGTGTTGCTGTTATCGCACAAGCTGAGCTTTCGTCACACGTCGCAATGGACATCTTCAAAGCCCGTAATTTATATCTTAAAAGTGTAACTTAGTACTTTCCTTGCCAAAAAAGTGCAATTTTCAGCATCATTAATAAACCTAATGATGTCCTCAGGCTGTACAATGCTTGATTCCTTTGACTGATAATTTTTCGACTGCCTTTTCAAATAGGCGGTTAGTTTTATATACTGCAAAATGTCAATATTTTTATAAATCGAGAGGCATGTTCGGAGCATGGAATCACTTGACCACATTGTAGATGGCTTTTTGTTTTACTCATTACTTGGAAATTAAATTAATACAATGTATTATCGCACCAGGTACAAAACTTTTGATATTCTTTTTCATATTTAGTTTTGGATTTAGTAGGTAATAATATCTGAATAGCGTTATTGGTAATTTTCGGTAACTTGGGAGGAATACAAGAAAGTTTAACAAAATCCTGGGCAGACCCCATTCTTGAGACCAATTTGATACAAGTTAAACAAACTATGATGAAATTTGAAGAATTGAAAGTCCTTGTAACTTAAAATTTGGTATGGAGCTGGCTTTTCATATTTTCTCAGTAATATCAAAAGGTGGGTCTGATAACAAAGCCGGAAGTGGGTGTATCCGCTATTTTTAACAGTATTACTTATATAATTTTGTACGTTTTTAAACTATTCGATTTATTTTTATAGTTTCTTATAGAGATCACTCTTTCTATCGATTTATTCAAATAAAAAAAATTCTAAAATTAACAGTTTATTAGATATTTGATTTATAATATAAAATGTATTCCAAATATGTTCGAATCTTGCCTGCGAGGATTTTTTTAGAAAAAAGATCAATATCTTGAAGAGAAAGCAAAATACGTTAAATATTTCAATTTTTACTGTTTCACTGGTTTCACTAAAAGGGAAGCGATATCGAGGTGCACAAATATAGGAGTTAGTCAATATGACAACATAATCTCAGTTTACCATATTTCGGTTATATCATAATGAAATCGAGGAGAAACATTTAAAAAAAATTATAGCATGCTAGAAAGTCAATACAAACGTGTACAAATCACTTTAAAGTGTGTAGTATGAAAAAATGTAATACTTAGTACTTTTACTATTATTTCTTTTAAGCAAATAAAATTATAACCCTAAGTTTTCTGAATTCTTTATATTATTTTGACTTGGATGTTTTTCTTCAATTTGAAAATAAAAAATATGTAGGAATTCTTTATAGGAAAGTTGTGTGGTGACCACACCAGTTTTTTAATAAGGAAATTAAGAATTATCACTTAAATAATAATGCGAACCATAAAATGAAACTGTTAGTATGGGAACCAGGGAGTTTATGGATGAATGGAATGAATGAAAAATTGTGGTGCTATCCATAAGAAAATAAAAGTTTTCAAAATAAAGAAAAGCAAATTTTACACGAACAAAAATGCTCGACAAAACTATATACAGAGTTGAATAAAAAAAAGAATAATAAAAAGTCTGATACAAAATACAATAACAAATAATATTTATCTAATAAAAACAAACGCTACAACATTTACGAAAGTATTATGTCAGTTCAAGGAATAAACCTGTTGACAACGAACAATAAAACCAGAACAGAAAGACCAGTGCTGAAAATGTTTAAAATTTGTAAATTCTCCCGGAGGAACACAAATGAAAATAGAATAAGAAATGAAATATAAACCAATCCGAATAGGAATTTCAATGGATAGAAAAAATTTAAGCGGAACAAAAATCGGTAACATAGATATAATTTTGAGAGAAAGGTTTAAATAAGTCTTTGTTGTATTAAAATTGTAATCTATGCAGAAAAGTTACGTAAAAATTTATTATCGGTTAGAAAACTTGAAGAAGCAGGTATTGTAGTAGTACTTTCAAATAGGAAAGTAAAATTGATTAAGAAAGGAAAGGTTTTAGCGATAGGTTATGTTGATAATAAAATTTATAAAATTAAATTCAAATTACTTTTATAAGACTGAGTACATAGTCGTTGGAGGAACAGGACAGGACTTAACATTGGATGATGGTTCTGTAGTGAAATGCTGTCAGACTTATAAATATTTGGGAATAACTGTATCTAACAAAGGTGGGAGTGACGAAGAAATCAAAAATGGAATTGTAAAGGGCAAGGCTGCGACAAGACAGTTACACTCAATCATTTGGAACAGAAACACCAATAAGAATGTCAAAAGAAGAATATATAAACTGGTCGTAGAGAGTATCACTCTATATGGATCAGAGGTGTGGGAGATATCAAAAAGAAACGAAGACAAGTTGAAGGCAATGGAAATGGATTACTGGAGACGGAGTTGCGCGATAACAAGACTGGATAAAGTTAATAACCAGAATATCAGAGAAAGGATGGGGATAACATTAAATATTCTTGACACTATCGAAGGTAAACGTTTAAATTGGTACGGACACCTAAGGAGAATGCCGGAAGAGAGATGGCCATTAAAAATATGGAATTGGCAACCATCACGTCGCAGAAAGAGAGGAAGGCCTCGACTCTCTTGGAATGATGGAGTATATCAAGCAATGCAAGATAGGTACATGCAGGAGGAAGATTGGCAAGATAGAAGACGATGGAAGCTTGGATGCGAGAGACGCCGCATGGTGTAGTTCCACTCGCAATTATATATATATATTTTAAAGTATTTTCTTCATACAGCCGTGTATTAACTTTAATTATAAACGATGACTTACATAAATTAAACACAGGAATTCGGCATATCAATTTAATTGAAATTTGTTTAAATTAGAATAGGCGACGTTTCGATAACTATTGTTATCATAATCATGCCTAAAAATAAGAAGATTGCAACCATAAACAACAATAAAAATATTTTGTATAAAATTAACTTACCACTAATTACACAATTTATAAATAATAAATAAATCTAACACTAAATAAACTAACACATTTTTGTATAAAACGTACATCAGTATTTAACGAACATTACATTACAACTAAATTATTCCCGTTAGTGCAAGGTTAAAATTATTGAAAAGTAATTCACAATGTTCTTAATATTTAAAAATTATTTCTGTAATTTAGGGTTCTTACGGTGGTTTAAGTTTAATTAAATTTGAATAAATACTACTTAATTTGTCAGTATCTTCTCTATTGTTCATAGTATTATTAGTGAGTTTTATAAAAAGCATTTCTTTAATCATTCGTTTTTTTTCTAATCAGTTTCTTTACATAAAATCACTGGATTTGTTGTATCTACATCATGTGAATTATTTATAACATGTTCCGTTAATTTATTAATATTAGAAATATTACCTTTTTTAGCTATTGTAATATTACTATTGTGATTACCCATCCTTGTTTTAATAAAAGTTTTTGTAGTACCTATATATACTTGATTACAATTTTTACAATTTACTTGATAGACAAGGTCTTTTTGGTGTTCTTTGGTTTCTTTGTCTTTTAATTTATTGTACAATTGACCAATGTTTTTATGAATTTTGTAGGTTATCTTACAATTTTCATCTTGTAATACTTTGGCAAGCTTAAAAGACAAATCATTGACAAAAGGTAAGGTGTGATATTTACGGACATCTGTATCATTTGGTTTATTTACTTTTCGGTTGTATTTTTGTGGGTTATAAGACTGCATAATTGAGTTTATAAGTGCAATGGGATAGTTATTTAATTTTAAAATGTTACGTATTTTATTTTTATTATCTGGCCAAGAACATTTGCTACTAAGGTTTAAAACTCTGTTGACAATTTCTTTAACTATGTTGACTTTATAATTCATGGGATGATTAGACCTAAAATTAAGTAGTTTATTTGAGGAGATATTGATATTGATTAAGTCATCTAATAAAATGTCACCTAAAATAGGACCTAAACATGAACCCATAGCTACGCCATATACTTGTTTATAAAACTTATTATCGAATTGAAAGTAAGCTTCTTCACAACAAATTTTTATGATCTCTAGAAAAATATCAAGTGGTATATTTGTTATATTGGTTAATTTTTCCCAGTTATCACTAACAATTTTTATTATGTTATTTATGGGTATATTTGTGAATAACGACTTAACATCTAAAGATACCATTATATAGTCCTTAGGAATAATGAGATGCTCTAATTCTTTCTTTAGATCATAAGAATTTTTAACATTTGTATCTTTATTTCTAAGTATTTTTAGAGTTGTTAAAATAAATTTAGATAACTCATAAGTGGGCGAATTTATGGATGCAATTATAGGTCTAGTTGGGTATTCTTTTTTATGAGCTTTAACAAGCCCATAAGCTTTAGGAATTACCGTGTTATTTGCCATTAACCTAATTTTACACTTTTTATCTATAAGATTTAAATTATACATTCTATTTACTAGATTATTAACTTTAGTTCTAACTTTTGACAATTAGAATTATGATGGTAGTATTCTTACAACGTGGTATTGCAAACCAATCTCCTCAAATAAACTACTTAATTTTAGGTCTAATCATCCCATGAATTATAAAGTCAACATAGTTAAAGAAATTGTCAACAGAGTTTTAAACCTTAGTAGCAAATGTTTTTGGCCAGATAATAAAAATAAAATCCGTAACATTTTAAAATTAAATAACTATCCCATTGCACTTATAAACTCAATTATGCAGTCTTATAACCCACAAAAATACAACCGAAAAGTAAATAAACCAAATGATACAGATGTCCGTAAATATCACACCTTACCTTTTGTCAATGATTTGTCTTTTAAGCTTGCCAAAGTATTACAAGATGAAAATTGTAAGATAACCTACAAAATTCATAAAAACATTGGTCAATTGTACAATAAATTAAAAGACAAAGAAACCAAAGAACACCAAAAAGACCTTGTCTATCAAGTAAATTGTAAAAATTGTAATCAAGTATATATAGGTACTACAAAAACTTTTATTAAAACAAGGATGGGTAATCACAATAGTAATATTACAATAGCTAAAAAAGGTAATATTTCTAATATTAATAAATTAACGGAACATGTTATAAATAATTCACATGATGTAGATACAACAAATCCAGTGATTTTATGTAAAGAAACTGATTACAAAAAACGAATGATTAAAGAAATGCTTTTTATAAAACTCACTAATAATACTATGAACAATAGAGAAGATACTGACAAATTAAGTAGTATTTATTCAAATTTAATTAAACTTAAACCACCGTAAGAACCCTAAATTACAGAAATAATTTTTAAATATTAAGAACATTGTGAATTACTTTTCAATAATTTTAACCTTGCACTAACGGGAATAATTTAGTTGTAATGTAATGTTCGTTAAATACTGATGTACGTTTTATACAAAAATGTGTTAGTTTATTTAGTGTTAGATTTATTTATTATTTATAAATTGTGTAATTAGTGGTAAGTTAATTTTATACAAAATATTTTTATTGTTGTTTATGGTTGCAATCTTCTTATTTTTTAGGCATGATTATGATAACAATAGTTATCGAAACGTCGCCTATTTTAATTTATGTAAGTCATCGTTTATAATTAAAAATAATATATATATATATATATATATATATAGACATATAAACCGGTTGCTGTTGAGCCCGTAGAATATATAAACGCTACGCTCTTTAGCCCGAAGAAACGCTATTAAGCCCGGTTTCGGGCTCATCTACGTATCCATGTGTATATAATCAAAATACGATTATATAAGCATCAAAACGTGTAAATCCAAAAATTTGGCCGGGCTTCATATTGTACCGTTTATATCTGCATTATATATAAAATAGTTCAGAGTTAGTCGCTGCAGAGGTCGCTTTTATATACAAACTGTTTACAGACACGGACGGTACTTTGTGTAGCCCAACATGCGACAACGTTGGACGGGCTTAATAACAAGCAGTAAACGTATACTCTTATTGTATTTTATTTTAGTATAAATTTTATGCACTTTTTGAGTATCATCACGTTTTAATAATTTTTCACAAAAACAATACAAACGGTTTTAGTCAAAAATCGAAAGTTGATTTTTAAAAACGTTTGCAATTTCTACGTGATGCTTGTACGTACATATGTAGAATGTGGTACTTTTATAACTATTAAATTAAATTAAAATTAAAGTATTGAAAAATTATGTATTTGAAAACCTCAAAAGAGATTTGGATCAAAAGTACAATATAGGTAGCTAAGAAACTTTAAAGTTATAAGAATGATTTGTTGGTTCATTCATGATGTGATACCTATAAAATAATTTGAAACATAAATGCATACATTTAATAAAAACGTTATAACGAAAAAGATATGTCTTAGGATATGATATTAGCATTTCTCATATAATTTCTTTTCTTTTACTAAAAATCTTTAAAAACAATGTAGGAATCTCGTTTTGTAGTGTAAAAATTCTTAGAAGCATGGAAATTTTTTAGTAGTCAAAGAGTTTTGTAGAATCAATTGGAAAATATTACTTCTCGTGAAATAATTATGGAAAGTTGTAATAATTTTGCAGATAACACTGTACAATTAAAAAAAAATTAAATTTGGTTTTACCAACACAAAGCTTTTACAAACAAAATTTGAAAAAAAAAGAATTGTCTTAGCAGAAGGAGAAACAAAACTTACAGTCATAAATTTTAAAATCGACACAGAGTTTTTAAGTAATTATAATGACAATTTACTTAAAAGTTAGAAAAATAATAATTAAGACAAACAGTTAATCCACTTCTTACAAGAAATAAGATATTTTTTTAAAGTTTGAGTCATTTCATATGAAATCGTCTAAAAGTAAAAGCTGTCTTATTTTAGAGTCCTAAAAAAAATATTATTTGCAATTGGTTACTTTTTTGTGTAAAAATTCATAAAACACTACATGTTTGTTTTCTATATATTTAGTGTAGTTTTATCTATTTTGTTTGTATCTTATAGTATAGCAAGTAGGTTGAATGTTTTTTAAACGTGATATTATGTTTTCATTGAAATTGAAATTGTGTGTATTGTTAGTGAGATTTATTACGTAAATATAACAAATGATGGAATATTGAATTTTTTGAAATAAAACATTATATTTTCTTAGAAGGCTTAGCTTATTGGCCTAACGATATTGACAGCATCACAATTATACAAAACTGAATACCTTTACGATATCAACTAGCTGTGACCGTGAGAAACCTAAACTATATTAAATTATTGTACCTTTTTATGTTATTATCTTATTAATACATATGTTACAGCAGCTTGAACATTCACACTCGATACAAAAAACTAATTTTTATGCCAAGAATTTCATTAGAGCAGAAATCGAATATTGTTTCTGGAGCTACTATATGATCTGCAGTTCGTTCTAAGCTTTTTTTAATAGTTTGTGACGGTCCGATTAATGATAAATCTGTTACTTTAATCGGCATTTAACGTCCACATTAAGGAACAAATAAATTGAGTGAAAATGTTTCAGACTACTTATTAGAATTCTTCAATTTCGTTATTTAAAACAGAGTATTCTATTTACTATCACATACATATTTTAATTTCAACTAAAATTTCATGATAATGTTGTATGACATACTGTATGCCCAAAACTAACCTTTCAAATTATTTCCGATTTATTAATAAACCTTTGTGTGCGTAAATAAGAATATGTAGGTACAAACATGTAACAGGTTGTTGTTGAGCCCGTAGAACATATAAACGCTACGTTCTCTAGCCCGGAGAACCGTTATATATCCCAGTTTTAGGCGCATCTCTGTATATATGCGTATGTCATCAAAATACGATTGTAGAATCATTATTTTTTTTATTATGCGGTATATTGTAAGTTTGATTTAAAAATTAATTTGTGCTTGTTAAATGATGACAAATAACACACTCTACGTTAGTCGTGCAACTTGCGGCAACGGTTAAATTTAACATTTCTTTAAAAAAGTTGCCAAAAACAGAGTTACATGCGGAATTTTAAAGAAAATTATTTAATTTGCTGCCGTTCTGAGTATGTTATTTTTTCAGATAAGAATTTGCTAATACACACAAGTTATAGCTTACAATTTTGAATTATGTTTACAAATAAAACAAACTTTGCACCAATCATAAAAGAGTTTAATGCTTGAATACAGTGTTTATTTTAAATCTGCAGAAAGTTTATTTGTTACGTCAATATTAATCAAGTTAAATTTGAAAAAAAAATTATTAGATCGGAAGATGTTTAAGAGAGTTATCTGCAAAGACTAAACGCAAATGTTAAAATTTCAAATCATTGTCGAATTTCGCTTAATAACTACGTTTAGAGCGTGTATAATATTGGCAACGCAGTCGGGGTTAATAGCGCGCTAATAACGTCGTGTAGAAAGGCGTTACCGCCCGGGCTCATCGGGCACCTGTTTACATATCGGGCTCAATTGCGTGCAGTTTATAACTATATATATATATATATATATATATATATATATATATATATATATATAAATTCAAATTACTTAAAGAAACAAATGCAAATATGTGCCAATTAGATACTAATAGTATAAAAAATTTGCATAGACCTTATAGTCATTTCAATCATTCTTATTTAAGATTTCTAATCAATCACAATATGGTTAATAGAATATTACGTAAAAATTAAGGCGTACGTCTCATTAAAATAATAAGATAGTTGTATTACAAAAAGTACATGAAAATACATGTAACTAAATTTTGTGCAAGAATAACAATGGTCAAAAGCTTTAAAAGTGGGTATTGTATAATACAGTAAACATTTTAGTAGGATGGCTTACGATAGTGGTAATAGTAGGTACGAAGTATTCAATATGCATAAAACACATGAAAACGATATTAGTTTTAGTACCACCATATTCAAATTTGTGCAATCTAGAACCCGCCAGTGAAAGATATGCTGAACTTCTTGGTATCATATTTTTACCCTTCTAATTGCGCAACTTTTTTATAATTTAAGCCAATGGGTATCTCTTATAATAAGCGAGATGTTCATGGTGAGCCTCTTAAATAGACCATTTATTTTTCAATTTACCTTTTAATATAATTAATTAAGAATTTCAAAACTAAAAATGAGAATGACAATTGTTAATACATTTTTCAAGGTGGTAACACTGGTTTTCGTGTAACAAAAAAAATAAGCGACGGCTAACACAGTTGTTCCCGGAGAATGAGTCGCAGGCTTTGTGATGCTAGATTATAAATTAAATGTAAAAAGGCGCCAAAACGATGAAAGACTAAATTAGAGAGAGAGATCGTTTAACTGTAAATCTTTTATAGTAGAGAAAATCCCCTTATAGTAGATTCGTAAAACATTTGATGCGGTATTACTAGTTAGAGTGCCCTACTGTTCTAACAGAAAAGCGTTAGTTCTATACACTATCAAAAATCGTAAATGACTCCCTTAACGAATTTCCCCTGCTTCACATAACCAGACTTTATTTTCAACGAGATGAGGTTCCTATCATTATATTAGTACAAATTTATTAAATGGAACTATTGGTAAAAATTGTATAGGCACAAATGTGCCGATACGTTGCCCCGGAACTAACTTCACTAGATTTATTCTTTGGGGTTTTGTAAAATACGAGCTGTATAAGCAGCGATACCGTAATGTTATAACTTCAAAAAAAAAATCAGAGAAAATATAAACTACATTCGAAAAGGAACCATGTTTAGTTAATGCTAATGTAAAAGGTGTTTTGTAAACGGCAATTTACAGGTAATTTCAACGGGCGAGACACTGCGTTGTAATTGTGCAATAATTAAAATTATAATAGTGATTGTTGTGTATTGCCGATATTAACAGCGGGCGGCATTGGTGGCGATCAGTGCAGCACCTGGACCTGGACCTACGAGTTCGGGTATATGTGGCGAGTCCATGGAGATAGACCCGTGCAGCAACGGAGGAGGGTTATTTCTATCGGCGGATGTGGTGGAGTCTTTTGATCCAGAGAATCCAGACTGTAATGTGGTACGGTGGCTCCGCAAGATTAATCAATTGCGATATTGTAGGCGAGACTAGCGGGAACTGCCAAAACTTGGCACCAACGTCTTGACAATTATGACTTATCATGGGGGCAGTGGAAGGCGAAAGTGGAAGCGGCGTTTTCACGGCGGCGTGATTTCGCTGTCATGCTCAGGGAAATGATATCGAGGCGCAAGGCTGACTCGGATACCATGAAGGCGTATTATCATGCCAAATTGGCATTGTGTTATATTATTTATTTTTATTTTTATACATATTCTCAAAACCTTCCCATTAATATATTTAATTTTAATTTTTATATTTTAATAAACGCTACATGTTTCGACAGAGTCATCTTCAGGCGTATACTATAAAATCAAAAAATATAAAATCGAATCTTAATTGAAAATAAACTTACATTAGAATTGAAAAATCAAACTTCAAATATTATATAAACTTTTAAAAAATAATAATAATAGAAATCTGAAATGAATAAACTTACCAACATATATTAATCAAATTAAATTAAAGATGGTTAAATATTTGAAGTTTGACAAATTTCAAAAATTTGAACAACACAAAATTATATTAATAATAGAAAATCCTAGGATACAACAAAATAATATAATAATGGATATAATTATAAACAAAAACTAATTTAGAAAAAGTAAATTATTATTAAAGTTAACAACTTCGTTAAGGGATGATTCACGATTAGAATTGTAATTTTTAATAATTTCTTTTATTTCTAAAAAATTAAGTCTTAAACCTTTATTGCAAATGTGTAAAATTTCAAAATCTTTTTTAGAATTGAATGAATGCTGAGAATTTAGTACATGATTAGCAAATGATGATTTAAATGAAATGTTATTATTTTTAATACAAGATAGATGTTCAGCAATTCTAATAGAAAACTTTCGACCTGTTTGACCTATATAAAATGCGTTGCAATCACCACATTTTAATTATAAACACCGGATTTGTCTAAAACATTAATTTTATCTTTAGTATTAACAAATAAAGATTTAATATTATTATTTGACGAAAAAGAAATAATGCCAAAATGTTTTAAAAGATTTTGAAATTGAAATGAAGATGGGCCTATATAAGGAAGAGAAAAATATATTTTAGATTTATTAGAGACAGGTGTAAGAGATGAACAATTTTTAATTTTAATAGAAGAAATTTTCTTTTGTAAATTTTTAATAATATGTAATGGATAACCATTAATATTAGCTAGATAATAAATAATATTTATTTCTTTATTAAAGCTATCACAATCAAGAGGAAAAGTATATAATCGGTTAAAGAAAAATCTAAAAGCTGCTAATTTGTGTGAGAGTGGATGAAATGAAGAAAAAGGAATAACGTGATCAGTTGTTGTAGGTTTACGATAAATACCAATTTTAAGGTTATTATTAACACGTTTAATAGATAAATCAAGAAAATTTAAAATATTGTTTGATTCTTTTTCAATTGTAAATTTTATATTTGGATGTAATGAGTTTAGTAAATTAAAACAATTATTTAGATCATATTCACTGCCTTTAAATATAACTAAAATGTCATCTACGTATCTTTTATAATAAATAAAATGTTTTTTAATAACATCATTAGAAAAAAGTTTATAAAATTTCTAAGTTAGATAAGAATATTTCTGCTAGTATCGGTGAAAGGTTATTTCCCATAGGTAAACCTGTTTTTTGAATAAATGTTTGGTTGTTAAAAAAATGAGGGCGTGTACTAGTGTACACATGTAAGAAGTGAAACTTCTTTATGGCCTTATTTTTCGCAAAATGATCTACATGCAACTTTTCAGAAATTGGTTAAATAAAGTTAAATTAGATAAAGTTTAAACAAAAGGATTTTATTATCATAGACATGAATACAAAAAAATGATCTACATGCAACTTTTCAGAAATTGGTTAAATAAAGTTAAATTAGATAAAGTTTAAACAAAAGGATTTTATTATCATAGACATGAATACAAGAAAATGATCTACATGCAACTTTTCAGAAATTGGTTAAATAAAGTTAAATTAGATAAAGTTTAAACAAAAGGATTTTATTATCATAGACATGAATACAAAAAAATGATCTACATGCAACTTTTCAGAAATTGGTTAAATAAAGTTAAATTAGATAAAGTTTAAACAAAAGGATTTTATTATCATAGACATGAATACAAATAATACAATTATTTCACTTTAACTTTTTGCTACTAAGATTATTACAGCATTTCATTAATTGTAATAGAATTATTACTATCATTGTCATCGTTATTATATATTTTTGTAATTAATGGCTTATGGTAACTGAAATATGAAATTGAATCTACAAAAATTAGTTAATTGATTTACAAAAATTAATAACATATTTCAGAATTTATATTCTATGCCAATTAATTGATGTTCATTAAATTAGCAGTCGTATTAATTAAAAATGTGACGCGTAACGAAATAAGCGACATGCTATCCCTACTGCGTTGGAGAAACTGAAAGTACTCTTCGTCTGAACCAACCGTGGTAGGGGCAAGAAAAAGATGGCGCGTAACGGAAAAATGTGACGCGTAAAATGTGACGCGTAAAATGTGACGGTAAATTTTTTTCCAACGCCGATAAAGAAGTTTCACTTCAATAAAAAAAAATAAGAAAAAATTTTGGCTTAAACATAAATTTAAGCAACCAAGTATAAAAATACAAATATTATCAGGTAAGTTAGATTGAACAAGTAGTTCTTTAATTATATTATAACAATCTATAAACGGAACACTAGGAAAAAGGTTAATAATATCAAAAGAGATAAGTATACAATTGTCTTTAGAAGTAAAATTAACTAATTCTCTAGTTAAAGGTTGAGAGTTTGTAATAGAATAAGGAAACTGAAAGTTAATTTGAGAACGTAATACTTTATTAAGCCAAGATGAAATTTTAGAAACTGGAGTATTTGTAAAAGAAACTATTGGTCTTATTGGGTAATCAATTTTGTGAATTTTAGGAAGACCATATAGTAAAGGCAGTGACGGATTCATTAAAATTAAACTGGAAAAAATTAAAAAACATTAAAATGGAAAAAATAAACTTTGGAATTGTGTGCAAGGGTGGGAGTTTCAGGCGGAAATGCCCTCTCTTGCATCATCGATGGTTTTCCGATGGAGTTGCGGGCAAGTGCACACAGCATTTGTGCTGGCATGCCGGAGGTTCTTTATCACAACTTCCTGACGGGAGTGGACAGTTTTCAGGTGAGCGAGATGGCTGTGCCTGCAACGGCGATGACTCCATCTGTAGCGTTTAAAATTTGTGTGGCTGGCGTCAAACGACGTTTACCTTTGCAAGACGCAGTAAGGTGCCACAACTGCCAGGAGCTCGGCGACCACATGAGCAGAGACTGTCCAAAACCTAGGGTAGACAGATGCAGGTGTTGCGGCGAAACAGGCCGCTGAGCTATGCACTGCTCAAAAAGCCGATCTGAAGAGCAAACGCAGGTGAGGTTATTCGTCACTCCAAGTGATTCAGTTTTTAGGCAGACAGCGTATGTCAACGGCGAGACGGTACGTGTATATGTTGACACCGGTAGCGAGAAAAACATTATAGCAGGACACACGGCGAGGCGTTTAGGACTGCACGTGGGTTGTTTTAGCGACGGATGCGTACAAATCACTCTGGTGATGAGTGGGTTCAAATTGAACATTACGGCGTTGGCGAATGAGTTTGATATGGATCGAATTGAGTTGTTGTTAGATCAGTCCTAACGTCACACTAGTGGTGCGAGGTGACAAGGCGGTGCTGACAACCCAGTGTGACGTTAGTGACAGCCTTAAGCGATTGACACTCGAAGGCGAACCACCCCGGCGTCGTGTGGTCTTGGCGGAGGATGTCGTCTGCAAACTGCGAATTAGTGTTTTGGCAAAGGTAGAAGTACTTGATGGCAAACCTGGTGAGTATGTAAATACTTCGGCAAAATGGTACTCCGACGGGCGTCTTTCCATGGCGATGCCGGCGTACGTCCTGGTGTGTGGGGCAATACAAGAGGTGTCTATCACCAACATGGGCGACATACCATTTACCTTCAAAAAAGGGCGGCTGATGTCCCGATCTGATGTGTGTCAACCGGCGGATAAGGAGCAAGCAAATGTGAAAAGTAATCGTAATCAATGCATGTTTGTGTTGACATACGTGAATGTAGGCAAAGTATCCGATTAATGCAAGAAGCAGTTATTTACATTGTTACAAAATAGGGCGCAGTGTTTTTTTCAAGGCGACTATGATTTAGGCTCTACCAGCCTGGGCAAGATGAAGATTAAGTTAACCACTGATACTCCAATATATTACTGGCGTTATAGGTGTCATTGTCGGAGCGTCAAGTAGTCCGTGACAAGGTTCAATCCCTTTCGAAAGCAGGCGTTATACGGCAAAAGCCAGTCGGTATATGCTAGTCCCATCGTGTTGGTGCCGAAAAAGTCTGGCGAATAAGAGGACAAAACTGCCTTTGTGACTCCTGATAGTCAGTACGAGTATCTTCGAGTTATTTTTGGTCACGCAAACTCTCCAGCTGTTTTTCAGCGCATCAAAAATAAAACACTAGGAAATCTTAGGTATGATCAGGTATTGGCGTATATGAATGATCTAATTTCTTCTGGCGATAAACAGCAAGGGTTGGAGTTGTTACACATAGTGTTGAAACCTATTATTAGGGTGGGTGTAAAGCTGAAACTAGATAAATGTACTTTCCTTATGGATCGAGTGGAGTACCTGGGACACGAGATATGTGCAAAGGGCATTCGTCCTGGGCGGCTAAAGGTGCAAACGGTAGAGAAGTTTCCTGTTCCTACTAATGTTCACGGCGTTAAGCAGTTTGTTGGCCTTTAGGAAGTTTTTTATGACTTTTTCAATGCTAGCGATGCCTATTACGGATCTTACTAAGAACGGCGTTGAAAGGTTGTCTGTCTAAGAGACCGGTGTTGTCCTTAGCAGCAAGGCGGATCAGTACTGCAACCTGTTGAGTACTTCAATAGAATAACTACGGCGACCGAACAGGTGTACCATAGTTATGAACTGAAGACCTTAGCTGTTGTAGAATCCATAAGACGCCTTCGAGTTTACTTGTTAGGCGTACGATTTAAGATTGTTACAGATTGCGTGGCGATGAGAGCAACCTTCTTTAAACGGGATTTAGTGCCCCGTACTGCTAGGTGGTGGTTAACTATTCAGGAGTTTGACTTTGAGATAGAATACAGGGCCGGCGGGGGCATGCAACACGTGGATGCCTTGAGTAGGAACCCTTACGCCGAGGCGGGGACTGTCGTTAACTTGGTGTCGAATGACGATTGGTTCCTCACAGTGCAGCTACAGGATCCAAAAGTACAGGTCACAATGGCGGCATTAATGTCTGGTAAAGCTGATCCTGAAGTCAAAGCGAACTATAAGATAAAGGGGCGGTGCTTATATCGAACTACTATGAACGGCGACAAGTTATATGTGCCGGCGATGGTTCGATTTGGTGTTACAAAAACATCATGATGATGTCGGACATCCAGGTTACGAACGGTGTTTGGCGCTCTTACAGGAGACCTTTTGGTTCCCTAGGATGAGACGATTTGTGAGTAAATATGTTAAATCGTGCTTGAGGTGTGCATATCGACCATTTGGGTCCCTTTGTGAAAAGCGCAAGGAGAAACTCGTACATCCTCGTGGTGATCGACGGATTTATGAAATTTGTGGTTGCCCAGCCAACCAGAACTTTAAGGTCCATTGAGGTGGTTTACAAGCTGTAGGAGGTATTCAGTGAGTTTGGGTATCTTAGGCGGATGATAAGCGACAGAGGATTGGCATTCACTAGTAAGGCGTTTGCCGATTTTTTGGCGACGGATGGCGTGCGTCGTCTTGAATGCTATCGCAACACCTCGGGCGAATGGTCAAGTGGAACGATCAAATCGCACTATTATACATGCTCTGGTGACAGCGTAGAGACAGAGGGTTGGTGTGACGAAGGGCTGCTCGACGTTGTCTAGGGCCTTAATAATATAGTCAACGCGAGCACGTATTTCTCTCCTGCTCTTCGGATGTTCTCTTATAGTCACGGTATGATAGCCGATTTGACCAACGGTGGGCTTGCAAGCAACACTGGTGCAAACAACGGTGAATGTTCGGCGGACAGGGCAACTGCCGCAGAGGTGGCGGATACTGTCATGATGGATGGCGATACGGTAACTGGTCCGACAGTAATCTCTGCACCTTAGGTGGTAGCACAGAGTGACGAATGTGATGCTATTGCTGAGGAGGTGATGGCGAGTGCAAGGCTACAGGCGGTGTGCGGAAATATACAGAGGGTTGTAAGGCGTATGAATGTACAGTACGATAAGAAGGGCAAACGTGCTACTCGTTTCAAGGTAGGCGACTTAGTGGTGTGGCGAAAGGCAGCCACTACAAAAGCTAAACTAGGCGTAAGCTATAAATTGTCAAACAAATACAAGTGAAAGCGATGGCGAGGAGGTCGATCGATTAGATCGAATCGATCTCTTAGAATCATGAAATGTAGGTGATTAATGAGGACATTAAACTGTTTCTGGATGGCCGAATGTTAGGGGTTTCTTCTTCGCGCGTAGCAAACAGGCGAGGATTCTCGATCGGGCGCAGACGATGGATCCATGCGCGGAGGAATACTGGACGAGATAACAATAGCGGTTGTTAACCATTCTTGGGGGTGGTGCGATCTTGTGCTTTCTATCTATATATAATAAAGTTATTATAATTGAAAAGTGTTTCAGTTAACACTTATTTTGTTACAATTTGAAGTAGGTACTTAATTTTGAAATTTCAATTTATTACTGTACAATAAAAAAACTAAACGATTCTAGTTTCTTTATTTTTAAATTGAAAGTAGTAGTGCATAAAACATTTGTTATTCAGAGTTTGATGTGCTTTTAAAATACCTATAAATGTATAGTGTTCGACTACAAAAATTGTATTTTTATGAATATCGTTAAAATCCGATGTTCACTTTTATTTCGATTTCACTGTCGTAATTTGTAGCTTCATTAAAGAAGATAGCCTTAGTAAACAGATAGTTTTGAAACCCTGTAGACATAACAGAAACATATTAGACAAGACCCTCCTCAATCAATCACTTTATGTAATTAGAGAAGACCATTAGGTATATGACAAAAGTAATTTACAAGAAGCAATCTTTAACGTTGAATGTATAATAATTTATTATTGATTTATGTAAGAAAGTAAACACATTAAAATGATATGATTTGAATCGAAAATAAAAGTAAGTATTGTTTACCCGAATATGGATTAGAATTTGTTATTAATGGTTTATGTAAAAAAAGTGAACACATTAGATTAATTTGATTTGAATCGAAAATAAAACTCAGTATTGTTTGCCAGAATAATGACGAGAACGTATGTGTTTATCATGTATTGTGTTGCATCAGTTGCGACCGTCGCGATTTTAAAAGAAGAAGAAATTAAAAATGTGAAAACTTGCGTGCAACAAACAATTTTAAACATTTTTGATCAAGATGATACGTTGTTGTGTATTTTTGATAGTGCGGGTGCTGATGCATTTCCGGATTACATTAGCAATCCTAGCATGATTAACGACATGAGAAAAATAAGTACAATTTTTAACCGGCCAATTGGACACAAGCAAAACTTCGTAGTTCATTCAGAAACGTACAATTCAATATTTTATATGTTTGACATACTTCAAAATACAAAGCTCTGGTTTAATAATAAAATGCCGATCAGAAAAGTTTTGCTTATTACATCGATTACAGAAGTAAATACGACAGCCAATTTGTTTAAGCTAATGTGGACTTTTGAAATACCTAATGTTGTTATATTGACGTATGATTTGAATAGAAAAGATTCTGTGAAGATTATGGTTAGCGACCCGCAAGCGGATCCGAACCGATGTGAAGAAAGAGTTGAATTAATAACTGAGTATTTTTGTAATAACACTCAACCCATTATATTTCCAAAAGATTTAAGAAAATACAGCAATTGCAATCTGACGTATCTTAATTTCGGCGAACTTAAATATTATAAAAATGTAAGCAAATCGGCAACTTTAGCATTGGATTTAGTTAAAGAAGTCGCTAACTTTCTTAATATGACTTTGACGTTTAAAAACGCAAACCTATCTTTTGTAGGCAATGATAGATTTGTTTTAAAAACGGGCCATATTAGTAAATGTTACTTATTTGCTGCTTGCACTCGGATACATGAATATAACAACTATTTATGGATAGTTCCAAATCCAAAAAAAATCCCCCCTATGGAAACTTTGAAACTTGTTTTTAAAAGCACAGTTTGGATTTTCATACTTGCAGCTTTTATTTTCACTTCACTCATTTGGTGGTTAATTGAGATATGCAAACATGCGCGTAACGAAACTGATTTAACACTATACTTCTTAGAAGTATTTTCAATGACTATATTGGGATCGACAAACGTCATGAGATTATGTTGGATTTTTCGCTACTTATTTCTTTCGTACATAGTTTATTCAATGCACATTCAAGCAGTGTTTACTGGTAAACTGATTACGCTGTTAACAGTCCCACAGTATGAGAAACCAATTCAATCATTACATGAGTTAGCAGAATCTAATTACCCTATAATAATGCCAAAATCAAGCTTAGATATTAATGACTTTAACGATAGCGCCGGTATTTATGGTAAAATTAAAAACAAGTTTAAATACGTTAACAATAGCGAAGTTCTCGAGTTATTGTATATGAATAACGCAATAACCAATATAACTCTTTTTATGAATGAAGACGATATAGAACGAGCTAAGAAACTCTTTAACAAAACCTATCTTTACTTTAAAGACAACACTTATTCCGGAAATTTAAAAGTTTTGTTTTTTACAAGATCATATTCATATTCGTTAATTTCGATTGATAAGGTTGTAGTAATTTTAATTGAAACGGGCATCACCGAAAAGATTACTACAGACTTTTATAACGATCATAAAAATTACACAGTTTCAGTTGAAGAAAATAAAGCCTTAACCATGGAAATTCTTTATCCAATTTTTATATTTTGGGGTATCGGGCTTCTATTTGCTATTATTGCTTTTTTAGGAGAACTCTTCATAAATGCCGTCAAAAAGAAATATGTAAACCATGTGTAATTTTCTATAGCACGCACTCGTAAACACTTATAAATACTTTTAAACTAATTTATACACTAATAACGTTATTTACCATAATTTACTTTTGTATAATGTAAGGTAAATTTATGTTTGGTTTATATTTAATAGTAGTCAATTTTAATAAATAATATTAGCACAAGTGTTCCCGTGAGCAAGAATATTATATTTTGAGATGTAAGTAATATAATCAGTTTTATCTTGTTTAAGTATCAATAAGCTGCTATTTAACAATTTTTTATTTAAAAACGGTGAGTCCTTTGATTTCTACAATTAAATACGAATATCATTAAAACTCCAACTTGACATACTATACATAGCCTATGAATGATTTAGAGCAGTGGTTCCCAAATTATTTTGGCCCACGAGCCCTTTTTCATAGTCAAAACTTGCCTACGGATTCCTGAGTGAAAAAACTACATAAATTCATAATAGAAAGATTATCAATTTAACTTTGATGTCTTGAATAGTAAATGGCGACGTAAAAATAAAATACAAATAGAACGTTTTGTTGAAGAAGTATTTATTGAAATTATAACTTTTCTTTAAATATACAAAAAAAGTTTTTGAATGACTTGGTTGAACCTGAATATGCTCGGATGTAGATTAGTCGGTGATCGTAGTGATGGTGTGTAATCGTAAAATACTTTTTGGTAAGGATGCTATTGTGTATAAAGATAACGTTTTTGATTATTTAATATTAGTTTCTTAATAACACTCACTTAAGATGGAACTATTTTTTGCAAACTTGAACGAGACGTTTCATTTGGTACTATATGTGCAGTGTTGTAAATTATCTATATAAGTTAATATAGTTAATATAGTGTGTTTATAGCTACATGTAACTAATTAGATCTAACGATATTTAAGAAAAACACACTAATTTATATATCATTATCACTCGAAAAATCATGTCCGCGGATAACTTCGGTTTATCTAAAACTGATACTTGTTTACTTTTATATATTTCTATTATCCCTGTCTAGAATATTCAACATCTTTCGGTTATTGTCTGGAAGTTAACAATAACTTTGAGAACGTTTCAATAGATGAATTAATCTAGACTCTGATATTTTTTATATATTTATATGTATCTAAATAATATTAATAAACACATAAATAATATGTTTCTGCATACATAACATTTTTTATTTAAATAATTTAAATTATATATACCGGGTGTTGATTCGGCCACTCAGTAATAGCATTTTATATGTAAAATCTTGTCTATGCAATTTCCTGCTCCCCTAATTGTTTTAGAACCAAAACATAAGAGTATACAATTGTTCAAAACTAAAAATACTACTTGAATGTTTTCTCCTACCAAAATTTTACTGTAAGAAAAAAATGAAGAATTAAATGTTGAATTAGAATTTGCAAAAATCACGTTGCCATGATTTTAAAATAATTGCGTTATCAACAACTGTACAATCTTAACGTGTTTATTGGTATTGGAGGTATCAAACTAACGGGGAATTTAATTGCTTTTTATGGAAGGTCAAAATACCAGATGCAACATGAAAGTAGTTCAAAAGGATCGAGAAATGTTAGAAATGTGGAAAACAAAGCCAGGTTCAAGCAGATTGTTGGTCTAGAAATAAACAAGTGCACTGGGCAAGAGGTCAAGTAGAAAAGAAGTACGATGAAGGTACAAGTTTTTTAGCTATAGCATGTACAACTGAGGGTGAAAGAAAATCAAACTATATGGAGTTTTATGTAGACTCTGGAACATCAGACCATATGGTATATATATATATAAGAAATGTAATGTAAGAGAGAGATAGAAGTGAAGTGAGGAATGTGAGGAATTAAATGGGTAAAAACAAGAAAAGTGGTTTGATTAAGTAGAAATAAAGAGATTAGAGGCATCAAGTATTAAAAGTAAAGAGGTTATGGGCCCAGGAAGTAAATAGCTTGTATTATAAAGTGTAAAAAGAAAAAGTACGGTTAAGTCATGGCACGTAAAAGCGGGAACAAAGGTTTTATAATTGATACCCTCGATGGTAAGAATGACTATAATCGGAAGTTTAGAATGGAAGTGTATTAGCAGAGAATAGAGCTTATGAATATGTGCAACAAGAAGTAGATGTTTCAACATTGTCCGAAACTGAGAAGGAAGCTGTAATAAGGAAAGAAAATGTTCAAAATAATCAATTGTAAACTATGCGAGAACAGAAAACGGCATTCAGTATGTGAAAAACTTCAGAAGAAAAATATGAAAAGAAAGGAATTCCAGGACAATTATTTAAAAAAATGTCCATGAAGTTAAATGAGGAGGTATCACTTAAACTATTTTTAAATAAATTCGAGGAAATTGTAAGACAGCTAAAAGCAATCATTTGTAATAATAATTGTAATTTGTTATTAACATTACCTAAGTCGTATAACACCGTAGTGGCAATAATTGAAAATATGCCAGTGGCAATACTTACTTATGAAACGGTTAAGAAAAAGTTACTTGCAGAAGAAGAAAAAAAATGTAAACTATGGAAGGCGCGAACCTGTAGTTGAACAAGCGGCATTCAATAGTAAAATTGTGTGTTTTCAATGTAAAAAGCCAGGACATTTCATAAAGATAGTCAAGTTCGTATGAATTATCAACAAAGAAATTACCAAGATCATAGCAGAGGTTCAAGAGGCTTTGAAAGCAATCAACATGGAAGAGGTAGCTAAAGGCGATTTCATCATACAGAGGCATCAGTTGAAACGTCGAGTTGAGAATTATCAAGACCGGAAGCAATCAAGTATCTTCCATAAGCGAAGTTGGTGAGGATTACAAGGTAAATTTCGTGCGGTAACATTCGACGTAGAAGGTCGTATTTACATTTACAAACGTAAAAAGAAATACAAGTGTAGAAGTTGGAGACGATAGTGAGTGAAGGTACTGGTGTTAGTAGTGGTAGTAAGAGGGAAGCAGGAGAGAAAAAGGGTGGGTAAAGGAGGAAGGGTGTAAAAAGAATAAATAAATTAAGTGAAGAATAGAAACTGTGGTGGAAAATTATAAAACTGACGAACAAGTGAGATTAAGGTGAATAAGCAGGGTAATCGAAAAGGTCAGCGACAAAAGATAACCTCCTACATTCATAGAAATTATTACATTTAAAGCGAAATTAAAACGAAATAGCTACAAGGGTGACGTTTTAAAACACGAAAAATAAGAAAAGAAGGTAAGGAGGAATTAAAAAAAAATAAATAATAATTATAAATTAAAAAAATAAAAAAATTAATAAAATTTAAAAAAATAAAAAATAAAAAAACTAAATAAATAAATAAAGAAAAAAAAATAAATAAATAAGAAATAAAAAAACGGGGAAAGGGATGAATAAAAGAGAGAGAGAGGAAGAGGAAAAAGAAAGGCAACAAATATTTGAAAGAGGAAAGAAAACAATAAGATCACCAGACATTAAAAAGATATCGGAGAAAAGCGAAGGAAAAACCTCAAGAACAGAAGGAGGAAGGAAAGAAATGGAGGAGTTAAAAGAATTAATGAGAGAAATGATGAAACAGATGGAAGAAAATATGCAAGGAATAAGACAAGAAATCAAAGAAATGAAAAAAGAAATGGGAGAAAGAGAAAAGAAGTGGGAGAAAGAAAAAGAGAAACTGGTGGAAAGAATAGAAAACCTGGAGAAAAAAGCGGAAGACGAGGAAAGATGGAAAAGAAAGAATAATATTGTGATAAAGAGGTGGAGAAGTGAAGAACCACAGAGAGATTTAGTAGTGATGCTGGAAGAAAAATTAAATGTAAAAGTAGAAGTGAAAAAAGTGACAGTAATAAACAAAGAGAAGAAAAATGAGATGGTGGTGGCGGAAATCGGAGGATGGGAGGAAAAACAGAAGGTAATGGCGGAGAAGAAGAAATTAAAAAATACAAGAATATATATAAATCACGATTTGACATGGGAAGAAAGAAGAGTGCAAATAGAAATAATGAACATAGCGGTGGAAAAAAGAGCGGAAGGAAAAAGAGTATGGGTACGATACAGAAAAATGGAGATAGACGGAGACAGATACATATGGAACGACAAGCATAGGGGACTGAGCAGAGAAAGGGCAGAGAAATTGGGGGACCAAAAGGCAATAAACTAAAGGGCAAAGGGCGAGCGATAAAGAAGAGAAAGTTGACGAAATGGCAAAGAAAAGGAATAATGAGAGATGGAAATGGAAAAGAAAAAGAAGGAGGAAAAAAAGAAAGCAAGGAAGAAGCACAGGGGGAGGTGAGTGAGCTGAGAGTATTGTTTTGGAACGTAGCGGGAATAAAAAACAAAGAACAGGATTTCTGGAAGTACATCAAGGAACAGGATGTAGTGGGATTACAGGAGACATGGATGGAAGAAAAAGAATGGGAGTGGTGGGAAAAAAAGTTGCCGGAGGAAATTGAGTGGGTGGTGCAACATGCAGAAAGAGAGAAGAAAAAAGGGAGAGCAAAGGGGGGTATAATAACGGGAATAAGAAAAAAATGGTTGAGCCACGAAAAGAAAGAGAGAGTGCAACAGAGAAGAGGAGTTGTAGAAAGGAACATACAGTGGGGAAAAACAAAAATAAAAGTAGTGACGGTTTATAGCAGTAGAATGAAAGAGACAAGGAAAAACATTGAAGAGATGATGGAAGAGAGGGAAGAGGGATTGATAATAGTAGGAGGGGACTTCAACGCAAGAATAGGGGAAGAGGGGGGAATACAAGAAAGAAAAGGGACGGAAAAGAGACAAACAAAGGACAAGGTGATAAATAAAGAGGGAGAAGAACTTCTGGAATTGTGCAACGAAAAAGGGTGGGAAATAATGAACGGGAACACAGAAGAAGATGAAAAGAAGGAATTTACGTACATAGGAGGAAGGGGAGAATCAATAATAGATTTTGTAATGACAAATGAAGAGGCTGCAGAAAAGGTAAAGACATTTAAAGTGGGAGAAAGGGTAGAGTCAGACCATCAACCACAGGAATTGACAACGGAAGGAAGAGAAAGAGAAGAGAGAGAAGAAGAGGAGAAGTACATAACTAAAAAAAAGTAGACAGAAGAGGCTATAAAAAGATATAAAGAGAGAATAGGGAAAACGGTATGGATAGGGAAGGAATTACAAGAAAGTGTAGAGGAAATGAGAGAGATGATGGAGAAAGGCAACAGAGAGAGTCAGATTTAGAAAGTGGAAGGGAGAGAAAACAGGATGGAAAAAATGGTGGGATAGGGAATGCAAGGAAGCAAAGAAAACGCAAGAAGAGCATTAAGACAGTGGAAAAAAAGGGAGGAAAGATAAAGAAGAATACAAAGAAGCAGTAAAAATATACAAAAAAAAACATGCGACAGAAAGAAGGAAGAAAACAAAAAGAAACAAGAGGAGCAGATCAAAGGAATAAAAACGGAAGAAGATGTATGGGAAGTACCTAAAGAAAGAGAGGAAAAAACATGACGACAAAGGGAATACAAATTAAAGAATGGGAGATATATTTTCGGAACCTGTTGGGAGGGGAAGAACAAAAGCAGAAAAAAGAAAAAAGAAAAGACGCGGTAGTAAGACAGGAAGAAGGAGATAGGGATAGAATAAATGAAGAAGAAGTAATAGAGGCGATAAAGAAGATAAAAAAAGGAAAGGCGGCTGGAGAAGATGGGATACAAGGAGAAGAGTGGATATACGGGGGAGAAAGTGTTGCAAAAAGGATGAAGGAAATACTAAACAAAATATGGAAAGGGGAAGGATTTCCGGAGAGATGGAGAGAGGGTATAATATGCCCAATCCATAAAAAAGGCGAAAAAAATAAAGTCAAGAATTATAGAGGGGTAACATTATTGAGCACGGTATACAAATTATATGCGACAGTACTACAAGGAATAATACAGAAGGAAATAGAGGAAAAAAGTTTGGTACCAGACGGACAAGCGGGATTCAGAAAAGGAAGAAGGGCGATAGACAACATATATATATATACTGAAACACTTAGCTAATAAAGAACTAGAGAAAAAAAGAAGGAAAATGGTGGCACTATTCGTAGATCTAAAAGCTGCTTTTGACAAAGTGAATAGAGAAAGGTTGTGGGAATACATGCGGAGAAAAAAAAAATGAAAGATTAATACAAAGAATAGAGGAAATCTACGAAGAAACGAGGAGCAGGGTTAAAGTGAATGGGGAAGAGAGCGAGAAATTCATCACAAAGAGAGGGTTGAGACAGGAAAGGGTGAAGAAAGGAAACAGGTTAATAGGACAAGTGTGGGGTGTGGGGGAAAGAGTATTCGAGATGGATACAAAAATAAGAAAGTTGTTGTTTGAAAAATTAATAAAGGAGGTGGTAATGTATGGAGCGGAAATATGGGACTGGAAGGAGTGGAGGGAGGTAGAGGGGCTACAGGAAAAATACTGGAGATGGGTTTTAGGACTGGACAAAGATACACCGGGGTATATTGTGAGAGAGGAGGTACAGATAGAAAAAATAAGAGTAGAGACAGGGAAAATAGCAATAACATACGAAGAAGAACTGAGGGAACGAACAGATTGCAAAATACTGCAAGAATGTTGGAAAGAGATAAAGGGAGGGAAAGTGAAGTACGGACAGGAGGGCAGAAAAGAGTATTACAAAAGAAACGGGTTCGCGAGAGAAGAAGTGGAGAGATTAAGAGAAGAGGGAGTAGGGGTAAGGGAAGAAATAATAAGGAGAGATAGAGGCATAGAAAAACAAGAAAGATGGACAAAGATAAAAGAGGGCAGATATAATAGGAATTATAAAGATATCAAGGGTGAAGGAGTGCCGGAATATTTAAAAGATAAAGAGAATAAAAGCAACAAAAAGAAAAAATGATAGGAAGGTTCAGATGTGGCAACGAGGAGTTAGGGAACAAATATTGGAAAGAAGAAACAGAAAAGATGTGCAGGCTATGTGGAGAAGAAACGGAGGACCTTAACCACATGAGACGGAAATGTAGGGAACTAAGAGAAGAAGTGATGAAAATAGAGGAAATCTTAGATGAAAACGGAAAAGGAGCGGAGTGGATGGAAGAAGTATGGAGAAGGAGGAAAAAGTTAAGGGGAGAGAAGGGATAAAAAAATGTATTAAAAAAAAAAAAAGTAAATAAATAGAATGTAAATGTAAATATAGAATGTAGGTTGTGAATGTAGCACGAACTAATTTGTAAACCAAAGGCAACAAATAAAGTTAAACTTATATACAAGGTAAAAGATTATATTGAAAATGTTTTTTGTATTGATTCTAGTTGCACAGATCATTTAGTAAGTGATAAAGAATTGTTTACTGATCATGCTAAATAATCCTATAAAAATTGCAGTGGCTAAAAATGATTGTCAATGATGAAAAGATTAATTGCTTAATTAAGAATGTACTACTACCAAACTTAAGAAAGAATTTGTTGTTAGTAAAAAGGTTAGAAATGGCAAAGATAAAAGTAGCTTTTGAGAACAGTGGAGTAAAGTTTATAGGTGATGGGGGGTTAATCGATATTGGTAAACGAAATACTTTGTATGAAATTAATTTTGAAGTTGTTAAACATGAATGTCAAACTGTTATGGCGGAAAAGAATGGATTTATATGTCATAAAAGATTTGCACATTTAAATTATGATAATCTAGAAAAAATGATTAAAAATTAACTTATTAGAGGGTATTGGACATGTTAAAGAATTTTGGAAAATAGATTTTTTTGAACCTTGAAGGTAAATTATCACGAGCACCTTTTACTATAAGAACCAAAGCAAAGAAATAGTGCACACAGATATTTGTGGTCCAATTTCACCCATTGCATATGACGGGAGTAAATATTTAATCACATCTATTGATGATTTTTTAAATTCCTCGGCGGTATACCTTTTAAAACACAAAAGTGAGGCGTTTGATAAGTTTAACGAGTTTTATGAAATGACGAAATCGATGTTTGGGTTGTCAATTTCAAAGAGGTGTGATAATGGCGGGGAATACATATCGAATTAGCTCAGAATATATTGCAAAGATAATGGAATTGTGTTGGATTATACTGTGCCATATACACCTCAACAAAATAGGAAGGCGGAACGCAAAAATAAGAGTTTAGTTGAATGAGCCAGGACGATAATATATGAATCAGGAGTTTCCAAGGAATTACGGGGAGAAGCAATTTTAGCTACTAATTATGTACTAAATAGAGGACCTTGAGGTGATTTGGGAGATGTTACGCCAATGTGAGCAACTTAAGGACATTTCGAGTGTTAGGCTACAGTCACATACAAAAGGAAAACAGAAATAAACTTGATCCTAAAGCAGAGAAACGCATAATGGTGGGATATGTAATAAATGGATATAGATTCTAGACTATGGCAAGAAATAAGATAACTATTCCTAGAGATCCTAAATTTAATGAAAATTGTTTCGGGTATAAAGAAGACAACACAGTAAAAGTGCAAGAAAATGATTTAAATGAAAAAGATGCATTAGTACAGATAATGAATTACCTGATGACACGATTGAAGTAAAGGAAGAACCGGAAAATGTGTTAAGGACGAGCAAACGTTAAGTAAAGGTACCTTCAAAATATGCTGAGTATGAATTATATATGGCTAATGATGCTATGAGTTTTGTAGAAGATGTACCAAAAACTTATGAAGAATTACTAATGCGAGAAGATAAAGAATTATGGGAGCGAGCAATGCATAGAAAATTACAAGCTATTGAAAAAAATTGTACCTGGGAAATAAAAGAGAAACTAAAACATTCAAAAGTTTTAGATACCAAGTGGGTTTTTAATATAAAGTCATTAGAACAAAATGAAGACGACAAATATAAGGCAAGATTAGTAGTTCAAGGTTTCGCACAAGATTTAAATTTTGAACAAAAATATTCACCCGTTACGGGAATGACTGCAATACGTACATTGTTAAGTGTAGGAATTCAATTGTCATACCATTTTAAACAATTAGATGTAAATACCGCGTTTTTGAATGATATACTTACCGAAGATGTTTACATTTATCCACCTAAAAGTTATATGGTCGATTCTGGAAAGGTTTTAAAACTTCATAAATCATTTTATGGATTGAAGCAATCTTCGAAGTGCTGGAATACTAAAATACTAAAAGTAATGATTATTTAATTAAATTAGGATTGAGAAGATCGGAAAATGACTATTGCTTCTACGTATTGGAATCTACCAATGATAAAATATATCTGTTAATGTATGTAGATGATCTAATACTTTCTGGAACAATAATGGTCCGAGTATGCTTCCTTGTGGAACACCTCTACGGTTGGGAAGAGTATTACTGCAATTATTACGTATTTTCACACACTGCGATCGATCGAGTAAATATGATTTTATCAAGGCCAAACTTGTTGAGTCAAAGTCATATACAAACTTTAATTTTTTTAGTAACAAACTATGTGAAACACAATCAAAAGCCGAGGTTAAGTCTATGAATGTTGCCAAACAGTGACCACCTTCCTCAAAGCACATTCACGTTTTGTTAACAAAACTCATAACAGCATCTGTCGTACATCTACCTACCAAACTGGTTTTCACAAAAAATGTTATTGTTTGCAAAGTAATTAAGTATACGCACCATTAATTTCATTCTTATTTAAGATTTCTAATGAATCACAATATGGTTAATGGTATAATTTTAGTAACTTTTATTGTAAAGACATTACATGCAGAACATGTATATTAAGTAAGCAACTAATGTTCCCGTATAAAAACAGATTAAGCCAGAGAAGTACCAGACCTTTACAATTAGTACATACTGATAAGACGTGGACCTATTTAAAAAGAATTTTGAGATATCCAAAGAGCACGTTGGAAATGTCATTGTGTTATAGTAGTATTGAAAATGAAAATGTTTTGGAAGGTTATGTTGATGCTGACTTTGGAAGTAATTCGCTAGATAGCAAATCAGTTTCTGGCTATGTATTTAAATGTTATAATAATACGATTTCATGGTTAACAAAGAAGCAATCAGTAGTGGCACTCTCATCAACAGAATCTAAATATGCATTGTTAACAACAGCAATATGTGAAGCAACGTGGTTAACCCAATTGTATAATGATTTTAAAATAAGGAACTTACAACAGGTTATTATGTATGAAGATAATTTAAGTACTATCGCATTAGCTAAAAACTCAAAAAACACAAAGAGAAACGAAACATATAGACGTGAAATGTCATTTTATAAAAGAAAAAATAGATAGGGAAATTGTGTTAAAGCATACATCTAATAATCAATTGGCTGATTTATTTCCTCAAGGCCAATAAATTTATTAGGTATCGTAACCATTTAAGACAACGGTTTTCCACCAGCGACCCGCGGGACGCTTGCGGCCCGCTTTTCATTATTTTACGGCCCGCAACTATTATGAATAAACTACATAAAAAAGTTTAAATTGAGCATTCGATTGATATTAAAATTTATTTATTGTGTATAATTATTATAGGGAGTGGCGGCTTCCCTATTAGGTCATTTGGTCAATGACCTTCCAAAAAAAGTTTTTTAATTAACTTTAAAATTACAAAAAATTTGCATTTAAATCAAATTATCAACGTTTGAATTTCATGCGTTGTCAATTTAAACAGATACGAAAGTTTGCGAATTTACCCGAGGCTGACACGTACGGGTGTCCCAGAGAGGTGCCCGTATCGTAAATGATACTTATTGTAGTCAAGAGTGAAACACACATAATACAATTTTATGCGAGTTAAAAAAGAAGTTAAGTACATGTTTATGTGCTTTCGTACGGTCTCCAGCCTACTCACTGCAACGTGCAGTGCAATGCTTACGTGACCTACGTCATTTACCATTATCTTGCGTAAAACAGATGTTGGAATGCAGATTTTTTATCACATTGCCAAACATTACATTAAATTTTCTTAGTTGATCCATAATAATATTCATTTGTAAGGGACGACTTATCGTTTTTGATTCATAATGACGCTGGTACAAGACATTAAAAAATTGATAGCTAATGCTAGTTTATACACGTTTATAATTTAAATTTAATGGTTGTTCTCAGACTTACTTCAAATTCGACAGATCAGTAAATATAAAAATAGTAATTTTAAAAAATCTATGAATTATTCGTTAGATTAAATCTGTGAATTTGAAATAAAGAATAGATTTTACTTTTGTGTATGTTTATTGTTTTCATATGATTCGTTAATGGTTATGGTGTAAAAATAATGTTACGGATTTATCGCATTTCAAAAAATAAGCAAAATGCACTGGTTACCGGCAAATCAGATAAAAAATTGTATGAATCATGCTACTCTTAGTAGGGTCAATATTCGCTAACAACCGAACAGCGCTTGCCAACAGTCAATTAAAGACAACAATGAAAATGTTTGTAAAAATTGATACATCTTTAAATATCAAATGTTGATTGACTTTACCTATGACTACCATAGAAAGTGAGCGATGTTTCTCTGCATTAAAAAGAATTAAAAGATTTCTACGCAATCGGCAATACCATGAGACAAGAAAGATTGTGCGCATTTTTATGCTAAGCATTGAAAAATCTTGCATTAAAAACGTAAATTTTAATGAGCTTGCTATTTATCATTTTGGCAATTGTAAAGATAGACGAATATCTTAAATATAATTGATCTTAAGTATAAATCGCGTTACTATAAGAATGTTTTTTTAGACATTTTGCGATAATTGTGTTTTTTTAATGACCCTCTTGTATGTTTGACCACCAGCCGCCACTGATTATAGGTACATTGTGTATTTTTTATGAATTTTATATTCTTTCTTTTCTCGTTTATCCTTATGAATACACATGTTTTATTTTCATTAATGTCTGTTTTATAAAGTGGAAATATCTATTTTATGTAATTTAAAATCTGTTGATATAAACAAAACACATTGCAATTGGAATATGTTTGTTTGCTGATCATTTGGCTTTCTAAAATTAGTTTATTAGAAGTAACCGTTGCTAAAAGAATTGAAGAGCTATTAGAAGACATAGAAAATTCCCTTAAAAATCGGATATCTAAACCTGTACTCAGTTGGCATTTTTCATCCGTGGTATCCATGATAATTTTGAACTTACAGCAGAACTGACTGCGTTTTATCCTATGAAATAAACTACAAAGGGAGCGGACGTTTTTAAATTTGTCATCTTACAAAACTATCAGGCAGCATAACAGACGGAGCACCATCTATGGTTGATAAAAATGAAGGACTTGCAGCTTTAATAAAAAAAACCAAACCAACTTGAATGTAATGCAATATCATTGTATTATACATCAACAAAATTATGTCCCAATAAACTAAAATTTTACCATGTTATGAAAGAAATTATAAAGTGGTAAATTTTATTAGATCTCGAGGACTTAACCACCGAGAATTCCAAAAGTTCTTCTCCGGTATTAATACAAAGTATGGAGATGTTGTTTACTTCTCAGATGTTCATTGGCTTAGTAGAAGAAAAAGCGGGTGTTCGACCTAAAAGAAGTAATTAAAACGTTTCTGGCTAGCAAGCAAAAACCTACTGCCCTTTTGGCTGATTAACCCGTCAGCACGCACGCGTGGGTAAAATTTACCCAAAGCATATTCTTTTTCATCCTCCTTTTCTTAATTGAGAGAAACTGTAAGTCCATCCCTATGAATTCCAAGAGTGGACTCGTCTGGGTTGAGCCATCACAGTTGAAGCTTAAACATTGTCTGGGTATTTTATACCCACGCGCGCCTACTAACGGAAATGTTTTCAATTGTTTCTCAGGAACATATTTTGCTACGCGCAGAGGTAAGGAATTTGTAAAAGCGTTGTTTTATTTATTGAATTTTGAATGCAATATGTTCTTCTAGCTGCAAAATGAATTCTGGTCCATCTACATCGCGTTGTGATTGGAAACGGCCATTATCTGAGCATAAATTGCGTGAAGTAGTAGCCAATATGTTTTCTCAAGACGATGACGTTGATGATGAGGTAATAGTGAGTGAAACTGATGATTCTGAGGTAGATGAGCTGTATGACCATCAGACTGACTGACACAAACTGTTGTTAGTGACCTTGCAGCTGATTCTGATTCCGAAAGCAATTTGCAAATTAGTCAGTCGTTATTACCTGGTTACAAAAGAAAAGATGGTACAATATGGAGCAAAACTCCACCAAGATGTGGTCGCACTCCTTCATATAATATTATTCGTTGATGCATGGAATTGCATGATAGATAAAAAAATATTAGACCTTGTTGTGAAATGCACAAATATATATATTGAAAAAATTAGGCACCGGTTTTCAAGACAACGAGATGCGGAACTAACTAATGTAACTGAAATTGAAGCCTGAATGGGACTTTTATATTATGCAGGTGTACTAAAAGGATGTAAACTGAATGTAAAGGATTTGTGGTCGACTGATGGGAGCGGTATCAATATATTTATTGCAACAATGTCCATGAAGCGATTTCTTTTTCTGTCAAGAACCGTGAGATTTGACAATGTCCGCGACAGGTCAGATAGAAAGAAAAGCGATAAGTTGGCACCAATCAGGGAAGTTTCTAATTTGTTCCAGAGAAATTTTCAAGCGAATTATACGATGGGCGCATACGTAACTATCGATGAAAAATTGGAGCCATTTAGGGGCCGTTGCAGTTTCCGGCAATATATAAAGAGCAAACCAGCAAGATATGGTATCAAGATTTTCTTGTTGTCTGATGCAAACACATATTATACTGCAAACTTTGAAATATATGCCAAAAAGCAACCGGAAGGCCCACATGCATGTAGTAATAAACCATCTGATATTGTGCTACGTATGACCAATTACATAAGTCAATCCGGAAGAAATCTAACGATGGACAACTAGTTCAATAGTATTCCTTTATTTCAAATTTTACTAAAGGATCACAAAATAACTTGTGTCGGAACACTTAGAAAAAATTGAGCCGAAATACCCAAGGAATTCATTGTTACAAAAGGAAAAGAAGTCAGTTCAAGCTTGTTTGGATTCACCAAAGGTATGACACTTGTATCATATATTCCCAAAAAAGGAAAAGTAGTTGTACTGATCTCAAAGATGCATCATGATGCCACAATTGATCCCGACACAGGAGACAAAAAGAAATCAGAGATGATTTCATTTTACAATTCTACTAAAGGCGGAGTAGATACTGTAGACGAGTTATGCGGCAATTATTCTGTATCTCAAAAATGTCGTCGATGGCCTGTTACCGTCTTTTTTGGGTTTATGAATATGGCAGCAATAAATGCCTTGGTTATATATAGAGCCAATATGAATGACGATAAACTTATATCACGCAGACATTTTTTGAAGGATATAGCTTTGAAACTCACTTATGACCAGTTGCAAAATCGTAGATTGATATATACACTGCCGTCGAATCTAAAGTTAATTATTCAGATGATTAATTCTAAAGATGAGACCAGTGAGGAGCCTGCACAAAAACGTCCAAAAGTTCAAAAAGGACGATGCGAAGATTGTCCGAAAAAGAAGGACCGCAAAACTCAAACTTCGTGTATGCATTATGACAAACTAATTTGCAAAGAGCACGTCAATCCTTTGTGCAAAACATGTTTGGAAAAATCACAGAACTATCTGCAATCGATAGAGCCAGAGGAAGTTAGTGATTGATATTGAGTAATACTCGTAATTCTTTGTTTCATTTGTTTTTTATTAATTTTTTGTACTTTGTAGTAGTAGTTTTTTGAATAATTTTGAGTTCTTGCGTACATAGCAATATATTATTTAATTAGTGGTGAACCATTTCAAGCCTATTCCTTGCTCTTTTGCATAGTGGGTAAAATTTACCCGGCGCGCGTGCTTGCGTCAGAAATAGAGGCGCGCGTGCTGACGGGTTAAGAATGTCTTAAGGAGTTTGGATTCTTAACTGATCTGACTATGCATTTGAATAAGCTGAATTGGTGGCTACATGCAAGGAAAACTTTATAAACAACTTGTATGACAATATAAAATCTTTTAAAGCTAAATCCAATTTGTGGAAAATGCAGCTTCAGAAAAAAGATTTGGCGCACTTTCCAAACTTGTCAACTTGTCATTGTAGTGAGGTAGACAAATATATATTCACAATAACTGGTTTACAGGAAGAATTTACTTTGAGATTTCAGGACTTCAGAGAAAATGAAAAATTTAATCATCTTATTCGCAACGCCTTTCAGTGTATCTGTTGAAGATGTTCCCGGAAATTTGCAGATGGAACTCTTAGATCTACAGTGCAATCGTGAATTAAAACAAAAATACAATTTTTTAATTTTTACTCCAAATATATTGATAAAAATAAATTTCCAAGTATTCGACTTAATGCTAAAAAAATGATGTATCTGTTTGGAAGCACCTATGTATGTGAGAAGTTGTTTTCTCAAATGACACATGTCAAATCAAAAAATAGAAGCAAAATAACAGACTCGCACCTTGAAAATAGTCTTTGTATTGCTACATCAAAGATAAGACCAGACATTTAACAACTTGTTAAAAATAAACTGATATAAAATGTAACAATCAAGTTAAAATAAAAGTGACAACACTGTTTTGGTGCGATGAGAAAAAGGTAGATGGGTAGAGGTCGAAAAAGATGGCGGTAAAATAAGTAATAAGTTATGTATAAAACCAGATTGAAATGGAATAACTGCATCCATCATCCCCATGATATATATATATATATGTATTATCAAAATATTAAGACAAGTTTTGAATAAAGACACAATACAACAGTTGGCGACGAGGATTCTGAAGATTTTTGCGGAAAATTTGTGTGCGAGTGTGGTCACGTGCTTTTTTTAAAATCTTAATTTACATAATTACAATGACTGATAATAATTCGAACACAAGTCAAAGCCTACCGACTGTGGATGGTAGTGCAAATTTAGTCGTACCTACATATGAAGCTGAGGTTGAGCCATTTGAGTATTTTTTAGAACGTTTGGAACTTTATTTTAAAATTGCAAACGTGTCAGCAGAGTATAAAGTTTCTCAGTTGTGTTTAGTTTTGGGAGCAGAGCGGTACCGGATTCTCCGAGATGCTGTAAAACCAAAATCTGTTAGCGATTGTACTTTTGAGGAATGCTGTGCAGTTTTGACATCAAAGTATGAAGCCAAGAAATGCATAATAGCTGAAAGGTATAAATTTTATCGTAGAACGCAACAACCTGGTGAGTCGTTAAATGATTTTATATCTGTTATAAAAAGTCTGTCTGTCAATTGTAATTTTGACACATTTCTTAATCAAGCATTAAGAGATAAATTGGTCTGTGTTATAAACAACGAAGCAATGATAAGAAGATTATTAGCTGAATATGAAAAATTAAGCTTTTGAAGAAGCTTGTAAAACAATACGGGAAATGGAAGCAGTAGCACAAAGTACTAATCAAATCAGGGATGTTCCTAATGAAAGTTTTTGTAATGCAGTGTCAAAGTCGTGCAGTTTTAAGTCATATAAAGGAATGCATTTAAAGTCAACTTATGGTCCAGTATCTAACCAGTCTGTTAGCAAACATAACCAAGCGTCAATCCATGGTCCAAAATCAAGTCAGTACAGCAGTCACAGTCGAAGGTCATTGCATTTACGTACCCAGGGTCAACAGAGGTATGTCAGATCAAGAAGCCAGTCAAAATCATGGACAAGATGTGATCAATGTTATATGAAACATCAACCTCAAGATTGTCCTGCAATAAAGTATAAATGGAAATGCTACCAGTGTCAGCAGATTGGACATACTGCACTATTAGTCTCAAAAGAAAGTCGTCATTTATTAACAGTTAATACTATTTTGGGTTTATACGTATTTAATCGACTTGTGTTTGGTCTCGCATCAGCGCCTTTTATTTTCCAATCAGTGATGGATACTATTTTGTGTGGTATAGATAGAGTAGGAGCATATTACGATGATATCTTGTTAGCAGGTGAAGATATGCAGTCTTGTAAAGCAACTTTACATAAAGTATTGAGTCGTCTTGATCAATACCATGTAAAAGTTAATTGGGATAAGTCTGTATTTTTTGTAAACAGTATAGAATATCTTGGTTTTGTCTTGTCAAATGTAGGTAAGCAACCTGCGGAATCAAAAATTTTAAAAATTAAGTCAGCTCCTGTACCTACTAATGTCACAGAGTTAAAGTCATATTTGTCCATGCTAAATTATTACAGGCAATTTATTAGAATGTCTCCGGATTTGTTAGAACCTCTGCATAGGTTATTAAGAAAAAATACAAGTTTTTATTGGTCTTCTGAATGCGAAAAGGCTTTTTAAGATAGTAAGGAAGCATTGTCAAACGAATCTTTATTAGTCCTGTATGATCCTAAAAAACCCTTATGTGTAACAGTCGATTCTAGTAATTATGGAGTAGGTGCTGTACTTAGTCATTTAGTCAACGGGGTTGAGTATCCTATATGTTTGAATCCGCCACTCTTACACCGTCACAAAAAAACTATAGTCAGTTACACAAAGAAGCTTTGGCGTGTGTTTTTGCAGTTAAGAAGTTTGACAAATTTTTGAATGGGAGATCATTTCTTTTATGTAGTGATCATCAGAGTCTTAAGACAATATTTTCCGAGTCAAAAAGTATACCAGTGTTAGCTTCAGCAAGGCTTATTCGTTGGTCTATAATTTTGTCTGCTTATCAGTATGAAATAGTCTATAAAAAAGGTATACATATACCGCAAGCAGATTTATTGTCACGCTTGCCAAGTCCAGAATTAGTATCTGGTATTCCTGATTGTAATTTTTTATTTCTGAGTACACCTATAATCGATGATAAAGTTGTTGCAGAACATACAGACAAAGACAAAGTATTGTCTGAAGTTAGAGAGTTAATTTTAAATGATTGGTATAAGTACAGGAAATCAGAAAGTCTAGCAAAGTATTTTCAAGTACGAAATCACTTGTCAGTTGTAAATAATTGTGTTATTTTTGGAAATCGTGTCGTTATACCTGAATTGTTACGTCTGCAAGTTTTAAAAAATATACATTACGGTCATCCTGGTATTACCCGATCACAAATGTTAGCAAGGTCATATGTTTGGTGGCCAAAAATGGACGAAGAAATATATCGTTTTATACAAGGGTGTCGAGTTTGTCAATCTACTCAAAACAGTATGAGTAATAAATTTCGGAAATCTTGGCAAATATCACGAGATTTAGATTTTTTTGAATTTAAGTCTCGATATTATTTGATTTTAATTGATGATTTTACAAAATGGTTAGAGTGTAGTCAAGTCTTTACTACTAATTTTGGTAGTGTGTCTAAAAAACTTAATGAAATATTTAGTCGTTTTTCTTACCCAAAAGTCATCGTAGCTGATAACGGTCCTCCCTTTGCTTCTCGGAATTTCAAAATGTATTGTATTTCCAAGCACATTAAGCTAATAAACACTCCGTCGTGGAATCCAGTTAGCAATGGTTCTGCTGAACGGGCCGTTCAAAGTTTTAAGCGATACCTTATTAGATCGTTCACGTCTCAGTCCAATTTATCTATCGAAGAACGTTTAGCCGATATTTTATTCTCTTATCGAGCTACTCCAAGTACAATAACTAGAATTTCACCTATGGCGTCCATGTTAACCTTTTCACCGCGTATTCCATTGAGTAATGTCGTACTGTCAACTCATCCAAAGTCGATATTAAAAAGTCGAGATATTAGTAGTCCGAGTATTTCCAAATGTTTAACATATTGCGAGGAGGAAAGAGTTTGGGTCAATTTGAAACATGTTAAAGGTCCTATTAAATGGTTTGAAGCCCGAATCAAAGTAAAAGTTTGTAATTATGTCTATATTGTGTTAATGTCAAATTGTATTGTGCGAAAAGTGCACGTAAATCAATTGAAAAGATTAGTTTCAAATAACGAAACAATTGATAATAAAAATGATAGTCAGGATGTTCAACAAAATTATGACCCATTTTTCGAAATGCCAAAAAGTAAATATGTTTCCTTTCCAAGTAACCAAAATGAAAATTTAGTTTCTAATAGTGAAAGTATAATTAATGAGAATGAACGTAAAAATTTAAGCAATGAGACAAATCAAAAGACACATGAAATCAAAGAATCTAGCCAAGTCATTACCCGTTCTGGTAGATATGTAAGAATCCCCTCTAGGTTTAAAAGATAAATTGTAAATAAACTAAAATGTATGTTACATTGTTAGAATATATGTATGTAGTTTTAATCAACGTTTGTAAGGGGAGGATGGATGATATAAAGCGTAACAATCAAGTTAAAATATAAAAGTGACAACACTGTTTTGGTGCGATGAGAAAAAGGTAGTTGGGTAGAGGTCGAAAAAGATGGCGGTAAAATAAGTAATAAGTTATGTATAAAACCAGATTGAAATGGAATAACTGCATCCATCATCCCCATGATATATATTTCAGAGACGCATCGAAAATAAAAGGGGCTTCGCTGGGCGTTTGTGCTGGGTTAGACTGCATCGATAATTTATTACAAGTGAATAACGCACGACACTGACCGTTTACGCAATTTATTTACTATAGCAAAAGTTACGATTACAAATTTCAAACAAAGTCATTAACACAAACAAACAAAACTGATTTCATTAATATAAAAATTAAGTTTATAAACGTTTAATGATCAACACTGGAACAAACGATCCGACACCAGCTCTTTTATCGTATCAAGTTGTCACCAACAAATATCATTTCAATCTCCCCTCTTACAAGTTACATTTTCTAGCTGGTGCCGTTCCATTCATATGAAACCGTAATTTCACACGCGTTCCTATGCCCATAAAAGGCAATATTACAAAATATCAAACCCTTATTGGTTGATTCTAAGTTATTAAGTTACAAAGACTAAACATTTTAAACATAATTTATGGGAACACAAACAAATGAGTGCACGTGTATGCTGTTCATAGCCGTAGTCAAGATTATATTCAGTGCCTCCGACATATATATGTATTATCAAAATATTAAGACAAGTTTTGAATAAAGACACAATACAACATAAACAATGCCAAAAAATCTCATTAAAAAGTGTTTTTTTTAATAAACGTCTTTAAACAAATGTCTTTTATTTTCTGCCTAACCTAAACTTAACCTAAATTAAACTTTATCTGACATATACATATCGGTCGACAGAGACACACATATCTGGCCCTTGGACAACAATAGATTGAAGACCACTGATTTAAGAGTTATAACTGAAATGTAGCGATATTGTGTTTTTGCTTCATAAGCATTTGTATTTTAGGGCGAAGTGTTAAGATAGAAAAAATGTCGGTTGTATGTGAATATTAAGTAAAAATTAAGAAATACATCTCATTAAAATAATAACACAGTTTTATTAAACAACATAAAATACAGGTAACTAAACTTTGTGCAAGAATAACGTTGGTCAAAAGCTTTAAAAGTGGTTGTGTATAATACCGTAAACATTTTAGTAGGATGGCTTACGATAGTGGTAGTACCAAGTATTCAGTATGCATGAAACACATGAAAACGATATTACTTTAGTACCACTACCATATTCAAATTTGTGGAATCTAGAATCCGCCAGTGAAACATATGATGAACTTCTGAGTATCATATTTTTACCCTTCTAATTACGCAACTTTTTTATGATTTAAGCAAATGTGCATCTCTTATAATAAGCGAGATGTTCATAGTGAGCCTCTTAAATAGACCAGTTATTTTTCAATTTAATTAATTAAGAATTTTACAACTGAAAATGAGAATGGTAACTTTAAATACCTTTTTTTAAGGTAAGTTCTAAGAATATTGGCATTCTCTGAATAAGCAGATGACATGTAATAGCTAAGGCTTCCACGGCCGGAATCTATACTAACATTATAATGTCTTCCGGGTTTGGTCCGTGTCATCAGTTCCTTACGAAAGTGGGCGAAACGTTGGCAACTTCGGTTACAACAATGACACGGTCCAAACCCATAAGACATTCTAATGTTAGTGTAAGCAGATGACAGATAAAAATAAAAATTAACGTTCTACTGTATTTAGAACTGCATGCTTAAAAATAAGACCACACACAATTTAAGAATTTTTAGTACTTTTAGTTTTTAAAAAGTTCTTTAAACACTTAGATAATTCCTAAAATAAGAAAAAATGATTCTTAGCTAAAAAAAGAGAACTAAGTTCTTAGAAATAAAGGTTAAATTTACTTAAAATCAAGAATGACTTTTTCTGTGTGTACACTAATTTGGGAATTACTAGCACTAATTTACTGGTCTGCCATTTCCGTATTCATTCATTCATCTGACTTTTTCATTAAAAACGGCACAGCTATTCAAAAACCAAATAAACAGTGGAAAAGTTAAACTTTTCAAAATTTGATAACCCTAAACCTGTAATGACATTATACGGATTTAATTTAGTTTTGAAATATAATTCAATAATCGATTTTACTGTTTTAATTTAAGGCTACACCGTTGTTTCTGTTAATGTACAAGTGTCATCTAGCGGTTTGAAGAGTATACTAACATTTACTTTACGTTATGAGACACAGTTACTTTCAAAATCTAATTTGGTTCTGTTCAATTAAATCATATCACAAAATGTAATAGGAATTACCTAACCAAATTCGATTTTTAATTTCTGTTTTGTTTTAATTTTTCCAAAATTATTATTGTTACATCGAAGTATTTAATATTTTTATTCTGCTTGGTTTATTTGTAATAACCAAATGTTTCAAGTGATTTGGGTTCATAACTGAAAACTCGACATGGCATAACATGTCGAATTTACAATAAATTTTGTTGCATGATGTATTGTGTTGTTTAATAAATAATAGTTATCTTTGTATTACTCTTAGAGTGGAAAATAATTAATATTTGGTTACTAAATGTACATTTAGATAAATTTAATAACTACACGTAAATATTTGTTATTAAGTTTAGTTTTATTTAAACTAATGTTTTATTGTTTTTTTTTTAAATGAAGTCTATTACAAACACAAAAAATGTGTTAATTGTTGAGTATTGTTTAATAAAATATACCAAAACACAATTAACTGGGCAAGAAATTAAATAACTAACAAACGAATATTTAACAATATATATTTAACGTGGTTATTTATTTAAGATAAACATAAATTGTTATGTTGTGTCTCACTATATATAACCACGCTATGATGCTTTAATTCGTATTCAACATGAAGATCATTTTATTGCTAGTTTTAATTTTACCAGTTCTCTCAAAAAGGGTAAGCAGTATATTTATGTATTTAAAGTTATGTAAATCATATAATTATTTTATTTTCAGATACCTGATAACGTTCATGACGTTTGGGGTCAGCTAATTGCGCCACATTCAGACCAATGTATAGAGTCTTCAAAAGTGAACCCGAACCAAGTCAAAAACATGCTAACACATGTACATGTGCCAAATAATGAACAATTCCACGACTACATCAAATGTATCTATGAGAAGTTGGAAATGTTAAAACCAGACGGAACGTTCAATGAAGAAGTTATTTTGTCGAAAGCATATTATTTAACTAAAGATTTAACGAAAAGATGCTTGAAAAAAGCGGAATTTGAACAAAACCTGTCCAAAAAATCTTACATTCTTTGTGCTTGCGTTGTGGAAGGATTAGCTGTAGATTAATTAAATTATTTTTCATACTTATTGTTTATATTATGAAACAATAAATTGTTAAAAATTACATCACTACAGCATTTATTCAATATACTTTATAATAAAGACATTTGGGTTTGACATTAATAAATAATCTAAAAACAGTAATAAAAGCTGCAATAAAAACCATTGATAAAACAAATTATAGGCAACAGTATTATAAACATTTGTTATGTTTAGTTAAAATAAATTGTATGAGTTCTATCATTGATTTTTATGAATTAATGCCAAAGTTTCGAATTACAGGTAGGTCTAGATATTGTAACAAATGTTATCTCCTGTCAATATGTAATGTCAAAATTTACTACACCTAATGACACATCGTTATGTCATTTTTTACCGCACTAGTGCGGTAAAGTAACACTTTGCCACACTAGTGTGGTAACCAGTGACATTACGATGTGTCATCAGGGATTTACATAATTTGCAATGACAAATTTTAATACACCTGCTTGATTAAAAATAGTTTTAATAGTTTTTGTCAGCTGAATTATTTTATCACTACCTTAGTATTTCTCTAAGAAATTAGAACTGTTAACGGAGATAAAACGTTGTACGCTATTCGCATTATAATTTCATATTACGATGTGCGATGAGGAAGTTGATAACCCATAAAGTACAATATTCATATCGTAAATAACTATTCAATCTAATTTATTTATAACGAAAATATTTACACAGAACTACAATATACAACTAATTAAATCTAACGATATTTAAGAAAAACACTGGTAGAAAGGATCGTGGCGGAAGCGCCACCTCTCTCCATTTTGGCAACTACCTTGAGCATAAAAGTAGCAGTCAATGGACTTTTCCTGAGCCGATATTCTACTTGGTTGGTAACTGCAGACCAACACTGTCCTCCAATTAAGTTGATCTAAGTCACAACCAAGCTTGCGTACTGTCAATTTCTTAATATTGTAGAACTCTATGTTTCTCTTGAGATTCCATACTGCTTGCCACAGATTTTCGTATAACGGTTTTGTAAGCGAGTATTTCGTGGTGACCAGATATCTTTTCGTGTTTGGAACAGGTCTTGTTGTTCCGCGGTTGTAAGTCCGAACCTAGCCTTTCCAGAACCTCCGTATATGCACACAAACTTATCGAAGTCCATTCCTAGGGCTTGATTTCTGGTTCTGTTAGTTATAAGTCTGGTTCAGACCTAAACTTGCGTAATGTGGACCACTTTTAGCTTGCCTCTGGGTCTGGGATTATACAACCACATCATGTCGCCAGATTGAAACCCACCGTTTTGAGCTTTGACGCCATTCTGTCGATGGCAATTTGTGTGTTCTTACGGACATTCTTATGTACTTCGTCTAGCCTCTTGGTCAGCTTGCCGACGTAATCTTCTCTAGAAACTTCCTCTTTCGGTCTTTGTTCAAATTGGAGGTCGCATGGCAGTAGTATTTCGCTTGTGCTTTCGTGAACGGATGATCGGTATGCCATTAGGTAAAGGTGCAAGTGCTGATCCGTCTCTTTGGTGTTCGGACAACACTTTGGCTAAGTATTTTCCCATTGTTTGATTCATCCACTCAACTATGCCATCAGATTGGGGATGGAGAAGTGTCGTCCTAGTTTTTTTAATTCCCAACAGTCGGCAAACTTTTTGAAACAGCCCAGACTCAAAGTTGCGGCCGTGTAATTCCAACGAAACTCCAAACCGACAGAAAAACTGTTTCACTAATACGTTTGCAAATGTAGCTGCTTTTTGAATGGGTATGGCTTAAACTACTAGAATGTATTTGTTTAACGAATCATATTCTGAGAACGGCCCTGAGATGTCAATCGCTACTTTTCCTAAAGGGCTTCCTACGTTGTACTGTATTATCGGTGCTTTGCGCTTTTTCGCTGGACTATTTCCTGATGCGCAGATTGTATACTTACGACATCATTTCATGACGTCTTCTTTGCAGTTCACTCAGTAGAATCTTTCCCGAACTTTCCCCAACGTCTTCTTTATGCCAAATTGTTCTCCTGGTGTTTTATCGTGGAGATGCTTCAAGACTTATGACACCCGGCTCTTTGTCATTACCAACTGTAGTATGTTTTCCGTACTCCCGACACTACCTAGGGATTGTTTAAGAAGACCGTTTTCTACTATCAAAAAGTTCCACTGCGCCCAGTACGCTTTGATGTTTCTGTCCAAAACACTCACTGCTCAGATTCTCACTCGTCATCAATCGTAGCAGTTCTCCGGAGGCATTCGACTTTTTCTGCTTCCGGCACGGTGTTCTGTGTCATAATCATACTCTTACGGTCGATCCATCTTGCTATCTGTTCTTTCGGGTTACGAAACTGCAATAGTCATTTTAAAGCAGCGTGGTTCGTCCTCAGTAAAAATTTTTGTCCATGCAAATATCTGTAGAAGTGTTCTATGAATTGACGACTGCTACCAGCTTCCTCATAGTCACGCAATAATTCCTTTCTGACCTGTACAAAACTTTACCAAAACGCCAGATTGCTTGCGTCGGTATCCAAAACAAATTTTCCCTCTTCTCTTGGATAACTTAAAATCGTCGTAGTGACTAGGGCCTGTTTTAATTGAACGAAAACATTTTCGCAGTCTTCATTCCATCTAAGATCTGTTCTTTATTTGGTCAATTTCGACAAAGGCTTGGCAATATTAGCAAATCCGTCTATAATAGGTGCACAACCCAAGCAAACTTCAAACTTGATGTTTGTCGATTGGCCTTGCCTGCACTGCTCGGATTTTGTGTGGGCCAGCCTTTACTCAATCTCTAGATACGACGTGACTTCCTTCTTGAATACGTGGCACTTCTTTAGGCTCAGTTTTAGATTTACCGCACATAGTCGTTGAAACACTTTTTTCAAGTTGTTCAAGTGTTCTTCAAACGACCTTCCAACCACGATCACGTCGTCTAGGTAAACCAAGCACGTCTTCTAAGACAGTCCGCGCAAGATGGTCTCCACCAAACGCTCGAACATTGCAGGAGCGTTACACAGAGCAGAAGGCATCCCAATGAACTGCCACAAACCAGTTCCAATCGTCAAGGCCTTTTTTTCACGATCCTTGGGTTCTAATTCTACCTGCCAGTAACCACTTTTTAAATACAATATGGAAAACCTCTGAAATCCTGACTGGGTGTCTAACGTATCGTCAGTTTTCGGTAAAAGGTAGCTGCCCTTTTTGGTCACATCGTTTTTTTACGGGTACCACTGGGGACACCCATGGGCTATTTAAAGGTTAAATCGCACCTTCTTCCTCCATATCCATAATTATTTGTTCGGCTTCTTCTCTTTTCGCCAAAGGCGTGGATGTTGTCGTATCGGCCGAGCGTCTCCGGTATTAGTTTTATGTTTGACTAAGTTAGTTCTTCCTTTGAAACCATTCTCCAGCGCAAACACATGTTGATACTTCTGGATCAATATTTTAACTTTATCTAGCTGATCTTGGTTGTGGGCACTTCTTCAGCGATATATCTTTGTTAGAATTCACGCATCTCACAATTTGTGATACTGGCGTGCAATGGGCTACCACAGCATTCTTTTTCAACGTAACTAGATCAGAGTTGACATTTAAGATCCTTACTGGCATCGTGTTTTTCATTCGTACTAAAGTTCTGCCAACGACTAATCCTTTTTTAACTAAGTCGCCCTCCATTGATTCAATCGCGCGAATGTAGTCTTTCCGTAGATTTCCATCCAAGCGTGCCATCACCAAACTTTCAGTCCTGGCAGGCAGAGTCACGTTTTCACTCAATAAGACTCGCACGGCTGCCTTCTCTGACGAGTGAAAAAGAATTTCCTCGCTGTCGATCTTCAGAACATCGTTCTTCATATCCAAATAAAACCCATAGTTTTGTATAATTCTTAGGATAACTTCTTTCGTGATGTCGGCTACCAGAACTTGATGGTTGAGTACTCCATTTCCCAAACCAATGGTTACTTTGACTTGTCCGTGAGTAGGTATTTCTTCGCCTGTCGCCGTTCGAAGTCGTACTTTTACTGGGGATGTCTTCTTATTTTTCCGTAATATGAATGATGGTCTTCGTCGCTCCCGTGTCAACCAGGAACTGAACATTTCATCAATTAAGAGAGAGTCTGCTGCGTTTCGTTTGAATAGGCAGTTACTTCAAAAAGGTATCTGGTGCTGTAGGATCCGCAAAGCGTGTTAATCAGACGATGTCAGTCTCGAACTCTTGAAGACTTTAATCACTATTAAAGACGTCGCGTTTTGCTTGTTGCTCCAACCATTAGCTATAGCTTCAATTTCAAACTGCTTGTAGTACGCTAACCAAAGAATTTCTCCATCATAATTTTGGGGTAGAATCTTAAACTTGTGCCTTCACCGTGACAATTCATTTGGTTCATTCTTTCTTTAAGCAATTTTAATTTGTCCTATATTGCTTCTATTTTGTCATTCACCGATTCGCAAATTTCTTCTTTTAAACTTCTAGAATTTTCCAACAATTTTCTTCTATTTTTTGTGAGTTTTCGTAAAACTTTTCTTCCATTTTTCTAGAATTTCTTTCCATTTTCTGTGAATTTTCGTAAAACTTTTCTTCCATTTTTTTGAAATTTTTTTCCATATTTTTATTCATCCATTTTTGGCCATTTTTTATTGATTCAAAAAACTTTTAATCCATTTGAACTGTTTGCAAACGAATAAACACACAAATAAAAAGTTTAATAAAACAAGTTTTAATAACGCTCGACACTAGTTTAACGAACTGGAACAGCTAGAATTACACGCTATAGACAAACACGCAAACCGCCAACTAAACAGTTGATTATTTACGCAATATCAATGTTTTTATTACGGGAGCGATATTAAATTATTGATATTTACCATTGATATTTACACTAAATTCACGAACTCCACACTGACACTAATGTAACGAATTTCAATACTAATTTATTCATAACGAAAATATTTACACTATTATAACTACACGAACTAATTAAATCTAACGATATTTAAGAAAAACAATTACACTAATTTATATATTACAATCACTCGAAAAATAATGCGTTATATTTATCTCGAACACACGCGTTCATCACTTATTTGTTTAAACATCTTCTTAATATTTTCGTCTTTGCTCTCAAAGCTGACAACGACTTCGCGAACGTTTCAATATTGATTCTTATTTTATTTATATCAACAATTTAATTTTAATAATGCACGTCAAATGTCTTTAACATTAGACGTGCATTATTAAATTGTTTGTGCAATTATACAGTATCTGAAGATGGCCCATCGTTTATTATATAAGGCCGAAACATGTCATTAATTGAATATTAAAAAAATATTGGTTCGACAAGATTTTTTTGATTGATATAATTCACGACCAATAATGGATGATCCTTTTTATCTAATTTTATTTGTTTATTTTTTATGAGTTATTGTTATCTAATTAATCACATCCAAAAGTCTTCAATGGTTTTTCCGTCTTTAATCACTTTTTTAATCTGATTTTTGTAGATTCCGTCAATCGTTTTGTGTATCCATCTTTAAAGTAATTTCTTATTACTATAAAATTTTTTTCTCTATTTTTGTCGTACTGTTTATATATGCTTTAATAACAAATTGTTTTGTTGGTTTCATAATTGTTTTAATATTTTAGATGTTCAATAAAAGATAATATTTTGTTTTTGTATTATTTCACAATTTTTTTTCTGTTATTCTTGTTAAATTTATTGTGCTTATGTTGCCAATTTTCCCAATATTTTTTTGGCGTAGGAAAACATTATTTTAAAAGTTTCTTATTGTGTTTTTTATATTCTCAGTAAGAAATTATTATGTTGATATTTAGAAGCTTTTCTACTAGAAAATGGTGTATTTGGTTTATCGTTTTTCTATTCGATGTTTTTCTGTGTACTCTTAAATAACTTAAATTTAAACTTTTTGTTTTGCGGGATAAAAAAACTACGGTTGTATTTCCCACGACTTATTTTAATAATGTGCGTAAAGCTTGAATAAAAACTGAAAACTGTAACATTATTCCCTACGTTTATGGCTTAAAGATTGTTTTAAATTCTATAAATTTATGAATATTGTCTTTAATAAATACATTGACGTTGCTCTCACTAATTAATTATATTACGTCATATTTACTATTTCTTTTTAAAAAAATTTTTACGTTATTGTTTCTACAATTATTTTATATTACAATTTTGTCTGATTCATTTATACACTGTTTTATGTGTTTGTAAATTCTGTTTACTATTTAGACAAATCCTGAGTAAACTTTGGTTACACTACGGATAACGCATATATTCAAACACAGGCGTTTTCAAGCATTAGAAATCTGAAAAAAAACTTCATCGGAAAGAAAATGTTCATTTTATGTTGTGAAGGAAACAATTACCAAAATGTAATCGACTCACGTTAAGTTTTTTTAATTTGTCTAAACTTATAGAACTACTAACAATTTAATCAAATCCAATAGAAATTAATTCAATAAAATAATGTTTACTTTTAATTTAATCAACAAAGTGCATTTACTTGATACATAAAAAACTTTCTAATGCGAAACTTCCAAGCTCTTGCAATATTCTGAAATAAGCTTGCAGCTTAAAAACGGAATCTACTTGTCAACTGTAAAATCATTTAAAAAAAAATTAATTATTCCGCTTTTAGAAACTTGCAGTTCCAATTAAAGCTACACAAAAACTTTTTAATGAACTCTGTGTACATCATAATTTTAATCTGAAAAGAGGTTTTATAACGCTGAAAGACATAGAACAATCACCGAACACATATTTATTAATTAGTAACATTGCTTTAACTTATAGTAGTAGATCGATATGTATTTAGTGCAGTATTTGTTTAAACATTAATTATGTGGTTTTTTATCGTAAAAAATTATTAATTTAAATAAATAAAGTCGATAATACAATTGCACTGTCTGGTATAATCCGTGTTAACTGTGATTTATGCAAACGTGGTTAGGATTATAAATTTCATTTAAATTTTTTTAACATGTAAGCTTTCTTTTTGTACCTCAATTTATATTGAACAGACACAAAGAAATTTGCATAATTTTTAATTTAAAGTCAGAAGGCTTTTTTGTTTTACTGTTACAGAGGCAATGTAATTATTAAAGAAATAGTAATTTTTATTTGAATGAATGAAAAATATTTTCAACAATAGAACATATTGTATTTCTTTTTATTAGGCTATTTTGCAATTTCTTTTTGTGCACATTAGATACTTTTACATCTTTAGCCAGACGTCGACAGATATAAATCCTTTATACAATAAGAAAATGTAAAACAAAAACTTAAACGTTTAATTAACGCTTTATGATAATAAATGAGAATTGTTAAAAAAATTGCTATAAAAGAATTACATTGTTTAAAAAATCGTAGAATGCTTACAAGTACATCTTCTATAGTTTATGCATACATGATTGAGTTCTTGGAAACTGTTAGTAATCGTATACAGAGTAGCACCTGCAACAGTGTAGTAGATTCGTAGTTCCGTATAATGTTGTTTTATTGTAAATTAGAAACTCGGTCTTCCTAATAAACTGATTATTAAATAAATGCACAAGAAAATTAAGTAAAGATTTGCTAATGTGTAAAAATTTATAAAGCAATATTGAAAAAATATATAATTAACTTTGGTAAAGTAGAAGAATTTAAAAACGTAAATAGTCGTAAGTTAGGCGTCGCACTATGAGGCGACAGGTAATTATCATTTCAAAATTTAATTTTGTAAAGTTTATTATATTACTAAAATAACAATTGAATATGCATCATTACAACATAAATTTTGATTATCTGTGATTACATTTACTATAGTTCTTTCTGTTAATTCATTTTTCTTTAAAACAATTAAAACTTTCCCTAGACTTTTAGTAGTTAGCGCGTTTTGCCAAAGTCTAGAGATTACGATTTTTATAATCGTTGAAGTGTCTACTTCATGAATCGTCAATAACACTTTGCGCCAACGTGCGCCTTTTTAAACAAATAACTTTAAGATGTTATGTTATAAAGTTGATAGCTTAAAATTTTTCGAGTATAAAAATTGTCCTCAACACGCCCACCTTTCGTCGGTCCAACAAGGCTTTCAGTTATTTCACGCGATTCGAAGTGAATAAGCGAAAGTCGATTTATCGGTGAAGATAACAAACAGATGGCATATTTGGGGAAAAATTTCCATGACGTCACGTTACTATAACTTGACTATTTACACCCTTAAGGGGTTGGAAACCCTTAAAGTTGCGATTTATTTTGGGAGGAAAGGCCACCATTAATTGCTACACTAAGTCAAGAGGAAACGCTGCGAATTCGCTATCTCAAATGATTGTATACTTTGAAAACGAAATTCACTTGTGTTAACGCCGTATGTACGTTTTGTGTTAGATTTAATATTACGTTTTAGGTAATATAGGTACGGATTTAACTAATCCCCTACTGGATAAAACCTAACTATGACTATTACAATTTCTAATTTTACAATTAGTACGTCGTTAGTCATGTCGATTGTTGACCGTACGTACATGTTAGGTTAACACAACTAATTATAAGATCATTTTGTGCGTCACAATATTAAATTGTCCCAAGCATATTTTTCTTGAAAATTAAGAAACTATGTGTATATAATGAAAATGAGTAATAAGTAGGGTAAAGTGAGGTATATCCGTGATAGTTTTAACATATAAGTAATTTACCGACGACGGTTAATACACTTCGCGATGGCAAGATTTGAGTACCAAGGTTTTATGTTTTCTGAATGTATTGTGAATGTGGTGATTAAAAATTAAATATTTGATAAGTTATTCCGTGACAATGATAACTAATTTCGTGATAGCCCTTAGGTAATTTCGTGATCGTCTGAAATTGTTGCTAAATTGTTAAACATCATTTATTTCCAAAGTAAACACAAAACATTTTAGAGTACAAAAATAAAAGGTATACCCATCATGGATTCAAAAAGTGTTATAAAATTTAATCAGAGTCATCATCAGTATCTCTGTTACACATGTCACACATGAATATATCTTCCCCTGCATCTTCAGATGGTTGACATTTGATGTGATATGGTACTAAACAATACGAGCATTGAACCCAGTCAGCTCCTGTCTTTTTTTTATAATCATCATAGTAGCTGCCTCCGCATACTCCGCACTCCCAGTCATCTTTTTTTGAAATTCTCTGTTTTGATTTTGATGGGCCTTTCACTACGTTAGTGTTTTTTTCCAATAATGGTGCTGAACGCGGTTTTCTTTCTAACGCAAGATTTGATAACTGAGATGACGATGATAAGGTCGATGATGATGTAGAGGGTTCAGTTATTGAGTTGAGACATTTTGCTCTGCCGTCTTTTTTCTTTCGGTTGGGCTTGGCAGTAGCACGCACCGTTATATCCGGCAATGACAGTATTTTGCTCACTTCTGCATTTTGCTCAGTAAGTTTTGGGTCAATTTCAGCGTTTGATGTAAGTAAAGATGGAGCCAACGCATCTTCGGAAATAGCATTTTTGTCGTAGGGGTAAATTCCAGATCTTCTAAATGCATTTTCAATATTCGAAGATGAAAAACTTGAAATAAATGCAGGATTTAAAATGGTATGGAAGTTGGTTCTATTTGGTTTATCAACAGTATTCTTTCTCATATAATCGTCTAAGCTCTTCGACCAATGAGATTTAAGGGATTTATAGACACCTACATCTAACGGTTGCAAAATATGACTGGTGTGCGCAGGAAATGTGAATAATATAAATATTTCTGCTAGTGTTATAACATCTGGGTTAATATGGGAAGCATGCGAGTCCATGAACAAAATTATTGGCCGAGATGGTGGGATTGTTTTAATGAAGAAACGGAACCATTCCAAAAATATATCTGAGTTAATCCAACCTTTTGGAGATAACTTGACTAGAGAATTTGGAAGACAGTCACGCTTTAAATTGTCATTCCAACGAACCCCTTTAAAGATTACGAGTGGGGGGATCCATGATCCATTGGCACAAATGCAACCTAATAGCGTATGGGTTTCTCCTCTATCAGCATATGCCCTTTTATAAATATAGCGCTTTCCTATGCATGTGACTACTCTATGCGGCTTTACCACATATGAGAGTCCGGTTTCGTCACAGTTCCATAATCTTTCAGGCATGTTTTTAATTCCTAACTTGTCCATAAGAGATCCTAATTTATTAAAAAAATCTTCCACTATCTCATAGTTAGCCATAGATGCTCTGTATGCGGCGAAGTTTTCTGGAACTCGAAGTGTAAGATTGAATCTTTTTTTATATTGAGTCCACCACCAATGACTTGCAGAATCATTTTCTTTACTGAAGAAATTAGTTCTTCCGGTTACTTCAGCCAACTCATAAGCTATTTTTCTAATCATCTTAACTGTTAGGCCGAATCCTAACTCCTGCATTTTTATAACGTAATTAAACAACTGTGTTTCCTGTTCAGCATTTAGAGCGAATGGTCTTCCTAATTTCGAAACAATTCTACTGTTGTTTCCTCCCTCATTTTTTGATAGAAAGTCTTTCATAGTACTGCATGGTATTCCAGTTTGCTTACTGGCTTTATAAATGGTCATATTCTCTTCTGTAACCAGTCTCCTTGCTTCCAGTAATTCGGATACTTCATACTGGCGGTACTTTCGTTTGTTTTCATCATTTGTTTTAGGCATTCCGATACTAAATAAAAAATTACAATTATAACAATTTAATTATAATAGGTAAGTTCGTGATATGTTTAAACAAAATAGTACTACTTTAAATGTAAAGTCTATTATCTGTATTTTAGTAAGTGAAACAGATTTTAGTCATATCTTGTAGAAAAATAGAGATAAACAGGAATGAACTAGTGCTTGCATTACACACGTGAAAGCAGCGCAAAAATGCTTAAGAAAATGCTGCTAGAAATTAAGCTTTGTCAATGTAATAATCATGGCAATAAAAAAACTAATTGCATAGAATGGTTTAGTAACTGTAACTCTATCATTCATGTAAATTTCAGAAGCTTACCTATAATATGTAATCCCTAATTAAACAAAACCAAAACAGTTTAAAAATATGCGTACTTTGACTAACAAAATATGCCAACTGCAACTGCAAAGTCTTCTATTACTCATACGGCTCATGATAACGAAAAGTGATTACTCATGCATTTTGGTTCACATTGCTTCTGCGTGTAGCTTGAAAATCACGGCTGTATTCCAATAGGTAAGAGCGTGGTGAAATTTATTAAAACTATCACGAAATTACTTATGTCACGAATATACCTTACTTTACCCTATAATATGCATCTTCAAAAAGTTATAGGCGATTTTGTGAAAATTCATGACAAGGGACTGTTTTTACATCCAGGGGAATGTTATTATGTATAGAAAAACAGATTTTATGTAATGTCATGAATAAACTTTTATTTTAATGTCATTAACAGGACATATTGATAGCATTAAATAAAAAAAACAGAAATGTAACAAAATAAAAATTATAAAAATACATTTAATGCATATAAACCTATCAAAATCAACTTCTTAGCTAAACAAAATGACAACTTAATTTATAATTATCATTGGCATTATAGCTTACAGCGAAATTAGTCTTAACCTATTTTTCAAAAACAGGTACAAATGATTTCAAAAAAATAAAAAATTCTTTTTCCTTTTAAAACTAAATTTGGGTTTGGAAGTTTTTCCAATATTTGTTCGAAACTTACATCCGAAACATCATCTTCATCAACTTTAATCGTGTGGCCAGTATCATCACAAATCTTCATTAACGTTACAGTTAGCTCACCTTCCCTCGTTGTCTATCAGATTTACTATTGCAACATAACGATATTCTTTGTTTCCGACCGAAAACTGAACTAAAACGTAATCGCTAATTTTATATGGGTGAACTGAATTAGGTCCGGCAATATTCTCAAATTCAGTATTGTTAAACTTATCACACGTTACAGCCTGTAAAATGTCTTTCTTTATAATAGATTCACTAATATGTAAGTTCAGATTTAGTCTAGATTCGCCTTCACATTCCGAATCTGTGTAAATATCCTCAAAATTAAGTTTTCTGGTTGCTTTGTACTGCATTACACCTAACTTAAAACGATGACATTCATTTTTACAACAGCAGCTCAAACTTTTCATTATGAGTTGGACAGCGCCTTGTGAAAATCCCAAATGACATTTTGTTATTTTGCTCTTTACCTGATGGACTTTGAATGTTCCACTGAAGCTTTTTAATTTGCGTGTGTCTTTTTGAATATCGCTAGTTAGTTTATTTATGGCTTCCTCTTCAATCGTAAAGATAGTGATTCCAGTACACCTCTGTTGTATGGTGTCTACAAATGCTTCCAAACTATCAATGTCACCTCCTGCAGCAACGACAGCATCAGCCGTCCTTTTGCAAGTTGCCCTAACCCCATCAAGTGCGCCCTTACCATGACCACTATCTAAAAAGTTTCACAAAAACTGTTCTACACTTGGCAGCTCTAGATGGAGCCTTGATGCCAAGATATAAAGCATTGTTTTATTTCGGTATTGAGTTACAGGTCCATCGCTCACGAAATGAATATAAGTTGTGTCAGATGGTAAAGATTTAAAAATTGGCTGCAAGTGAACCCATATGGCAGCAGGTTAGTGCGTCGTATTTTGCGAAACAGTACAAAAAAACTTAATAGAGCGTTTGGTGTAAAATACCACAGTCTGAAGACTTACTTGAAGTCTAGATCCTTCAAAATGATAGGCTTGTATTTCTTGGCTGTATTTGGTACAGTAATTTTCGGAAAAGTCCATGTACATTAACACTTCTTTATCAGCTAGATTTTGTTTTAAGCCTTTGACAGCTTTGTTCTGATGAGTTATATTTCTCTCGTGAAGAAAATATGCCTCTAAATTATGTTGCAGATCTTACACCAATTGTGCTGTTGTTCTCATTTTCGTAAAACTTTCGAACTGTGTGTATATATTTAGATGCAACGCTATTTCACCGAATCTGTGCAGTGGATATTAAAGTTGACCGAAGTATAGACTTCTGCGTTCTTTTATAGGATACATCATTTTCTTTGCTTCTATAAAGTTTGTGTTTATCTGTTAAGTTAACAGACAAGGTTTTTCAGTAAACTTGTTTTTCTTTAAAGGTTTTCAAATTTGTATAGCTTTCTTTCAATTGTTCATTCAATACTTTACCAAAAAGTACCTTTTTGTGAACCTCTTTTTGAGTATGAGGTGTCTCACACATTCTTTGAAGTCTGGTATTCGGTGTGTCGACTTTATTCTTCATATTAGCTTTTTCCAATCGTTGTAACCTTTTGTTATACTTTTCTATTTTCGTCTTGTAATGATTAATATTACGGTCTTTCTCTCTAATAATACGTTCGCGCTTGGATTTAGCACGTGTCTTCACAATATTTAATTCATTTACCGGACTTGAAGGCACTGAAGAGACTAAAAAAAATTGTAATTTCTATCATAGTTTTTTTCTTTGCACGATAGGTAGTTTTTTCCAGATTTGTTTTGCAACTTTATGCTCACGGCGGTTTATGTTCTTAACTAATTTTCTTGTGCCCTTTTCTTTCTTCACTTAGTATTTTTGACGTTCCTTCTCTTTCATTTTTTCTTTTTTGAGGATCATTTTTAATACGTTGGTACCTTAATCGTTCAGCAATTCGTTTTTGTTCTAATATTTCTTCTTTTGATTTCATTTTTTTGAGCGGCAGCCCTAATTAGGTAACTTACCTAGGAAGGTGATTTGCCAATTAGTACAGAAATGCACATATACTTTTGTGATCTTAACTTTACGAGTATAAAGTAATTCCTTCTTCGACTGCCAAAGTTTAGACCGACTAGGTCAGTTTACTGTACGACGTGTTGCCCACTATAGGGCGTAATTTATATTTGATCCGACCCATGTATTAGCGTTTGGAAAATTTACATAATTATATTTATGTACCTTCTACAGCCTCTTTGGAATTATTGTCTGTGATAAAATAAATATATATATATATTCTGTGCTATTACTTCTGTCGTGTGATTTGCTCTTTTCCAGCTACCGGTAGAGTTAGCGATATCTCCCTTATTTAATCCCTCCCTCTCCGGGAACAACTGTGTTAGTCGTCGCTTAATATTTTTTGGTTACACAAAAACCAGTGTAACAAAAACTAATAAGAACATTATTAAGAAGATTACACCCAATATTCACGGAAAAGCGATGTTGAAAATGCGTTTTTTTGCTTTCAAAAGGGTTTTCAAGTGAGAATCAATGTGAATGGTATTCGTAATTATATCTTTAGTAAACGTAATTTCATTTGAGAACATAATTTGTCCCCAAAGTTGTTGGAGAACCAACGACAAAAGTCAAATCGCGCTGCATAGTCTGCTGCCTGTAAATGTTGATTAAATTGTATGTGATATGGGTACAAACCAAAATTGTGTAATGTTCTCGACCTTTCTGTTCGACTAACATGAACGCGACTAGATATTATCTGTACACTAGTAGAGAGACATATTAGGAACAGCTTCTTCTTTAGCAAGTTCTTGCTATACGGAACGTTCCGCAGTATGTTTAGAAAACTTACTATTTTCTGTCAAATGACAATACTTTTTTATGAATACTTGCTTACTAGGTACTCTTTTATCAGGAAACTTCCACTGATATAATACCGTAAATAAAGTCAATATCGGAAAATTTTTGTTTTCAAAACGTAGACATATCATATTAATCTTAAAATTACAACGTTAAAAAATAAACAATGTTAACATGTCACAATTACATGGTTCAATAGATTGATTTGTGGTTACATTTAATAAACTATTGAGTTTTGAGGAAAAGTGTGTAAGGCACGTTCTACTTAAAATTGTCCAAGGGATACAATTTTAAGCTAGGCTAATCGAACGACGAGACACACGGTATAAGTCTTTTAATGCTAATTACAATCTAACCGCAATGCCATTTGCTTTAGTCAAAGCTAATATACCAAAAGCATTATTGTCTAAATTTAATGCAGCATTAAAAATGAAAGATCGATTTATATCCAATAACCAAGACTGGTTAAAAACGAAATCCTTGATTTTGATAGTACGGGAGAATCTACAATGGAAGTATCTACACTGTCAAGATCAAAAAGAGGCAGACCTTGTAAAGTCAATAATGAGTCTTCCGAGGTAACAAAGAACCTGATTACTACAAAATTAATACAAGATTTTGGACTGGAAGCAATTAATTTCTTACACGTACAAGCATTAAGGTTAATGTGGAAAACAAAACATGCAAATATTATTGAGAAATTAAAATATTTTTCACTCGAATTGACTATTGACTTGGTTTGCAAACGAAGGTAAAAACGTACTAAATATTTTAAAAGATGAACAAAACAAAAGATGACAAACAGAGGTTTTAATGGTGTAAATGGGATTTAACCGTAAGAATTGCACGTTTCACTGTAGGTGGTTCTACCCAACGCAGTAGGTGCTAATACCTTCTTCATAAGCAATGAGCAAATGACGTTGTAGAGGAATTTTGGAAACCATTAAGTCAAATTGAACTTTTTACCAAAATCTTAAATTTTTATTTATCTGTCGACCCTACTAGACTTCATTGGCGCAAATAAAAGTTAAAATCTTTTTGAATGAAATTGAATATAATTTTTCGTAAGAAAATGATTACCGGTAAAAATACCCAAACTGCTTAGATAATTGATGACATATTTGATACAATAGAGCAAACAATAGAAATTTAAATTGCTTTCAATTACTGATTAACGCCCAGTCTAACTTAGAAGGAAAACGTATTCCATCAATACTATTTTAAAATTAGTTTGAGATAAGAAGAAGAAAAACATTTGAGAGAAAAGAGAAAAACAAGATTTCTTAAACCTTCTCGTCTAAATAAAAATACGAAAATTATATTAATTAATTGGATTGTGCCATACCTTAAGGGGACCTTCGCGTTTTAAAAAGCGCTTGAAAAATTGGGATAAATTTCCTGAGCTTAGTTTGTAACCCATAGATTTGAAATTTAGAATACATACGTTTTAGTGTTACCTTTGTCGATTAGTTGTTTCAGATTTTTTTAAATTTTATTGCAAAACCAATAAAAAAACAAAAGTTTCTAATTCGCGAATTTAAAGCAACCATTATCTTCAAAATTACTTTTTGAAGCGAAAGTAAACAAAAAACTTTTTCGAAATTGTGTGAAATAACCGAGTATTTTTAGGACAAAAGTCTTAAATTTTGTCATCTTAGGCGTCTATATCGTAAGTTCCCAACTCCACCTACTGTTAAGTGCACCTGCACCCGAGTTGGATCGAATTTCCGGGAATCGCCGTTTATAAAAAAAACACGTGCACGTTTGCAAGTAAGAATTAAGTGACTCACAGTAGCCTTATAGTAAATTAAGTGACTTAAGTGTTGTCCGTAAATAAACTATAGTTTTTTTTTAATTTTTATAAAAATGCCACCAAAAAGGAAATACAAAGTCCGAAAAAACGATAAAAAAGATAAGTCAAATCTTAAAGTAAAAATGTTGTTATTCAGGGCAATCACAACATTACGCGTTTATTAATGATAAAAAAAAACTGAGACTTGATAAGACAACATACAATAATTACCAGCTACCGATTAGAACCATGTTTAAAATTTAATGTGTGCTACTTTTATAGTGATTTAATCGCTAAATCTTGCAATTTTGGTAATAATTATGTATGTACATTCATACAGGGTGAGTGATGTAAAGAAGAATTGCAGGTTATACACCACTCACCCTGTATATTTTGCGACCTTAAAAAGTTAGGTACTTTTTAATAAATATCAAAAGGCGTAAACTTCAATATCTTGGCCACATTATACGGGGAAAGCAATACGACCTGCTAAAACTTATCATGCAAGGAAAAATTCTGGGCAAACGAAGTGTTGGACGAAGAAGAATGTCTTGGTTACGTAACCTGCGGGAATGGTACAACTGTAACTCCACCCAGCTGTTTCGAGCAGCAGCATCCAAAATAATAATCGCCACGATGATTTCCAAACTCCGTAGCGGAGATGGGACTTAAAGAAGAAAAATAAATATTTTGAAATAAAGTTATCGCAAATGGGTGCTGAAGTAAGAAAAAAAGTTAGAACTGAAAGAATGATTGATCCTCACGACTTGGAAGAAACTTCTGCTCAAATTTCTGAAAATAATACTGAACCATCAACAGCCATGTTTACGTATGTACCTTTACATTTTGAAAAATGGTTCATATTTAGTTGTGTTCGGTTTAGGCGAGAACCAGAATTTTCCTCAGAGTTAGATTTCTAATTGAGTTAATTCCACTGGCGAGAAGATTAGTAGATATACAACATCTTTTGCAAAGTATTGATGACCATAAGCCGTTTAATTGCCGTTTTTCTGACATGAAATTTATTCGTGAGCTATATAGATATAGATATTTTGTCTTTAAATGTAATATGTGCAATATAGAGAAACGGGTGTCAACAGAGCCTTCTTTACATGAAAGTGTAACATGTATGGATGTAAACTCTGCCTCTGTCTCAACAACATGCCCTTTTAAATATCCCTTCGTTGACCACACGACAGTATTCCAAATACCACGAATTAGTTTCGCAAACCATTTTAGATGTTGTGCAATAGAAGAAGCTGGACAAAAAGAATTGCGTTTAGCTAGAGAAATTGGTGAAGTAGAAGCTGATGGTAATGGTCTCATAACTGTGATAGCCGACGGGGCTTGGTCGAAGCGATCGTATAGGATTGATTATGATGCAGACCATCGTTGTTATACAAACTGGCAAGGCACTTCAACTGAAATGGAAGCGACATAGTCCTGGAGGGTTTTAAGTGCAGCTTTGACATGCATAAATTGAACTATGTGAAAATAGTGGATGATAGAGACAGTAGTGTATATAAGAAGCTTTTTACACAGAAACTTTATGGTAGTAATGTTCACATTACCAAAGTAAAATGCACTAACCACCTCGTGCGAAACTACTGTACCAAACTCCGCGAACTGTGCATCAAAAGTAGAAGTAGTGGTAATCAAATTGTTTCTCCGCAATTTAGAACAATTTTAAGGGCCATCATTCCTAGAAAAAATGCCATATTGCATCGACGCAATGAAGAACGAACGCATGAACAACAAATTGCTAGATTAAAATCTAATATTTTGAATTGCCTTCATCACGTATTTGAAAATCATCAACAATGCGACGCAGATTTTTGTACAAGCAGCAAGGAGGGTGAAGTAAATTGTAATATATTAAATTTTTAGAACTGTAGACTAATTGACGATGTACTGTCCTGCGGTAATAGGCTACAACAGAATGCGTTCAGTTTGTTGCTGAATATGAACAAGAACGCAGCCGAATGCTATAATTCTGTTGTAGCAAAATACATTGGAGGCAAACGTATAAATTTTAGTATCAAGTATAGTTATAATATAAGATGTAGAGCGGCGGCAGTTCAATTTATCGAACATGAAACGTCTATAGCTCCATAAAAATGACTACAAAAAGTCCGGGAAAATACACGAAGTTGTATATAGAAAAGATGAAACGATGGCGAGTATATATTAAGGCACGAAAAATACTTTTCAGGTCAGTTGCAAAAAAAGCGCAACTACTGATCCCGATGCTGATTATGGAACAGTCGAAGAATTAAGTCCTGATGCAATGGAACGAAAAAAGAGGAGCTGTTGCGCTTAATCGCAACCTCCAATGTCCAAGAATTGGAAATAAAGACCCGAGGACAGTGCAGCAATCCGTTGTGGAAGAGCAAAAGAAGATATAGCCTTACAGCTTCTAATTTTGGAGCAGTCTGTAAACTCCGGACGAGCGGATCGGCTGCTACCAGATGGGATGTAGATCATGAACCCATTGTACAAAATAAATTCAAAGAACACCTTGGCATTTTTGACGAAATATTATTGAATGTGGTCTCTTTGTGGATCACAAATTTCCACATTTAGGAGCCAGTCCAGATGGACGATTACCTGGAGGAGAAACTATTAAAATCAAATGTCCGTATTCTAGCAGGAAAATATCGCCAGGTGTTCTCCAAAAAAAATTTTAATTTTTAGAAAAATGTACGGATGGCACTTATAAACTGCAGAAGCAAGATAAATATTATAACCAAGTACAAGCACAATTAGCACTAAGTGGTGCTCCGTATTGCTATTTTGTTGTGTGGACAACTTTCGGCATTATAGTTGATACAGTAGATTATTAATAACTTATTGAAACATTTACAAATTTTAAACTTCAATGTTCCTTTTTCAGATTGCCCAAGATAACGAATGTTGGAACGCCATGTTGCCAAAATTAAATAAGTTTTATTGTGAAGTGATGATCCCGGAAATAATCAATAGTAATTTTTAAGTTTCTTTTAGGGGTGTGCGAGTCGCTCAACAGCAAATCGATTTTCGATTCACCAAAAAAAATCGATTCGAATTGATTACTCGAAAATCGATTTTTACTCAATTTTACCGATTCAGCGTAGCATATCTTTGTTCGCTCAATCCCATTATTTGTATTTTATTATTATCCATTCCTTCTGTAATTTCTATCTCTTTCACTGTGATTGTATTTATATTCCATGTTTCTATTTCAATTTTTTTGTTTATACTTTATTTACTATACTGTCATCCTGCTCTTCTGTCTTCGTCGTTATTGTTCTTATTTGTCCTTTTTTTCTCTATTATTTTTAGTAAAGTGTTAGTATGGTGTGTGCCTAGTTTTTTTTTATTGGTATTGCTCCCCGGGCAGAACTTGGTTCTTTCTCATCTGTGTATATGGCTCTTTTTTTTGTTCCTCTGCATCATTACGTGTTATTAATTATTAATAATAAAAAATATTATTTTTCTTATCTTCCTCTGTAATGCACCACTTTTCTCTATTTATTAGTAGTTTATTCTTTCTACTTACTATCCTTATCCCTTTTTTTCTAGCATCTATCATGTGAGGGATTAATTGTTTCTTCACTTTTCTTGTCTTTTTGTCTAGGTCATCACTCGTTTCTATTTTTGTTCCTGCCAATTTCTTTGTGTTCGTCATAATCTCCCATCTTTTTTTTTATTCTTGTGATCCACATCTATACTGGTTTGTTTTCGTTTTTTAACTCTCCCCCAGTCTGTAGATGAAATCTATCTCATTTGCCCCCAGTTAAACCTCCAGTTTCTTCCTTATTATTTCTAGAACTTTCTCTTTCAGGGCGTCCTCCTCTGTGCTTTGGAGTATTCCGAAGATTATTAAATCCCTTTTTCCAAGCTCATTTTCTAGTTTCTCAATCTTCCTTGCCTGGTAGTTTATGGTCTGTTCCAGTTTCTTTATTTTCTCTATATGTCGGTTCATGTTAGCATTTGTCTCTTCAATTTCTCCTTCTAACTATAGTATTTTTTTCATGATATCGTTTAAATTTATTTCTTTGTATTTAGTCATGCCGATTTCTTCCCGTTATGTTCTCTATTTTTGCAATTTGTAATTTTGTCCTAATTTAATTCTACTTATCTCGGATTTTACGTGCGTTAAAATTTCTAAATACTGATTTTGTTGTTGGCGCTGGCAGATCGCGTTTAACGTGATTATTACGCACCAGCTGTTTAGCTTTTGCCGCGTAAAGAGGAAACTCGGGTCCTCCAGTCGCAAGTTGTTCCTTCTTGTAGTTTTTAAGTTAGGTTGGATTTCTATTGTTGTTCTTATTTATTAGTTTAACTTGTTTCATTGTTTAGTGGTTTCCTTTCTCTTTCTGTATTTACTTTTATATATCACTTAGTTTTACTGACCTTTGAATTTTTTTTATTTTTATGAAAATTCCAAGTCGTGTAAACCAGAATTAAACAAAAAAAAAAGTAATTGCTTTTGTGGATTCGAATTTTCTAATAAGGTTACAATATTTTTTGTGTAACCATATTTAGAAAAAATTATTGCTTTTACGATATAAACAAAAACTTTTCCTTCACTTATGAAAAGATAGTGCTACTACTATTTACTAGAAATTTATTATCAATTTCTAATAAATGATTTTTTAAGGCGTTTATTTACATAAATATGTATGTGCAAAACATTTAATAACAGGTTATAAGGTACCCATTACTGAGAAATAATATTTTTAATAAAATTAGTTTTCCCTTTTTGTACTTTAATTTCCATCTTCTTGGTTACAGGTGTTGACACTTGCTGCGTTGGGTAGGACTACACTTCCGATCCATAAATTTCTAATAAAATTTGCTCTAAAGTACGTAAAATTATGAAATTAGAAGAAAATGTATACAGTGAATTATAATAATCATTTTTAGTAATTTATAGTTTATTTCTGATAAACAAACTGAAAGTGTCAAAAATTTCCTATAATTATTAAGAACTTATTATTATTACCATTATCATTATTATTTAGCTTTTTTTCAAGTGGTTTTCCTAAACAACTTATAATTATATGCATTAAATTTGAAATTCTACATTCACTCTGCTTATTTTAATATTTTTACTGGTTATAAATACACAAAACAATTTATCGACTAGATTAATTTATAAAAATCTTATGCATTTTGGTAGAAGCTCCAAGATTACGTTTTTGACGTAAGCAATGTTAGTATATCTATAATACCAAAAGCAGGCTTTCGTTTGTTTTTTATTAACTGGTATAAACGTAATTTAAATAATTCTGCGTAAAAGATAATATTGATCGTTTTAATTAAATTTTTTCTTGGAGATAACGAATATAAAGATTCATTATTTTTAATACACAAAAGTAATGAAACTCGGAGAAAATTAAGAAAAATGAACAATAATTATGAAAACTTTTGTTTTTTTTTTAATGTATGAGTTGACCTTATTGTGTAACCGACAGTTGCACTTTACTTGAAGCTATTAGTAGAACAAAAACACAAATCTAATAATTATTATTTAGCATTGCTTAAAAAATCAGACGAGTTGTACTGTTTACTTTTAATTGGGACAATCTGTTGTAATGGTATTTATGTATATAAATCGTTTAAAAATAATGAAAAAATTAATGAAGTTGGCTGTTATTATTAATTAATTATACATGAATAGCTAACTTAAACATTAGTGTTACAATGGTTGGTTTTAATCCAAAACATAAAAACATTTTAAACTAAGCATAAAATTACATTTTTTATATAAACGTAACATACTTAAGTTTTGTAATAATTGAATAATAAGATTACTGCAGATTACAGTTATCGAATTACGTAAGAAAGTATGTACTACTAATTAAGTGTGATAGTAGCATGTGGAATGCAAACATTATTGTAAAAAAAGTACGGTATTAATTTTTTTAGTAATAATTATGCTGCGTTCTAGTTTGCTATTAACGTTTGTGTTGTTGTGCATCAAAATTAATTAAAAGAATTCATGAATCCTTCTTATGAAAACTAATGATGTAAAAAGTATACTAAACTGAAGTTTAAAAATTAATGTCCATCATTACGTGCAAGAAAGCCGAGAACAACGAGATATAAAATGTAGATCATATGTCGAGAATAATTTTATTTGCTACGTTATTGCACTTTGTGACAGAAAAACAAACTTAGTTTAACTTTTCTACAAAAACATTTTTAAACTGAACAGAACAATTTGCTTATCTTATTTGAAAGCTACATCGATTTGGTATTCAACAGTACTCATTTTCTTCGATTTCTATTATTAATTATTAAAAAAATTAAAATTGAAATATTACAAACGATTAACAAACAATTGACATATTTTAAAATAAATGCACAAACAATGAAATTAAGGTAGTTTAGCTGTTTGAAAACGAAAATTATACTTTGTTTATATAAGAATAATGCTATAAAATCTTAAAAATTAAAATAACTACCTACATGTTTAGTAATAAATGTTTTATGCCTTATTTTAACAATTTGATTATTATACATGTGTCAGATACTACAAAGAAGAAAGAAAATTCTATATGGAACTCGTTTTATAAAATAAAACGTATTTTTGTGTTCCTCATCTACCAACACAAAATTTTATTCGAGACAAAATAAAATGTTAAGAATTTACTAAAGCAGACAGTAGTAAAAGAGTGTGTTAAATTTTTAGTCTTAAATTTAGATCAGCAGTAAAGAAAACTACTGGCATTTCCAAATACCTTCATCGCATCTTTTACTATCAATATCTTCTAATGCACATTTTAAAGCAAAATGACGCTTTATCAAACACTTATAAGCCGTTTGATTAAAAATCATTTGGAAAACACCGTCCATAACTTTCGATTAGAAGAAATTAACATTTTAATACCGTACAAGAATGAAAGAATTTTTTACAAGTAACCTTTGTATAACACGGTTTCGCTCTAATAAAATTTTATTTCAAGGTAAGCTGTAGTTTCGAAGTTACAAATAATATTCTTGACAAGACGTTTTAAAGTGATAATTCACTTTGAGTGAATATTTCTCCAACGAAAGATCCGCAAAAATCTCATTTGTATGTGGTTTCAAATTTGCCTACAAAATTTTAGACTTTATTAGATTTTTAAATTTATTTTGATCTAGGAGTCATAAACATATTTATTGTGCTGCCAACATCGCAAACGTCAATACTAGTTCGTTAGAGTAGTTACGTAATGAGCAAAAAAAGCTCTAGAGTGCCAAAATGTAAAATAGAAATCTACATAAACTAAATGTTCAAAGCCAATTATTATATTAGAACGAGTACGTGAAACGTCGAAAACTCATCTAAAAAGTTTTGAAATTCGGTTAAAATTGAAACAAAACGATGTTAAAGTCAAGGTCAAATTTGACAGATGTAATTTTACAAGAAAACCATAAAAGAAATAATGTACGTTACTATCGTCGCAAGTTTGATAGCTTAACTAACTCACATATGCGACGCTCGGTTGTGCGGCCTCGCGACGCATATACGTTGATTATGCCATGCTTTACTTTCGACGCTTGTTATTACACTTTCACTATCATCATTGTTCAAAAAAATTATAATCGTAACAAAAAACGTTTAAAGACGCATGCTTTAAAGGTACTACAACTTATTTGCGTAATGAATTCTAACAATCAATTTTTATAAGTTACATCAAAGTACTATATTGACTACTGATCAAAATTTGATTAAAATTTATTAAATATTATACAGGCCCTTTGTTACTAAAGCAAAACTTAGTAGAATTCAAGTTTCCACGGGTTGCATTTCCAATGTAATTTTCCATTCTAGATAATTCCCGTGTTGTCACAAGCTGAGTTTTTGTCACACGTCGCAATGGACATCTTTAGCGGTACGCGACATTTGGGCGCCGCCGCTTGGGCACCGCCATTTGGGCGCCGTAGTTTGACCGCCGCCGTTTGGGCGCCAACTTTTCTACCGCCGCGCCGGTCGTTTAAGCGCCGACTGTTGAAAATAAAATACATAGTTTGAAACTTTTAATAATGATATGTTTAATAATTCCATATATTCTTTTCTTGAAAAGGTCATTAGTACCTATAAACCATTTTACTACAGTAAGTTAATCGATAACGATTATTACAAAATTATGTAGGAAATTAGGGCCATTAAGCAGGTATACAAATTCTACTTATTTACCTAATCTTTTTTTTACCTAATCTTAATTACCTACCCTACTTCTATCCCTATCACACTAAGTGATGCACTTCACTTAGTACAATGTATGTAACTTTACAAAATAATATCCTTGCAAATAACTTTATAATTAAAGGTGATTAATTCGGTGTCACTGCAACTATTTAAATTGATCCCCGAGCAATATTTCTTCAGTTGTTTTCAATTGTTATTTGCGAGTTAGTTTAGTTTGTGTTAAAAGTTATGGAAATTACAAAAACCAACCGTAACCAAAAGAAGCTCTGCTTCAACGGTTTTCTGTACGTGTTCGATAAAACCTGCAAAGATAGAGGGAAGAAGTTTTGGAGATGTGAAAGAAAAGTGGACAAATGCCGTGGTCGTACATACAACGGCGAACGATGAATATTTCTGTGATGTTGGAAACCATAACCATGGTAGTGATGCAGCAGGAGTATGTGTTGCGAAAATAAAAGTTTCAATAAAAACACAAGCCAAGGAAACGATGAATACTCCGGCCCAGATACTAAATCGTGTCCTAGAAGATACTGGAGCAGCTGTTCAAGGTAAAATGCCAAATAAAGACGCTATTAGGAAGTTGTGTCAGCGAACGCAAAACCTTATTGCTGGTGCGCCGCCAACTCCATTGGATTTAGAAACGTTAATTATACCAGAAGCGTACAGAATTTACGAATTCGCGCCTGAACAAACTGAACCATTTCTCATGAAGGATACTGGATCAGAGCATCCAGATCCACAAAGAATCCTAATATTTTCTCGAGAATCCAATACACGGTAGTGTCATCATATGAAAAAAAATTTCATGGATGGAACATTCCAACAAGCACCTCCACTCTTTCACCAAATTTATGTTATACTGGCAAGTAGGAATGGCTTTGTTTTTCCGGTTTTATACGCTCTTTTAAAAAAACAAACACGACAAACCTATGATAGGCTATTTTCACTTATCAAGGAAATGTGGCCGCAGTTTGAACCCGAAACAATTTCTGTGGATTTGGCTGCAATCGGATCGGCTACTGATGCTTTTCCAACAGCCCACTTACATAGTTGTTTTTTTCATCTGGTAAAAAATTTTAAAAAACAGCTGCGTCAAAATAAGTTAACAGTACAATATAATAATAACCCTGAATTTGCGTTAAGTGCACGTATGATATCTGCTTTAGCTTTCGTTCCTGTTCAGCAACTTGATGACGCTATTGAGGAACTGGCCACGCATCTACCAAATAAATTACAACCAGTTTTAAATTGGTTTGAAGATAATTACATCGGCAGGCGAAATAGAAACGGTACACGACGGAGGCACCTTTTTTCGCCTAATATTTGGAATGTGTGCGAAAGGGTGCTAAACAACCAAGATCGCACAAATAACTTTGCAGAGGTTGCACATCGTAGCTTACAGTCCCAATTAGACATGGATCATCCGTCTATATGGAAATTTATAAATGGTTTACGAACCATACAAAAAGGACGAGATGCGCTTTACGAGAAATTTTTACGAGGTGAAGCACTCCCCCAGAAAAGAAGAAAATACCAAGCGGCTGATGAAAGAATTCTAAATCTTGTTCAAGAATTTGGAAACAGAACCGTTATAGAATATTTAAGAGGAATTTCTCACAACTTTGCAATGGATTAAGAGTGAAAGTGAAATAACGTGAAAGAGAAACTGATGGTGTATACTGTATAAGTACCTATATTGTAGATAGTTTTACTTTTTATTGGGTAACTGTAACCTCATTTTGCTTGTTAATTAAAAAAAGTGTCATAAGATTGTTTTACGATTTTTTTGTCTTTTTATTCAAAAATAATTAAAATTCCTTACTAAAAGTTATTTACAATAAATAATAGACTATTTTAAATATTTCTGTACCGCTCGGCGCCCAAACGTCCAACGTCCAATTGGCGGCGCCCAAAAGTCCCGGCGGGCAAACGACGGCGGTCAAAAGGCGGCGCCTAAACGGCGGCACACAAAAGTCCTGCTCCGCATCTTTAGAGCCCGGAAAAAACTAATTGATTGCGCCGTAAAGTCTTGCTTCTATTGACCGACCTGATTACAATTTTTTTATCAGGTTCATTGATTAACGACCCTTTTATAAGTTTGAAAAGTGTTCTTTAATAGATGAAGAAGGGCGTTTAAAAGTTACTTTATACGTATAAAAAATACCTAAATATTCTAAAACTCCTCGATTGTACGGATTAACTAAAATTCTAATATTCCTCTTTAACCTATGGTCAACGATATAAACTCGCATACTTATAAATGTCTAAATATCTTGCAAGTTTATTAAAACCTTTAACAGGGAAGACTGAGTCATTTCTACTCAATTCGGGGGATTTTGTTCAAGTTGCATAATTTTCTTTTGCAACCGACTCACATTCTGGTTAGTTTTGATGTCGAGTCTTTGTTTACTAACTTGCCGGAACCTGATTCAATTAACATTATTAGATCTTTATTCAGCAAGAACAATATTTTAACCGACATAGTACTTATTATCGAAAAATTTTTGACGTCAGGGGTTCTCCGCTTTCACCGGTTGTTGCTAATATATTGATGGAAGATTTTAAGAAAATAGCTGTATCCACATTTTATCTAAAACCTAAGTGCTGGTACAGATACAAAGGATGACACTTTTGTCATTTGGCAACATGGTCCTACTCAATTCATCAAAATATTCGTTTTGATTGTCTCATCATTACTCTTTTCAGAAATTATCAGTAGTGAATTCTTTAGTCTTCCTCAAGTCAACCCCAAAATCTTTAAAATAAGTTGAATCATCTAACAACATAGCAATAGAAAAAATATTATTACAAAGTTTACTTTGGCTAAACCAAGAGTAACAGCGGAATCTAGGTCTCAACCAGTGTCTATCACTTATCTACAGTATGTTAAAGGTACCACAGACCGTATAAGAAATATGTTGTCTAAACACAATATTGTTAGTTGGCTTTTTACTCTTCCTAAATTGGGTCAACTCTTAAACCCGGAAAAAGACGTTAGTCTTTTTCAAACTGTCGGCGTTTATAGCATTCGTTGCTCTTGTAGTCTTGCATACATAGGAGAAACGGATAGATCCATGAGAATTCTTAACAAAGAGCATCAAATAAGTAGTCATCTTAAACAATCTACGAAACGTCTCGAAACGGGTCGTCAAATTATGTTTGAAAACACTAAAATTTTGGCGAATGGTTCTAATTAGTATTAGCGAAAAATTAAGGAAATCCTTTTAGTATTAACCGAAATTTTAGTTTTCTTTTACTGGAGATTTGGAAACCAGTTTTATCGATTAAAGGCCGGTCTATAAAAGCAAGATTTCACGACGCAATCAATCAGTTTGTTCTGAGCTCTCATGTCCACTACGACCTGTGACGAAAGCTCAGTTTGTGTAACAACGACAACACGGGAATTATCCAGAATGAAAAATTGTATTATAAAGTAAAACTTGTTTGAAATTTTGTATGCAATTAAATAACGAATAAATCATGTGAGTTTATTTGAACTGAACGGTTCTATTATTTCCAAGGATAGGTTAACAGTTTTCGTATAAATTATTAGAACTTTCAAGTTCACAGTTTACAAAAGCGTGGCTTAAAATACTGCTTTGGTAGCAGCCATCTCAAAGCTTGTTCACAAAAATTAATTAAGAATGTGAAAAAAAATTAGGAATTTCCAAAATTATAAATTTTATTTTAAATAAACAAACAAAACACAACATTTGATATTTGTTTTTTTATATTAAAAAAATAAACAAGCGTTTTAATCAAAAATACGAAAAAATACATTTCTAAAAGTTTGTAATAAAACTCGCAACAAAAAAAGTCCTTCTTCTTAGAAGTACCCATAGTTCAATTTCAGATTCTAACTCTCCAATTTTTTTATTTATCCCCCTAGGATTCTCCAAATTTAAAGAATTCAGCTTCCCAAGCAACATTTTGTAACCGTGGTTACGTTGTAACCAGTTGCAAATTAGTAACATTAGCACCATGGTAAATAAAGCGTTGCAGCAACGTAGCAGCAACTTTTGTAATTCACTGAGGTTTCAAATCTATTACAGAAATAACCATTTTACAACTATGGTTATAAGTAAGTTTTTCTTAAACCCTTATGTAACTACAGTGTCAATTTAGTGACATTAAAACCTTCATTTCGGTTTCGAGTGTAACAGTCTTGAAACTATGGTTACAAGTGTGAATTTCTAAAACTACACTACAGTGTTAATCTATACGTTCAAACAGCAACAGAAGAAGTGCATTTACACAGTGATCAGAACGTGTAAATTAGATCGCCATTGCGAACACCTATAATCTTTAAAAAACCAGTCAAGATTATGATCATTGAACCGTAGACGCATTAAACTATAACATGTGAGGAATATCTTAATCCGCCATGGTCTTTTAACACAAAGACATTTTTCTCTTAACAATTTATGCATTTACTATTTACAAAATTTATAAATAATAGACATAATCCGCTTTTCTTGAAAATTTGCCGTAAAAACCTGTTTACTGGTACCTACTTGCAACAGATGTAAAAAATTTTTTATTATATCTTTTTTGTTTGAATTTAGTTCTATAAGAAACTATAAAAATTTAACTAATGTACATTTATTATAACTTTTTATATATCTGTATCTTTTTAATAATATATTTTTATCTCTATTTTTGTTTTAATCTTTATGATGCAGTTAGTAACTAAAATCTTGGATAAGTTGCTTAACAAAGCGGTTATAAAGTAGTTTCAAATAATGGTAATAACCACGTTTTTAAAACAGTTACATAACAGTTGCTGTAAACGGTAACTACAATGTTACAAATCAATTACAAAACCGTGATGATAAACCATTACAGAAACGATTCAGAATAGGTAAACATGACTTGTAAAAAACCGTTATAGCAACGCTGCAAAACAGTTACAAAGTAGTAATTGCAACGGTTTCAGACACGTTGTAAAACGGTTATGATATTACTGCAGTTGCCTTGCAACTGACCAAATCCGGTATTGACAACGTATCAGGAAAGACTCAGCAACTATTCTGTAACTAAATACCTTACTGAAACCATAGTTGCAAGAGAGTTTTACAACCGTTTTGTAACTGATTTTTGCTACTTGGGTTCTTTTGAAAGCGTTTAATTTGCTTTCCACTCATCAACATTTTTTGCTACTCTCCAGAACAAGATTTTCGGCCAATTCAAGCATGCGTTTTTTCTCTAGATATATATTCGATTTTCGCTTTTCTAAAGTTTTTTATTTCACTGTGGTGCAAAAGCAATTTATCTTTTATCGGTCTGAAGGTAATTATTGCACCTTTGACAGAGATTTTCGGTCTTCTAAAACATGTTTGTCCAATTTTTAACCAATAGTTATCAATCCTTTCAGCAGAAGAATCGCTAAGGTACTATTGTCTTGGAATGTTTTTAGGCTGATAGCTAAATGTATTTTATTGCAAAATGCTTCAGGTTTGATTCTTCTTAATAAACTAAAAATGGTTGTTTCAAATTCCTCTTTAAAATTTTGGTAGCCATAGTAGCATCAATTCTTTTTACGGAGGTCTTGGTTCCGCTTTCCAATTGTAATGTAGGATTCAGAAACTGAAATTCTTTTAGATCTTTGATTGAAGGGCAGCTGTTTTTACAAATAACTTTTATTATTTCAAATCGCACATTTTGGGAGTTACCATTAGTTAATTTAATAATATAATGACTAACTGCTGTCCCAAATTGATTTGAGAAGGTTAAAAGCGATTTTTAAATTTATCAGTCCAATAAACCAAACTTCTCACAAGATAAAAAAAAACATCTTTCATAGTAAAATTTTCAACAACAGTCTTCAGCCGATCTTCTATTTGTGGGTATAGTAAACAAATTAACGGTTCGTAAGAATAGCAAAATTAAGATAAACTTTGGATCTCAAAAAAACAGCTAAATGGTGTAAATGTCATGACATTCTTTTTATAATTAGAAACAACGTTTCTGTTATTTTTTTGTTTTTTTGTTATGTCAACTCATATAAAAAAATATATTTTGTAATTTTATAATTGCAAATGTTTTTCTAGATATATATACCGTCATCTTAAGATCTTAATTATAAACAATGTCGTAATTTTTTTTAATTCGTCGGAGATTAGATATGACACAAACAAGTATTTTAAATGCCACTGTACTTTCATGAGCATGTTAAATCATGTCACATTTTAAAATACATTTTTTCTTCTTTTCTTGTATTACCTAAAATTTGTGCAATATTGATTTCTTTTATTAGTACAAGAACAAGTTTTCAGATTGAGTGTTCAAAAACACGTTTTTTGTACTAATTAAACGTTTATTTTTTAACAAATGTAAGCTAATAATCACTGGAATGAGACTATAAAATAACTAAGTATTATACTACGATTAAAACGTCTTCCGGGTTTGGACTGTGTTAATGTTGTATTCATCTAGTTATAAATCGTTGTCTGCATTCCCGTATTCGACTACCTAAGGACATTTCTACTTCCGATTCTAATCGGAAATTGACGTTTTTACCTTACATTGATAAGGTCACAGAGCAAATAGGGAAATTTCTTCGTAAGAATGGTATTAAACCCATATTCAACTCAACTGGTTAAATCTCTCAAATTCTTTCTTTTCCCAAGGACAAATTTCCTATACTGTCATCTCAAGGTGCATACCAAATTTATTGTTCATGTGGTTTAGTCTACATTGGTGAAACTGGTTGTTCCGCCATAGCATGTATTTCAAAACATAATCGTGTAAAAGAAAGACATATTTCTAAGTTTGCTGTTGCTGAAAATTATTTTCCTGTAGGCCATAATACAGATTTTGACAACGCGTCGGTTATTACGCAACATCCATTCGTCTTCGATAGGAAAATCCAAAAAATCATCAATCACCCTAATATCCTCAATTGTAAAGCGGCCCTAGACTGATAATAATATTCTACAATATTTCATATTGCGCAATATTATTGACAGTCTGTAGATGATATTGACGGAGTGTAAAATATATTGAGTAAAGTTCAAATCATTTAATAATTATTGAGCAATCCGAAAAACATTTAGTCTGTGGGTAATATCGTGCAATACACGCGTGAACAATGTGTGTCGTTTGCACTTCGAGATGGCCGACAAAGAGATACAGCGAAAATTTATGTAGGAGTGTATCGAATTGTATCGAACATATGGAAAATACAATCAAAGGACTATAACAACCGCATAAAGAAAAATGAACAGTACAATATATTACTTACAAAGTATAGAGAAGAGTACCCATTTGCTGATCGAAAACATCTTGTAAAAAAGCTTAATACATTACGTACCAACTTTCGTAAAGGATTAGAGCAAATAAGGGATTCTGAAAAAAGTGGCTCGGGCGGGGTACTTTGAAGAGATGATGTTTTTACACGTTTAGGAAGCATCGCCTAAATCACAAAGTACTACGAGTACTCAAAATGAGGACAAGGTTGAGATAGAGAATGCCAAGGGAAGCAATGAGTCCGTAACTGACTAAAGCAAAGTAAGTAGTTGTTTTATTTAGTTCATTGTTACATTCACAAAATCAAATACTAGATACATGTACCGGGTATTTTATTAAGGCTTGATACAGATAAAGTACTGCCTCGTTGTACAGTGTCAAAAAAAGGAACAATATGAAGTCTCTATACTAATTGTACAAATTTATGGTACCATGAAACCTGACCCTCACCGTTTACGAAATTACACACACCTGTTGCCCTCGTAGGTGCTTTTTTGGCTGTCAATGTTTCCAATTATGTTAAATTTGCCGTTGTTCTCAAGTTCTCTGTGTTGTGGTACCACACAATAAGTTTTCACTGTCTACAAAGTCTCAAGAAATATATATGTGGAAGACTTATTTCTCTTTAAATAATTGTGCAAATAACAACTTTTTAAGACAATTGTTTGGATTTTCTGAGGAGCAATTGCAATAGACCACTGAAATATACCAAATCTAGACACTAATATTCCAAATGCGTATTCTATTATACAACGTGAACAACTTAATCGCAATGCAAACGCGTCATCCCCTACAAAGATGAATGTACGAATGTTACTGTTTGTTTGCTGTTTGGTAATTGACGTTGTAATGGGAGTCGAAGCGTCTTTTGTTGCAATGCTTGTAAAGTGGGTGTAACCAAAAACACCCCGGTCTGATATCCTTACATTAATACCAGTATCCACCATCATAATTTCGTAGTTGGAATTAACAACTGCCATGAGTACAATACTAAAAAAAAATTTTACGATTGTAGTAGTATGAAACACTTGCCGGCCGTTTTTTAATGCAACGTGTTTTTTATCTACAGCTCCTAAGCAGTTTCGGAAATTCCATTAGTGATAAAATCATTTAGCGACAACTTCTGTTTTTGGAATCTGCAATATAAAAAAGAATGACGACTATACTGTGTTATCTGTTATAGGGCAACAAAATGAACCGCCATAAGTGTTGCCAAATATAGAAGATACATAAGATACGAATCATCCGGAACACGAACCACCAATAAAGAAGTTGAAACTGCAACCGGACACTGAATACTACAAGATCGCAGCTTATGGGCAACCGAGCTTGCAAAGATGGAAACACTACAACAATTGTTTGCAAAGAAAGTGATCAATGATATTGTTTAAGAAATAGTTTATTAAAAAAAATCAATGAGTTTGTTGTTTTGTTTGTTTTTGTTATTACTAATAATTTTGAAATTGTCATACAAAAAAAAATATAAAAAACCAATTATTATTACAAGTATTAGTACAATCAGCATTGAAGTGCACTTTTTTAATTATTTATATTCGGCATAAAACGTTTTGAACATTTATTTAAGTTATATTTTTATTGACATTGGGAAGTGCCAGTTGATGGTGGTGCGTCAGAGCTCTGACTACGAAGACAAAGTGCAATTACTGATGGTAAGTCCCTTTGTTAATATAACTCAAAGATATATAATTACAGTCCATTTTTTGTCGTTACATTTTTTTTTTGATCCATTAGATTTTTTATCGCCGTTAGTTGTTTTTGCTAAACATTTAATACAAAAATTATGGATGTTAAAATTGGATTGGGATGATACAGCTCCTCCAGATATTACAGAAGCATGGAAGTCTTATCAGATATAATGGAACTCCGTGCAAATTAATACCAATCCATTTTACCAAACTCGCTCATCTACTTCATTTAGTGCACCGTCATCGTCCACGGTATATGGAGTACTGCACTCTCAAAATACACAACGCGTTACAGAATACCACAATCTACCAGATTAATGAGCATATTCTCAACAATTGACCACTACATAAAGCGATGTAACTCACTTGTTTGCACCATTTAATAATTAAATATGTATTTGTAAGGATTATGTTGCATTTAAATGTAAAGCCAATAAGCGAAGCGTAATCGATAAACGCTGGTTTGGGGGAATAGCATCTCGCAAACGAATATTTTTTTCAATGCTGGCGTTACCATTTTTAGTAGTTGATCAAATGTTTGAGAATCTATTCTCGAAAAGGTGCAAAAATCATTTGGTTCCATTGGTATCAGATCATTTAGTAAATTTTCATAAGAATACCTTACCTTATTTTTGTGCGATTCCTTCGTCCACTTACGCTTCTTCTTCTCTTTCAAGAATACCGCCAATGCATTAGCAACACAAATTTCACTCTTGACGTCCATAATTTAACTTACAATGATCAACAAAATATTGTGCAATAATATTGTACCTTAACAACGGTTTTGTTACTGATTTATCGAAAACACTTTTTTGAATTTAACCCAATCAGAGCCAAGCTTATCCAACCAAACCAAACCAAAGTTTAGAATCTGGCATAGTTCACAAATTGATTAGCTAACTCTGTAATTGTTCTATGTTAGATTAGCGTTTACTTCTTTAAGTTTTCGAAAGTGGGCAAAACGTTGGCAACTTCTGTTACAACATCATCACGGTTCAAACCCAAAAAACGTTCTAATCTTAGTATAGACGCCGTCCATGGAAACCTTTGTAATTACATTAAATATGTAGAGAATATCTCTTTTAAAATTTCCAGACCTTATAAACTCGGTTACAAGCTTTTGTGCACTTCTCAAAATCAAGTTCCATATTCAGACACGTTTTCCTAAAAACATTCTTCGCCGTGTTAGTCTAGCGTTGATATGCGAACGAATTAAGCAAACCAAACGAGAGTTAGATACGATTTCTAAACAACTTTTTATCTTTATCTTTGAATGATTGGATTTTTTTGACAACATTACTCACCAGCAGTCTAATACCTCTGAAATTCATCTTAAAAGGTTTCAATTGTTGGAATCCATAAATCAGAAAGTTTCTTCTACTATTGGCTCTGTGGAAACGGTACTCGATATATCTAGTTTGATTCTCACTTCAGAACAAGAATCGGTGCTGTAAAAGATTGTGAATTGTGATGTTGCTCCCAAACGCATTCCTAAAGAAAAACATTCTATAAAACTTCTTTCCCGTCACATCTCAGATCTCATTCGTATTCAAACTTGCGAAATTCTTGAATCCTCTAAAATTCCTAAATCCAACATTTCTAAGTCGGAAGATTTAGCTTTGAATAATCTTCATAGGAACCAGGATATCATCAAAGTAGCGCTGCTGCCATTTTGAACCAAACTAATTACGTTGAGAAAATACATATTGTTCTGCCAGAGGACACCTACGCTCCTTTAACTCGAAATTCCACTTCAAAGATAGAACGCGAGATCAGCAAAGTCATCAGATTTTCTAATCTACTTCCTAAAAGCAAACGTTGAATTACTCCATTAGATTCTAAACCACTTTGACTTCCTAAAGTCTACAAACAAGATACACCTTTTAGACCTATTGTCAGTACTATCCAATCTTCTACTTACAAGCTAGCCAAGTTTTTGTCCAACATTCTTTTCGAATTTACAGCTAAGCCTTCTTCTCACATCCTCAACTCTCATCACTTTATTCAACTCTTGAAATCTATAAAAGTTGATTTCTTTCTGAGTGTCGATGCCACTTTACTTTTTACCAAAGTTGCTATTAAAAATTCGCTTATTGTCATCTAGCGTACTCCTTTATCTCTTGTTGTAGCTAACATTTTTATGGAATCCTATGAACCGGTTGCTTTGGAATCATCGATATTAAAACCGAATGTCTGGTTTACGTACGTTGATGACACGCTTATTGTTTAGTTCTATGGTCGTCTCGAATAGTCTAGATTTCTTTATCGTCTAAACAAACAACACCCTACTATCAAATCTTCCATGGAAAAGAATGGTTATCCCCTAATTCTTGACAATCTTGTGACACGTAAACCCGACGGACTTTTAGGTGATTTTGTTTATCGCAAACCCTCACATACGGACAGATTTTCATGCTTTGTCTCATCATAATACGACACAAAAACTTTCTCATATTGAATCTTTGGTTAATCGCATTGTTTCTATTTGCTAACCTGAGAATCTAGACTTGGAACTTCAGCGTCGTACTAGAACTTCATTAAACAATAGTTATATGAAGCGGGATATTCAGATAATTATAAATCGTCGTTTACATCCCCGTATTCGAGTACCGTGTCACTGTCATTACGTACCATCTTTTAATCAGTATCGTTTATTTCTCATTACATCGATGTCACTACTTCTGAATATGTCATAAATTTATAATATTCATAACACCCCCATTTATTAGAAATGCATGCCCTAACACACTAAGCATTGTTTAAACCTAAATCTCTAGTAAACTTAGAGTTCTTAACATTTCCCAACGTCTTAGTCAATATATCCGCTACCATCTCATTTTTGGCATATATTTAATGTCAATGTTCTTATCTGAGATAGCCAATCTTAAGAAATGGTATCTGATATCTATATGTTTCAATCTTTCATGGAAAACTGGATTATTCGCCAGCTTTTGGGCACTTTGATTATCACATTTCAATACTATCCAATTTCCCAGTCAGGGCAAACAAAAGATTTCGCAGGTATATGGCTTCTTTCGTTGCTTCACTAAGGGCCATATACTCTGCTTCGGTTGTTGATAAGGCTACAACCTTTTGTTTGCAGCTCTTCCATAAAACACTACCACCAGAAAACTTAAATACATAACTTGTATAAGATTTACGATCCAGCTTGTCTGAACCCCAGTCGGAATCCACAAACCCGATTAAATTTGAATTATTGTTCTTGGTAAATTTCATGGAAAAAAGCTTTGTCCTCTTTAAATACCTCAATAATCTTTTTGCACATTGCCAGTGCACCTTAGTATAACAATTGTTATACTGACTAGCAGACTTACAGCGTAAGCAATGTCAAGACGTGCCATAACTGCCAAGTACATGAGACTTCCTATTAATTCTTTATATGGTAAATTCAAGTCACAAGTTTCGTGCTCGACCTTACTTAGACTGATACTACTATCTAAAGGAGTACAAAGTGTCTTACAATCTACCATGCCAAAAAGTACTTACATTAGAATGTCTTCCGGGCTTGGACCGTGTCATAGTTGTTGCAACCGAAGCTGCCAACGTTTCGCCCACTTTCGTAAGGGGCTTCATCAGGGCGTGAGATAAATCGCAAAACTCAAACAAGCAATCGAAATCTAACTAAGAACTTCTCAAAAGTTAGGTTATCCACTTGTGATACAAGCCATAACCTAAACTCTGAAAAGGTAAGAAAGAAAACGATAACTTGAAAAAGCAGACGAAAATCTAACAAAGAACCACTACCGAGTTAGGTAATCAACTTGTGAACCAAGCCAGATTCTAAACTCCGCAGAAGTGACTTAAGAAGAAATAATCTCCGTATTTAAAGGAAAAGGATCGTCACGGATGGTTACGCTCAACCGTGTTTTTGATAAATTGACTAATAACCGGGAACCAAAGAGGGGATAGTTTGAAACCATGATCGCGATTGAAGTTATTGGGATGTTTGATGATTTCTATGCTTTCTCGGAATTTCCTGTTGAAAAAAAATGGAGATTTGGCAATTAACAAAACATTATCAAAATCTATCTTGTGACCTGTAGTAAAATGAGGTTCAGCGACCGCAGACTTGGAAATATACCTTTCCTTATACAACGATCATGTTCTGAAATGCGAGTAATGACGGAACGACCGGTTTCACCAATGTAGACTAAACCACAAGAACAAGGAATTTGGTATACACCTTGAGATGAAATTGTAGGAAATTTGTCTTTGGGAGAAGGAAGAATCTGAGAGATTTTGCCTGTCGAGTTCAACATGGGTTTAATACCATTTTTACGAAGGAGTTTCCCTATTTGATCTGTAACCTTGTGAATGTAGGGTAAAAAAGCCAATTTCGGGTTGGATTCGGGAGTAGAAATGTCCTTAGGTAATCGAGTACGTGGATGTAAACGACGATTAATAACTCTATGAATATCTCGCTTTACATAACCATTGTTCACTAAGGTTCTAGTAAGATGACGGAGTTCTGAGTTTTGATTCTCAGTTTAACAAATAGAAAAGGCACGATGGACCAAAGATTCAATAACAGAACGTTTCTGTGCAGGATGATGATGAGACGAAGCATGAAGGTATCTGTCCGTATGGGTGGGTTTACGATAAACAGAATAGCCCAAAAGTCCGTCGGGCTTACGAGTCACAAGAACGTCAAGAAATGGAAGAGAACCGTTAGTTTCAATTTCCATAGTAAATTTGATATCTAAGTGTTGATTGTTAAGATGATCAAGAAACTTAGACAATTCAAGATGACCATGAGACCAAACAATAAACGTGTCGTCAACATATCTAAACCACACCTTAGGTTATAATATTGATGATTCCAAAGCAACCGTTTCAAAGGATTCCATAAAAATGTTAGCTACAACAGGTGATAGAGGAGAACCCATAGCAGCACCAGAAACTTGTTCGTAAAATTTGTTATCAAATTGGAAGTAAGTAGAGGATAGACACTTTTCAATAAGAGGAACCAAACTCAAGTCCTTGCCATGTTGAGACAGAATCTGTTTGATGATAATAAGCGAATCCTTAATAGGAACTTTAGTAAAAAGTGAAGTAACATCAAAGCTCATGAGAAGATCATGGGGTTCAAGTTTTATAGTTTCTAGACGTTGAATAAAATGCTGAGAGTTGAGGATCTGAGAAGAGGTTTTACCTGAAAACTCGCAACGAATGTTGAACAAGAACTTGGCTAGCTTGTAGGTAGGAGATTGGATAGTACTAACGATAGTTCGAAAAGGAATACCGTGTTTGTGAATTTTTGGAAGTCCGTATAGACGAGGTGGTTTAGAATCTGATGGGGTAAGTCGACGTTTAGTTTCAGGTGGTAGATTGGAAGATTTGATGATTTGGCTGACCTCACGTTCAATCCTCGAAGTGGGGTTGTGGGTTAGAAGAGCGTAAGTTTCTGCAGATAAAATAGAATTGATTTTTGTAACATAATCAATTTGGTTCAAACCAATCCAATCTACCTCCTGAAACTAAACGGTTCGTAATCTGACTTCTTGTATTTAATATCTAATAGAACTTGATCTACCTTTTCATTCTAAGTTCCGCTGGATTGTCTCAAACCATACACAGCTCTGTTTAACTTAAAAACCTTATTTTCAAAATCTTTCAACACAAAACCATCAGGTTGCCTCATATACACATTTTCTTTCAATACACCATTTAAAAATGCAGTCTTTACATCTAGATGTACAATTTTTAAATCTAACTGCAATGATAATGCTATCAAAACCCTTAAAGTTGAGTGTCTCACTACAAAAGCAAAAGTTTCATTATAATCAATACCCTCCTTCTGAATATAACCTTTTGCCAGAAATCTAGTTCTATATCTCGTTTTGTTTTCACTATTACACTTCACTTTAAATACCCATTTACACTCCACTATTGTTCCATTTTTTTCGGATGATCAACCAGTTTCCACGTGTTGTTTTCTTCAAAAGATCTGATCTCATCTTCAACTTCTGCCCATCTGGTTCTAAAAGCGCTTCTGTAACGGTTCTTGGAGGAACATAAATATCTGATGTATCGCTACCATTTTTTGCACCAAAATAAGTAACATAATCTTCAAAAGTTTTCTTTTTGATGGACCTCTCTGATCTTCTTCTGTAGCATCTGATTGCACCTCTTCATCAACTGAATCAGGAATATATTCACTGTCATCATTATCGGCACGTTCAATAGTGTCTTCATCGAACAATCCGTCAAGTCATCGATTGAATAATTATGCTCATTTTCTACCTCCACCGAATCCGAAAACTCTATTGTCTCATCCATTGATAGCGTTGTAATCTCCTTGACGTTTTCCATAACTGTCACATCTCGACTAGTAATCCTCTACCTTGTAGCTGGGTTGTAGCACCTATAGCCCTTGGTAGTTTCATCATAACCTACAAGTATGTGTTTGGCTGAGTTCTGGTCCCACTTATTCCTAGCAACTTTCGGAACATGAACCATAATGACACTGCCATAATCACATAGATCACCAACATTTGGTTTCTTGCCGGTCCACAGCTCAAACGGTGTTTTTGAAATCCCTGCTGAAACAAAACGATTCTTGACGTAATAAACATGCTTCTGCCCATAACAATTTACAAATGTTCTCATCAAACATTAAACATTTTGCTTTTTCAACCGATGTTCGATTAAAGCGCTCAGTCACACCATTCTGTTGAGGTGTGTGGCTGTTGGTGTTTTAATGTATGGTGCCAGCATTCCTTAGGTCATTTTGAAATTCTTTACAAATATATTCACCGCCATTATCTGTTTGTAACACTTAATTTTCTACTAAACACTTAAACTTTTCATATGTTTCGTCCGTCTTAAGGAAATATATAAAACACATACGACTGTAATCATCAATAAAGGTTAAGAAATTACTTGCGCCTCCTAACGAAACTGTCTCCATTGGGCCACAGATATCGTTATGTATCACCTCAACACATTATCGGCACGGCTACCTTTGTTTAGAAAAGGTATGCGAGCTTGTTTACCTTGACAACACACTTGACAATTAGATACGTTAGCCTGACCCTTAAAAACAAGTCCTTCTATTAATTTACTCATTTTATTTAGATAGTTATTGTTTATATTGCCTAAGCCTCGATGCCATATTTCACTACTTGCCAAAAAAACCTGCACCACCGTCTGGGACATCCAGCTTGTTCACATTATTCGTCAACCTAGCTGTTGCTACTAAGATACTTTTAGCATTGTAAACCTTACAGCCCTTTTCATCAAAAGTTACATTGTTGCCATTGTTAATGAGTTGACAAACAGATAATAAATTCTTGGTCAAACCTGGAACAAACTGTACCTTTCTTAATAAAATCCGTTGCTCTAGATCCGCTGTCACAGTCTTGATTTCAATGTCACCAGCACAGTCTACATTAATTTTCAATCGGTTAACTACAACAATGTCAGGTAAATCAGGACTACGTGCATTTTTCAACCATTCTTTCTTAGCAGTCAAATGCATGCTCGCACCACTATCCAACATACCCGTCTGTGTCACTAAACTGTCCTGTCGAAAAAACCGCACTATAAACACCTTCAGGCTTGTTACTGGGACACTTCGACTTGTAATGTCCGTTCTTTTTGCATTTGAAACAAACAACATTACTCAAGTCTTTCTTTTCGTTTACAAAGCCTGAACTACCTTAATCTTGCCCGTCAGCTGATGATTTTTTACGCAAACTTGTACCACTGCCGCCATCTCGCGGTGGCTTTCGATGACTTGGTTTACTGTTCGCTACAAAAGCACCACTTCTGCTGCCATCCTGCCATCTGTCTGTATGTTCAGCAATTTTGTTTTAATGGAATATGTAGTAATACTTATTCCTGAATATTCCACTGCCATTATCATGAGGTAATATTTTTCCGGAAGTCCCGCCAGTAACAGTGATCCAATTTCTGCGATGTCTCGACAATATGATTGACGTAAGAATCCATGAAATCATGATTTTCTAATCTCGCGGATATCAAAGTCCGTAAAAGGCCAATTTTTCCCACGAAACCACTATCGTCGTACAAATTTTTTAAACTTGTCCATAGATCTTTTGCTGTTTTCTCGCCCTTTACGTGCGGAAACAAAGAGGGATCGATAGTTAAAACTAATTTGACCTTGGCTTTTTCTGTTAAGGTGGTGTCCTGTTCGCTACCGTCGATGCATTTACTTAAACCTTCAAGCACTAATACATTCTAGACTGCAAACGACCACTCGTCATAGTTTTTGCGACCAAGTAACTTAGGCACACACGTCAAGTAATTGACGGCCATTTTTTTATTTATTTACCTTTTACGACGTAATAACTCAACCCAAAACTTGTTTTTCACGAAACCCGAAACACTTACACACTTAAACGAAAGCAACTTCAATTTATCCACCTTGTATCTGGGCCTGGGCCCATAACCTGTAGTAATACAGTGGAATTCGAGGCCTTAATTGCTAATTACGGGTAGAGTAATAATAAAACGTGTCACTGTCATTACTTACCATCTTTTAATCAGTTTCGTTTACTTCTTATTACATAGATGTCACTAGTTGCTAATATGTCATGAATTTATAATATTCATAAAAAAGTAAAATCTCTAAAATTCTTCCTTCTCCCAAAGACAAATTTTCTACAGTTTTATCTCAAATTCCTTCTTCGTGTGGTTTAGTATACATCGGTGAAACTGTTTGTTCTGTCATCACACGTATTTCAGAACATAATCGTTGTATAAAAAAAAACATATTTCTAAGTCAGCTGTTGCTGAATATTATTTTACTACAGATCTCCATATATATTTTGATAACTCCTAGATTATTGCAAAATCTCCATTCGTCTTCAATAGGAAAGTCCGAGAAAGCATAGAAATCATCAAACACTGATGGAGTCCCTTAGTAAAGACAACTTCGGTAACAGTATCAACACGGTCTTAACGAGGAAGAGGTTCTAATCGTAGTTTAGACCTCGACCAAGTAAGATTTTGTGATTAAATTAAGTAGAATGTTTTACATTGTTTAAAAATGATCTATATGCGTTATTTATGAAACAGGACTCTACTATCACACACTAAAGTCCAAGACTATTTTTAAAGTAGTTGCATGCCGATAAATACCAAAAGAAGCGACCAAAGGCACCATAAGGTGTTGATCAGTATTCCTTGGCATGCCCAAGAGATAACCTTTCTCGATGATGAAAAGAAGAACAATGACAGGAAAGTATTATGTTGCATTATTAGACATTTTGGGTAAAAAATTCAGAAAGAACAGACGCTTTGAATAAAATAAATATAAAGGAACACATGCATTTATGAAAGTTATGGTAAAATTGGATTCTGCAAGAAAGTGATGATAAAATTGCATTCTTCAAGGTATGAATTGGTTTCCTACCTATCACATGATAACTCTAGGTAAAAAAGTTTTACAGTAGCAAGGAGGTTGAATGAAGAAAAGCTCAGTTTGCTAAAATTGACAAAGAACATTTTCCATTATCAGGTCACTGATTCATTTCATAAGTATCTATGCTTTATCAAAATACAGTCGGACCTCCATTCAATGAACTCCTATTTAACGATTTTTTCTATTTAGTGATGTTTTCTTTAGGATATTGACCTTCGGGTTAAAATTCGTGTAATAATACCTCTAAAATGTGATGTTCAAATTCTATATTACGATCTTTTTCAAAGAAAATGTTACCCAACTCCTTAAAGTTTTCTTGGAATCACGTACAATTTACTTTACCTTTACAATACCGCATTGTTAAATGGATAAGCGGATTATAAGACTTCTAAATTTACAATACAGAAAGGCTATTACTAATGGTACTAAAAATTCTGTACATTTGTAAATAACATAAATGAATGAATTGTTTAGAGGAGTATAGGATTTCCTTCGAGTTTTGAAATGCATTGTCATGTTATTGAACACGTTTCATTTGCAATTTTTTCGTTTCAAGTTGTTTAAGTGTAAAGTTGGTTAAAAATGACAAAACAAAAGTGTTTATAATTAATATGTATTTCTTATGTACGTTTAAATTTGTGTTTTATTTTTTAAGTATAAATTCTATACAATGAAGTTTCTATATAATGAAGTTTTTGAAGGGAATTTTGAACATCACAATATAGGAGTTCGACTGTATTAACGTTTATTTACTGAACCTATCATTTTACGATCAGTAATAAAAATGTATGTATTACAATTAGAATTTAACACTCGTATTGTACGACTTTCGAATATAATGAATAATTACACAAATCCTACAATGAAGTAAATTTGGACCATATATAAAAAGGCTTAAATTTTAATTACAATGTCGGACGATGATACTTTCAGATTTCAGATTAACATTTTTTATACTTTTAACAGCATTTTGTAGTAGACATATTTCAATTGACATCAAAGTAAATTTATGATTGTACGTAATTCATAAATGTTTTAAAACTCGTTTTAAGCAGTAATTGTATAATGATGCGACAAACAGAATATTCTCTTTGGTTGAAGTAGTTCGTTGCTGCTTTTCAAATAAAAACGCTGAAAGTTGCCGTTTTACTCATAAAAAGCAGCGTGCACTTATGTAGAAGTGTTTTATAGTTTACAGTAATGTTTTACTGTCGACACAACGCATAATACAAAATGCATCTAAGAATAAAAAATTCAATTACATATACACGAGATACCAAAGCATTTCCTTGAGAAAACTTCAAGTATTACTGCTGACACTCTCTCTTTTATATCCATGTACATAAGAATGTTTTTAACAATAAAATTCACACAAATGTTTATATAATTTATGTTTTTTGCATTGAAAGTGGCAGTTACGCATAATTCTATGTCTTGTTATGTTTAGCTATTACGAATACTCTATTTTTAAAATCAGACTTTGAAACTGCAGATTAATCATAGATAAAAATATTTCCTGCGGAAATATCGCAGAGAAGTATTTTTTTTTACAGATGTAGGACATATCTCGAGTTCAAGTACCCCCAGAATCGCGTGCCCATATATCAGTGAACTTCAAGTCTCGTGCATAAGAATTCACAATGCAATTAAAACAAACATAATGCACTGGGTTGATTTAAAATTACATTTTTGGAAGGAACAATTTAATTAATTCAGTAATTGAGAAATTACCTCTTAAATTATTTTCTGATTTCGTTAATGAAGTTATTAAGAGTTTCATTTTGCAGAAACTTTGAAATCTACACCAAGTCGATTAATTAACGTTAGGCGATTTCATTAAACCGTTCACGTGTTTCATTATCACGCGTATTATCATGCGTTCAAGGTTCTGTTTTAATTATATGCATTTATTTATAGCATTGTTTTATTTATAATTAACGCGCTTTCGTTTTGATCATAGGTTTCGCCAATCGAAACTAGAAAAGTATCAGTACCGTTACGCACATCGATGTAAGGAATTGAAACCTTCACGTTGTGAGCAATGCATTCAAGGAAAACGTGTACTTTTTATTACATACAAAAATAAAAAATCAGAAAGAACCTTAACCTACAAGATTTAAATTTAAAATTGGGTTTATTGGAATGCAATTGAAATTTCAAAAATGCTTTTTTTGGTTGATATTTTGTAGAACTTAATATAATGACAATGTAGGAGGTTTTTGTTAACTTTAATTTCGTGTGGTGAAAACGTATACGTTTTCGTGCTTGAAGTTTATGCTACACTTTATAGCTAAACAAAGTTGCAATTATTTTTCTATTAAAGAACTTATGTTTAAGTGAAAAGTAAGTCCTTGTCACACGGAGATGTATACCTTCAACCTACTGTTCTTAATACGTGAGCTGTCTTGTGATCGATCCTTTTTCCAAGTTTTTTATTTTATTTCTGTTATTGCACATATCTTCAATTAGTTACTTTTGGTGCTCTGATTTACCATTATTTTTATGGTCTGACATTTTGAATTATTTATGTTCCTTAACTGTTTTCATGTTTTTCATCGTTAAAGAAAGTTATAAAAAACAATAACTAATCATTTTTTAGCAACTTCTTATGAATAAATGAAGAGTCGATGTGAAAACGGCATCCTGTGGTAAGATCACACTATAAATACACTTCCAATCCATCGCATACATCATCTTAAACATTTGCATTAAAGTAATTATGCAATAATATTAATAATTCATTCTACAGTTGGTGAGTGAGTGCGCAAAATTTTAATTTGTGTAACATCGCATCAAAAATGTACGCACTCTTTTGTAATAACTTTAAAGCAGAACTTTTAAGAAATCACAATATGCATTTAGGTTACGTTGGAAAATTGTTAACTGGGATTTCATAACAGAGGTTTAAACTTAACTATTTAATCGATAGTTACTGTATTTACTAGTTTCTTATACGGGGTGTACGTGATTAACAGATTGATATTTTAGAAGACGAAATTAGAGCATAAATACAAACAAAAAATGTCAAAATAAAAGTTCAGTTAAAAAAAAACATTTAGTAAAATCAAAATTTTTAGAAAAATAAATGATAAGTTACGGGCTTGTTACATTAAATAGTCTTCCAAGGTGGTTGACACCATGAATAAAAGTAAACTGTTCTAAGAGGTGCAAATTTCTTCTCATAAATTTATTGACACTAATAATAAAAATAAATGATTCTAAGAACTGCACATTCTTTTCTACAAGATTTACAGATATTTAATTGTAGGTAATGTTACGTAGGTTGGTCATAATACTTCAATAAATGAAAAACACTGCAAAAATAAAACTAAATATGTAAAACAATTATTTCTGCTTCGGGGTGTAAATGAGTACGAAAAAATAAGTAAAATCAAATTTTTTTACCTTAAAGCAATCTTCAGACGTCGCTGAAAATAGTTACTCGCGTAAATGATTGCACATAGTGCCTAATTGCATTTGCTGCCACAAAAATCCGATTTTGCTCTTATCTATTATTTACGGGGGTTTCATATACTTCACCTTTCATATGGTACTAAAGTCATCCAGATCAAGGCTATTAAGTGTTTCGGTATTGTGTAGTAAGACCACGTGTAAGAAATATTAAGATTACGATTACCCAGAAACTGTTCTATATTTAGGTCTAATGGTAATAAGAAAACAATAACACGAACACTATAAAAAATGTAACTTGAGGAATGTAAGGGAGTCACATTGAGATCGGTGTAAAAGAATGAGTTATTAATGTAGTTGTAACATTATATATTGTTAAATCTTTAATAAGTAAATAAGAAAGTAATTTACAGTTTATAGAAGCAGCGGTGGGATAGGCCTTCGTGTCTTAAGTGCAATTTAAATTAGAAATTGACAATTATTGTTTTCCCTTGTCTAAATTTTTGAAAACAATGGTTACAGTGATTGTGATGTGAATGTTGTTCTTTGTTTAACGAAGTACCTAACTGTAAGTTATTTTTATCCTAACTTAAATTCCATCGGATTACTTCTTTTACGATAAAGAAAACTGATTAACGTACAATATCAATTTAGGATGACAAAAATATTTTGCATAAGGTTCATTTAAATTCTAAAAAGCATGCAAAAATAATTATTCAGAAAATAACGTACAATTTTACCGAATGGCAAAACGGCATTTGTCACACCAGATTGTCACTATGAATATCTTCGGGTTCCATTCGGTGTAAGTAACGCACCGGAAATTTTTCAAAGAACGGTTAATAAAGTCCTTGGGAACCTCCGCTATGGAAAATTACTTGCGTACATGGATCATATTCTCTTGCCAGCGGAGAATTTTCAAAAAGGTCTTCTAAATTTACGCCTAGTTCTTGAATCCATTAGAAGAGCAGGGCTTACGTTACGCCTTTCAAAATGTCAATTTTTTATGAAAAAGGTATAATATCTAGGTCACGAAGTCAGTAGCAAAGGAGTGCAACTAGGGAAGAACAAAATTGTCGCAGTAGAAAAATTTCCCATTCCAACAGATATCCGGTCAGTCCGTCAGTTTTTGGGGTTAGCTAGCTATTTTAGAAAATATGTAAAAGGGTTTACAACGATAGCAAAACCTTTAACCACCCTAACGAAAAAGGATGCAGGTTTTAGATGGGGTGACGAACAAAGTATAGCTTTCGAATCTCTAAAAACCAAGCTAGTAACCCGACCTATATTGGCAATTTACGATCCGACGTTGAAAACGGAAGTTCACACTGATGCATCTAAGTGGGGCACTGGTGGCATACTATTTCAAACGCAGAAAAATGATACGCTTAAGCCTGTCATGTATTATTCTAAGCAAACAACAAAGAAAAAACAAAGATACCACTCCTATGAATTGGAGACAATGGCCGTGGTATATACTCTAAAAACTTTTAGAGTGTACCTCGTGGAAATTCAGTTTAAGATTATAATGATTGCAACGCCTTACGTACCACACTATCTAAAAGAGATTTAGTCCCAAGAATTGGTAGGTGGTGGCTCAGCATACAAGAATATACATTTGAAGTGGAATACCGACCTGGAAGTAAAATGTTACATGCCGACGCATTAAGCAGAAATCCAATAGAAATTTCAGTAGTCGCTGTAAATGCAGTAAACATAAATAACGGAGATTGGGTTGTAAGTGCTCAGATAACTGACGACAGGTGTAAATTCCTTATTGACATTCTATCCAAACCACCAAGTGACATCGAAGAAAAGAAAATACATGAAAGTTTTAGTCTTGTTAATAACCGACTTTATAAGAATATAAACAGCGAAAAGAGGTGGGTAGTACCTAAAGCTGTCAGGAGGCAACTCGTATTGCATTTCCACGACGGTGAAGGTCACATGGGTTTGGAAAAGACCATGTCGGCAATTTCCAAACTATATTGGTTTTCGGGAATGCGGCGATACTTAAAGAAATACATATCGTGCTGTCTGCCATCTTTCTATAACAAAGAACCAGACTGAAAACGACCAGGATATATGCATCCAATTGAGAAGGTGGCCGTCCCATTCGACACGTTACACATCGATCATTTAGATCCATTTGTAAAATCAAAAAAAAAAACATGTACCTTGTTGTCGTCGTAAACTCGTTCACCAAGTTTGTGCTTATGAAAGCGGTTCCATCAACAAAGACTCGACCTGTTAATTTTATAAACAGTATTATAAAAAATTTTGGTGTTCCAAGGAGAATTATTTCGGATCGATGTAGCTGCTATACCAGCAAACACTTTGAAGACTACTGTCAAAGTTTAAATATTAAGCATGTTTTGAATGCTACGGCAACTCCTAGAGCAAATGGGCAAGTTGAAAGATATAATCGAACAATATTAGCCTCGTTATCAGCTTGCACCGATGACGAAGAAAGATGGGACAAAAACGTTTCGACTATTTGTTGGGGACTGAATTCAACATCAAATTCTTCAACTGGAAAGTCACCTTATGAATTATTGTTTGGTTACTCGCCACGAAGTGTGACGAACTCTATATTGATCAACGAAGTGTCAATTGATCCTACAGAGGAAAGAGATCTATCGAAAATACGGTTAGTCGCTAACACAAAAATTGATAGGGCTGCAGGTCAGCAGTTTAAAGAAGGTGACCAAGTTTTAGTACGTACCTATGTTACGAGTAATTTGGGCCATAGTAATAAACTCTTACCAAAGTATAGCGGCCCATATGTTATTAGCAAGGTTCTCGATCATGATCGATACGTTGTCAAGGACACTCAAGGATATTCTTGATCGCATAAAAGGTATCAGGGAATCGTATCCCTAGACAAGCTAAAAACCTTTAACGTTGAAGTGAGCTCAGATACCGACGTGGAATCTGACTAACGACGCTTATGTAGTTGTGCATGGTGACAGAAATCATAGTCTACAAAGAGTTGACTGTGATTGTTGTCATTATGTGCTTGTAAGCTTTATTAAAAAAAAGTACTAACCTAACTAATAGAAATACAGACTAGTTGACAAAATTGTAATCCAAGTGTCGACTTTTAGGGTTTTAGGGTATAACGCGCAAAAGATGGAGTTGATTTCACGAGGACATGGAATCTGTAGCGTGGCCGACTAAAGTCATCCAGATCAAGGCTATTAAGTGTTTCGGTATTGAGTAGTAATACCACGTGTAAGAAATATTAGGATTACGATTACCCAGAAACTGTTCTATATTTAGCTCTAATGGTAATAAGAAAACAATAACACGAGCACTATAAAAAATGTAACTTGAGGGAGTCACATTGAGATCGGTGTAAAAGAATGAGTTATTAATGTAGTTGTAACATTATATATTGTTAAATCTTTAATAAGTAAATAAGAAAGTATTTTACAGTTTATACTCTTATCTATTATTTACGGGGGTTTCATATACTTCACCTTTCATACAGTCCCAGAAAAGAAGCGCCTGAGGTCGTTTCTTCCAATCCAACGACCTGTAAAAATTACATTTAAAAGATATCTGCAGGGAAACTCTTTCGTACATAGACCACATTCTTCTGCGAACTTGAAGGGGCAAGTCTTTCTGGTACAATAAACGATCCAATTAAAGTATTTCCTAAAACAACCGCTTAAACATTAACCGAAAACCGAAATTTCATGGCGGGTTTTTTTACTCCAAACATAGGTATTGGAAAATATCAGCACCGAATTTTGTTAAGTTTACTAATCCAAAAGTAAAACTTAGTACTAAAGTCGGTGTTTATAGTATTTGTTACTGCAACCACTTTAAAATTCACGTCGCGGTTCAAAACCAACATCGGTTAACTGTTGGGCTCGTAGCAGTGAATGGGAGTGTTAATTTACCGACTATGTTAAAAATTGTTACAAAAAATTTGAGTTTTATTTTTTATAATCCTTCTACGTTGCGCGGCGACAAACTTAAAAATTTAAGAAAAGAGTTCATTCCGGTTTAGCTTTCTTAGGATAGGATAATGATTTCTATATTTATATTTTAAGTTCGTATAGTTTTATTTCTTCTTATTTATTTTTGTTGTCACTAAATAATTTAAAAAGTGAGTATAAATAAAAACTTACACAGATGATTTGGTTCTGGTAGGACATGTGTCAATTGATAGTATTTAAACATATGCAATACGACGTATTATTGGCTTTAGACTAATGTAGTAACCAGAGTCTTGCAATAAATATTTGATTAGGACTTGATCATAGACGATAGCCGTCTTAAAAATTCAATCGGATTACAAAATAAATTCCAAGTTTGTTTGGAACTATTTGAACTCAATTTATCAATTGTCACAATGATGTAGGTAACAGGCTATGAATACATAACATGATTTAAAACCGCAGATTGGCAGACGGGGCAAGACTCTTTCTAGTTTGCTGTAATAAGCAGTTGGATAAAGAATAGAGACTAATACACAATCTAGACGGATGACAGACCTACTACACAGAAGCGACGCTGCCTACGCAAGCCTCAATTATCTTCCAACTCCTAATTCAGAAAGAAATTGTGTTCAAACCTAAATCAAACGCCCTCCAAACAACAACATGTCAAAGCCCAAAATAAAGAATACTAGGCTCGAGGTGGGTAATCTAAAATCCCACCCCTTCACAAAAAGCAGCCTTGCTGAGTTTGGGAAAGGCAGAACTTTGTTACAAAAACTAAATCCAAACAAAAAACTTGAAAAATAATAATAAATTTTGCAACTTACACTGTAGAATTTATGCCCAACAACAAAAAAGTGATGGAGTTAGAAGGATAAATAAATAAGATGAAATGGGTGCACTATGGAGCTATCAAAGATCAAAATAAGAAGAAAGATTGTTGACCTTTTTTGTACTACAAAGGGAGGGTTTAAACAGAGTAGGATTCCTTATCTTCAAGAAACACGCAAACAGAGTCAAGCAATATATAGGACTATCAGAAAGGGTTAGATTAATAAAATTAGATCTGAACAAAAAAATTAACCATAAAATTGTGTTATATGCGTCAACAAGCGAGAACGAAGATAGAACAAGTGGAACAATTCTATGAGACAATAACACTAAGTAATTTCAAACTTGAGAGAAAAATAAAAGAAGCAAAAAATAGAATTGGTAACTTCGGATATGGATCACTAACTGACAACGAGAAGAAATACTCTTGAACTTTTTAGAAACCAATAAACTTTTTGCGATGAATAGCTTCTACAAGAAATAACGACTATCACCTAATAAAACCCGATAAAAACAAAATTAACAAAACAGAAAATTATTGTCTAAATTGTAATGGTTATTAATGCTGTCTAATTCGGAAGTAACCACAGAATAGTATCTGCAAAAATACAAATAAAAATAAAAGAAAAAATACAGACAAACCAACAAAGATATAGATACAGAATTTTTAGAGAAGAAAAAGAAAAGTATAGAACAATATGAAAAAAAAATAACGAAAGAATTACTTGAACGCAAGTAAATTAACAGTCAGACAAACCCGCAATGAACCAAAAATTAGAAACAAGAAACACCTTAGAATTTACAGAACTAAATAAAACCGTAAGAAAACAAATAAAAGAGACATCAAGAAGAACGAATAGAAAAAGTTATTGAAGAAAACCGTAACCTAAAGTCTATAAATATCTAATATATATAAAATAATCAACAAAGAAACTAACAAAACTAAGAAAACTCAGAGGAGATTCCAGAAATTAATAAAGATGAAGTAATAAGGTCTATAAAGAAAACAAAGCAACTGGAAAAGATCAGATAAATACTTTGAAGCTAAACGAATGAGGAAATAAAGTAGTGACGTACTTAAAAATACTATTTAATAAATGCCTCTTTGAAGGTAAAGTACCAAAGCAATTGCACAATACCAAAACTATCCTAGTAAAAAAAGAGACCCAACAAAACTAGATAAATATAGACCTATATCGGTCTTATCACAGCTACACAAAACGTTTACAAGAATAATAACTAATAGACTAACAAATAACCTGTATACTCTAAAAATGTTATTTGAAACATCCAACAAATATAATCTTCCCTTACCTATAAGTAGTAGAAGCACTGGAAAACAGCAGAAATGCCTCTAAATACATCGAGACTTAAAGAAAAAGCAACAATGACAACTAGATGATAAAATGAAAACCTAGCGCATACAAGTGAAAAGAGATGTAAGGCAGGGTGAATTGAATTGGAAAAAAAAGGAATATGTATGAACGGGGGAAACCTAAACAACCGTAGATATTCGGGCATACGTAGTGTATAAATTAGAGGCGAGCAGTGGTGTATAAGAAGATCTCCAAATACTAGATATAAGTACAAAATCTGCCTGGTTTGACTACCTTGCTTTAGAAGATTGGTTCATGAAACTGGTTATACCATAAGCATGACGGAGAGATGGTAAAAAGGCAAGGTTCTGCGGATGTGTAAAAAGCATAATATTTCATTTATGTTTCTCCGCAAACTGTACGCACTTGACAGAGCCGCTTGATCTCAGCTTCTTCAGACCCCTAAAACGAGCATGGCGCCAAATTCCTACTGATGATAAAATAAAAAATCTACGAAACAGCACACTGAATTCTTCTTGTTTTCCAAGACATTTGAGACAACTTATAGACAAAACAGAACTTAATAAAAAGAATGTGATTTACAGTGGGTTTTCGAACAGCTAGAATTTACCCTTTAAACAAAAATCATGTTTTAAAGAAACTACCAAACAATAAACTTAATGAATAAGTCACGAAAAATATTGACAATACGTTACTTGACTATATATTTCAAAAAACTTCGAACACCATAGGCAGCACCTAGTAGGCCAAGAAAGATGTTATGGTAAAAATGCTTTAGTATAAAATTTATCCCTCGGTATGCCCACGTCTCGTTGTTGAAGTAGAGCTAGGAAGTCAAATTTGAAAACACGATTTTATTTTTTCGGTAAAGTTTCAAGAACGCAGACATCTTTTAGCGTTATGTACTAGGCTTTCATTAATAAGTGTTTCACGTACGCTTATGTGAATATGAATTCTAACATTTTTGCGGTCTGAGTGAAAGTCTTCCTCCACCGGTGTTCTTTATCTGTGGAGTTGATAGGCACATGTTGGAATTGAAAGATTTCTATGATGACGTCACCTCACTGGAGTTAACACTACCTACACTTTCGAGGGGATGAATACACTTATCATCATATTGGAGAAAACAAGTACCGAATTTACATAGTTATTTGGAGGGAAACTACGCATTCGCTTATTTTCAGTAATTAAAAAGATGTTTACTTGTGATAACGCCGTATGTACGTTATTTTGTGTCAGATTTCAATTAAGTTTTAGGTAATACTTGCACGGAGCTAGCTAGTCCCCTACTTAAGGAAACCTAATTGTAAGTATTACACTTTCTATTTTAATTATTAGTATTTCGGTGGTCAGTCGATTGTAAGAATGACTGTACGTAAATGTTAGGTTGTTAACACAATTAATTATAAAATCGTTTTGTTGTGTCACTTGTGCGCTTTGATTCTCTAAATCTTCGATTTTTGTATTTTAATTTACGAATGTAAAGTTATTCCTTTTCTGAATGTAAAAGTTAGTTCGACTAGGTCACTTTGCTGTACGACGTGTTGCCCAGTCGAGGGCGTAGTTTATATTTTGTTTCTGGTACCGACCTACGTGTTAGTGTTTGATAAACTTTATATAAATATACTTATGTACCTTCTTCTTTTTCTTCTAACGTGAACTGTGTAACCACTTCTGCCTTGTTCTTCTTCTGATTTGTTCTTTTTCAGCTGCGGGTAGATTTAAACGGTGTCTCCCATTCAAATCTTTCGCGGTTTTGGCGCCTTTTTAAATTATTATATAATCTAACACCACGAAGTCTATAACTCTAGCGTCGGAACAACTGAGTTAGTCGTCGCTGTCTTCTAGTTACGAGAAAAACCACGTTACAAAAAAAAATGCTTAAAACACAACCAGGAAGCTCTGTTTGCTGCGAAATATGTTTTAGAAACGTTTAATTTATGTTCCTAGATGTAAAACTTCTCGCTGTTAACCATGTATAGGCGAAAATAATGGCGTTATTTTTATTTTATTTGTAGGATTGTAGAATTTCTCGCTTGTGACCACGGATACGCAATAACATTATTGTCTTCGAAAACTTTATTTTCACTTTATTTCTTAATTTGTAAAATATCTTGTTTTTGATCAGGGATAGGCAATAAAAATTGAGCCTGAGGACCACGTTCTCGCCAAACGGTAGTCGCTTATAAAATTGTAACTATTAATTACGTATAACAATTTTCTTGTCTTTTAGGTATAAAAACGTTGTAAGCTTAATTCGAAAAAAGTCAGTCGCAACCTTGAAACTTGAAAATCTTCCGTAACCGTATCAAATATAAATATATTTAACCGCAACGGGTATAACCAAATATATAACTAATACATTAGTGTCTAACAAGCACATAAATACTAGTAACAATATAATAATGTAGGCCAAAGAAACACTTTCCCAGAAAACCGAGGTTTTGATAATTCACAAAAAGAATACTATCCCTAGTTATGACAAAATAAATTTGGAAAACGAAAATGAAAGTCAAGAAGTAGCTGGCCTAAACATACAAGAATTTGTATTAGTTGAATTTCTAAGAAAAATACAAAATAATACGTTGGTCCAGTTATGGAACAAAAGGAAGATTTCTTCTGCGTAAAGTATTTAAGGAAAAAAAATGACACTTTTATTTTCCGCAAAGTAGAAGATCTCTTAGATAACTTTGGGGGATTTTGCACTTGTATTTTTAAGATTTGAAGCTCATACCAGGAACAACTTTACCTTTGAGAGCCCAGAAAAATACCTGGCAAACTTAAATGAATCAATTTTCTTATTTTTACAAATATGTTTCGATTAATTTCGTTTCTTATTATATTTACATGATTATGTAGTTTTTTTTGTTTTTAATTAAAAATACTGGTCATTTTGTATGTAAATAAATAGTTTTGACAAAAAAGTATTAATTTTACAAATTAATTTATATTAAAGAAGGTATTTATGCTAGCAAAGTAATCTCATGATCGGTTAACATTACCATTTTGTACAATTTAAACTGTCAGGTAGAGTAACCACGATTCAGAAGTTACTTAGATAACATTTAAAAAAATATATTTGCAGTTCAATAAAATAATAACGCATGGTATTATTTTCAATTATTTCAATTAACAAAAAATGCAAAAAAACCTTATATTTCTGGCAAAGTGTCTCCAGTTTACGGTATGAGAATACATTCTGTTACGTTCGTTTTTTGTCTTTTGGCTTCATAACTACAATATATCTAAAGACAATCTGTCTTGGTTGGTTAACAAGACTTATGGTTGGTTTATAATGGCAATAAACGTAGTTTGATTCTTTAACCGTAATTCTTCAGAAACTCATTTCTAATGTTATGGTTTATACTCAGAAACCGTCATCTTTAACGGTATTCTGTAAACATTAAGTTGGTAAAGTTTTATTAAAATTAAAATTACGCACTAGTTTCAACCAATAAGACGCAAGTTGAAAGTGTTGTAGTGGGAGCGAGTTTACATTTTAAATAAATTATGCGCTAACCTAACCTTATAGTTATATGTGGTTTCTGGTTTTATTTGTTTTATTTGTGATTTATAATTGTTTTCACGATGGACGTTAAGTTAATTGCTATAGTTGAAAAATTTCCACGACAAAAAGCATGTAATGAAAACTCGTGGAAAAGTTTAAGTGACATGTTGCAACTATCAGGTAATATTGATCAGAATTGAAGGTGTTTTTTTCAAATGCGTTAATACATAATTCCAGTATCTGATTGCCAAGGAAGATGGAATGCTTTACGAGCACGCTTTTCAAAAGAACGGTCTAAAGTGTTGGTATCAGGTTCTGGAGGTAATAAACCGGAATGGCCGCTTTACAAACATTTACAGTTTTTGCAAACAATTGTTAAAAAACGGCGCACATTTGGTAATGTAGAAAATGAGCCAGGCCCAGCAGACACAGATGATACACTAGAAGAAAATCAAACCGAAGAGGAAGAATTCATTGACACTGAGAATTATATTTTGAATGTAGAAACTGGCTTGTTGGAGCATGTTACTTCAGACGAAGCCCCAATCCGATCTGCTAGTAGGGCATCATCAAAACCATCTTCAACACCTTCTGCTTGTCGTGAAAACATATCGGCACAGAACAGCTTGAACAAAGCTGTTAAAGCATTTGAAACATGTGTAGCATCGAGAACTAAGCCCTCGAAATCATCGGTTCAAAGTTTCTGCGATAGTTTGGTAGAAGATTTAGAGAATACACTTCTTGTAGCTGTATTAGTCCCAACTCGCCCAAGCCTCTGTAAATTATTTGTTACATCTTGTCTCCATGTACCAGGTATGATTTCATTAGTTGGTCCTACTGTATCTGCAAAATTAGGTAGGCAGTAACTATATATGTCGTTTGAATATTTAATACCTGTGTCCCCAAAAAATTATGCAGACATACAGTGGCTGCAGTAATTTTCTCAACTGTGTCGACATCTGCAATGATATTATTGTGAAATATTCTCCAGCGAGAAACCAAAATGCCAAAAGCATTTTCTATTGTTCTTCGTGCTCTGGACAATCGATAATTAAAAATATTTTTTTGTACGCCCAAGTTACGACCAGGGTATAGTCTCATAATAAAAGATTTAAGAGGAAATGCTTCATCTGCAACAAAAAAGGATGCAAAGTCTAGTTGTGTTCCACTTAGGTTTCTGGTAGCTTTATAGATCCCGATTGCAGTGCTCGACCAAAAGCAGACGTTCGAAAAACTCCTCCGTCGCTTTGAGAACCAAATACCCCTATGTCTGCTAATGTAAATTTATATTCAGCATTACAAACTGTCATTAACACTAAGCTAAAGTGTTTTTTATAATTGAAGAAGCTTGTTCCAGATTTTTTTGGAGCCTAAATTGTGATGTGCTTTCCATCTAAGGCACCACAACAATGAGGAAAATTCCATCTATCTTCAAAACCTTGGGAAATGTGTAACCAGTCTTCGTTTGTTGGTTTTCTTAAATATATAGGTGATAGAACGTCCCAAATAACCTGGCAAGTTTCACGAACCACTTTTGAAACCGTGCATTTCCCTACTAAGAAACTCCAAGCAACAACTTGCATACTGCAACCATGTGCCAAATAAAATAATGTTATTACTAGCCTGTGTTCAGGACTTAATGGTTCTCGATTACTTTTTTTAATCAATTTATGTTGAACTAAGGATAGCAAATGATCGAAAGATGCTTTTGTCATTCTTGTGAACTTAAAGAATTGTTGAGGATGACCTTCTTTAATATCCTTAAATAAATTATTATAATAACCATAAGATTTTCGGTTTTGATTTATAGGATGTACAGACCATCTTCGCTTTTGTCGACGCTTTCTAGTCATTATCGCTGCAGCCCCAGTAATAACTGTTAAAAATAAACTGGATGCTATTATTACATCCCTATCCATCTTACAAAAATTATTTTTCTTGCTAGCTTACACTTTTTATTAAATATAAACACGAGGATAACTATTATAATAAATGATACTAATTAAAACTAACAATGATAGCGATACAACTTATTAAATATGTACATATACATACAAATCAAAAACTTAATCATACACGAGTAACAAAATGAAAAGAAGAAAGTTTCCTTCCTGTTCACGCTTTTATGTTAGTAATTTTTGGCGGGCAAGGTTAGCCGCTTGCTACCTAGCTGGTAATGAAGATATTCTATCTTATTAACATATTTGATTTCTTATTCCTGTTATAAACCGCCACGTTTAGCATTACAGAATAGGGAATGCAGATTATGGAATAGAGAATATGGTTATTGCCATTATAAACCAGCCATTAGACTAAAACAGTCTATCCTGTAATTCTAGTGATATTTAATAAACGTCTCTTTGTAATAAACCACAATTTAAAAAAATGTAAACAAAAAATTCACATATATGAGATTTAAGGTATTTCAGATTAATTTATATTATTAATTAATTCATAATCTGGAGAAATGTCACATTTCAGTTTAACAAAAAACAAGAAACGTTAAGAGTGAAATTATATTAAATCGAAAATACGGAAATTTTCAAGGTTTTAGCTTCCACGTCCTATACCTCTAATAATTTCTTTTCTAGGTAATATCATGTAATAGTACATACAGAAAAGTGTAATAAATTGAAAATGTAATGATAAAGTAGATAAGTATAAATTACTATAGTAAAAAAAAAGAATGAGCTAAAAAAATCATAGCTTGCTTACAAAATTTAAATTTATTATGATGAACAGTTGCAAATTTTTTAAGATAGAAATCTAGCATGAAATGTTGCGTCAAGTAAATGTTGTTTAAATTATAAACTTACGTGCAGTACATTAAACTTTACAGAAGAAACGAAACTATAAACTTGTTTGTGGATCTAAACCGCATACGTAACACCAGAAGAATTGGAATACCATATGCTCTAATCAAATTTAATCTATTAGAAACGCCAGTTTCTCTTCAGTATCCGTAATTTACTACAATAATACAAATTGAGGTTGAATGACCTATTTCCAAGTAAGACGTTAAGCGTGTTTCCTCAGGAAATTAGGTTTTAATCAATTTATAGGCGAACTTAAATGTTGCTATGCATTAATCAAACCCGTTTTAAGCTTCTTTTTATTGAACCTTTTAGATTTATAAGTTTATAAAATGTTAAAAATAAAGATAAATGTTATTACTATTATAATTTACTAGATAACTTTTCTTCCTTAAATATTAATAATGGTTGTATAAATTTCGATTTAAACTGCTTCGTAACGGTTTATTTATGTCAATAATGTTTGCGATATTTTATTTAAAATTTTCCGTTTCACGAAGTTCAAGAAGGGCGATAATGCAAAGTTTGCAGTTTTTGTTTAAAACAGCATTAAATTATCTATAGTTTGAAGCGGAACGTGCTTTACTGCTGTAAAACGGTAACAATCAAAATCAAAAAACTATGATAATGAAGGTAAACGACCGACAGTTTTAAATAAAAACAAAATAAATTGTTAAAAACTTAATTTTTATTATACCATGAATTTCAGGTGTAAAAAAGCTAAAAGCTTCTTAATTATTGTTATTACGATCGTTGAGGTATTGTAAAGAATTTTATTTACATGGCAATGTATTTTTTGAAGACAATTCTTTTATAATTACGTTATCATGTAGTTGTTGCGTATTTTTGTCTTGTTGGCACGATTTTGACTTAATGAATATAAGTAATTTGTCCTACAAAATCAACAAGTGCATTGCTTTCTTGTGAATTGTTCATAAAAAGCTCAAAATTTATTTAGAAAAAATATACTTAACTTATGCTGCAAAAATTAAATGTTATTAAACCATCCTTATCAATATGCAAATGAAAAGTCATGGATTAATTAGTTAAAATATGAATAATCTTAAATTTGTTGTTTTGTAATTCTGCAAGTTAATTTTTCTGACGAAAAATGAATTTATGTGGTGTATGTTTTTGGGATTGGACGTTGAGAATTTTGATTTTTACTGTTTGAATATACTGTTGATGTTTTTCAGAAGAAAAAAAGATTTAACGCGATAGATCGGGTACATTAAACTAAAGAACGTGTCGAACGTGTTACTAAGAAAGAAAACTAATTTTACGTTTTATCAAGTGTTGAAAAATCACATGTTAATACAAATAAGATTAATAATGATGTAAACATTAAACTTCTGTAACGAGAAATACAAAAGCATAAAACTCTTTTCTTTTTAGTTCTGAATTTATGCAAAACACTGACGTCGATAATTTAAAAAACGATTTGAATTTTTAACATTGCCTTGTACTGAATAGACAATACGCAAGCTGAAAAATATTTTAAGCTAAGATTATTCTAAAGCTCAATCAAAATAATTGCAAAAGCAAAAATGCAAAATTAGTATATTACCTTTAACATATTAATATTGTACAAATCGTACTTTCAATTTTAATAATCTATAATTTTCAAGAACGTTTACTCCTGCATTCTCTATAACGTACTAGATAGCTAACAAAAAATTTAAAATAATAGTTGCTTAAAGGGGGATCACAATGTGCAATTTTTAGTGCTGCAAGTCGCAATTTTTATTGCACACAAGCATAACTGAAACAGTCCTGCAATTTGTATTGCATTGCAAAAAGTAGATGATGTTCTACTTTTATTGCGTGCAACATGCAACTGTTAGTAATTTTCTAGTGTTTTTGCTATTTCCATTAAAAAAACAATGTAGGCAGACTAGTATAATTTTTTTGTTTGTGTTGTGTTTGTGTGGTTAAGTATTCCACATAAGTTTGCATAAATTCGTTTGTTTCATCTGTGACTTCCTTGGTTTAATTATTAAAGGTTTAATTCAGTTTTTTTTGTTTATTTATGAGTATGTCGTCTACTGTGTGGACTCACGAATTAACGAGGTTAATTAACGTTTATAACGAATTCCCAATTCTTTACAAAATTAATTGTAAAGATAAACAAAACTTTGCGCAACGGTGCCATGTTGCAAATTACGCACCGCAAGACCATGTATAATTAAAAAAAATAAAGAATTGTGGAAAATTAATAAAAGTAAGTGTACAGGAACAAGTGCAGATAGCATTTATAAACCAAAACTCTGGTGCTTTAACCATCTAAACTTTCTGTAACAGTCAGTAGTAGCTGTGCAAGGTGCATTTAGACACTTATGAAGACTCCAATGAGAAATCTAAAGAATCTGATGATTTAGTCTTTGAAGGCACAATCGAAAACTTGAATTTTGGTGATCGCCATAAGAAGACCCATTTTCATTTAAAAGCAACAGCGATTTTGAAAAAACGACCAAAAATTGAAAAATTATTGCATCAGTAAGTGAATTAATAAATGATGCTGCCAAAAGTCTTGAATACCACCAACACAATTAAAACAAAATGGTGAAGGCGATTTAATCTCCTTTAGCAGGTAAGTAATTATCGTTGTATTGTAATTAGCATAACATGGTTTTTTGGATCACATCCCTGGTATAAATGTACTACGAAGAATAAAAAATTTAAGCAACCTACGGATATTAACCTTCCGATTACCATTGAGGTCTTTTTTGACCCCTGACGTGTTGTTTTTGTTGTCTTTTCTTAAGTTTTTTTTACAACTGTTCCAATATTTTTTTAGCTGAGTTTCTTTCAACAATGTTTAATAATATATAACAAATTTTTCAATTGTTATTTGTTTTGCGACGTAAAAAAAATATTGTCGTTGGGGTCATATTTGACCCCACTTGGTAACCGACGTTCTAAAAAGTAATTCTAATATTTTGTCTGCACTTGTCATCTAATCCGCTTGTTTCAACGTGTTGAACGTGTTATTCGTCTGAATCATGATTATTACCATTCCGTCTTTAGTCATTACATTCGGTGAGTTTGTTCGAATCAGCTGAAAAGTGTGTCTGCTGTGTTATTACATTTAATTGGAAATAGTTGTTGTTGAATTATGGCTAGAAAATATTTGTCTCAGCGTGAAGTAGAAGAAATAGTTAGCAATATTAATTTACTGAATGAAATTGAAGATAGTGATGCCGAATTTGAAGAAGTAAGTGTACCTGATGTAAACCCGATTGAAAATTCGGAAGACGATGACAGTGATGATAATTCGTCCAGTGATAAAGATATACTGGTGGGTAAAGATGGTTCCATATGGAAAAAAGATAAGCCTCATGTTAAAAGAGGAAATCAGCGAAATATTCTAAAAACACCGCCAGGATTAACAAAATTCAGTAAACATATTTCAACATTCCTAGATGCTTTCCATTTATTTATCTCGGAAAACATTATGGGCAGAATACTTAGAGAAACAAACATTCCAGCTAGAAGAATTGTAGGCGATACGTGGAAGCCAGTAGATGCGGATGAGTTACATGCATTTTTTAGATTACTGCTTCTAGCTGATGGTTTGAAAGCACGCCAAGAACCAATATTGGAGCTGTGGACTACGAAATACATGTCTCTCCATAGACCATTTTTTTGTGCTGCAATGTCTCGTAATGGAATGAGAGACCTTTTGAAATACATTCGATTTGACGATATGGACACTCGAGAAGAACGACGGGCAACAGATAAATTAGCAGCTATTCGAAACATTCACGATATTCTCACTGCAAATTATATGAAGTCGAAGCCAAATAAATACGGAATTAAAATCTGGGCTTTATGCGATGTTAGTAACAGATATTGCTGGAATTTCCAAATATATACTGTAATGGTAGACAACGCTCCAGAACGGGAACAAGGTAAAACACAATTTTATCGTTTTATGCACGAGTATAAATGTTCATTTTTAGGGAAGCGGGTAGTTTTGGATTTGATTGAGGGTTTGAGAGAGGGTTATGGTATTACCACAGATAATTTTTTTACGTCTATGTCTTTGGCGAAGGAGTTACTGCAGCAATCAAAAACCTTGACCGGAACAATTCGTAAAACGAATTTCTATATATGGAGAAGACACAATTTTAGTATCTTACGTACTTAAAAATATGGAAGCGTTATGCTACATTTAAGGCAACACCAAGATTTGGAATTGTCCGGAGAAGACCTCAGTTACAAACCGCAAGTTATCTTGCACTATAATAGCTGCAAAGGAGCTGTGGACAGCGTCGATAAAATGGTGAAGGAATACTCATGCAGAAGAAATACAAATCGTAGGCCTCTTGTTCTATTTTTTAATTTTCTTGATATTGCTGCCATCAATGCATTTATTCTATACACTACCAAATTTGGAAATTTTGAAAAAGGGAAAACATCCTAAAGGAGATTATTTTTGCAAACACTTTGAATATGTGCAAAATGCAATAACGATGGTTTTGGCAGACACGGAACCAGAGAAAGATGAAACTATCGCTCGCCCAAAAAGAGGTCGTTGTAGGATATGTCCAAGAGCAAATGACAAAAAATGTTCGGAAACATGTGGAAAGTGCAAACTCTTTGTATGTAAACAACATTGCCAGAAAAAAACTACAGTAATATGTAATAGTTGTTGCCCTCAATAATTTATGTTTACATTTTATTTTTATTAGTTTATATGAAATCTAATGTTAATATAAAATATTAATAAAGGTTACCATTACAAATTAATCGGTTTTTCATTACAAAATAAGAAAAAAAACTTGGGGTCAAATCTGACCCCACTTGGTAATCGGCGCCTCAAAAATTGCTTGGTAATCCGAAGGTTAAAGAGAAAAATTTTTAATTTAGTATTAGATATTCCAGATGACGAAGACGAAGAATAATAACATCCATATACTTTTTATATTAAATGGAATTTTTTGAATCTAAATTAATAGTATTTAACAATACTCTAAAACGGATGGCCAATATAACAAGTCATTCTTCGTGCCCTACTAAGCTTGTAGTTGAATATTCTCTGTGACTAAGACATATTCCGGAATGAAAAAGGTTTCAAAATACGCCGAAATAACGGAAAAGCAGCAACACCAACTATTACAAATGGAACGGCTATATTTCGTCCCGATGATGATGTATTTTCTAGGAAATTTAAACCATTATGGTCGATTGCTGCAACCAAGTTCCTTTTCATAAATACTCCACCATCTAATACACGCCCAATATCACCAATATTGGCATATAAAAATTTATAATCGGCATCGACTAATGCTAAGAGTATGATGCTATGTGAGCCTTTGTAATTAAGATAAGTTGATCCTGCATTAGAAGGTGCTTTTATTATTTCTCTTGTCCATTCTTAAATAATTTTTAAAACTTTTATTGTCTATTGCCTCTTGTAACGCCAATGCGTAAATGCACGCCAATGCATGTGCGCAATAAGATAATAGACATGGCGATAAATTATAGTTAGCGTATTGCAACTAATAAAGTGTAATAACAGTTTATAGTATTGAGAATCAATAAACAATGTATTATTACTAATTGTTAAAAGTTTCGTTTAAGAGATAACGCCACATGGTGTCAGAAGTGGGATTAAAGCGTATGATCAGCTATAAATTAAAAAAAAATTGGTGCACAACTGTAAAAATGGCGACAGAGGAAACCGTTAACGTTGCAAATACGTATTCAGGAAAAGAAGCAATGACCAGCATAAAACCACCTAAGCCTTTAGTTATAAATAACGATGGAGCCATGGCATGGAAATTCTGGTTACAGCAATTCGAATGGTACGCAACAGCAACACAATTATACCTCAAACCCGCAGCAGTCCAAGCAGTAACTTTTATGGCGACGATCGGTGCAGATGCTATCCAAATATTTAACAGCTTTAATTTAACAAACGAGCAACAAAATGACATCACGATCATAAAAGATAAGTATAATGATTATTTTATACCTAAATTAAATGTCTCGTATGAAAGATATTATTTCTTCAAAGCTGTAATAGCGAAGGCTTCCACGGCCGGAATCTATACTAACATTAGAAGCTGCAGCTTCGGTTGCAACTATGACACGGTCCAAACCCGGAAGACATTCTAATGTTAGTATTCTTCAAAGCTGTTCAAAAGGAAACCGAAACTTTTGACGAATACCTCACGCTAATTAGAAACTTAGCAAAAACTTGCGAGTTTGGAAATTTACATGACGACTTGTTAAAAGACAAAATTATCTTTGAAATTAAATCAGAACAGATTCGCGAAAAATTGCTGACAGAAATTAATTTAGATTTTACTAAAGCAATTACAATTTGCCAGTCAAGCGAGCAAGCTACCAGACAACTACATGAAATAGGTCAAGGACAAAGTAGTCAAGTTTATAGAATAAAGCAAACAAAAATTAAGCAATTTGCTATCAACGTAATTTCATGTAGAAGGTGTGATAGTATGCATGCTAAAAATAATTGCTCAGCATTTAATCATAGATGTAAAACGTGTAACAAAAAGGGTCATTATGAAGCATGTTGTTTTACAACAAAAAACAAGAAACGTAAAGCAAAAAACATTAACGAACTAATTGTTCAAGATGAAAGTAATTCAGATACCGAAACGGATACGTTTTACATTAATAAAATTAACAATGGATCGCATGAAGATTGGCATGAAGAATTACAGGTCAATAATGTCAAATTTAAGGTAAAATTAGATACGGGTGCGCAATGTAATGTAATGTCAAAAGCATTAGCCTTAAAGACAGAAACCGATATTAAAAACACAAATACTAAATTCTTAACTACATTCAGCGATAACAAAATTCAAGTTATAGGTGAAATTTTGCTAAAATGCAAAATTAAAAACAAATTGCACAAAATAAAATTTAAAGTAGTTGAAGAAAACGTACCAGTAATATTGGGAAAGAAATCGTGTCAAGAAATAGGGTTAATTATAAGGGTAAACAAGTTAGATGTTAAATCCAATAACCTGCACGAAGGATTAGGTTGTATCAAAACTTTCGAATATGACATCGACTTAATCGATAACCCGAAATTCACAATAACTCAACCACGAACGATACCACATTCCATAAGAAATGAAGTAAAGAACGAATTAAACACGATGGTAAGGTTAGGAGTAATCAAGCAAATTACAGAACCAACACCCATAGTAAGCTCAATGGTAATAGTAAAAAAGAACAACAAATTGAGAGTCTGCATAGACCCAACCGATTTAAATAAAAACATCTTAAGACGACACTATCCGCTCAAAACCATAGAAGAGATATCCGCAAAAATAGTTGGCGCAAAATACTTTACGAAGCTGGATTGCAGAAAAGGATTCTGGCAAGTAAAAGTGTTACAAAGAACACAAAAGTATTTAACTTTTGCCACACCATGGGGAAGATTTTGTTGTCTGAGATTACCCTTTGGATTAAGCGCAGCACCTGAAATATTTCAAAAATTGATGAGCCACATCCTAGATAATATTCCAAATACAGAGTGTGATATGTACGACATCTTAATATATGCCGATAGCAAACAGAGATTAGAACAAATAACAAACACAGTGATTCAAAAATTACAGAAAGCTGGTTTAAAATTTAATAAGGAAAAATGTATATTTGCACAACCAAAAATCAATTTCCTAGGACATATGCTATCAGATAAAGGATTAGAAATCGATCCTCAAAAAACAATAGCAATAAATAATCTGAAAACACCACAAAACAAAGTTCAACTTCAAAGGTTGTTAGGCATGGTAACATACCTTAACAAATTCATACCGAACATGAGTGAAGTAACAAACCCACTAAAAGTCTGACTAAAAAAAAGTAGTATGGAACTGGAATAAGGAACAAAATGAAGCATTCAAAAATATAAAAAATATCCTTTCACAACCACCGGTTTTACGTTATTATGATGTCACAAAACCAGTAACTCTATCAGTGGATGCAAGTTCAACTAGCTTGGGAGCCGTGTTAATGCAGGAAGAACAACCTATAGCATATGCTAATAAAGCACTGACACCCGCTCAACAACACTACCCACAAATAGAGAAAGAGGCATTAGCAGTCAAGTTCGCATGCACAAAATTTAACTAATATATTTATGGAAAAAAGTTGTACATTGAAAACGACCATAAACCATTGGAATCTATATTCAAAAAACCTATACAAAATGCTCCGGCAAGATTACAGAGAATAATGCTTGATGTAGCCCAATATGCGCCGACAATAATTTATAAAAAAGGCAATGAAATTCCAATCGCAGACGCAATGAGCCGAGATTGCAATCAAGAAAACATAGTTAATCCTATCGAAGAAGAGTTACAAGTATTCATGGTACTAGCAGTGTCAAAAACAGGATTAGAAGAAATAAAAAAACATACCTTAGAAGATGATGAATTACAAGAACTCATCGATTTAGTAAATAGAGGTTTTCCAAACAAAATAAAACAACTTCCAACTAATATGAAACACTACTTTACATTCAGAGACGAAATTTCATACTATAATGGGATATTGTTCAAGTCCAATAAAATAATAGTACCAAAAACATTAATTAATACAATGCTAAAGAAAATACATGCAGAACATATCGGTATACAAACTTCATTAAAACACGCTAGAAAACTGTTGTACTGGAAAGAACAATCTTATAGCATAAATGACTTTATCAAAAAGTGCGCGGTATGTGAAAAAACGCAGAAAAGTAATTGCAGTGAACCGGTAATAAACAAACCAATACCGTCGTTACCGTGGCAAATAGTCGCGATACTTTGAATGCAAAGAAAACGAATACCTATTTATAACTGATAGTTACTCAGGTTTTCTATATCTCAGGAAACTCCAAACACAAACCTCAGAAGAAACAATAAAACATCTGAAATCATGTTTGCTGTGCATGGAATTCCACAAGTACTGGAAACTGACAATGGTCCACAATTTGCAGCAAGGAAATTTAAAGAATTCACTGAAGAATGGTCCTTTGAACACCGCACGTCGAGTCCGTATCATCCAAGAGGCAATGGGTTGGCTGAAAGAAACCTACTACGAAAATGCTATCTGGATAATTCCGATATCAATTTGGCGTTACTAAATTTCAGAAATACTCCAAGGAACAATGAGCTAGGATCACCGAATCAGAGACTAATGAGTCGCATCACTAGGTCGACACTGCCCATCACGACAGAGATGCTCAAACCAACAATCATTCCAAATGTCACGGAAGAACTTCAAAAAGAAAGAACTAAGCAAGCAGAGAACTCGAATCGAAATAAACATCGAGAACTACCACCGTTACAACCCGGAGAAGAAATACGAATACAAAAAGCTCACAGACAATGGATAGGAGGAACAGTAGTATCACCTACAGAAAATCGAAGATCCTTTATAGTTAAAGATAAAGAAAGCAACATTCGCAGAAGAAATACAAGCCATCTACATAAGACAAGAGCAATGATAGATGAACCAAGAGAAATCGTAACATCAACAACAAACGTAAAAGACGAAAATGAGACACAATTAGCAAGTGAACAAGAACCGAGTACTAACCCTCCTCCAAACCCAAAACCACTAACAACTCGATCTGGAAGAATAATCAAATCTATTGACAGATTAGATTTATAGTTTGTTTTGTAGCACCTTGTTAGTTTAATGAAATGTAATAAAAAAAGGGAGATGTAACGCCAATGCGTAAATGCACGCCAACGCATGTGCGCAATAAGATAATAGACATGGCGATAAATTATAGTTAGCGTATTGCAACTAATAAAGTGTAATAACAGTTTATAGTATTGAGAATCAATAAACAATGTATTATTACTAATTGTTAAAAGTTTCGTTTAAGAGATAACGCCACACCTCTATTTACAACCTTTCTTGCTACCCAGCGTTTAACCCTCCATCTTCTATTTCTAGCGTTCAACAACAAACTGCCTGCAGCTACCACAATAAGGAACATCATTATTGTACATGCCACTTCATCCATGTCATCCACGCTTATTTATTTTTGTATAAAATGAAACATAGGTACCAACTGTATAATCATGCAATCCTGTAGTGCCTATAGGTGGGTGAAGACAAAATGCCTTAAAAGTTTTGGTGCAAATATTTCATAGTGTGAATCTACGTGCAATAACTAATCCACAACAAAAATCCCACAATTTTTACAGAATCGAAATGAGACTGAAATTGGCGAGATACAAACATGATAAAAGTAGAAAACGGAACATGGAAAATAGGATATATTAAAAATAGACACGTATTAAAAATAATGAACTTAATTATGTGTCAGTATATTTTCCGGAAGGTTGCAAACCTAAACATGAATATGCAATATTTTAAAAGATTCTTCAAAGTACCATAGACGCTACACAATGAGAAAACGTTACTATTGCGTTAAGGGAGTATTACGCCCGTATCGCTCAAAATGTCAACAATTCAATAAATACAAAAATAAAATGAAATAGAATGTCGAAAAAAAAGTTCTTATTAAAAATTACACAAAACAGATTACCAAAAAGTGCAAATCTATGATTGAATACTCACAATTGAAATTTCCAAATAGTTTAAACTATCAAATGCGTTTTTATCATGAACGCTTTGTAACATAAATGTAAAAAGTATCAAAAATTGGTAATTGTGGGGTTTACAAAACATTAAAAAATCTTTAACAAGATACAAAACGAAAAAATTAATAAAAGTTCTTGCAAAGGATCTTGAAAAACTTTACAAAGACAAAGCTACGGTACGGTATCAAAGAGGGTAAAACAATGATGTGCTTTTTCCAGTTTCTGTTTAAAATATAGAATAAACAATCTACAACGTATGCTCTAGCATGAACAGTAAAAAAATATTTTCTGTCATTCAAATAATAAACTTAATGAAAAAAAAAGCAAAAACCGACGCTGTTTCTGTTTAGAGTTGAAATTGTAAATTAATTAAACAATTTATAAACAACAACAAGAATAAATCAATTAAAGACAAGAGGTTTCTCAAACAACTTGGTTTCGCTGGTTTTATTGATTTTCATGTTGTTTTTTTTAACATTTTTTTTGACACTAAGTTTGTTGATTGTTTGATCATCACAAAAAATACAACCAAAACTCCAGATGTCAAAAATGTATCATTGATTACATAATAACTAACCTACTAGGCATTAGAATCGTAAACTACGCTAACCTAAACAAAAAGCAAAAAAAAAGCATACAACAAATATAAATCCCAAAACCATTACAATTGTTAGGAAAATACAAAAAAATAAAAAATGTGACAGTTGTTGATTAACACTTAAAACGCAAATAGTGAGAAACGTACTCAAAAAATCTCAAAAATGATTTTTACAGTCTTTAGAATCAGACATGGTAGGTAATAAAACAAAGGAACGATATTGTACAGTTCAGCTAAATGTATGTGTTTTCGTTTAGAACGAAAATTAAATAAAAATCAGTTGGTCCGCAAGGAATATAACGCATTTATAAAGGAATACTGAGATTTAGGTCATATGTGCAAAATAGGTCCGGTCGAAAATTGTGCAGATGACGGTTATTTTCTTCCACATCACGCTGTATACAAAATGAAAAGTGTTGCAATAAAAATTCGCGTTATTTTTGACACCTCTTGCAAAACCACACACGGTAAATAGTTAAATGATTGTCTTATATTAGAACTGGTACTGCAAGACGATTTATTTAGTATATTATTAAGATTTAGATTACATAAATACGTTTTAACAGGGGTTATTGCAAAAATGTACCGTCAAATTTTAGTTCACGAAAATGTCAAGAAGTATCAAAATATATTGTATAGATTTAATACAAATGAATTTACAAATAAACTTATAAGAGTCTTCCAATTAAATACCCTTACATTTCGAACCCGTCCAGCATCTTTTATTGCTACTAGATTTTTAAAGAAAGTAGCTTCAGAAATTGAATCTCGCAAACCTAAAACTTCAGCATTGATTTATAACGATTTCTATATGGATGATTTGATAACCGGACATAGTGACGAACAAGAGTGGCTTTGGTTCACGTAAATGGTCATCAAATAATGATAGGGCAACGATAAAGAGTGTTTAAAAGCATTAGGTATTTTTTGGTCACCGACGGCAGACACGATCACGCATAGTTAATGACTTAATAAACGCTTTCATGGAATCGTTCATGCCCTAACAAATGGAAAAGCTTCATATCACAAATAGAGACAGAAATCAGAAGCAAATTCTTGGTATTACGTGAAAAGTCGTGAAAATCCCACGGACATTATATCTAGAGGCTCGACTCCCGCTAATCTTTTAACAAACCATTTGTTGATGTCAGATCTGCAATTTTTACTCGACTCATTGTATAGTTCAAGAAAGTTTGAAGCCAAGTATCAACTTCCCGAAGCAAAGTCATTAGTTGTACAAAACCAAGAGTCACTTAACAACAAAGATGAGTTTGGAAACTCCATCTTTTCCAAATTCTTATCCTTTGGTAAACTAGTTAGGGTAACTACAATTTGCTTCAGATTTTATCGTAACTGTAAAGATAAATCCAAAAATGTAAAGGAATTATCAATGGCGGAACTGAACCAACCCAATTCAATTAGAGCAAACTATTCATTTCAGAAGGAAAATTTATGATTTAAGTCGACCAGAAAACCTAAACGGAAAATCAAAAATCCTCGCTCTCAGTCCGTTTCTTGACAAAAAGAATATTTTTCGCGTATAAATACGGTTACACAACTCGAATTTGAAGTTAAAAAATAATCATCCTATATTACTTCCTAAAGGCCAATTGTGTAATCTAATTATCCATTTTCAGAAGGCCACTCTTCACGGTAATGTTCAAGGAACATGTTTAGAATATTGGCCTGTTCAAGGAAAACACGTCATGAAAGGTGAAAATATATATTATGTTTCAAACACGACCCAATCAGGGAACCAAAAATGGCCGATTTTCGGTCCAATAGAATTAATTAACATAGCTCCAATATTGGAATTGACTTCTTCAGTCCATTGTACATAAAAAAATGTTCTAGAAAATCGCCAAAGATCATTGGTATGGTTGTTTGTTCGTATGTATGACTATCAAGGCTGTTCATTGTGAACTAGTGGAAAATCTCGCTAGCAAAGCTTTTCTCGCGACCGTTAAACTTTACCAAATTTTTTTGCAATAATACGACCAACTTTAAAAAATGATGCCAATCCAACTGTAATTTCTAAAGAGTTCATCGCAAGAAAAATTAAGTAGAACTTTATAATGCCAAAGGCCCAACTTCAAGAAGGTCTATGAGAAACGGGTGCTTATACAAATCCAAATGTACACTTTAATTACCGAAGTAGAATGCGTACTTAATTGCCGACTTACCGCTCATCTCTTCACAGATCACAGAACCTTAGTTACTTAACACCAGGCCATATTTTATTTGAAGACTATCTAAAGTCAACACCCTAAAAGAATTTGGCAAGCGAACCAGTCAATAAATTGGGCCCATGGCAATACACACAACAATTACATTAAAAATTTTGGAAACAATAAAGCAAAGATTATTTCCAAAAACTAAAAAAAAACGGCACAAGTGGCAAACAGCTTGAAGCTCAGCTATTGCTGTTGTAGAAAAATGGTATTAATCGTTGAAGATAACACACCGTATAGATTTTGAAGACTTTGATTAGTGATTGCTATGCATCTGGGAAAGAATGGAGTTGTGCGGTCACCCAATGTAAAAACTATCAGTGGTATAGTGCATAGGTCCGCGATACGTTTAATTGTGTTAAGTTTATGGATTGTATATCTATCGATTGATTGAAATTAATAGTTTCAAGGGGGGCGGTAAGTGTACAGTTCACCTAAATCTATATAGATAAATAATCATTGTAAAACCCCTACTCTCGAGTGTGTTATACTCAACTACGTTAGTAACCGGTAGATATTGAGCGTCACCGTGTTTTATTGTTATCACACACGTTAATCGTATCAATTTATTTTCAAAATTTGTTAAGGCATTAAGCGTGCCAATAAATTCTTGGCGTTATAACCTTTCGAACAAAGTATATATGTATATTTGTTAGACATACGCCTTAATTGCATACATAATGCAGAAATTCGTAGCTCAGACTTGTTGTTTTTAGTACATACATTGCATACATAAATAAAAACCAATACATTTGCTACAATAAACTTTATCGTTACAATTTATTTTTGAAATGACTGCTTCTACTTCTGATGGAAGCACGAGCCCGTTTTCTAGCTTTAGTTTTCGTAATTTTACTAGAAAAATTATTTCGCAAAATTACTACTTCTTATATTCTGTTCATTAGTTCTTCTCGCCTATTGACTTCAATATTATACATAATTTTTTCCATATATTCCCATACATAAAAATTTAGGGGCGTTAGGTCCGGTCTCCTGGCAGGTCATAGTATTGAACCTCGTCTTTTATTCCATTGGTTTAGGAATCCCTGATTCAACAACTCTCTTATCGTGCGGCGGGACATCAATCGTGTTGAAAAATAATTTTACGTCTATCTTTTAAAGGCACATCTCTTAGCAATTCAAATAAATTATGGTTTAGGAAATCTTTTTAGACTGCACCGTTGAGATTATCAGGTAGAAAGGGAAGACTGATTAAATTATTGCTGATAACTCCCATCCATACATTAACGCTAAATTTTCTTTGGAAACTAGTTTGTTTTATTAATCGTGAATTGTCTTCCTCCCAAGAATGTAAGTTATAAAGATTAGTGATACCTTCACTACTAAACTTTGACTCATCGGTCCACAAAATGCTTAGTAAAAAAGTGGGGATATACAATATTCATGTTTAATATGAAATTGAATTTAAGTAAGCACCTGTACAGTGAAATGGATGTAGTCCTTTTCGAGGGAAATCACATCAAACCTTCTACTGTGTGACACCTAGATCGGTGGCTACTTCCCTGGTGTTGAGGGTTGGGTTTTTTCCGACTATTCTTAAGATTGTTTCATCTACATCGACCCAATTACCAGCAGGTCCAACATGTAAATTTTTTTCAACATTTCCAGTTTCAGACAGGCGTCGGTAGGTTGAACCAAACAACGTTAACGGCATACGCTAGCGTTATAAATAACCTAAGTCATAGAGATTAGCGTTACCGACTTTATGAAGCTTAGCTATCTTTGCCAAAAATAAATGAATTAAGTATACTATATTATTTTAATTTTCCATTAGGTCAAATAGGAGTCATAAAACACCTCACGTAATTACGACTATAGTACCGTCAGTGACGAAGCAAATATCAAAACCTCAAAAGTGGAAAGAGCACTAAAATTTTTAATAAATCACTAGATCAAACCCTATGTGGGAATTTCTAAAATATGATAGAAAATCTCTTGCATAAGAATTAACGATCCTCATAAACAAAATTATACATAAATAAAAACGTCTTCCGGGTTCGGACCGTGTCATTGTTGTAAACGAAGTTGCCAACGTTTCGATATTGAAAAACTCCCAACAAGCAACCGAAATCTAACTAAGAACCCCTAGAGAATTAGGTAATCAATTTGTAAACCAAGCCAAATTTCAAATTCTAAAAACAAATGAATTTGAAAAATACAAACGACAATCTAACACAGAACCACTACAGAGTTAGGTAATCAACTTGTAAACCAAGCCAAATTCTAAACTCCATAGAAATGAGTTAAAAAGAAGTAGTCTCCGTATATAAAGAAGTATAGTCAAGGTTGGTTAAGCGCAACGCTGATTGGTAACAGTCGAAAGAAGAATTTTAGTTACATTTCGGTTACTTGTTTGAGTTATTTGATTTTTCTCTCACGCCCTGATGTAGAACCTTATGAAAGTGGGGAAAACGTTGGCAAGTTCGGTTACAAGAATGACACGGTCCGAATCCGGAAGACGTTCTTAACTTAGCATAGAAAAAATTGATACAAAATAAGAAAATTACATCTGCAGAACTGTTAGAAATAAAAAGTTAAGTTAAAAACCTACGCGTAGAATTATCCAGCTACGGTAGCACTGAGATTAAAGTAAAAGAACAAGTTACAAAAGCAAGCAAAACGGCTAAATACCACGATCTTGGAAAATAAAGATATAGACAAAGAAGGAAAAACAAGAATGTATAAAGCAAAAATTAGACCAATCTTACCCAAAATTGCAGTCTTCGGGAAAATTTTAGAAAAAAACCCTAAAAATAATTAAAGGAGAAATAAAGAAATTAATAAATTAATCAAATCACTAACTAAATATTACAAATAATTTGTTGAAAACCCTCTAGAATTATTCGCTCCTTAGAAAAAACTAAATCTTTTGTCAAATTCTAATAATCACATTCATAAAAAAAAATTGCAAAATTATGCAGACAAAATTAGCAAAGAAAAGTCATATCGTGAACATATCTTTAAGTATATTTCTACACTATGCACAACTAGCTCAAACAGATTAATCTTATTATCATAGAAATTAAATTATGCTAACGAATTAGATGTGGTTAAAACAATATCAAAATCAATAGAACTAAACTACATAACACCATGTGTAATTAACCGAGTTACGAAAATAGAACCACCGCAACCCGTGCCGTTGCGATTAAGTTGAACATATTTGTTAGAAGTTTAGTCGTTAGACCCCTATAATGCCTTATATTTACTTTGTCTTCTCCTTTGAATAATGACAATAAATTATTGGTTTTTAAGATAATGCAACAAAACAGGAACTCAATTAGAAGCGGCTACAAACAATTAGAAAACCACAAGGAGCGGATTGATATTTGACAAACACTAAATGCTATTATTCTATGTGGTAATTTTGTTATTTACTGAACTAAGTCATCACAGTTATATTTTAAACGGGTCTTTACATATAGTTTTGCCAAGATAAGATTTCACTTTTAAAATTTGTTGCACCTATCTTTGCTTGTGCTTATCTTCAGACTGTTTTTTGTAGATATTTGTACAATTTCTAAATTCTATGGAATGTTCTTAAAGAGTATTGATAATGGTTTTTGTTACGTATAATTCGTTGACGTACGTTTATTTATTCTTAATTCTAAGCATTTATCGTTTATCGATGCTCTATATTGAAACGCTTATGTTTATTAATTTGAATTATCTTGTGTATGGTTGTATTATATGTACAAATGGAACGCTTAATTTTTTAAGTTTTTAAAAATTTAATTACGAATTTAGATAACTACAATAAATTTAATAGTAACATTTACAATGTAAGTTGTAGAATTGTATGATAATCGTTTGACTGAGCTTGATCTTACAATTATTATCATCAACATACAGAAACATTAAAGAAAAATATTGTAACGAATTTATTACTTAAAAACTAATTTATTTAAAACGATTAGATCTACGTTTACTTATTATAGAAATATGTACACTTTTAAATTAACCGAACTAATAAAATCTAATAATAAAAACACTTACACTATAATTTATGTATAACCGTTGTATAACACTTAAGATAAGATTAGATAACGTCCTCGGATTTGTTTACACTATAAGTCACGTTCACTCGATTCGGTATACACTGTTATTTATTTAAAACGCCGCGCGTGCTAGCGATACGTATTTATTTCAACTTGATAATCTTCTTAATACTGCAGGCTTTCACATTCCAGCAATAACTGACCTACGATTTCCATCTTCGGCTTTTATAGACATCAGCGAATTCTTCTCGATCGTTCCTCACTTTTCGTTATATTTTCTAGAAACTAGATAACAGTTCTAGAAGGCTCTTGCATTTGCAAGTAATTTCTCGGACGTTTCACTGCCCCCTTCTTAGGACTGTTCTGTCCCAGAACAGGAGACTGGATGTGACACCGGTAAAAGGGATCGTGGCGATAGCGGCAGCTTCCTCCATTTCGGCAACTTCCTTGACCATAGAAGTAACAGTCAATGGACTTTTCCTGACCCAATACTCTCCTCGGTTGGTAACTACAGACCAACACTTGAACGCCTGTTCCTCGGAAGACGACCTCCAACATGTTTCGAACTGTCCTCCAATTCAATTGGTCTAAGCCACAACCAAGCTTGGGTACTGCCAATTTCTTAACAAGATGGAACTCCATTTGTCTCTTGAGACTCCATAATGTTCGCCACAGATCTTTGTATAACGGCTTGACACGTGAGTATTTCTTGGTGACTAGATAGAAAACGAAGCGTCCGTCACCACGTAGTCCTAAAACCTTTCCGACTGCCGGTTGCTGTCTTCGTAATTCATCTAGCTGCCCAAACTTCTTTTTAAACACGACTGCAACCCCTTTGGACATGTCAAGGTCCTCGCTCACGCAATGTGCGATGGCGTAATCTTTTTGTGTCTGGAACAGATCTTGTTGTTCCTCGGTGGTAACTCCGAACCTAGCTTTTCCAGAACCTCCGTATAAGTTCATAAACTTTTCGAACTCCATTTCTTCGATTGGATTCCTGGTTCTGCTACTTATTACTCTGGTTCGGACCTGAACTTGCGGATTGTGGTTATCGCCAGCAAACGGGGCTAGACGATCGACGTGGACCACTTTTGGCTTGCCTCTGGGCGGTTTTCGGATGCGGTATATAACGTCGTTAATACGCTGCACGACTTCATAGGGGCCCTCCCATTGCCTTTGCAGCTTCGGCGACAAACCACGTCTCCTTTGAGGGTTATACAACCAAACCATATCGCCAGGTTGAAACCCACCATTTTGCGCCTTGACGTCATATCTTGTTTTCATCCTGTCGCTGGCAATTTGTGTGTTTTTACGAACCTCTTCATGTACTTCGTCTAGCCTCTTTGCCAGCTTGCTGACGTAATCCTCTCCAGCGACTTCTTCTTCCGGTCTTCGTCCAAATTGAAGATCGCATGGTAATCTTATCTCACGACCGAGCATGACACAGGATGGTGTTTGGCCTGTGCTTTCGTGAACGGATGATCGGTACGCCATTAAGAAGAGGTGCAAGTACTGATCCCAGTCTCTTTGATGTTCGGACACTACCTTGGCTAAGTACTTGCCCATTGTTCGATTCATCCGTTCAACCATGCCATCAGACTGAGGATGGAGAGGCGTTGTCCTAGTCTTTTTAATTCCTAACAGTCGGCAAACTTCTTGAAACAGCCCAGACTCAAAATTGCGGCCTTGATCAGAGTGTAATTCCAACGGAACTCCAAACCGGCAGAAAAACTCCTTTACTAATACGTCTGCGACTGTAGCTGCTTCCTGATTGGGTATGGCATAAGCCTCCGTCCATTTCGTGAAATAATCCATCGCCACCAAGATGTATTTATTTCCCGAATCGGATTCTGGGAACGGCCCTGCGATGTCAATCGCTACTCTTTCCAAAGGGCTTCCTACGTTGTATTGTTTCATGGGTGCTTTGCGCTTTCTCGCTGGACCATTTCCTGAAGCGCAGACTATGCATTTACGGCACCATTTCATGACGTCCTCTTTGCAGTTCATCCAGTAGAATCGTTCTCGCACTTTACCCAACGTCTTCTTAATGCCAAAGTGTCCTCCTGATGTCCCATCGTGGAGAAGCTTCAACACTTCGGTCACCCTGCTCTTCGGCACTACCAGCTGTAGTCTGTTTCCCGTGCCCTCGGCATTTTCTAGGGATCGCTTAAGAAGACCGTCTTCTACTATCAAGGAGTCCCACTGCGCCCAGTACGCTTTGATATTTTTGCCCAAAGCACTCACTTCTTCCCAGGTTGGTCGTCGGCCGTTTTCTTTCCAGTCCAGGAGTAGTCTTATTTCAGGATCGTCTTCTTGTTCGCGACGTAACCGCTCAGGTTCCCACTCATCATCAACCATAGCAGTTCTCCGGAGGCATTCGACTTTTTCTTCCAGTCGCGAACAATGGCTGCAGTCCGCCGGACATGGTCTTTTAGACAAGGCATCAGCGTTCCGATGACTGTTTCCGGCACGGTGTTCTGTGTCGTAGTCATACTCTTGCAGTCTCTCGATCCATCTTGCCACTTGTCCTTCTGGGTTACGGAACTGCAGTAGCCATTTTAAAGCGGCGTGATCTGTTCTCAGTAAAAATTTTCGTCCATACAAATACTTGTAGAAATGTTCGATGGACTTAACGACTGCTAACAACTCCCTCCTAGTCACGCAATAATTCCTTTTTGGCCTGGACAAAACCTTGCTAAAGTACGCGATAACTTTTTCTTGTCCATCTTGAACCTGCGAAAGGACCGCGCCTATGGCCATATTGCTTGCGTCGGTATCCAAAACAAACTTTCCATCTTCTCGTGGATAACTCAAAATCGGCGAAGTGACTAGGGTCTGTTTTAGTTGATTAAAAGAATTTTCACAGTCTTCATTCCATCTAAATTCTGCTTTTTCTTCGGTTAATTTTGTCAATGGTTTGGCAATATTGGCAAATCCGGGTACAAATCTTCTATAATAAGTGCACAACCCAAGGAAACTTCGGACCTGATGTTTGTCGATCGGTCTTGGCCATGCTTGCACTGCTCGGATTTTGTCTGGGTCAGCCCTTACTCCATCTCTAGATACGACGTGGCCAAGGTATTGGACTTCCTTCTTAAATACGTGGCACTTCTTTGGGCTCAGTTTGAGGTTAGCCCCACGTAATCTCTGGAACACTTCCTTCAAGTTGTTCAAGTGTTCTTCAAACGACCTTCCAACCACGATCACGTCGTCCAGGTAAACCAAGCACGTCTTCCAAGACAATCCGCGCAAGATGGTCTCCATCAAACGCTCGAACGTTGCAGGAGCGTTACACAGGCCGAAGGGCATTACAGTGAATTGCCACAAACCAGTTCCGATCGTAAAAGCTGTTTTTTCACGATCCTTGGGTTCTAATTCTACCTGCCAGTATCCACTCTTTAAATCTAACGTAGAAAACCACTGTGATCCTGACAGGGTGTCTAGCGTATCGTCAATTCTGGGTAAAGGGTAGCTGTCCTTTGGTCACGTCGTTTAGTTGCCTGTAGTCTACGCAAAACCTCGTTGATCCATCCTTCTTCTTCACGAGTACCACTGGGGATGCCCATGGACTACTTGAAGGTTCAATCACGCCTTCTCTCTCCATATCCGTAATTATTTGTTCGGCTTCTTCTCTTTTCGCCAAAGGAAGTCTGCGTGGATGTTGTCGTATCGGCCGAGCGTCTCCGGTATTAATTTTATGTTTCACCACGTTAGTTCTTCCTTTGGAGCCACTCTCCAGCGCGAACACATCTTGGTACTCTTGGATCAACACTTTAACTTCAGCCAGCTGGTCTTGGCTGAGGTTTTCGCATTTGGTAGTAAGAATGTCCAATAGATGTTGTGGACACTTCTTCGGCGACGTATCTTCGTTCGACTTCACGCATCTCACAATTTGTGATACTGGCGTGCATTGGCCTACCACGGTCTTCTTTTTCAGCGTTACAGGATCTGAGTTGATGTTTAAGATCCTTACTGGCATCGTCTTCTTTACTCGTACTAAAGTTCTGCCAACGAGTAGTCCCTTTTCAACTAAGCCGCCCTCAATTGGTTCAATCGCGCGTATGTAGCCTTCCCGGAGACTTCCATCCAGGCGTGCCATCACCACACTTTCCGTCCTTGCAGGCAGAATCACGTCTTCACTCAACAAGACTCGCACGGCTGCCTTCTCTGACGAATGAAAAGGAATTTCTTCATTGTCGATCTTCAGGACATCGTTCTTCATATCCAAATGGAACCCATACTTCTTTATCACGTCCATTCCCAGGATAACTTCTTCCGTGATGTCGGCTACCAGTACTTGATGGTCGAGTACTCCATTTCCCAAACCAATGGTTACTTTGACTTGTCCGTGAGTAGGTATTTCGTCGCCCGTCGCCGTTCGAAGTCGTACTGTTACTGGTGATGTCTTCTCGTTTTCCAATAACATGTCAGGACGAATGATGGTCTTCGTCGCTCCCGTGTCAACCAGTAACTGGACGCTTCTCCCATTGATCTTGCCATCGAGATAAATGCTATGCAATTGCTCTCTAGGCGATGCCATTTGGATTGTAACCTCCGGAGTTTGACTAGATGAGATTACTTTTTGTTTCTTTCGCTCGCCTCGTTCCAAATTTTCGAGGGCTCTTCTAGTCCTCTTCTTAGGTTTGGTACGATGCCGTCGTACATGGCCTATTTCATCGCAGTTCAAAGCTGTCACTCCTCTTTCCCGAAGTATTCGTCGCGCTATCTCCTCGATGCTTTCCAGTGTCTGCGCGGGTACTTCTGTAGCACAGCAGAGTCTATGACCACCTCGTTGCGATGCTTGTTTTGCTGCTTCAAACTCCAAAGCATGCACCAAAGCGTCATCCAATGTCTTCGGTCGAGCTAACCGGAGAGTCTGCTGTGTTTCGCTGTCTCGGAGGCCATCTACGAAAGTTTGAATAGCTAACTGCTCCAGGAAGGTATCCGGTGCTGTAGGATACGCAAGCCGTGTTAGTCTGGCGATGTCAGCCTCAAACTCTTGAAGACTTTCGGCAGCTTTTTGAACCCGACTTTTAATTTGAGCCTGGTATACTTGTTGAAGATGAGCATCCCCATATCTCATTTCTAATCGTGATATTAAGAGTTCGTAATTTTCTTGCAGGTGGTCCGGAACAGTTTGTAAAATTCCAAGCGCTTCTCCACGTAAGGACACTATTAAAGACGTCGCTTTCTGCTTGTTGCTCCAACCATTAGCAGTAGCTGCGGCTTCAAACTGCTTGTAGTAGGTTGACCATGGAACTTTACCATCAAAATTCGGAGGTACAACTTTGAACTTGTGAGTGCTTTCATCCCGGCGGTCAATTATTAAATCTTCACTCGTGACACTTCCTTCGCCATGGTAATTCATTTGCGCCATTCTTTCTTCAAGCAGTTGTATTCTTTCTCTCAATTTTTCTCTAGCTTGTCTTCTATGGTTCTTGATTTTTCATTTAATTTCTGTTCTAATTTGTCTTGTACTTCTTCTATTTTGTCATTCACAGATTCGCAAATTTCTTCTTTTAAGTCTAACATATCTGCTTGGGTTTCTTCTTGAACAACTTTAATTTGATTTTCTATTCTCGTTCGTATTTCTTCTTTTAAACTTCTAGAATTTTCCAACAACTTTTCTTCTATTTTTCTAGAATTTTCTTCCATTTTCTGAGAATGTTCGGAGAGTTTTTCTTCCATTTTTCTTGAATTTTCTTCAATTTTCTGTGAATTTTCGCCCATTTTTCTATTATTTTCTTCCATATTTTTATTCATCGATTCGAGAATTTCAAATAGTTTTGCATCCATTTTAACTGCTTGCAAACGCGTCACCGGCATAAATTTAAATATAACACGAATATAAAGTTTTTAAATACACTACTTTATAAACAAACACGCGTATCGTATCTCGAGCGATAATAAAATACTTAATGGTATTTACACTAATAAAAATCGCGAACAGCTTTATCTATTTACACGATTTCCACGGGTTTAAAACCGAACACCTGATACCAATTTGTAACGAATTTATTACTTAAAAACTAATTTATTTAAAACGATTAGATCTACGTTTACTTATTATAGAAATATGTACACTTTTAAATTAACCGAACTAATAAAATCTAATAATAAAAACACTTACACTATAATTTATGTATAACCGTTGTATAACACTTAAGATAAGATTAGATAACGTCCTCGGATTTGTTTACACTATAAGTCACGTTCACTCGATTCGGTATACACTGTTATTTATTTAAAACGCCGCGCGTGCTAGCGATACGTATTTATTTCAACTTGATAATCTTCTTAATACTGCAGGCTTTCACATTCCAGCAATAACTGACCTACGATTTCCATCTTCGGCTTTTATAGACATCAGCGAATTCTTCTCGATCGTTCCTCACTTTTCGTTATATTTTCTAGAAACTAGATAACAGTTCTAGAAGGCTCTTGCATTTGCAAGTAATTTCTCGGACGTTTCAATATGAAGTAATTGCCCTTAAAAACAACGGTTGTATAAAAATAAAAGTAAAATGCGAACTTGGTTTACACAATCAAATATAAAAATAACATTTAATAGTATCAAAACTTTAATATGTTAATAACGTAAGCAACAAGTGAAAACATATTAAATGTTTTGGAAATTAGTTTTTATAGTCACGCTAAAAATATTTTTAAGCGTTTAGACGTTTATGTATCTTGTCTCAAAAGAACGAAATAAATTATTGTACTACTATTTCCAAGAAGATACTGGTATGCATTTAATGATGAGTATGAATAATTATTAAGATTTTTAAGTTAAAGTTCGAAGTGAAATTATAATTTCTTTCAAAACTACTAAAATATTTTTTGACGTACAACGGTATTTTATTGGGTTTTTAAAGATTCGAATAAATTACGTACAAAATTACGACCAATTTATTGGTTTTTTATGTTTATGTCAGTATTTGGGAAGACTTTTAAAATGTTTTTGCTTGATTTACAATTATACAAGTCGACGAACTGAAGAGACTGAATTTTATGATCAACTACGGCCATCAAGTAAAGAAACGGGTTTCACCCAAAAACTTCATGTGCTAAGTTAAATGGCTTACGCAGGGCAATTTACGCCCCCGCCGTTTTGCCCGCGCCGTTTCGTACCTAGCAGTTTTGCCCCCCAACCGTTTCGCCTCCAAATTTGAGCTTTAGTTTATGTAGCTTCGGCTGTTTTCAGTTGCACCACGAGAAAGTAGCTAGTAGGACTTTTGCAACCGTTTTTTGTTTTTCTTTGGTTTTTTTAATTTTAATTTTTTTTTGTTTTTGTGTTTTGATTTATACTATATACTATAGAAAATACATAAAAAAAGAAATCTTTTCACATCTATATTCAACCGAAATAAATTCAAAGTTGTACGCAATCCCACGCAAGTAATCAATAACTTGGCGATTTTCAAAATCTTCTACGATTCTTTTCACACGAGCTGATATTGCGACATACTTTTTGTTTCTTAGATTTTGTGGTTTCCAGTAATCAGCTGTACTATTTCAAAGTTATGAATACCTTGCTGTTTCTGCAAACCTTCAATAAAAATAAAAATATTTGGAAATTGCAATGCACGTGTTTATTGAAAAACATTATTTGTGCGATGTATGTCGTTAATAGTGCGCTGATAGACATTCCAAAGCTGAATTTGAAAATTTGAAATTTGGCGTCTACGACGTAGTCTTCGAGGAAATCCTTTGCTTTCAATAATTTCGGCCAATGCATTGCTTACGTGATCTTCAAGTATAAAGGCCAAAGCAGAGCAAACTCCTTCTTTTTTCGTTCTTGAATGCGTGACAAGGTATCAGCAGCCACATTGTCTGATCAGGAAATGTGTCGGTTGTAAATTGGCTGACAAAATCCAAATGGCGGAATTGGCGAAGTCAACATTGATTGGTTTTAATTTAAAAACAAATGTGATATGCGTGTAATCAGTGTAGATAGTAAATAACTAACGTGACCATACGTCCTGCAATCCCTAGCGAGATCAAAAATGACCGGCTTTAGCAAATAGATCAAAGGATAATTTAATTTATAATTAATTTAGAACTCAACGTGAGTTAAAGCAATGTGTGACCACGGAACGGTGTGGCGCAGCGCCAGACGATAAGAGAGCAGTTCTCACTCAGCAAACACAAACACTATTTTGCTTTAGTTGAAACGTAGTAGTCTGCGGTTAGAATAAAATTGGACAGTTTGTGATTGTAACATACTTAACAAAGATGCCAAAACGCAAGTGTTCATTTAATATTACTTTGCAAACACAAATATCTATTTATAAAGCAAAGAGTGATAATACAGCAGACGTTACGTGTATAAAATGTCGCACTTATTTTAGCGTTGGACATGGTAGTGTCAGGATAATGAAAAACTTATTTTAATTAAAAGAACCGATTCGCCAACATAAAGATTTTGACATAGCTGAAACGGAAGGTGCGTAGGCGTTTCAGATGGTGCAAGAAAATCACAGTTTTTGCTAAAATGCCTGTGCCTCTCATTTAATTCAAACTTCAAATTCAAATTTAGGTGTGCTTATACAAAATCTCAAGCTATTGTAAATGTGTTGGCACAATTGAAAGAGCACTTTCGTGAAGCCCGCTGCGTGACTTTATTAACGGATGCTTCAAATCATGGTTTGATAAAGTTATTCCCAGTTTTGATTCGCTATTTTAACCATGCGAAGCACAGTGGGACGAATGACCAGCAAACGTGGACAAAATTATTTATCGATAGAAAAATATTTCTACAAGGTTGTAAATGATACAAATACGTTTTATATTGACTTTGTAAATAATTTTAATTAGAAATCTATAAGTTAAATGACGTTTAATCACTCTCGTCACTGTCTGACATCGTTTCGCTTGGCTCGTCAGAAACATCTTGTGACATAGCGGTCACTAAAACTTCCTCTTCTTCATTTGGAGGAGCAAAAAGCTGTAAAACTTCATGAGAAAGATTTTGTCTAAATTTCGGAGGCAACTTCCTCACAGATGTTATATAAGGATCCGACGAAACAAGTAACAAATTTAGTAAATCCTGATTGGTTGTTTCTCTCGAAGTTTTTCGAGTATGACTCTTTCTATAAAATTTTAAATCTTTATTGCGACATTCTTCGCTTCTTCGGACAGCTGTCCCATTGGCGGTAAGGCATGAGCAATAATATCAGAACCATGAATTAAAATCTTATGCATCGAAGCAGGCATGTAATACCACGGATATAAATCTACATATAATTTAGCTGTTTCGAATGCATAATTTTTAAAAGCTTCTCCATCTATAAGAAAAGTCGATGAAATGGCTTCCAATATTACTGAGCATCTTTTGATCAGCCCTTCATCAATTCCCGTAATTTTGGATGAGACTTCGAAGTTCTTAAAAAACCACCGAGCCGTGTTGCCATCGTTTGAAGTACCACTACCTCCAAGTTTTACGTGGTCAACTAACAGCCCTAATTGATTTTTGAAATCTTGCTGCAGCGTCTTTTTTCGATTTTCAAAAATTCTTTTTTCTTCGGGCGGTCTGACTTGCCACTTTTTAAATTCCATGCGATAGGAAATATGAATAAAACATTCAAAAAATCTTATCCACGCATGCAATGCTGACAAGCCAAAACGATACGCACTCTCATTTACGGTTCTTGCACTTACTGCCTCCGGGTCGCTCATTTTTGTAGGGGTTGCGTTGCAAATATAACACTTCTGCGCTGATGTTGTTGAAGTGACAGCATTACAAATTTTTCCATCCAACATTGTAAGTGCCATTTGCTCAGTCTTTTGTAAATTGTTAATTTGTTCTTGGATATTATCAATCTCCTGTGTTGATAATTCTGTCGTTTCTTTTTTGAAATGTAACCTAATTGGTCTACAATATCTCACTGAAGAAGGCCGTGGATTTTGCTACAAAATTATTTTATTTTTTGATTTTGACATAGAAGACAATTGAAGCGACACAAAAGAACTTATGAACATATCACTATCCCGAAAATTGTCTGTAGATTTTTGTTTATATTCACTGTGTTTAGTGCTTCCGTCACAACCCCATTTGGAAATCAGAACAAGTTCTTGTGAAATGTCATTAGCCATGGTTGTAAATACTTCCTCCTGCGACAATACAAGTCTTCTTATAGTTAAATCTAAAAGAGCTAGAAGTTGTACCTCCATTAGCGCTTCAGTAATTGTGATAGCTTCGTCTGCCTTTTTTGCAGCTTGTATTTTGTGGTAACTTGAACTCTAATTTTTATGTATTGACTCTTTGTCAATTTGGTATCTATGAATTAAGCCAGTGCTTCATCGGATGAATATGGCTTTATTTTTTTTTTCTTCCGCTTTTGTCCATGCCTCTCTTATTCTGGAAGTCCTACTTGGTGTTGTCTCAACTGCCTCGTAAATCAATTTAGCAGCGTCCTTTTGGCCAGCACTTCGCAAACTCATTTGAGCAGCATATGCTAGTTTTTTTTGCGTCTTTTTGAGCGGTCGCCCAATTCACTAAATAAAGTAGAAGGTCGGCCACTACTTGTTGATGGTAAGCTTTCATTCCACAACTTCATCAGCTATAGCTTCAGATGGCAATTCAAGTAGATCTTCATCCAGCCAATCTGAATTCCTATCTAGAAATATGCTTTCCGTGTTATAGAACTTTTTCCACCGTGTTTCTAATTTATTGCAAAATTGACGAATAGTTTTTTTAATATTTTCAATACCTTGTTCATCTTCGAAAGCACTAGTAATAGTATCCATGACATGTTTTCGTTTCACGGCAATGTTCTGACCTTTCTTTTCGAGCCATATTTGAAATAAATCTCTTCTAGTCTTTTGACGAACAACCCCTAAGGAAAAAAAAGATTTCTTTAGTCGTCCCTTTATACAAATTGCATTTTAAATTTTTATAATAGGTTTACAGAATTTAACAATGTTTTCAAGATAATATTATAAAATATGATGTTATACAGTTAATTTTAAATAAATCTTAAAATTTCCACCATTACATACACGTGAAAAAGTTTCCTGCATTGAAAATGAAGTTTAACGAAGAGCGCGCCGCGCTGCAGTGTAGGGATTAATAGGTCATAACTTTTAAACTTGAACATTTTTTAGGCAAATTTTTTTTAAACATCAATAAGAATAGTGTCCTTTATATTTTAAAAAAAGAAAGAGAGTGGGATATTGTGGGACTTTTTTTGTAGGTCAACTTAAAGTCGACAGTGTTAACTTATTTTACTGGAACTCGCAAATTATATAAATTCCTATATTTATATACAAAATATATATTTAAACACTATCACAATAACAAGTACTTACCTTGATTTAATTGATCCATGATGTTTTAAGCAAATAAAGTAAATGTAAAAGTCTTAGTACCACTTTAAAGCAGGGACACAACACTAGAGCGTGCAACTGAAGTCGATGAATACGAAACTTTGAGTACCTATAAAAGAACCATTTAAGGGTTTGGAACCCTTATTTATGAGTCATTGGGAAGCTGAAACATTCCTGTACGTATTACTCATATTTTAAGCCGCTTAGAAAAAAGTGAAAATTTCGCATTTTGTCTACAAATGCAGGTAGTTTGTCCCACTGTGCGAAGGTGTGAAAGTCATGGTTGTAGAGTTTCGAGAGCAGCTAGGTGAAACATTGGATATAATTGTCTATTATTTCAAGGAAATATTATTTTACAATAATTTATATAAGAAAATCGAAACATAGTTCACAACGCGATAAACACTGCAGCAGATTGTTTCCCTGTTGATTACGAATGCATTGTTGTGAAAATTTATTTATTTTTTTACATCTACAGTGTTGCAATAGAAACTTTGAAAGAGTTCTGTGATTCAAATGATACAGAGTATCACAAACTACTGCACTACAGTAAAACAAGGTGGCTTGCATTAATGCTTACGATTGAGAAAGATTTCAAAATGTCCCAGCATTTGAAAAGCTATTTTCTGAGCATCGAAAAATCGGTGCCGGAAAATTTCCCGACAACAATTCACCGACGGAAAGTTCCCCGACAACAATTCCCCGACAAACAATTCCCCGACAAACAATTCCCCGACAGGAAACTTCCCCGACAAACAATTAACCGAGAGGAAAATTCCCCGACAAATACATTTTAAACTAAACCTATATGTTTTCTTAATTTTTGCCATAGCTAAGACATAAAACTGAGGTAAATTGTAAAAATTGTAAAAATGCATTGTATTCAAAAATCTAAAATTGCTTTATTTTAACGAGAAAAAGGCTATTTAATGTAGGTAATTAAAATGCGATTTACTTATTTTAAGAATTTCACAGAAATTGATAAATAATCGATACCTAATCCAGCCTAGAATGAAAGTAATCACTTAATTGTAAGGTATTGTAATTATCTTGTTTACTGTAATTATTTCGATTTAATGACTTAGTTCTTCAAATTACGTATTTTAAAAACAGTAACTTTCTACGACTTGATTATTTCGAAAAGTTCGTCTGATCGTTAACATTGTAAAATGGCACTTGAATTTGTTCTTAGCGAAAAGGGGAAGCAAAAGTTATTGCATGATGGATATTTATATCAAAAAGACAAAGGAGTTGAAAAAATTTATTGGAAATGTGACTACTACTACAAAGTGAACTGCAATGCTCGAGTTACAACGTTTGGTAATAGTGTTATAAAAACAATTGGTGAACATAACCACACTGCCGATATTAGAGAAGTAGAAAAAACCAAATTTTGTAATAAGGTACGAGAAAACGCAAAGAGTACCCAATACGCTCCACATCTTGTTATCTCGACGGCATCTATTGGACTTAGCCAGCCTACTGCAGCCTGCTTACCAAAACTTTCCAGCATGAAGAGAACTATAAGAAATATCCGTTCAAAGGCAGAAGCTGCTCCGATTTTGCCACTCCATCGAAGAGACATAGTCTTTTCACAAGAATACACACTAACATACACTGGAGCACCGTTTTTGCTATACGATTCTGGGCCAGATGACGAAAGACTACTGATCTTTAGTACGGCAAGAAATATTACACTTTTATCTCAAACCGAACATTGGTATGCGGATGGAACATTTAAAACGGTGCCTCATTTGTTTCACCAACTATTCACACTACATGGGTTAAAAGAAAATATTTCGATTCCTTTGGTGTACGTGCTATTACCAGACAAAACAAAACAATCCTACATTCGTTTGCTGCAAAAGTTAAAAGAATTTATGCCTGGTGTGTCTCCAGCAACCATCCTCACAGATTTTGAAAGTGGCATGATAAGTGCTTTTGCCGAAGAATTTCCAGCTTCAAAGCATCGTGGATGTTTCTTCCATTTTTCCCAGTGCATCTTTAGAAAAATTAAGGCAGAAAGTCTACAGAACCAATACGAAACCGATGCGGAATTTGCATTAAAACTCAAATTCTTATCAGCGTTAGCATTAGTACCCACAGCAAATGTAATCGATGCGTTTGAAACTCTTTGTGAAGAAAATGTGTTACCCGAGAATGCCCAGCCGATTGTTGACTACTTCGAGGACACTTGGATTGGACGCCCACAAAGACGCCAACGTCGGCGCTCACCACAAATTCCTCTCGAAATGTGGAATTGTTATGAGACTGTAATAGAAGGACTTCCAAAAACTAACAATTCTATAAAAGGGTGGCATAGAGCATTTGAGACCCAAGTGTCTTCAGACCATCCTAATATATGGAAATTTATAAAAGCCTTGCAGCGAGAACAAAGCTTGCATGAGCTTCAGAATGAGCAGTACGTTGGAGGTCTAGAAGGCCCCCCGGCTCGTAAAAAGTACCGAGATATTGCTGAACGAATTGCCATCCTTGTAAGCAACTATGACCAGGAAAACCTTTACACTTATTTGCGTGGCATAGCTCACAATCTTACATACTAACAATAAAACAGCGAAAACAAAAAAAAAAGAAAACAAAATATAAAAAAAAAAAATATATAAAAGAAAAAAAATTAAAAAATATATGAAACCTAAAAAAATTAAAAAAAATAAAAAACCTTTAAACACGCCAGCATTATGCTGCTTGTCCTAAGCCAAGAAAAAGTGTGAAGGGAAGAAGATAAACAACTAAAAACACATTTTAATGTGACTGGCGGTAATTTGTCGGGGAATTTTCCTCTCGGTGAATTGTTTGTCGAGGAATTTTCCTGTCGGGAAAGTTTCTTGTCGGGGAATTGTTTGTCGGGGAATTGTTGTCGGGGAACTTTCCGTCGGTGAATTGTTGTCGGGGAATTTTCCTAGACCCTCGAAAAATACCCAAATATTTTACGAAGGTTTTTTAAAAAGCCTGAATCTGAATTAAGGTTAATTTTTTTGCATTACAACTTTTCTTCAAGCCGTATTAAAAATGTAACGGAATAGGGTCTGCATCATAAGGTGGTATTCAAAGAGAGTTTTCTTTTCCTTCCTCACATTGTCCGTAATTCATTTGTGAAACTACCAGAAACTAACGCTGCAGCGGCTGAGTTTTATAAGACAAGCAAACAATCCTTGAAGCAGTGGTGTTAATTCAACACAGAACTAGAAATGTTTAATTAAACAAAATTGACAAAAGTACCCGCGTAGAAAGAGGTACAGAATGTGATGGATTCGATGATCATGCAAAGATTTGTTAGCAGCAGTCAAGATACGGCAGTGTTCGACGAGTTTTCGCTTACTTCCAATTATGTCTTAGATAAGAAAATCACTAGCTGGAATGCTGAAAATGTTGTTTCTGAAAATGGGGTGAAATTATTCAACATTTCCAATCTCAACTTAACAAACGTTTGTATAATTATTGAATACATTATGTGTGTGCCTGGTAATAATGCACCTGTCAAACGTGTATTTTGTCTAATGAATAAAACAAGGACGAGTGACAAAATATCTTTAAGTGTCGTAGTATTAAAAGCTATTTTGATAACTACGACTAACTTATATTGTTTTGCAGGAGACGTGTTCCGACAAAAAAATATGTGGTCACGTTATAAACAACTGACCTTCAATCATGTGTCTCAAGTGTTTGACTGCAAGTTTGATAGCAAACAGCTCTTGATCATAAACTCCAAATCTTTGTTTGGCGGAACTCAGCTTCTGTAAAAATAGCTATTAGGACGTTGATTTTTGGGGTGAAAAAAATTCCAAATTCCACTTCTTCTTCTTGGAGTTGTTTAATGGCGCTTAAACGTCTACTGCCTTAGACAAGAATCGCTTAAAAATTTACCGTGGTTAAAAAGTTTGTTTACAGTGTCTGTACGTGCAAAGTCACGAATGACACTGACCTTTTCTAGTAGAGAATGCCGAAACTAAATAACCAAGAAAGTTAAGAATAAACTGCTCAAATATGTATTGACCAGAATTGATAACTACATTACAATTATTAAGACGATTGAATAAAGTTTCTAAGTGTTACATATAAGGTCAACGACGCGATGAGAGTGTCGTCAATGTATGTATAACAAAAATAGAAACCATAAAAAACGATAAATCTTTGAAATGTTTGTGCTGCATTTCGTAATCCAAATGTCATTAGAGTGAACTCGAAAAACCCAAAAGGTGTCGTGATGGTAAATCTTTTTAGCTACTGGCATTTAATTAAAAGCACAGTAGAATAACCAATCAATTGGTAGAATAAATTAACTGGGCGCACAATGATTGACTCAAATCTTGAATATGCCTTACCGTTTACCGGTCTAGGCAAATTCTTGCTTTAAAGGCACGATAGTTACTGCACGGTCTCCATTTGTTACCCTTTTTAAGTAGCATGTGCAAAAACGATGACAATGAACTCTCTGACGGACGTGCAATACCTAAATGCAACATAGTGTCAAAATGTCTTTCTGATAATTTTATCTTGTTTGAAGTGAAGTCTCCATGGTCTTTGTGCAACAAATGGACCAAAAGTGGTGACAATATGACGTTTGGTTGATTGATTGGCAACTGGAAATACTCCGTGTGGCCGACTTACTTCAGGCAAATGTTGCAAAAGTTTGTGGACAGGCGAGGTGATTGAAATAATCTTAATGCTGGAAATTTTACATTCAGTCACTTCTCTAGAAGTAAGATCTGTCTCTTAATTCAAAAGTTGACCATTTTTATATAAACTAAAAAGTCCATAACGTGTCAAAAAGTCAGTTTGAAACTATAGGCGACTGCGAATCTCCAAGGACATTGTCACTACACTACGGTATCCTTTTTTTAAATAAAAACATTTCCTACAAAACGATTATTCTTTTATGAGATTCAAATTAATCGCACTTGGAAATCGTTTATCGGGGACAATTTTATGGATTTAAAAAAAATTGGGAATCTATTAAAGTATTTAAAAAAATCCAGATTTTATAGTTTTCCTCTATCAGATATTTAAACCAATATTATCGATCGCAGGCCAGTCTATAAAAGCGGGACATTAAGGTGCAATCAATCAGTTTATTCGAAGCTTTAAAGATGTCTACTACGATGTCCGACAAAAACTCAGGTTGTGAGAAATCGATCACACAGGATTTATCTATAATGGAAAATTGCTTTGAGAAATAGAAATAAAATATTTCGACAAAAAGTTAGGCAACATTAACAAACTTTTATATCTTTCATGAAATATAATTTTATTGTAGAATTCAGTTTTCCACGGGTTGCATTCGTAATACAATTTTCCATTCTGGATAATTCCAGTTTTGTAGTTAGTACAGAAGCTGAGCCCGGAACAAACTCATTCATATTAATCGCACTTGGGAATTGTTTATCGGGGCCAGTATTATGGATTTAAAAAAAATTTTGCTGAAAAAATTAAAACAGCTTGGTGTTATAATTTTAAGGTGAAGTGAGTAGCAAAATCTTGCTAGCGAAAACAACGCTACAGATAAATTTTTTGAACAATTTAAAATGTAAAAAACCTGAGTTAATTGAAATATCCAAAGATTTTTTTCTAAACAACTTAGATTCAAAAATGAAACAGTTGTGTCCAAAATTCGTTTAAAAAGAAACAACTGAACTTATTTACCCAAGATAACAGACATTCTAAGAAGTTCTTATAAAGAGGAAACAACAGCATTAAAGTGCTCTGTCTGTTACCAACAGTAACAAATCTATTTTTTGTCACTATACAAGAATATAATTTTAATTTTATATGTAATTTTAGGGTAAATATTTCGTTTTTTAAGCCTTACTGGAACAATTAATTTAATTTCTATATGCTTTGTACTACTGTTTGCTATGTTTTGTAAATTTCTTTAACTTTTTTAAGGATTGCAGATACTGTTTTGTATGTTCCAATTAATTAATTTACTAAAATGCAACTTTTAATTTTGTGAGTGAAGTTTGCGAGGCAATCGATGTTTTTATAATGCGAATTTGTAGTATTTGCGAGATTACAAGTCAAATTTCAATCTTGAAAACAAAGATAATAGCACTTTTAGTGCTCGAAGTGTAATAAAATTGATTACTGTTAATGTAATTCATTCTTTTAGAACAAAAAATTGCTAGATTTATATTTGTAACACAAACTTTTAAAAACAATATTTACTGTTTTAAATTTTTGTTAAACAAAATGATCAATATTGAAATAATATCGATTTGCTATTTTCTATTAAAAAATTAAGTAACAACCAAAAGAATCAGTTTATCATCTCAATAAAAATCAATAATTTGCAATCAGCCCTAAATAATTTTATCAAAAAATTCTTTGGGGTGCAAATAAAAAATAGACGTTCTTCACTGTGAAATAAGAAAAAACCAACACAATCATTAAATTTAGTTAAATATGTGTAAAACAGTAAAATATTTTTTTGTGGCATTTGTACAAAACCTAAGAAATCTATTAAGATGAGTAAGTATAAATACTCCACGATGCTTTAGACAAGTTCATTGCTTCAATCAGTTAATAATTTACATAAATGTTATTTAACTTTAGAATAACAAGTGTAGTATTTACCACGCTATCAAAACTTTGTAAGCTGCTTATTTTTCGTCAATTGTTACATTGCAGAATTATAGCGCTTCTCTGCTAAAATTCGATAAAGCACAGCTGATTTATAAGCTGACAAGAAAATTTATTATTTATAATTATCAGTGTTTATACGTTTTTTTACGATTATTATTACTTTAGATCGATAAAATCAAATAACTATTTAAATTAATGCGACGTGGTTAACGCGTTTTAATATATAATTATGATTTATAATATTGTAATGCAATTAAAATTACTAATTTTTATTTTAATTTGTCATTTTAAACGTAATTATTTAAATTTATGTTTGTATATAATATTTCTATATAGATATACTTCAATTTAATTACTGTAATATAGGAATAATATTTGTCACAGCTAAACGGTTTAAATCTGATTTAAACACAAGAATTAAATTTATACAATACGGAAACAAAATATTATTTTTTAATTTATTTTATAAATGCTTGAATCAACGGTATTATTTAATTTTTGCTAAGAAAGTAACAATATGTATTTTAGCACAATCAATTTATGGCGTTTTTACAATGAAGTAGACCTTTTTCGATTAACTAACAAAAGTTGCTTACGTAGTTTTTTGTTTATTTTCTATAACTTATAACAATGAAATAACTTTCTTGTAATTGTTTTGTTATGCTTAAAAAAAAATTATAATAAATAGAACGGGTCAAAGTGAATCACACAGTTAATATAACATATTTTCAAGTAACTTTGAATTTTAAAGTGTTTTGGCGTCTGAGCAGAGCCACACATTGTCTTAGATTGTTAGCGATTGTAATATAGAAAATATTACTTCTGATTGCTCATCGTAGTTTATATGCATCTAATGATAGATTTTTATTATTAAAACTACATTTTTAGTTCATAATAAGATATAAAATATACTTCATTAACCGTATAGGTTATTCAACACTAGAAATTGTTGTGTCAAATACCTTCTCGTGATAATTATTACCACGTGTGAAATAATTAACCTAACTATAAAGTTGAAACAGTTTGAATAAAACGCTACTGAAATAATTGGTGCAACTATATTTCTTAACTTGTTTAGTATAGTTGTACAAACCGCATCACAGTATGTATTCCCAGTGCGGACAAGATAACTGTGCACTAGTTTTCTCTAGTTGTTATGTTTTTAGTTTAAAGAAATTATCAGTCATGAAAGTTATATTTATATATGTATAATTATGCATAAAGTAAACACTTGCAAAAATAGTGTATTTATTATTCGGACAATATACAAACAAACTATATTATCTCCATTATATTACATACACAATATTAGTGCTTTTAGAAATGTTACTGAGAAATTTTTCCATGGATGACAAATATACTTTTAACAAAAGGTAAGAATTGTCCAAGTTTGAGCTTTTGCAATTCTAGTGCATTTGACTACATAAAGAAATGTGTTACATTTAATGGTAGTTTGATAAACCATTTCCTACCTATGTTTCACATTGTAATCGTACTTCTAGTTTTATCAAAGCATGCAATAGAAACATAAGATTATACACTCTGTATGTTTCACACCAAAATCGTGTTGTGTATGAAAATCATAATTCATAAACCTTCTAAGCTGGCAGTAGTGGAGCACATGCTAGAAACAAGTCGTAGGTTTTGGCTAACGTTTCTAATAACTATCCACAAAAAATTAAGAAATTTATTTATTTAAAAATCCTATTAACATTAATCGAGATTCTAGATTTCCTCTATCAGATATTTAGAAACCAATTTTATCGATCGGAGGCCAGTCTATCAAAGCGGGAATTTAAGGTGCAATCAATCAAATTCAAAGCTCTGAAGATGTCTACTGCGATGTGCGACAAGAACTCAGGTTGTGAGAAATCGACCACACGGGATTTATCTACAATGAAAAATTCTAACACAAACGTAACCTGTGGAAACTTGAACTCTACTAAAACTTCGTTTGGTTTCTAAAAGCTTTGAAAAAAGGAGAAAGCTTTAATAAAAATTATTTTTGTTTAACGAAAAGCAACGTTAACATAAAGTTTTATATATATTTCATGAAATATAACTTTATTGTTACCCGAATATGCGCTATCCGTTTCATAATTTGTCTTAGTCATATTGTTTTTATCAATCAAGAACGATCCATTTAAAATAATTTTTTAGGGTTAATGCGATAATATTAACATGAACTCTAAAAGAATTATGATTCATGATGAAACTCTCTGTCTAAAACTATCAATTTGCTTGATAAAAAATTTATTACTAATTTTAATTTTATTTTTAAAGTCTATTGTTGTAAAATGTTTGACGTCTACATATTTTACTTTTCGAGAAAACTTTTACTCACAAACATCAGGAACCGGCATGGGTTCTCCGCTTTCACCGGTTGTTGGTGACATATTTATGGTGGATTTTGGGAAAAAAGCTTTATCCACATTTGATCTAAATCCCAAGTGCTGGTACAAATACGTTGATGACATCTTGGTCATTTGGTAACATGGTCTTTCTACGCTCAACGAGTTTCTATTACATTTAAACTCAATTCATCAAAATATTCGTTATAATATGAAATTAGAAAGGAGTCATTTTTGAACGTTTTAGTTAATCGAAATGATCAAATTATCACATTCAGTTTATCAAAAGTATACCCATACCGATGGATATTTAAATGGATTGTCTCATCATCATCGCCTTCCTCAGAAATTATCAGTAGGGAATTTTTTTGTCCACAGAGCTGTTTCCTTAAGTCAACCCCAAAATCTTCAAAAAAAAAGTTAAATCATCTAACCAAGGTGTTAGTCGCAAACAATCACACTAAAGAAAGTATGAAACAATCTAATACAAAGTTTACGTTTGCGAAACCAAGAGTAGCAGCGGAAAGGTTGGTACCTTATATCACCGTATAGGAAAAATGATGTCTAAATACAACATTGTAACTCGGTTTTCTACTCGTCCTAAATTGGGCCAATTCTTAAATTTTAGTGAAGTACGTTATTACTTTTCAATCTGACGGCGTTTATAACTTTTCTTGCTTTTGTGGTCGTGCATACATGGGAGAAACGGGTAGAAGCGTAGGAATTCGTATTAAGTATCATCAAAGAAATCTTAAACATTTTTTTAAATCACCGGCAGTGGAACACGTACTGGAAACAGGTTATCAAATTATGTTTGAACACACTAACATTTTGGCGAATGTTTCTAACAACTATCAGCAAAAAATCCTTTTAATGTTAACAGAGATTCTAGTTTTCCTTTACCGGAGATTTGGAAAGCTCAGCTTGTGTGATAACGACAACACAGGAATTATCCAGAATGGAAAATTGTATTATAAATAGAAGATTACCTCGAAAAGTTTTTTGAACATACAAAACGCTTTTAATAAGATTTTTTCAGCCTATTTAAGGATTGTCAAAAAAAGTTGTTTTATAAAAGTTATAATCATTATTCTAATATGTGGAAAGTTTAAATCAGAATATGACAGAAAAAGAAACAGTAAACCCTGACTAGTGTTGAGGCATGACTGATCACATAATTAAGCCAATTAAATTAATTACTTCGATTAAACCGCGAACTAAAAGGACGAATTAAAACTGCAAAAACTGTTTATCAAATCCGTTGACCAAAGTTTAATTCACGGATTGTAGACTGCAAGCTCGCAATTCAATCACAACGAGGGAACTGCATATGCATTTGTAACTAGGAAAGCCATGCGATGAAAATAGCACACAGTAAAAATTATTTGGAACTTAGACATGATTCAGCTTTATAAAATACAGGTAGATAGATAAAGCGAGTTTGTCATTTATTACTTACGTGAAAATTTTCAACTCTTTGCGCTATTTTATATTATTTTTATGCTTGTACTTGTTCTTTCGCTGCTATTACACAAGGTGATCTTTCTCGTTCATGGTCTTCATAGGTAGGAAAAGCACTTGTCTTGAAGTCTTTGCACACACGCCTAAATAAAGTTTATCCAAGATCCAAGCTGATTATTGAACTGAGTTCTAAGAAATTTGAATTTGAAATGTATACTTCTTACATTGCAATTTTTTTTGTTTATTTAGCTGAAGTCTTATTTTGGTTACAACCGCAGATAAACGTTATCGAGAACACAAAATACATAGTGCGAAGTTAGGTCAGCGTCAACAACAAAAGTACCGAATTAGAATTGGCTAGATTAGTGGCCGCAACAGAAAATATAAAAGACAAGCAGGCAGCTCTTGCAAGTGTATCTTCTAATATTAAAATACGCTGCCGGGCTAGCGTTGCTGATAATGTGCCATTTTGAAAATAAAATTTTCTTCCTTGTTGTTTCATTATTCATTGTTTTATTTGTTCGTTTGTTTTTCTTGTTTGTCATGTTTAGTGGCAGCAAGCCTACTTTTTTTTAAATAATTGTTGCAGTTTGTTAAAATTTATCTTGTAATTTAATTTGAATGAAACCTTTGTTATGTTATGGTAGATCGTTTAAGGACTTTATAAATGTTTTATTTTCAAAAATCGATTTAGTGGTTTTCAGATTATTTTGTTTTGAAATTTGTAGATCGGCCGCCGTTTTGTTATTTGATACAATAGAAAATAATTGTAGAAATGTTTTAGAAAATGCTGAAAATTTTTGGTATTTTTCAAATATTCTTTGAAATAAGAGAGTAATCGCGATTTTTCAAACAACAAAAAAACGCCAATAACTATGAACTGAAGCTCCAAATCACAAAATTTAAACAAAAAAAGTTGTTTGTTTCAATGAGTTCGAACTGCCGTTTTCGGGTAGTACAACTTAATATTAACACGCTGTATATATAATAACATTTGAAATTATTTTATGTGGTTATTTGTCATACACTAATATTTTTATGTCTCTTTATTTTTCACCGTATGTCATAAATGTAAAATCATTTTGCAGATTCAATCTAATAGTTGATTTTAAATGTCCGTTGCAATAGAATTTTTTTTTGTATATTAAATTATGATAAAATTTGAGTATTATGTTAAAAAAAGAAAATTGATAAAAATATAATTGAAGTTATCGGAAATTATACTTTACAAAATGTTCACTTTGAAAAAATGAAATAACGTTCTACCCTGGGTAAATATATGCTGATTCTTCAAATATATTTTTTAATAAAAGTTTATACAAGTAAACGAAAAAAAAATTATAGAATTCATTAAACCTAAAATATCTTCATAAACAAATTTACATGATGCGACTTCATCGATTCTAAACATTTTCAATAATGATCGCATAAATTAGAAATTTAAAATAACCCTCAAGAATATAAATATGAAGAGTTTCAGTATAAGATCGGTCAACAACCTGTGACTACCTCGTAAGAAAAACTAATTCGCCGGTCATATTAATAACAATCTGTTTAAAAAATAATATTGCATAACCGTTATATTTAGAAAAAAGTAGTTTTTTAATGGCACAGGATGAAAAAAATTTGCAAATGTACCTTAATATATTCAAACAAATGATGACATTTAAGTGGAAGTTAAATCTAAAACAGTATGTTTGAGATTAAGTATAAAGCGCTTGGAGATGGAAGTATCAGAGGTGCTAAAACGGTCTTTAGATACATAACTTGACTTATTTTTAATAATCGATAAAAAAAATTACAAAATACTGCACATTTTATGATACAAATATGTATATAATTTGGAAAGGTGTAATTAATAAATCAATAGTAATGCAAAAGAATGGTTCGACCTTTTTTAGTCTACCCGATGTTAATATTTTTTAATAAACAACGGGGTAATTTCAGCATTCACTGTTAAAATATCAAAATTAATATTGATTTCCTATAAAACATGATGCCAAAAAAAATTTCAATTTGAAATGTTTTGAGATACTGTGCTGGCTACAGACTACAAAATCATTTACTCGATAGATTGAACTACTAGACTGACTAAAAAGTAACGAATGCTTTAAGTAAACGATTGAAAACAATCCCACTGCATCGCAAAGTATCTCTTAAAAATTCAAATATTTCTATAATCTTATGAATAAGCGAATGGCTTTTTGCAGAAATAATACAATTGTTTATTTTGGAAATCTAAGCCAAATTAAAAAAAAAATATGTAATTTTTAGACTGAAGTGTGAATTGTAATATGAAGAATCTAGTGAGCGAAGTTTGTTTTTGCTTTTTTTAAACGAATGACAGTTAAATTTAAAGAAATTAAATATTACAGTCCTGGAAGTAAAGTCCTGTATTCACTGATCTTTATAATAAACTGATATTGACGCATTTAGAAAAATCATCAGCGCAACTCATTACTGAGACAGGAACTAAAATGTAACGCTAACCATACTTTTTTGTGACAGTTTAATTGTCAGTGCAGTTGTCATAAATATTAATATTTTTGGAGAATATTTTCTAAATAGATTAATATGTTTAAAAATTGTTTGGACGCATCAATAGTAGCTTGTGCTTTGGATTCTTATTTCAATATGTATACTTCTGTTATGTTCTTTAATTTTCTTGATTTCTTCGCAATTCCGTCATGCGCTCGATCGTTAAATCTACGAGTGGGTTAAGCATGTGTGATTAATTCTTAAGCAAGTTAAAATGACTATTTAACTGTGTTGTTTTTTGTATGATCTTATTGAAACTAATTAAAATTTGATTAAAGTCAAAAATTTCACACAATTTTATACAGTTTTATTTAATTCCCTAAATTTTTAAGCAATTTCATAAAACTTTTTAAATTATTTGCCTTCAACAAAATGGATTATAAAGTTTTTTTTGTTTTGAAAAATAGCGGTACTGTTGTAAAGTATCTAGTCTCAGTATTGTGTGTCTTCTACGCCGTCTAATCCCATATTCAAATTTTTTTTCATAAGTATTAGCTATCCATATTATTATAGAAATCAGTGCCTGTATTACAAAAAAGAAAACAAAATATTATCGAAAGAAAATTTTCTCAGAATAGCGACAAAGCAAATCTTGAATCTTTGAATTTTGATTCTGGAAGCAGCACCAGAGTAGAATACTGAAAAGTGATCATAATCATTGCAAATATTTAATGCGTTTGACTAGATGGCTCAAATAAGTTCTTCAATGAAAAGAAATAGAACGTACTACTGCATATTTACAAGTAAAAAACATTGATACTGGCAATACTGAAATTCTATTTAATCACATTGTATATCTTAAAGATTATATTAAAAAAAATAATATCAATCCAAACTGCAAAACAATGATAAAATTGAGTGCGGAAGAGAAATTTGGTTTTTAGCATTTCTCGGAGTGTACAATTTGTAGACAATGCTGTATAATGCTCAAACAATAGTCAGTCGTTATATGTACATCTACCCTGATACTGTGCCTCTATCTTCAAATTTTGAAAGAATTGCTCAATTCAACACAGGATATGTAAACAAAGTATGGAATAATACACTAATGATCGTTTCTACGCATAATACCAACCCCTACAATATTTACTTTACTACGTTAATGGTTTTCGATAAAAAGCACGAATGCTTTCTATTAAAATTTCTTTGGGCTATTGTAGGTACAAAACCAAAATTTTTGTGTGTTGTGCATAAAGCAATATCTTTTAGAGCTATGACCTAAAAAATTTTTATCTGACGATGCTATACATTTTATAATGCTTTTGTAAAAGTGTAAGATTGCAGGCCAAATAAGATATTGTGTAATTAGTATGTAACAACATTTTAGTGAAAATTTGACAAAAATAAAAAATAGTTTAGAGAAACGAAAGAAAAAACATTATGTTGCTGATAAACGAGCTGGAAATTATTTTCTAAGCGACCTACTCAATGGACTCATTGGTACCGTGAAAAATTTAAACGGAACACTATTATGTCTTTGGAAAAGTAGCACCAAGAACTTAAACATAATAGTTCAGTTCATTGCAAATTTCAAGATTTGACTTCAACATTAACAATGTACTTCAATGTCTTATAACGAAATTTATGCGACGTGTGGTCAGCATCTCTAAAAAATGCCCTCTTCTCTTACTGAATTACGCAGATGGCATGAATTGGTAGAACGGTTTATGACATGTTCAAATATTTTTAAAGAAGAACCAGGTTTAAATGGTTGGTTGTTTTTTACGTATCCCCAAAGAAAAAAATCTAAAAGGCTAATCAGGCGAACAGGATGGCCACTCAATCTTTCCTCCTCTCCCAATCCATCTGTTCGGAAAAACGTTATCCAGATATTGACGAACGTTTGAACCAAAATGCGATAGGGTGCCATCTTGCTGGAACCAAATGCTATCATTGGGAAGGTGCTCGTTGTTTTCACGTGGATAGATCACAGCACAAGCAGATATAATTTAATTGTGTAATAGCTGCAAATATAGAACCAAAGTTAAATTTCCATCGATGAAAAAGAATGCTAACCCAAACGTTAATCTTTTGGGGATACTGCATATGGTGTTCCAACAACCAATGAGAATTTTCCGATGGGCAGTATCTGCAGTCTGTTTACTTCAACGTTAAACGTAGCTTCGTCAGAGAAAAGAATATTGTTAACAAAATTTTCGTTATTATTGCAAATATTTAACATTTCTTCACCAAATTGTAGTCTTCTATCAAAATAACCTTCCGTCAACTCGTGTACAAGATGTACCTTCTAAGGTTTATACTTTTCACTTTTCAAAATTGAAACAGTCGATGACTGTGAAATATTGAAATTGGCCACTAACCGATTGGTAGATAAGTGAGGATCTTCATACACAGTGTAACCATCGTTTGATTTTGTGTGATTTCTTTTGCAAAAGACCCGGTGTTTGAGTTGGTTTTATTTGTTTCGTGTACTTTGAGATCGTTTGAGTAATATCACGTTAATTTAATAAAGTTATTCCACGTTTTTAAACGCATCTTTCTCAATCAAATTAGTAAAAAAAATTTGTATTCAATTAATTCGAGATTCTACGCTGCTTAAACATCCGTATTCTGCATTTACGTAGATCTGGCATATTATTTGTCTTAGTAGAATTCCTAATTGTGATGTTTTATGAGATGTAGTAATTTTATATTTTAACAGAGCTGGTTTATCTTAAGTTTGTATAAAAGTTCATTGTATTAAGTACGTTCTTAGTGCATTTGCACTTATGTCTTTTAGGTTGAATTTTATTATATTTAATTTGGAGTCTACCTTATAATTTATTACTTCCGATAAACAGTTATATTATTCGGTTTCAACAAGTTAATCTTTAAGAGTGTAATTGAATCTTTTGGTTTGGATATTTTTGTTCAGTTAACGTTGCATTTTGTGCTATGAGAAAGGAAGTCTTCGAACACTGTTATTGCGTGTCAATTAAATCTGTTAGCATCTTCTCTCCACGTCTTTGTTTTATTGTTTTCTTTCATAAAGATTTCCGTCACAGCTGTTTATGGAGTTGGTAGTGCACTAAGTTTATAAATATAGGTGATTTTGGTTTTGGGGTAAATGGTTTACAAGTTTGTCAATTATTCAAACACATTAAGATGTAGTCTGGGTTTTAGGGTGAATCAGCCTTTAAGAATTGGAGGTATCCGTAGAAGTAATTCAGAAAACAGTGAATTTTTAGTTCTGTTGGTGGAAATTTGTTTCTCCTGCTTCGTATAATTTATTTTTACGTAATGTAGAATCGTGTGTTAAGTTGTGCAACACGGTTCAACTTTCGCCTTAGGCCAATTTATCGAGAATCTTCCGACGGAATCTTGTCAATTGGTGGTACCTTGCCGATTTTCTTGCTTACAACATCTGGCAACTTTTCGAGCAACCAGAAGCCCCTTCCTGGATCTACTTTAACGAAATTTAAGGTATTTATTTATTCCCATTTTAACTAAATTAGTGAACGTTATACCGCGATTTGATAACTTTAAAAGCTTTCGTTTTAAGCAGAATAAAAATACAAATCATTACGTGCTACCGATTTTATCGATTATTATATGATACTTGTTATTTGTGTTATTTTTAAAGACGAGATGTAAGAAATTTTTAAATTGTGTTTTATCGACGTTAAACCTAAAAATTTATTAATTCCGTACTATAGTATTAAGATTATCCATTTTGTGTTGAAAAGTTACGGAATTTATTTGATTTTGTAATTATGTATTATCTTTTAATGCGAACACGGCCGTGTGATTTATAAGTTATTACAGTTAATTTTGTTGCGTTGCGTTTACTCAATTACTTACTCAATTCACTTTAATTTAACTTCTTACTATTTTTGATTTTATTTTATTTTGTTTTGTTTTGTTTGTTAAATCAATGTTAAATAGTAACTAGTAGTAATTGTTATAGTTTATTCTGTCGACCCTTGCGTTATGTAATTACATCATTTAAAATTTAAGTGTGATACACTGTGATAAGCTAAGTTCGTTTAGAGTGTATCCAACAGAAGCGGGCTTGTGGTTGGCAAGGGCCAGAATCCCTTTTGAGCTATACACCTTCCTGACGCCCTTTTGATTTTGACTTTTGTTTTGTTTTCCAAACAGTCACGGAGTTTTGAGAATAATCCACACCCTTCTTCACTAAGCGCTGACAAATATCTCGCTTATGTTACTTTTATACAGGTAATCTCCGTAATAACGTAAATAATACACATTTGTGTATGTCTTTTATTTCATTTAGAACATTTAATTCTGCTATCTGATTGCGAATCTGATAAAATCTGTTTCGAGCTTTCACAAAACCTTTTTTGAATGCATAGTTTTGTTTGGATTTATTTTGTAACTGACAGTTCAAATTTTCAGGTGAAATTTTTTTTATAGTTGTTGAAAGTGCTAAAAACGTCCTTATAATTTTTTTGTCGTGTTTTTTTAATTTTGTTTTTAAATTTTTTTCAGTAAACTTTTGTACACGTTTGTGTACATTGTAAAGCAGCGGTCGCACATACCAGGTAAACATAACCTTAATTTCTGTGATTGTTAATATTGTTTTTTAATATTTTATAATAATAATTTCATTGTTTTTAGGAACAAAGTTCTATAACAATATTTTATAGGTAATAGACAATTTAAATGTCGAGAAAGAGACCACTTACCGAACAAGAACTGTTAGAATAGAAAAGGGCCTGATGGTTGGAAAAGATTTTCTGCTAGAAATGAAGATATTGTAGCCGTCGTTGATGAGATTACTGAAGTAGTAAACTGAAGTGATGAGTTACTTGGACCATCTACGTCCATCCAAGCCAGACCCCAGAGCTCTGCTCAGTCATTCAAAGAAATAGTGAGTCATTTTTTTGATAACAATGAATTGACCAAAAAAGAATATTACTCCTCCAATACAATTTTATGTATAGAGACCGTTTGAAAATGTCATTTTTTATAAGATATTTTGCACAAAATTTATTTCAAGATATGACTTATTTTACTAATTTATACGCCGTACAAAATCAGGTTACGTTTGCACCTACAAATGTTTCTGAAATCAAGCAGTTTGTAGGCATGCACATTATAATGGAGAATAAACATTACCCTCGTATTAAGAATTATTGAGAGCCAAAACTTTACATTCCTCTTGTGGCCAATACAATGCAATTCTATAAATTACGACAGAACCTTAATTTTGTAAATGTCACAAATAAGCCAGACAACTCAGACAGTTTTTGGAAAATTTGCCCATTTTACAACTGTAACGTGCACATTTTTTCGATTGATTACGTCTGATCTTAATTAACATTTTTGTGTTTACTGTTAATATAAATTCTTTTGCGCAATGCATTTTACGCACTGCACATGCGTTATGAGTCCTTCTTCTTAAGTCGTCAACCATCTTGGGTGCGTTTGTCAACGCGTGAGGACGTGTTCGTCCTGCACAGCGTGCAGAAAATGTCTACATGTTAAATTTGTACGGTGGAATTCTGCGTTCGTCGTATGTAATAATATCCGCTTTCGTTCGTTTAAATTTACGCTTTCGTTTGTTAAAGAAACCCGTAATCTAAAAGGGGTAAGTGATTCCTTTGTTCCTTACACGTGGTGTGTAACCTTTCAATTTTGCGTTTTAGTTTTTTAAACTATGGGTTACGATATACGCTGGTGGATACGTTCAATTTGATTTGTTTGGATACATACAATTTCGATGGTTTTACGTTACGTTTATTTGAATACGAATATTACGATATATGTACGATACGATTATGGAAAATTTCTGATACGTACGTTTTCCCAATACGTTTATGAAGTTATGGTTGATCATCGATTTAATTTCTTTTTTTTCTGTACGTACGAACTGGAAGTTTTTTTACTATGGGTTACGATATACGACTACGTTTCTGATTTATTCGATGCTTTTCGATTTGTGTACGTATGAATTCGTTTATGGTTACGAAAATTTGGTTTGGATACGTACGCCTTTTTACGATTTTGAGGTATGAAATGTGAAATTACGATATGGTTTACGCAGCACGTTTGATGTTAGTCACAACGTCGCTTTTACGAAGAATTTCCGTTATGAATTAGGATTTTCATTAGTGAAAATCGATAATTATTCATGGTTACGTCTGATGGAATTTGATTTGTATGTTTCGAATGAAAATTATCATACGTTACGTTTGTTTACAATGTTCTGGTTATTGGATCTGTACGGATATTAGATCAAATCAGAATAAATACGAAAAATATGGAAGTTAATTATGCATTTCAAGAATTTTGTAATGTTGCATGAATCAGATGAGAAACGCGTAAATCAATTAAGTCACGTGATGGCCACGCCCAATGCGCGAAGTTACAAGCAAGCAAGTGATATTAACCTAACCTTCAATAACACGTATGTAAATAACTTAAGTATTCGTTTTAAGATTTATTTGTTTTGTTGGTTTCAATATTTAACCGTTATAAATTTAATATAAAAAATATTGTGGCGTCCAAATTATGTTTCAAATTATATTTTAAATTATACGTCAAATTAGAATTGTAAATATGAGTGTACGATAAGAATTCCCAGACCTGGTTATAATTTGAATAAGACTCATTGCTCTAATTTATTGTTTGTGTGTTTATACGTAATAAAGTCGTAAGAGCTAGTACGGTGCATTATTTAATTATTAATTAATAGTTATTTTATTATTAAGTTTATTCGTTATACAATAGAATAAGAGCAAAATGTTTGCCTGTCCCAATTGAAAGTTGCATATCAATAAATGTACCGATGGTTCTGAAAACAGTACGTTCTTGGCAAGCCCTGTATTTGGGGAATTAAGATTTTTGCTCTTTGTGGTAGCAGCGGAATCCATTATGATTTTATAATTTACCAGAGGTCTACCACTGAGTTGGTACAAGAGCAGTTGCAGGTTTTTGGTTTCGGGGGTTCCATAGTCCTGAAATTGGCGAAAAAAATTACAGAACAAAGTCTACAAATATATTTCGAAAATTACTTTTTGAACTACAATTTGCTACAGTTTTCACGACAAAAGTATATCTGGGTCACGTGCACGTGTGAATAAATTTAAAATTCAATCGTTTACACCAAGGATATGAAGAAGAAGGGTAGAGGCACCATGGAACAGTTGATTAACGAAGATGGAGAAGTTGTCCTTACATAATGGATTCACAATAATTTACTTATCATGGCATGTAACTATATGGGTATTGGCAGCACAAGTGAAACAAAGCTTCTCATGAATTCATTGAAGTAATGCGTCCTGAAGTAATTAGACAATACAATGCCCACATATAAGAGGTTGATAAGCTAGATTTTTTGTTTAATATTTATAGGGCATTTATAAGGTCCAGAAAATGGACGCAATAGATCTGGCGTGTGTAAACAGTTGGCTGGAATACAAGTCTCATGCAAAAGAGTTAGATCTACCCAAAAATTCCGTTATGGACCTTATAAACTTTAGAGCATACATTGGGGAGGTTCTTATAAGGTGCAATGAAACGCCCACTTTGTTAAAAAAGAAAGGACGCCCGTTCTCATCACCAACTCCGCAATCTCTAATACCGACAACCCCTACAGAAGAATATTGTCTATTGTTGGTATTTTTACCATTTAACCTTTCTCCTACCGCGTCATTTTTCAGCTTTAACCAACCGCGTGGGGTAGAAACGTACCCCACGTCTTATTTTGCTAACTATCAAAACAGAAATTTATACAACTGTTTGGAATGGCATTGCAAAAGTTTAAAGGTAAAATTCAAGCAGATTATGGTAGAAAAGATCGTAGAAATAGTGTGTAAGTGTTAATGTTTATTTGCAATTCTTACAAAATAATTGTTTATCTGAATATTCGGTACATACAAATTTTTTTACATTGAGTGCATGATTTCCGGTCTCTTATTCTACTACATAAATGATACCTACCACTAGTGGATGTACTGGGCGTTTCAGTTGGCTTGTATTGCTGGACGTTTAGAACTACATGTTCTATGCACTGTTTGACGAATGCCGACAACCTTGTGCCAGTTACATACCTTTGGACTGTATATTCCTTTACCAAACCTCTGTCTAGCGAAAGAAGAAATTTTCTACGAGCATCAATCTCCCCCGTTTTTGATGGATACTTTATCTGCCACAATAGAAACGCATTTATGGCACAAATATCTAAAAGATGTCCAAAAATAACCATCGGCTTTGCCATTTTGTCGGTGGTATCCACAGCTCCTTTCGTATTATTATATTGTAGGATAATATCCGGTTTGTTCTTTGACTCTTCTCCAGATACTGAATCATCACAATGTTCACTGGACAAAAGAATAACTGCTTTATTTTTATCTCGGACATATGACACCAGCGTGTAAAGTTTGGTAAATCCAAACATGCTTGAATGTATTGGTTTATACGGTTTTGGAAGAAATTCATTTGGAATATAAGCTTTATTTGATCTGAGGGTACCACAAAGCCCTAATTTTTTTGTAGAAATTTCTGAGCCAGTGATAAGCTTGTAAAAAAATTATCTGTTGTTATCTCATGTCTAGGCTGTAAGTGTTCTACTAGATCAAGGACAACTCTTTCGTCTTGATTTTTTTCAAGTTTGTTTCCAGTTTTTCTTAAATAGACCTGCATATTGACAGTGTATGCGTTTGCAGCATCTGCAAGGGCCCATATTTTAATTCCATATTTATCGGGTTTATTTTTCATATAAACCCGAAACGAACAACGACCTCGAAACCTAACTAGTTGTCATCAACAGTTAGATGGGCTCCACGATTGTAAGCTCTCTTACAGTACTTTACCAATAATTCAAATATGGATCTGATTGGGGCGAGTTTATCATTTTTCTTTCTTTCATCCCTTGTTGTAAAGTCGTCAAACCGAATAAAGACTGTCAAAGTTTGAAATCGTGTGTGAGACATTAGTCCTGGTGCTATTGGACGAACATATGCTGTATCTGTACCCCACAACATATCTACGGGTTCGTGTGAACCTTGTAGAGCTCCTAGAATTTACTTGCATAATATTGAAATTTCATATTTTATTAGTTTACTTACAGAAATCACTAATCCTACATGCACCCGAATCTCTATTGAATTTGTGGCCTTCCAAAACCGAATTTTTGGAGGTTTCTTATCGTTTTACAGCTTCGTGAACTGTTCAGGTTTCTTGTTTGTCTCTATAACTATGATATCGTTCAATTCGTCGGAAAAAAATAATCTAAATGCTTCTGTTTCCGTTGTAAATTGTGAACCATACTGGATTAATCCTAGCGGTGTTTTTTATTACCCTTCTGTGAGATTGTTTTTTGACAGAAAACTTATTCCATACTGTCCCATCCTTGGGCTGATAAATTACATTAGTTCCAGTAAAACTTACGCTAGTGGCATTTTCTTCTTCGATGTCCAAAAGGTCGTCAATTTCAGGTATTACGAGTATTTCAGTTTCGTCATCACTAAATTCCTCAACTGCATTTACATTTTCCAATTCTTCATTAATATTTACATCATCGTCGTTATATAAAAACATTCGTAGTTCATCATATTGTTAGGATCGCGCACTTTTATCAACATATCCCGCTTTTGAGACCACATACTTCTAATTTGTGACGCAACTGAACTGAAACTAGTCTTTACACGCAAATTTCTGCTTTGCGCATATACATTTGATTACGCGAGCTTGCAAAATTAAAAATTTTGACACACTAAAACTACCGTGTGGGGTACATGTGCACCCCACAATACTTTTGAGCTGTAAAATGTATCTAAAATTAGTAAACCTAAAAATATTTATAGAAACATAATCAACTAGGATGAATTAACAATGTCTTAGAATAAAACCCGCCAAAAAAATGTATTACGCAAACACGAAATATTGCATGTGGGGTGCATTTGTAGAATTTTGTACCCCACGCGGTAGGAGGAACGTTAAATAAAAACTTTCCTAATTTGTGCCTTGCCAAAAAATAAGTCGAATAGGACCATTTGTTCTCGATTTACTAAAGAAAACGTGTATTTAAGCATTATGTAACTATAATTTACTCGCTATACTGGATCTTTCATTTAATATTAACGCTTTAGTTCATAGTATTAGCACATCCAAAAATTCAACAATTTCCAACAGTTTGTTTTCTTAAATATAATCACAAGTTTTGAGTTTATTAAGTCCCGCTTACAAAGATTAAACATTATTTTATTTACACAACGTGGTTTTCATGCAAAATAATAAGTTTTTTGTTGCTTTTAACAATTATGTTGTCATCAGAATTTAAATAAACAAATTTGTATAGTGAAAATTAGTTATCGTTTTTTATTACTTATATTAATGTTATAACTTAAAATTAATCCGTACTAGTTATGATTGAAAATTTTTAATATAATTACCAATGGGAAACTAAAAACATAACATCTTGAATATTAAATTTAATTTGTAACATAATAATCACATTTTTTTTCAAAACCAAAACACCATTTAATTGTTATAATTGCAAACGGATTTGAAAAATACTTGCGATTACGTAAGAGCTAACTACAGTAATTACCGTTAAAAACCTAAACAACATAATTATACTGTTTTAACTTCAATAGCTTTACGCTTATGCTAACAACTTATCGGTGTAATTTGCTTTAAAAATGCATAACTGTAATGAAGTACAATAACAATGTTTGTTACATGCATCAGTATTCGTGCTCTTTCTTAAAGGAGTGGTCAATAAATTACATTGTTTCTGAAAAAAGAAATGTACGTGGAATTTTAATTAAATTCTTTAATATTTCTAAAAGCAAAGCAAATTTTTTTTAAAATAAAATAGCGTGCTCTGTGCCTATATCTACGATTATGGCTGCAGTTAATTTTTTGATGCTTGTTAAATTTTAAATCGATACAGTTCTTAGTACAATTTAGTTTTACTCCTACAAATCGCGTTAGTTATAGTTGTAAACCTTGTAAACGGAATTGCATGATTTGTAGGCATAACACAATATCTTGGATTTAATTATATTTGCGCAGCGCGTTATCTTTTAATAAAACTAAAATACAGTTCTAAAGTAAACAACGAAATTGTACTTACATTAATTTACAAGAGTAGATAGGGTCCAATCTGTAACAAAACATATAATGCTTAGTAAAAAGTAAAACTTTTTTGCTTGAATAGGTTGTTGTTACAAAAACATTTTAAATGGACTACGTATGATACACCAATTTTTTTAAATGCATTTTTTCTGTTTCTAGCGAAAATAATCTTCTTTTGTAGTAAATTGCACTTTTCTATAACCAACTTGTTGAATATGCATATCTTATAAATTCTTCGGTTTACCCAGTAGTATTAAATGTCATTAACTGTGATTTCTAATTGTTATTGGCATGATTTATGGTTTACAAGCTTTTTTATATAATTTATTAAGTAATATATATAACTATATTATTTATACTTATGTAAAACACAAAAAATATTATTGGACACCCTGTACAACGACATTTGGTTACCTACATTTCATATGAAAATGTTGCCTTGTTTCAGATTTTTATTTATTTAAGTGCAGAGCTGCATAAGAAACATTTTACACTAAAAAATGTCAAGAAATAGAGACGCTACCAGCCAAACATGATCATCAAAAATTGGAGACATGGCAGGCGTTCATTGATGAACAGTTAAATTATTTGTTTTAATTGTCCTTGAAAAACTTTAATTCAAAAGATTGCATTATTAATTATGTAGATAATAGTTCATAACAATGTTAACGCAGGAATGCACAATTCAGCATAGGTTAATATAACACATTAAACTCAGCATTTTTTTTCAATATAATACATAGTAATTGAAATATCAGGAATGTAAACTGTATAAATACTCAACTTTAATAATAAAATCATCATTCAACGTAAAACTTGTTTGGTTACTGACACTTATCCTAGAATCTGGATTGTTCAAATATTGATTACCGGGGTAAGTGTCGAACCATTTAAGTACGGGCAACCACCGTTCTTTACATTTGGTCCTTTGAGCCAAATCATAAAATTATCATTCAACGTAACACTTGTTTGATTACTGACACTTGCCTCAGAATCTGGTATTATTCAAATATTGATTACTGGGGTAAATATCGAACCATTAAGTACGGACCACTACCGTGCTTAACGTATGATCCTTTGAACCTAAACTAAACGAAGCGGTCCATCAACTTAACAATCGAAGAATTGAAAGAAGGCGAAACGGTCTACTACTAACAAAACTACACGAAGTATGGCTAACAGTCCCAAGATAGAAACAATTTTAACAGCTTTACAACCTGTTAAAATAATAACAACTGACAAGAAAGCGGTTCAACTAGAACCCTTCAAACTACATTACGGTCCATCAACGTTCTAAAGAAAGACGATTTTAACAGTTTTATGACTTGTTAAAATGATTAGAAAAAAACAAAGAAGCGGTTCAACTGCAGTTGTTTAAGGCAAGTTAATACGAATTATTTTTGGGTTTTACGCATTTTGTATTTATCAAGAAGTTATTATTGTTGTATTGTATGTAGAATAAATAGTTTGTACTTACGGAATAAAAGTAGTAAGAAAGCTGTTATTAATTTCTTAAAATATATAAATTATAAAAAAGCTATTGAACAACAGTTCTTCAAACTACACTACGGTCCATAAACTGCGGTAAAAAGGTTCGTGGTGATAGCGGCAGCTTTCTCCATTTCGGCAACTTCCTTGACCATAAAAGTAACAGTCAATGAATTTTTCCTGGCCCGATATTCTCCTTGGTTGATAACTATAGATTAACACTTGAACGCCTACTCTTTGGACGACCTCCAACATCTTTCGAACTGTCTCCCAATACAGTTGATCTAAGCCACAACCAAGCTTGGGTACTACCAGTTTCTTAACATGGTGGAACTCCATTTCTTTCTTGAGATTCCATAATATCAAGATCGTCGCTTACGCAATGTGCGATGGCGTAATCTTTTCGTGTTTGGAACAGGTGTTGTGGTTCCTCGGTGGTAACTCCGAACCTAGAAAACTTCCGTATAACCTCATAAACTTCTCAAACTCCATTCCCCCGACTTGATTTCTGGTTCTGCTGCTTATTAATCTGGTTCGGACCTGAACTTGCGTATTGTGTTTATCGCCAGCAAACGGGACTAGACGATCGACGTGGACCATTTTTGGTTTACTTCTGGGTGGTTTTCGGATGCGATATATGACGTCATTAATACGCTGCACGACTTCATAAGGGCCTTCTAATTGCCTTTGCAGCCTCGGCGACAAACCTTATCTTCTTTGGAGATTATACAACCACACCATGTCGCCAGGTTGAAACCCACCATTTTGTACTTTGACGTCATATCTAATCTTCATTCTGTCGCTGGCACTTTGTGTGTTTTTACGGACCTCCTCATGTACTTCGTCCAGCTTCTTAGTCAGCTTGCTGACGTAGTCTTCTCCAGCAGCTTTTTCTTCCGGTCTTCGTCCAAATTGAAGGTCGTATGGCAGTCGTATTTGGCCTGTGCTTTTGTAAACGGATGATCGGTATGCCATGCGGAAATGGTGCAAATACTGATCCCAGTCTGTTTAGTGTACGAACACAACTTTGGCTAAGTATTTTTCCATTGTTCGATTCATCCACTCAACCATGCCATCAGATTGAGGATGGAGAAGCGTCGTACTAGTTTTCTTAATTCTCAACAGTCGGCAAACTTCTTGAAGTTCCAGCCTTGATCAGAGTGTAATTCCAACGGAACTCTAAACCGGCAGAAAAACTCTTTTAGTAATACGTCTGCAACTGTAGCTGCTTCTTGATTGGGCATGGCGTAAGCTTCCGTCCATTTCGTGAAATAATCCATCGTCACCAAGATGTATTTGTTTCCAGAATCAGATTCTCGGAACGGCCCTGCGATGTCAATTATTACTCTTTCTAAAGGGCTTCCTTTTTTGTATTGCTTCATCAGTGCTTTGCGCATTCTCGCTAGACCATTTCCTGATGCGCAGACCGTGCACTTACGGCAACATTTCATGACGTCCTCTTTGCAGTTCATCCAGTAGAATCGTTATCGAATTTTCCCCAATGTCTTTGTAATGCCAAAGTGTCCTGCTGATACACCATCGTGGAGATGCTTCAACACTTCTAACACCCAGATCTTTGGTACTACCAACTGTAGTCCGTTACCCGTGCCCTCGACACTTTCTAAGGATCGCTTAAGAAGACCGTCTTCTACTATCAAAGAGTCCCGCCCAGTATGCTTTCATGTTTCTGCCCAAAGCACTCACTTCTTGCCAGGTTGGTCGTCGGCCGTTTTCTTTCCAGTCCAGGAGTAGTCCTATTTCAGAATCGTTTTCTTTTTCGCGACGCAACTGCCCAGGTTCCCACTCATCATCAACCATAGCAGTTCTTTGGAGGCATTCGACTTTTTCTTCAAGTCGCGAACAATGGCTGCAGTCCGCTGGACATGGTGTTCTGGACAAAGCATCACCGTTCAGATGACTGTTTCCGGCACGGTGTTCTGTGTCATAATCATTTTCTTGCAGTCTCTCGATCGATCTTGCCACTTGTCCTTCCGGGTTACGGAACTGCAATAGCCATTTTAAAGCGGCGTGGTCCGTTCTCAGTTCCTAGTCACGCAATAATTCCTTTATGGCCTGGACAAAAATCTTGCTAAAAAACGTGGTGCATAACCCAAGGAAACTTCGGACCTGATGTTTGTGGATTGGTCTTGGCCATGCTTGCACAGTTCGGATTTTGTCTGGGTCAACCTTTACTCCATCTCTACATACGACGTAGCTAAGGTATTGTACTTCCTTCTTAAATACGTGGCACATCTTTGAGCTCAGTTTGAGATTAGCCCTACGTAGTCGCTGGAACACTTAATTCAAGTTGTTTAAGTGTTCTTCAAACGACCTTCCAACCACAATTACGTCGTCCAGGTAAACCAAGCACGACTTCCAAGACAGTCCGCGCAAGATGGTCTTCATCAAACGCTCGAACGTTGCAGAAGCGTTACACAGGCCGAAGGGCATCACAATGAACTGCCACAAACCAGTTACAATTGTAAAAGCTGTTTTTTCACGATCCTCTGGTTCTAATTCTACCTGCCAGTAACCGCTATTTAAGTCTAACGTTGAAAACCACTGAGATCCTGAAAGGGTGTCTAACAAATCGTCAATTATGGGTGAAAGGTAGCTGTCCTTTTTGGTCACGTCGTTTAACTGTATGTAGCCTACGCAAAACCTCGTTGATCCAATTTTCTTCTTTACGAGCACTACTCGGGATGCCCATGGGCTAGTTGATGCTTCAATGAAGCTTTCTTGCTCCATATTTGTAATTATTTGTTCGGCTTCTTCTGTTTTCGCCAAAGGAAGTCTGCGTGAATGTAATAATGTCCAATCGATTTTGTGGGGCACTTCTTCGGCGACGTATCTTTATTAGACTTCGCGCATTTTACAATTTGAAATACTGGCGTGCATTGGCCTACCACGGTCTTCTTTTTCAACGTTACAGGATTCGAGTTGATATTTAAGATCCTTACTGGCATCGTGTTTTTCATTCGTACTAAAGTTCTGCCTACGAGTAGTCCCTTTTCAACTAAGTTCTTCATATCCAAATGGAACCCATACTTTTTTATGACGTCCATTTCCAGGATAACTTCTTCCGTGATGTTGGCTACCAGTCCTTGATAGTCGTACTTGTCCGTGAGCAGATATTTCTTCTCCGTCGCCGTTCGAAGTCGTACTGTTACTGGTGATGTCTTCTCTTTTTCCAATAACATGTAAGAACGAATGATGGCCTTCCACGCTCCCGTGTCAACCAGTAACTGAACACTTCTTCCATTGATCTTGCTATCGAGATAAATGCTATGCAATTGCTCCCTAGACGATGCCATTGGAATTATAATCTCCGAAATCTGACTAGATGAGATTAACTTTTGACTCTTTAGTCAACTCGTTTTAAATTTTTGAGCGCTCTTTTTGTCTTCTTCTTGGATTTAGTACAATGTCGTCGTACATGGCCTATTTCACTCCTCTTTCACGAACTATTCGTCGCGCTATCTCCTCGATGCTGTCCAGTGTCTGCGCAGGTACTTCTGCAGCACATCAGAGTCTATGACCATCTCGTTGCGATGCTTGTTTTGCTGCTTCAAACTCCAAAGCATGCACCAAAGCGTCATCCAACGTCTTCGGTCGAGCTAGCCGGAGAGTCTGCTGCATTTCGTTGTCTCGGAGGCCGTATACAAAGGTTTGAATAGCCAATTGCTCCAAGAAGGTATCTGGTGCTATGGGATACGCAAGCCGTGTTAATCTGGCGATGTCAGCCTCAAACTCTTAAAGACTTTCGGCAGCTTTCTGAACCCAACTTTTAATTTGAGCTTGATACACTTGTTGAAGATGAGCATCTTCATATCTCATTTTTAAACGTAAAATTAAAAATTCGTGTTTGTTTGGAAGCAAGCAAAACTTTCGTTCCGCCTGAGTTTTTAAAAAATGTTGCAGGTTTTGTGTTGAACTAGCCAGTTGTTATATTGGACTATAATTCCCATAAGTAGAGAGTGAACGTAATGGATCAAATTAATGCTTGGCACTAATTCGTGCTACCCCAAAATACGAAATACTATGGAAGCATTTATGTTGTGGTAAGTTAAAATAACACCTACTAAAAAACAATATCTAATTTTTCTTGTTTTTTTAACCTTTTTACGTAATTAAGCACCAAAGCAGGGAGCTAAATTTAAATTTGCACCTTGTACTAATCGTTGGTAATGCCATTTATGTCGTTAACAATACCATCGCCAATGCATACTACCTGTTTTATGCTTCCAAATAAAGGAGCATGTGCACCTTTAATTTTAAAATCGGTTACGCTGTCAATGAGTTGCCTGTAATGAGCGCCAATAATGAGTCAAAAAAACTAATAAAGTCTATATCTATTATTGGCTTTTAAACATCAGCTACGACCATCTAAAATCTAAAATTTATCGTGAGTTTAAATAAAACGTTTTTAGTCCGTAAGTTGCAATCACTGTGCTATTTACGGCAAATAAATTATAGTTTGTTTTCGCAAGGGACTTGTGTAAGAAACTACGTGGGTACACGCTTATTTGGGCACCAGTATCAATTAAGAATTATTTTTTTGTTAAACTGTTGACTTTCCTCGTATTTTTTCTTACTAAGAGCACATGGAGGAGTGCACTGTCTGGCAGAACTTCCCAAACGGTAATGGTACCAAGAATTTTCAAATTTCTTCGCTGATGCTGATGGTCTACTATTGTGGCGGTTCCGTAAAAATGACCTACCACGTTCGTGTTTAAGTTTTTCAATTTCTTGGGATAGAGGTGTGGTTTGTTTCATTAGTGCATTTAGATCACCTCTGAGATTGACATAATCTTGATTGCTAGGTGGGATTGTCTGCACTGGTAGTGAGTTGCTTTGTATTGGTGGTACGTTCACTGCGGCTAGTGCAATGTGCTGTGAGATTGCATCATAGATCTTATCTGCTAAGTCGGCAAAGTTATTCAGCGTTTGAATCGGTTGAAAAGCTAATAAACCTAGAATTGGAGCTGGTAATCGATTTGTCCATATCGTCCGTAACAGTAAATCAGTACTTCAGTTGTTTTATTCTTGTGTTCTTTGAGCTTGACAACGTTTTTATGAGTTCGGTTTTTAACTTATTGTACTTTTCTTTTGTTGGAGGCTTCATTAGGATATCAACGACTTCGTTAGAGTATCTATGACCCAACGCTGATACTACTGTCCAGAATTTGGTCAGATCTTCTTTAATTCCCTTCATCTGGAAATGCCCATAACTTCAGCACTTCCGTTGATTTCATTTGTTTTTTTTCCGGTCAGGTTAAGCTGGGTTTCGACATTTTAATGGCATGCTGTTGTATAAAATTTTCACTGCACGTGTTTATTATTTTGCGAACGGGGTTACTAATGTGAGTAGTTTTGTAGCAACTGACACTATGTAACAGTTCTAACGATTTCAGCATTACATAATCTTAACGATTGTTTACAAAAACTAATACAAAACAAGATTAATATCTGTGCGTTATTATTCATGTCGGTTAGATCGGAAGTCAAGTTTTGGAACTTCTGTCTCACCATTTTTGTTAGCAACTTCTGATATATTATAAATTGGAGATAAATATTTTGAGTATTCAAAACCAACTATTACAAAACTAATACAATAGAAATTTTACTTATTAATGTGGCAACAAATGAATTATTGTACTAGAAAACCGTGGAAGTGTTTAGCAACTTAAAGTTAGTTTTTATATGCCAAATAATAATTAAAAAATAAAATTGCAAGTACAAATGATAGACTAATAACTTTCAGTAAACTATAATTCCAATTTTCAATTATAAGTTCGAGTGGAAAATTACGTCATTACACCATCTCAAACTTATAATTTTAATAATGGACAATAAATATAGCAATGATCTTTTTGACATCATAAATACAAAAATAACTATATTCTATTAATTGTTTTTTCTTGCAAGTAACTGCAATTTTTTTAATACCGAAAAACTATCAAACTTAAGACATCATTTAAAACTATATAATTAATGAGAGCCTTAAATATTATGCTGCTTCACTAACTCTTATATTTTTTGTTCTACTTAATTTAATGTATTTGTTATGTTTATTATTATATTACTTGCAGCCTTTAATTAACTCTTGTTTGGTTTCTATTTCAAAAATAAATAACCGCAGTGCCTGAAATAAAATGTCTAACACAAGAAATTTGAAAAACATTTTTCAAAGATATTTTTTATTGGAAAAATAAATCATAAGTACCGTTTTTTTTAAATAAAAAAATAATTAGCTTACATTATAATAACCGTAATCTTTCACGTTAAAACACTATAATATTAAATTATAATTTCAAACGGAAAGTTTTGAAGTAATTGGCTTTAATGATAAAATCATAATTAGATGCCCTGACAATAAAGAACTACAAATAACAGTTATTCAATTCGTATTCATTAACAACTTTCAGTTTTTTTGATAAAACGTTAATATAATAAGATAATTTCACCTTTATGACTCAACTTTCTCTAATTAATTAACGTAAATAGCGGAAAATTAATTATTTAGTTATTTCCCATCACTTATCAAAAAATTTTCATTTTTTTCCATAAAGTTGACTTAAAACATGTTGCGTAACTTAATAAAAATAGTTAAGTGTAATTATGTAATTTAAAAACCTTGCATTGGCGTTGAGTACCAAACTATAACAAAGTAATTAGTTTTGGAAATTATAAATATTCATGTACACGAAAATTATGTTAGGCAACGCAAGTTTTATTACTTATTTTTAGGTTAAGAGCACGTCTTTAAAATGTGTTTAAATTATATTATATAACTTGGATTTAGAATACACAAAAACATTCCGTTTAGAACAAAATGTAACAAAAGATGTAAATGGTTTTCTTTTTTCTATTCTTATCTCAAACACAATTTGGTTTATCCTAGGAATTCATGTAAAAACTTTTTTGTAAAAGCTTTTATTTTTTGTTATTGAAAAATAGTATATGGAATTTGGTTTGTGTTAGTACTATTTTGTCTGTAATTACATAATAAAATAATCATTTTTATTCTGATTCTTGTTATAATATACATACAAATGCCGATTAGATTTTGGAAGCCGTTATATCCTTTCACATGTACAGTTTCAAGTGTATTCGATTATACTACACTGTCATCTTATTAACAATTGTTATTGTAGTAGGTACTACCAAAATGCAGCAAAAATATAATTAAAGATGAAACGTAGTATTATTGTACCTTAATTAATATTTAAATAAAAATTATGTATTGAAAAATAACAAGGTCAACACTTATATAAAAGATAAACTTTTGTTGAATTATCAGAAAATATATTATAACACATATTTATTTAAATCTACTGGTTTTTTAGCACAAATACACAAAAGTTTTCGTATTGGCAAAGCCAATTTAGACACGTTCGATTCTATCATTAATACAAAAAATACAAAATGTTAACTTAAACATTAACGCCGCTTAGCAGAATCACATTGGGACTTGGGGTTTTTGATAACAGTTACCGAATGATTACAAAATCCGATATTCAAAAACAAAAACAAATAAATGTTTATTGGTTATAAAACAGTAAATACATACAGCGTGTACCTGTTTCTTAAAGCAGAAGGTGAAATTATAGCATCAATACAACCGAACAATGTCAAAATAAAAATTCTAACAAAACATTTAGAAACATGAAGATTGTAAGTCAAATAAATCAAAAATTACGTACCTGTTGCGTTAAATAATCTTCTAAGTTGATTGACACCATAAATAAAAACAAATCAAAAATAATATTATGATGTTTAATTCACTGTTCTAAGAACAACATTTTTTTGTCTGTAATTTGCTGACACAACAAATAAAAGCAGATAAAAAATAATGTTATCACATACGACGTAGTTAAATTAAGTTATTATTCTAAGAACTGCACACTCTTTCAAAGTACGCTCAAATACAAAGTAACTCAAAGATAACGTATTTACAAGCGTTTAAACGAGGTAATATTACGTAGCTCAGTCGAAATACTTGAATAAATAAATAACAAAGCAAACATAAAACTAAATAACTGATAATTAGACTTAAAACTATGTAGTCTATTAATTTACATAGAAAAAGAATTCCAATATCACTTGAGCTTGCAAATAAATAAAAAAATGTTTTTTTAAATTAAATTCACTTGCACCAAATAAACTTTGAATAAAAAATTCGTTCAAAATAAGTTATTGTTTATGTACAGAAACAAACCTGTGAAGACAATATATAACATTAACTAAAATTATGATTGAGGAAAAAACTTCATAATTATCTAAAAAAAATTGTATAGTCGATCTACGCTGCTAAAGATGTATACACCCAAAAACATCAACTTGATAAAAGCAACTGTTTATTAGAAAAAAATATAACATTGTTTCAATGTTACGTCGTTGTTATTATTATAACAATTTTGTCACAATAATAAAGTATGCAAAATTAGTATTTGGGGTATATGGTATTCTTGGAAAACTTCTGTCTCAAACATTACACCGTACTTAAATAGGATGGTTTTAACATTGTCTAAAACAGCACCAAATTAAAACAAACGATATGCAACTGCTAGACGAGAAAGTGCATCGGTATTTTGTTCAAATCATAGAGTTTTGTTGTTAACTCTCATGTGAGGTAATGTTGCAATGATATATTTGTGCAAAGTTTATGCGACGATATTATACCATATATAACTAATCACACTAATTAAAAAACCAGGTTGTTTACCAAAAAATAACGTATCTTAACTTCCAGCCAAAAGAACTTTGGTATAATGTAACAGCTCTGAAAACTTTTATGTTTTATGTAGCGACCTAACTTCTTAATATTTCGTAATTATTGTTGAAATCATTAGATACCATAATGCAAATAAGCAAATACTAATTACAATCTGCTGACGCACATTTATTACAATTATATCGCACTACATATGAAGTAGGTTTGCTGAAAAATTGTAATTTTACCATAAATAGCATAGATAGATAATACGTCCTTGTTAGGAGTACAATGTAATCTTATCTTTATTACACAAATGCTTCTTGATCAGCGAACTCAGTGCGCAATTAGGTTCATGTTACCAAAAAGGCACATAACGTAATGGGCGGCTAAAACCGCACACCAACAACATAATTATAATAAATGGCAACTACTAACCTTCTTCTCAAAAACTTGAATAACGTCCGCTAAAACAGTTTTGTCAACATCATATTCATACTCTAGATAAATGGCAACAAACGCAAATAAGCTTATGTTGCCAAAGTGGTCCATGACGCCAAATTTAAAATAAACATGCATATGAGTAGACTAACTGGTAACTAAAGATGTTAATAATTAATAAAAATACTATGTTTTTTGTACATTAATTCTAAGAAAATCTTTCTAAATTGTGTTTTTAGTAGAGGTGCATCAATTACCATATCACAACACAAATAAAGTTAAAAAAGTATAGAATATTATGTGGTGTCATTAAAACAATGAAAACCTCTAAACGATCAATTTTAAAATTTTAAGAACTTTTGAGAACATTGAAAAAAAACGAAGCAACTCTAAAATAATAATAAAACATCAAAACCTTGAGCCCACAAAAATGGATGCACTAATGTACGAGATAATTAGTGAACTTAAGAAAGAAAATGTAGAGATTGATGGACAAACGAATGAAAATAGAAACAAATACACGAAAAAATAAAACAATAAAGATAAATAAAATAAAAATTAAACGCAAAAACACAATACTTGGAAAAGTAATAAGCAATGAATACATAGGAAACCTTGTAACAAATACTAAGATTATAGAAACATAATCTGCAAACAAGAAAAGAAAATTTATTAAATTTTAATAAGCATTGGAACCACCTGTAAAAAGAACAAAAAACAAGGTTTCTATAATGATAACTACACTATCACTGGTACATATGTATATGCAAAAACCCAAAAACCAGTAGAAAAAATTGAAACTATGGAGACAAAGCAGATACGTAAAATAGCGGGAACAACATAATCGGATGCATTAAGTAACAAAACTATCAAACAGCTATATAGCAATGAATAACGAGTAAGAAACAAAAAATTAAATTGGTTTGCTTACATGACAAAGATGAGCCTAAATATATTGATCAGAATAGTACAGAGAGCTAAAACTACAAGAAAAAAAGAAAAAAGAAAGAAGAATCTAAAGCTGTCAAAATCTGTAAACAGACCACGTCTTGAATTTATCGAACAAGATAATAAGCGAGCGCTGATAACTAATCAATAAAAAAATTACTTGTGAATTAAAGTAAGAAACTTAGAGTGCCTATAAAATTATTGAACAAGAAATTAGGTCTCAAGAACTACGTAAAAGGCTTTGAGTTGGCATGGAGTTGAGATACTATATAAGGTTAAGAACTACTGGCATAGTTAGTATTTACAAGAAAATTAATTACATTTTGCAAATCAAGAAACTGGTTACACTACTAACCAACTACCAACCAACTAACTATTCATAAAATATGAAATTTAAGAATATATACGTATATAAGTTTTAAATGAGCAAAGCAAAAGTAAGAAACACGATAAAAAAACAAATCTGGCAAATAAAAAAATCAGTTAACAATGTTTTTTTTTGCAAAACAACTACAGTTAGGAAACATACCCATAAAGTAAAATAAAAAAATAAGTACATATAAGTATCATACGATGCTACTACAGAAATCGCACTGACTAAATAATGACAAATAGACAAATAGCTGAAAGTGCATAGACAACTATTCTAAAAGAATTAGATCACTTTATATCCTGTTTGTACGCCTGTAGCCTATGCAGTACTAAAATCGTTAAGTCAACCAATTGTGGAATTAAACATAAAAAGCTATTATGTAAACGAATGTTCAAAATAGGTTTTTAAGATCAGTTATATTAGCTAACGTTGTAAAAAAATACTCAACAGTACATTAATACTAGAATGCTACAATTAAAGTAACTTTGTACATACTCAAAAAACTCGCCCAAGTAAACTATTTTGATTTAAAGCATTTTGAAAAAAATCGTCATTTTCGAAATGTTTTTAGAGGCATTTCATTATGTCGTGAACTGTGACCTTGAGTCGAAAATTGGAATTAATATACTAAAAGTCAAAAATTTTACAAGTCTATCTGAATTCCAAAAACTTTAGTCTATTTTTAAAGACTCACGTTAACAAAATTTGATAATAATTGGATATTTATTTATGAAGTAAAAATTAATTTATTTATAATAATGCCTAAAGACTTATTAACAACAAATACAACGATAAAAGCAAAAATAAATTAGAAAAAATGTACCGGTGAATGTTTGTAAAACGGATAATAACAATATTTTGACATATACAGACTACAGCGCCATAGTTCACGAGATCTTGAAAGACGTCTACCTTTATTTTTTATTAAACGAGTGGTTTTTTGTTTGAACTGGAACTTGATTCGAAAAACCATGGCAACTTTTACCATGGTTGTTTGTTATAAACCTTTTTGTTACAACGGGTCCTGTTGGTAACAACTACGTCACTACGGCTAGCTACGATGTCGGTGAATAGGCGTGATGAGAATACTGTAATAGACAAAGAAAGTCATAGGCGCCACTCCGTCGTACTAGAAAAATCCTTGACTTGGAGACACTAAGTGTACATACGAATCCGCCGTCCGAGAAGGAAGATAAAATCAAACCATCATCAATGAGAGAACGAACAACTTTGTGATAAATATTTTATCAATTATCAACAAGATAACAGTTTGGTTTTATCTACAAAATATACAAGTAATAAGCCAAAACACTACATTAACACTTACATGCAGTCGCGAACAAAATTTTATTTCTCATGATTATAAATTTAATATAAAACGAAAATTTTCCTTAGTACAGTAGCTGGTAAAAATTGTTACTACTGTAATGCTACTCTCAACACTTTCGAGGAGTGTAAGCTTGCATTCGACGAATTATTCTTAGGCACCCCTGCCAAGTCAACGTAACCAATGATGCACAAATTTGCAAGCAGTCGAAAGCTGAATTATAAATTCGACTAAAAGATAATGATTAATAATGACCTTAAAATAGACTACCGGTAGCTGAGGGCTTAATACAACTTATAACGAAATTAATAACGCTTAAGACTTAGTAGATAATATAAAAATAAATAAATTAGGCAACACAGAAAAAGGATAATACAAAGATATTTCACAAGTATCCACAGCTGTTCGAAATTTGAATTGAGCAAAATCCCACATTAATTATATAAGCTGAATCGGTTTATTAGATGTGGGATACCATTTCAAGGAAACACTACTTCTACCCTGGGTGGCTGGGTTGACATAAAGATCTTGAGTCTCCGCCAAATTCGCTATAAAAAATTTTAAAATAAGAAAAAGCAAAATTGCTTTTACTAAGCTAGCACACATTCAAATCAACTATCTAATATATCCGGGATCATGACTACTTTAAACCTCAAGCCTAAGATCGTGGCAGACCTCAGTATGCTGAATGTTCCGTAACCAGGTACAAGTGCCCGTAGACTCGCAATTCGACAATTTGACCAATTCTAAAGTTCTAACCATGTGCAACGCATACAGTTTTTGCAATATGATGGTTCTACTCGTGGGCGTGGATTAATTGTTAAAAGAATTAATAGGTAACTGATTTTTTTAAATTATTTGCTGACGACTGACAAAGTATGGATATTTAATGTTCACAGCACTCATGTGTAGGTTGACAAAAACCCATACGTCATAACAGTACATAATTTTCAGCAAGAATTTTCCGTAAACGTGTAGGCTGGTATTTAAAATGGTCAACTAATTGGACTTTGTGTTTTACCACGTCATCTCAATGGTGAACAATATTTGCATTTTTGAGAAAAGTTCTTTTCAATTTGCTACAGGTCGTGCCATTAAATACTGGAATAAATTTATTCTTTAGAATTATTAAATGCGAAATGTTTTTTATGGTGTGATTTAGAGATAGTTCTCTCGTGGATTAAGTCAGTTCCTAGTTCATTGCAAAGATTCGAGGGCTGATCGAGTTACAACTATTCAAAACCTAACAAAAAATTGCATTTTGAATTACGTAATCACCAAAAGTAACCCCGGAGGCATAGCAAAAGCAACAATACGCAAATAAATTGGCCAGCATCAAGGCGAAATATTTCAAGTTGAGTAAGTTAAGAAGAGTTATTAGACGTTCTATTAAAAAAGTAGATTAAAAAATAACTCATTTATCTGTAAACGAACGGAAAAAGGGAATGACCGTATTAGTAAAATTGGCCACACAGAAAGTTATAAGGGAGAAATTACATTATTAAGTAAGGGTAAGTCTACGAAAAAACAATAAAACAATAGCGTTAGTTCCATTTCTTGATCAAAAAATTTTTAGGGGTTAGGAGTAGATTAAAATACTCCAATTTAGAGTACTGATTAAAATATTGTATTTGATTAGACGGTAGGCATGTTTTTGCTAGATAAATTGTTAAACAGGATCATACAAAATTACTACACGCAGAGCCACATTTGTTATTGACAACTATTAGACAGACTTGTTGGCGTACTTCCGGCATGAATTTAGTAAAAAAATTACAAAAAATTATATTACTTTTTATAAGTTTGAATCAAAACCAATGGCTACTATAATGACAGACTTACCGGAGGAAAGAGTCACAATAGCAATTCCGTTTTTTAATACGGGAATAGATTATACTGGTCCAAACGAAAAGAACACGAAATAGTCAGCTGTATAAAAGTTACGTTTTTGTCTGTTTTGCGACAAAGGCAATTCATTTTGAACTTGTAACAGATTTGACGACCGAAGAATTTATAGCTACGTTGCGTAGATTTTATACTAGACGTGGAAAACCACTTTGCATTTACTCAGATAACGCTACAACGTTCGCAAAAAAAAATTTATATGAGTTTTTAAATAAATCTAATTGTGAAATTGCAAGTATTTGTGCGAATGATAATATTGATTGAAAGTTTATACCTTCCAGTGCACCTCGTTTTGAAGGCTTGTGGGAAGGTACTGACAAAAATTGTAAATATAATATATTAAGGACAATAGGCGATACTCTATTAATTTATGAGTTTTCTACACTTTAGTTAAGATAGATGCTACTTTAAATTTCAGACCAATATATTCTTTGTCTTCTGATCTAAATGATTGTTTATCTTTAACCCCTGCGCATTTCCCGATCGGCAAGCCATTGACTTTGTTACCAGATTCGAGCTTACCTAATATAGCGTTAAATCGGTTATCAAGATGGTAGTTTCTTTAACATTTGATCAGTCTTTTTGGATGCAATGGTTGAGGGAATGTTTTGCTTGCCTTCATCGACACAATAAATGACAGACTAGTGCAGAAGATAAACTAACCAAAGATACCTTAGTCTTAATAGAGCAAGACAATGTACCTTTCTATAAGTAGTTGACAGGAAGTATTATTGAGCTTCACAGAAGCAAAGACAACCAAGTTCGTGTTATGACGGAACGTTTAAATTAATAAGTTATGTGTGTTTGTTATTATTAAATTTAGAAATCTCTTCAGCGCGGGGGAATATGTTAATTTGGCGCACCTTTAAATTGTTGTTTGCTAGAGATCGTGTTACGGCACGATGAAAGAAACGCGCATAGGAATGAGAACTTTGTAAAATGCTTATGAGTTGTAAGCAGCCATTTTAAAGCAATGTTAAAGTGTAGTAAATGTTGAAATAAATTATAAAAAATATACAGTCCATTATATCGAATTAACATATTAATAAACAATTATTTAATATAAGCGGAACTTCTTTTAAATTAAAATAAATATGACAATACAACAATTGACTTTTTTATAGTAATAATAATATAGACCTTTAGGGTAATGTTTTGTTTCTATTACTACAGAAATTTTTGGATCTCAACAATAGGCTCAAATTTTCAATCAATTTAGAAAGCTTTAAATAAAAAAGTGGAATAAAAGAATTAGTTTTTTTAGCTGACTGCACTCCTTAGTAAAATTAACGCACCATTAGAAATTTGTGTTCACAAATGGTCTCGTTAATAATAGAGCTACTATGTAACTTTTAACAAAAAATTATGAAACAAGCCAATAGATCAAATTAAACCCTATAATGAAATCTCATGAAACTGTTGCTCATGTTATCATAATTTATGGTTTATGTTCAGTGTATTGTATCGATTCAGCATTATTATTTTGCATATCGTTAATAACGTATATCGTAAAGTATTAAGGATAGCCCTAGTAGAGCATATCTGTTTTTTAAATGCTACAAATTTGTTTTTTTAAAAACCGTGAACGTTCTAAATTTTGGTACAAAAATGTTTTATAATCACTAAAAATGTGAAATGTTCGCGTACAACAAAACGAATTTAAATCGTTTAATAAATGCCTTAACAATTTGTTGGGAGAATGTCACGTTGGTGTTGAATAAAAAACATTTCTTAAAAACAATTTAGAAAAAATTTTGGAAAATAAAATGGTTCTTAAATAAATGAATATATTTTTGTACTTGAATGGCATTTGTTGTATTTCTTAGAATACCGTTGAACATTAATGGCTAGGTGGTTGTTACACATTTTTAGAAGTGACAGTCACGGGATTTGAACCACGGATCTATAGCACGGACTTTTCATTTGTCGGTGTAATGGGAGACGTTTGTTAATGTTTGAAATTTCAATAAGCAAATGCTTTTATTATGCAAAACTAATATGGCTTTACATTTTTTAACTTATAGAACAAAATTATGGAAAACTTATAAAGTTGAAACAACATTGTAATTCTTCCGCACATAACTATGATTGTTTAAACTCTGACACACAAAACATGATTGTAAAATATATGTATATTATCAGTGATAATAATAATTTTACTGTTGATATATGTTTAAACATTTTACGACAAAGATTTTAAACGTAATGACAATGCACAAATAATTTTTCTCATCTGTTTACGACAGATTTGTAAGTTAGAATTTTTAAACAGTGTTTAAAAGGAAGTTTTTTGTTAGACTCTAAAATATTATTTTCCTTGTGGTAGTTTTTCGATAAACAAAATTTGTATGTATGCATGTAACTGGAAACCAACAAATTTTTTTTAAAGCGAATGAGGTAAATTTATAAGTATGTAAGAATTACTCGTACATAATAAATAATGTTATTAGGAAAAGAGACTAAGCAAGAAATATTTAAGTCTTCAAAGATCCAATGGAGTAGTTCCACAAATTTCATTTACGAATCTAAAAAATTACCATTTACTTCATTAAATGTGTATCGTACTCAAGAGGATTTTAACCTCAGACCAAACCTATCAACAACGAGTATTTTAGTTTAGATAATTAATTACAGATGTGTACTGGATAATTCAAGAAAATTCTTTCGTCAAATTGGGTTTGATAAAAAGTTGTTGAAATTGTTGTTCGCTGATGTCACTACCTAAACCAAGTTGGAAAAACGTGATTCTCTACGAGTAAATAATGATGAAGACAACTATAGTTTAAACGCTACGTTTGCTTAAGGTTCTTAAATATGTGTTCGTGTAGTAAAAGATTTTAAAAACATCATAAATATTTGGATATGGTAATCTATATTCAACTCGTATTGCACACGTTACCACAAAACGTTTTTAAAATGTTTAAAAGTTAATTCAAAAAACCGTTTTTGATAAATTGCACAATTTACGTTTCATAAAATTCAAAACATAAATATTATTGAAGTGTTATTTATTTCATGTTCTAATAAAATTAAATCAATTTCTTTCGTATCATAAATGTTTTTGAAACAAATTAGGAAAATAATTTTGTGTTCTAAGTTTTTTACACTGAAATTAAGCTTTTGATTTGTTTTAAGTTGGCTTTGTTCTACTAGGGACTGAACTCCAGCACGTATTAATTTCCAATATAATATCTATAAACAGAAAAATAAAAGTCAATATAGCAGAAACTAATTTTTTAAGTTTAAGTTCCTCTAAACATTATAAAAAACTATTGTTCCACTGATATTGTAATATATGTGACAGTTAGAAAAATAGACGACATTAACTGAAAAAATGTGGAGTTATTTGTATAATTACTAAGATACTTGAACAACAAAAACAAATAAAACGGTAGTATCAACTAAATTGTTGCAGATGGAATAGTCACAATTTATAAAGAGAAAAAAGCACCAATTCATTAAATAAAATAAATCCATTAAAAAACCTTACAAGTACATAAATATCTATTAAAAACTTGTTCCTGATTACTCTTATTATGAAATCATTCAAACATGACCATAGAACGTATTTCTACTTGACATTAATCCATATAAAGACATTGAAAAAGAGGAGTAAAGACATTTTAATTATACGTTTTAACTTTCTTATTGTATGAATTTTTTATTTACGGTTTTATATATTTAACTGTATTTAAGTAAATGACAAATATAATACTTTTGAATGTATTTTTGTAAATGTGTGCTAAAATTTATTTTTTATAATGTAGCGCTTTAATTAAATTCATATTATGAATGGAATGCATTATGTATATTCAAATTAATTCAAGTGATGAATAAACATAATTTGAGCAATAGTATAATAATGTAACTTGTTAGTGGTTTGCACTTTATGAGACCAACTACCAAATCAATCATAATCTAAAGTGGTTGCTCTAAATACATTTCGGACAGAAAATCAATTCTAGCTCTCATTACACGGTTGAATTATACTACATTGTTGTTTTACCAAATGTTGACAACACAACTGTTAAGTAATTCTGTCTATTTACAGCGTTTCCACTTTCAAATTATTATTTCTATGTTGTAAAGGGGTCGATTATCTTTAAGAAACGAGAAACCTAAGAGAAGTAGAAGCATACTATTTGAGCGAGTAAAACATGGAATAAAAATCTACACACTTAAAAATATTATGTAAATAATTCTTTAATGAGTCAGATTCCTCAATTGAATAATTTTTTTCATTATACATACACAAGAAAAGCAGCTCGAATAACACCACACTTTTCCAATCCCGGCTAAATTAACAAAATAAATTCTTTTACTGGATATCAACTTGGACCATGATAGTTTTGAATTGACATTATCGTAAACAATTCATTTTTTCTTGTCAGTGATGATTCGTTTCAAACTAGGATCGAATTCATTGTGTTTAAGATGCGAATCGTAAGTATTGATGCTATTCATTAAATAAATTTATTTCAATTCGTGTGAAATCCAAATATCAAGCTATTTAACCAGTTCCATACGTTTTAAATGTGTCAAACATTCAACTCCTCTGCTATCCCTCGTACGTATAAACGACAATCCGACTCGATTATGGCTTTGATTCGGTCATCAAAAACCACACCTGGCCGACCTGAACCTTGGTTATCATTGATTGAAAAATGCCCATAACGAAATTTGATGAACCAATTTCGGTACTGTCTTTTTTATGGCGTTTTTCACAACACACATCACCTAACTTTTTCAGAGCTTGTACTGCGTTTTTTTTTGATTTTTAAATTCACAACGATTTACAATCGGCATTACTTCTCAAGACTAAGCCGGACACAATTTAAGAAAAACAAGTTACAGATGATTCTGAGGTTATGTGGACTAAACAAAATCGGAGAAAACAAACAGATTCATATGGTCCAAATAAAAATTTAAACACTGAAGGATAAAAATATTTGTCAAAAGTTGATCTTAAATTGCAAGTAACAGAAGAAATCCCTAAAAAACTTTACATATAAAACAAGCATCAAACGATGGAAAAATAAAACCTCATTTGTCAATATGACATCAAAAAATAGAAATGTGTTAGCTAGCAAAAGATTGCTAGTTACTACTACGAATGGAAATGCAAACAGGTCGATGATACATTGCAAGAATAGCGAATGCAGCGGCGTATTATAGCACAAACCGAAGAAACCGTGGCTTGCGGCTCAAAATTTCCAAGAGGCGCAAAATTTTGGAGATAAATTTGGTGACAAGAGTTTTTTAAGCAACATTAGTAAATGTTTTGTCTTTGTGTATCAATCGTCTACGTAATAAATGGTACGTTTCAGTTTTCAATTTTTCAGTCAGGATTCAGGTGTTTAATTGTTCTGAATGTTACAATTTTCTCAGTAATTATTGATCTATTTTTTACTTTAATTATTCTTGTATAAATTATAGATTAAAAAAAGACCACTTGTCAGTTGTACTTTCAAGTTCGTAAGCTAAATACTTGTGCCTGCTTCAGTTTGTAAAAATGATTGAGAGCCAAAAACCAAAGTTAAGCGGTTAACAATTTGAAAAGTGCGCAAAAGAGAAAAGTGTGAATGTACAGAAGCTTTTAAAGAAAATTCCGAAATTACACACCTCTTACAAGAGTACCTCATCTTCATCTGACCAACCTTTGTCAAGTGTACTTCGTCATCAATCATTGATACTTCAGGTACTGTAAACGAAGACTGTCTGACTTTTAGTGACGTTAAAATACAAGTTGCAAGCTCCAGTGTTTCTTACCTTAGTTCTCATAAAATGTTAAGTTTTTGACTTTAAATGTGTAAATGTAGATACATTTTGTAGTTTTTTAGGTCATTGTATTAGATCCAGCTAAGTGATATAGCTTTCGCGAGAGCATTGCTACGCTTTCCAATTCAATGAGACAATATACTGACAAAAAACGATCGTGTAGCAGGAAAGTATTCTTGCAAAAACTGAATTTACCGATTGACGAAATGCTAAAAGATTTAAGGAACTGGAGAGAAGCCAGGAAATCTGCAAATAACTTATCATTCACCTAATTGAGAAGATCAATTATTAGAGAAGCTTGCTTCTTAGAGTTGTCGAAACGATCAAACTCTTAGCTTAACGTGGACTTCCAACACGGGGATCTACCGAAGTTTTTGGTTTGTCATCAAATTGTAACTTCATGGGAATATTGGAACTCGTTGGCAGATCATATAGGATGTTTTGGGAATCCGGGAAAAAACACCTTTCTATCTCTCCCACACAATCGTTGATAAATTGATCGTAAAAATGGAAGAACAAGTTCAGTCAAACATTATTGATAAGCTGAACATCGCCAAATATTTTTCGATTATTGTCGATTCCACGCCGGATATCAGCCATGTAGATCAGTTCACATTGATTGTTCGTTGCTTTCTTTCTGTTGAGCGTTTTCTTACATTTATTGCCAACACCCATCATAAGTCTGAAAAATTACCCGACATAATTTTGGCTCAGTTGAATACTTTGAATGTATTTTGAGGACAAATTTACGACAAGGCCACAATTATGTCTGGCCAATATTCAGGTTTACAAACAAGAATAAAGGTCCATCAATTTTTTAGCCTATTACAATCCATATGCGGCCAGTTAATCACTTAATCTTGTAGGAGCTTTGGCGGCTAGTTTCTGCATGGATTTCGTGACCTTTTTCGGCATGGTACAAGAACTTTACTATTTCTTTGCATTTCAACGCATAAATGGAACCTAAACCTTCTGTCAATAGTTTGTGTTTCGCCCGTTGGAGTGCTCGTGCCGATGCCAGCAAAACATTATATATAAGACGAGATTATGGTGAAATTGTAAAAACTCTCCAAAAAATATGGGACAATGTAACTGAAAAATAAAATACAAGTTTGGAAGCCCAAGTGCTGGTTGATAAACGTTATCAAATTTAAAATTGAACACACTAGTAATCTTGTGCATTGAAAATCAAGTAACAAATGCACTTAGTTTTGATAAACGTTATTGACGTATTCGCTGATGCGAAAACAAGAAAAAAAACTTTTAAATAATAATTATTGTTTTTTTGTGTGTAAAATTACTTTTATAATTATATATCATATGAATAATAAACTTTTCTGTTTTTGAATAATAGATATTATGTGTTAAAGTACCCTTTAATAAACTTTTGAATGTACTTCTATAAATTAATACGCAATATTAAGTGGATACCTCCAAAAATTAAATTAATAGGGAGGGGGCGCACTTTTGTGTTGGGCTTTGAGCGCCAAATTATGCTAATACGCTAATAGACGGATCGCGAAAGTAAAAAAGAGGTGGCATGAAAGGGACAGGCCTTGAAAGGGACAACAGCTGTTACTTTTATATTATTAGCTTCTATGTTTTAATACGCTAAGGATAGATGTGCACGTACTATTTAGAGTAACTGCTTTATTGGCGCGTCGCGTCGTAGTAAATTACATATTTGCAAGTCAGTTCGTTTTCGGGTTTTGACAGATGAAATGGTGGTGGTGATTTTACGTTAAAGTGATTTTTTTGTGTAAAGTTGTACATTGAACGAAATTTTGTATATTAACTAGTGCCATACACTAAATAGTATACTTTTCAGATCAAAAGCTTAAAATATGGATACACCAGAAAGAGACTACGAAAAGATGCGATAAAAATAGATAATGCAGTAAAGGAAGTGTTTGAAATGAAAAGTTCAGTTAGATCTGTTACGAAAGGTTATGATATTGCAAAATCGTTACTTGCTCGATTAGTTAGAAAGACAAAAAAAATGAAAGGTAGTTTTAAATATAAGCCGAACATTGGCAATCGCAAAATATTTTCTGTTGAAGAGAAAAATACTCTAGTTGAATATTTAAAAATAACGCCACAAATGTAGTCCGGTTTGACATATTCTCAAACACGACAGCTATAGCAATCTCTTTTTGAGGCGCCCAGAAAAATTAAGCTTATCCCGAACCACTGCATTTAATAAAATTAACGTCGATTTCTTTTACAATAATTTGCAAAAAATATTCATGAAACATAAATTTAAGCCTGCTGATGTGACAGAACTTCCCAAAAATTATTGGAGTACGTGATTCAAAACAAATTGGTTAAGTAACATCAGCTGAACACGGACAACTAATGACAATGCTAGCTTTTGTTTCGGCAACAAGCAATACTGTCCCACCGGTATTTGTATTTCCTCGTGTGCAGCTTAAGGAATTCGTGATACAAGACGCTCCTGCTGGAAGTTTAAAGCTAGCACACAAATCGGGATGGATGACTTCTGAAAACTTGAAAACTTTTCAGTATTTTGTCAAATATATCAAATCAACACGATCATCCAATTTTAGTTATCATGAACAATCACGGTAGTCACATTAGTTTAGATGTTATCATGCATGCCAGAGGAATTACAGTTGTGTTACTTACTTTCCCACCCCACTGCAGCGATAGGTTGCAACCGCTTGATGTATCAATAATCGGTCCATTTAAAACTATTTTTAAAATTCCCTAAACAATTGGATGGGTAAAATAACTACATCTATCACTTACCAAAATTTGCAACCGTTGCTTATGGAAAATCTTTTACTATTACTAGTATCACATCTGGAGTTCGAAAAGCTGGCATCTTTCCGTTTAATTCGGAAAATTTTAGGGAAGAAGATTTATTAACTACATATGTATCAGATACACCATTGGAAAGTAAAACTTTAAATGCTGATAAAATTTTGACAGTTACTAAAACTACTTTAGGTTACTCTTGTTACTCTTGAATTGGTTAGACCATTTCCAAAAGTCTCTGCTTAAAAAGTCAATAGTAACCGAGGAAGGAAACACGGATCTTCTAGAATGTTAACAGACACACCTGACAAAAGGGAAACGATGTTATTTGGTGAAGCTAATAATAAAAAAAACTTGCAGTAGCACAAATTTTAAAAATTGTGGAACAAGAGACGCATACAGCGTAAACAACAATACTTTTTTACATTGATTATTTTTACGTTGCACTATTTTTAGTTAATAGTAGTAGTCATATATCTATTTTTGTAATTAAATGAGGCATTTAGGTTGAAGTATATGTTTTAAAGAAAAATGTCCCTTTCATGCCACCTCTCCACTACTATCAGTTTTTACAAAAAGGGCGCAATGAAATTGTTGACACGAATCTATACTATGTTTGCGAAAGTAAAGAGCAAGTGAAATGAGAGCATTACCTTTTTGGTCAATTAAATGAAGATTTCTTAGAAAATTCACAAAAAAAACTAGCTATCAAACCATATGGAGAAAAAAGTTGTAAACTTGCAAAATATGTTTTAAGAGCCATCTAGAATCGAGTCATTAAGGCGTGCTCGGTATTCTGTCACATTTATTGGCGACAGCATTCGATAGTGTGAACTTCGATTTATTAAAAATAAAAGTGACAATTTTCAACTTTTTAATGAATATTAAGTTCGTATTGAAATACAAACTGTTTGTAAAATAAAATGTTTAATGACAAGTGATAGTGAAAAATACTGAATGATAAAGAGTTTGTTGCATTCTTGAAAACAAATAGTCTTTTTCGACGTCTGACTATTCCACATACGCCACAGCAAAATGGAATGGCAGAACGGAAGAATAGAAGATTGATTAAAATAGCTCGTTGTCTTCTGATACATTCTGGATTAAGTAATTGATTTTGGACTTCAAATTATTTAAGAAACCGATGTCCAACCATTAGTTTTGGTAGACATTCTCCTTTTTAAGCTTTGAGTAAAGATGTGCCGGATTTTAGTAATTTATTGGTGTTTGGCTTAATTTTTGATAACAAAAAGGTATTATGGTAAGTTGCTCTGAAGAATCTAAAGGTTACCGAGTATATTCCGATCAAAAAAAAACGTTGTTGCAGAGATGGTTAAATCCTTGAAAGTTAGTTTTTAAATAAAGAAAAGAAAATAAATAAGAAAGAAACTTTTATTAATGGTGAAGATAATATAGAACTTACCACTAGAAGTACAAGAAGATAAAACAGCAAAAAAAAATCAGCTAATAAATAATCTGGGTATATTAGATAAGCGAAAAAGACAGTGAAAAATTTATTATACTAAATAAACATACAGCAAATGTCGATGAACATCAAGAGGAATATGAGAGTAATGACGATATCAAAATGCAACAAGAACCAAATGATGATGGATCTTTGTTGATGCAAAAGAAAATAAAATCAACATGATGGAAGAAACATTGAAATAAGCAATAACTGGCTGCGTATGTAGCCTTGTCAGAAGCATCTTATGAAGCTAAATATTTACGCAATCTAACGTTTGAGTTGGATTTGACTTATTTATCAAATATGATTTTTGGAACATAATAGAGGAGCAAAGTACATTGCCAAAAATATTACTTACACGAAACACATCGCAACAAGATATCACTTTGTACATCAATTGGTAAAAAATAACAAACTAAAGTTAAATTACGTACCGACAGCGTTACAGCCTGCTGATATTCTTATAATAAAAGTAATGGTACTAAAAATATTGCGTGTTCGCCGCAAATATGAAATTTGGTGCTGTCTATAACATTTAATAGTGTGTTCGCGAGTTATTGTGATGATATTGTTTGATATTGACAATTACAAACAAATTTATATGTCATAAACGTCTTTTTATGGCCAACGGACCTCTTTATTCCCACGGGCTCCAATAAAACGTCAAACAACGAAAGCGTAATTATCTAATAAACAAACGTTTGATGGCAGAGCCATCTCATAGTGTAAATTTAATATGTATAATTAATGGCCGTGTTTTTAAAGTGTTCGAACAGCAGTTCGAGTACTCAAACACAGAAATACGCGTTTTTAAATGTGATTAGAACACCCCATCGAACGTTTTGAAAATATTCACAACATTCGAACACGTTTGTTCGAACAGGATTTTCATGACTATGATGTTAGAACAGAGATCCTAACCTTAAAATTGACAGTTGCATTTATTTCGTGTTGCTATCTCGAAGCTGATAATTAGTGATAAAAATGTATTATACATGCTTCTACTGTAATGATCAATTCGTGTGGGAAGATATATCGGTCCACGCATTTTTTGTAAATAATGTAGAAGGAAATATCGTGGTAGAGGACAATGTGGTATCTTTAGAAGGTATACATACAATTGCACAATTAATGGTATGCCTGCTGCATTATCCTTCTAGGTGTTACTGCAGATGACGAGGGTACCCTCTTTGAAAAAATCTACTTCCATCAAATCTGATGATTCAAGGACGGAATGGTCACACGCGACTGTGTTGCTGTTAATTGATCAGTATCGAGAAAACAGAGGGCAACTCCAAAAAAAATAGCCTCAAACGCCATATTTGGTTAAAGTATAAATTCTTACTGGTATAGCAATGTTAATAATATTATATTCTCACAGAATCGTAAACAAAATGAGGGCCAAGGCGTACACTTACTCTTTTGATCACCTGCAAAACAAATGGAAAAGTCTCATGCGTACATATAAATCTATCAAAGATCATCATAATAAAACAGGAACAAACAGAAAAAGTTTACCATACTATGACCTAATGGACGAAATTTTAAGCGATAATCCAACGATAGTTCCTCCGTTACTAATGACCAATGGGATCGTAGAACAGACGACATCTGATGCAATTGACAAAGAGGTAGAAGAAGGAAATATGACAGAAACAGAAGGAAGAGAAGAAGGAAATACGACAGAAACGGAAGGAGGATCTGAAAGGAGCACTCCAAAAAGAAAAAATAGGGAGTCCGTACCAGACTTGTTGAAAACTATATTAAAACAATCGCAACAACAACATGAGGAAGAGTTGCAGGAAAAAAAAGGTTTAATAATCTTTTAGAGACGCTTGTTGAGCACATCACTACGAAAAAATAAACTTGATTTTTCAACATAATTGTCATTTTATTTTTTATCAGAATTATGGACACAAATTACAGTAATAAATTGGAACATTGTTACACCTTAATTTATCTCCTATAACGCATTCATTATATTATTACGTTTGTTTATAGCCTCTGTGTTTCTCACCCAATTCCATTCATTTGGCTCATTTATAAATTGATCCTCTCGTATCATTTTGCACGATAGTTCCTCGCCTTGCCTTTGGCAAAAGTTATGTAACATACAAGCAGCTGAAATATCGATGGGGTAATTAGTGATGATGTGTAACTCGAAATAATTTAAACGTCTCCATCTCGCCTTTAAGATGCCAAACGCTTTTTCAATAGTAGACCTGGTACTTGCAGGACAAACATTATAATACACTTGTTTTGGGCTCAAATGTCCATTATCGCTAAATGGTGTTAATAAGCGATTGGACAAAGGATATGTAGAATCACCTAATAAATGTGACTCTTCCGGGAAGTAATTACCTTTATTGCACATTCTCTACACTTTTGAACATTGAAATATTTTTGCATCATGTAGTGATCCAGGAAATCCGACAAAGATGTCGGTAAAAATTGCATTAGAGTCGTACACAGCTTGTAACACCATAGACGCTCTGTTTTTCCGATTTATATATGCAAATGCATTAGTTTTTGGGGGACAAATTGCAATGTGACAGCCATCGATGGCACCGAGCACTCCAGGACATGATTTTTTTTCTCTAGAACGAGACATTGTAGATAGGTAATAAGTTAACATCAAATATATTATTTCTTGTATTAATGAGTTTGCATATTCTCATCAAGCAAACAAATACGGTTCTTTTAGATATATCGAATCTGTCCCCTATTGATCTACAATAAATGAAATCATGATACATGCATAGTAAAATTTCCACTAAAAAGTTACTTGCCGATAACTCTCCTGGTTATCCAACACCCAAATACAAATTAAACATTGAAGTTTAACAGAAACCTGTGGTCGTCCAATATTAAGTTTTGGTGTATGTGACGCTTCACAATTTAATCAACAGTCCCATACTACTCCGAGACATTCTAAAGTGGGTTTGGAAATCTTTATGAAAATAGTGATTAATTACATTCTCATATCTATGTATTCTAACATGCTTAAAGCGCTGATGTTTCACTTCAGTCATGCTCAGTATTCGTATCACATTCTCTAATAATTTTTTTGTAGCCCCTACATGTATATTATACAGAAATACTTACTCAATAGGTAGCAGTAGGATAGGGTAACTGTGTAATCACAAACTTACCTTTTTGCCCAAATAATTTATGTCCTTGGGTTAGAATTAAGATCACACTATCCCCACTAAGCTCGATTTTGCATCATTTACCTAAGATCGATCAACATTCAAATTTTATCCAGATGACAATTGAGGTTAGAAAAGATGTTCAGAGAAATAATTATGGCGCTTTTAAATACACTTGTTCGTATGGTTGGTTAGAACGTCAGCTGTGCAGTTCATAACAGTTTTGCCGGAACAAGTGGGTGCAATTGAAAAACACGGCCAATAACTGTATATAGCTATAACGGCGGTAAAACGTTGAAAGTTGATTTTACACCCGCAAATTTCAAAATAGTTTTGAATAAAACTGCGAGATAAAACCACAACGTAAAGGATATTGGGGAAAAGCAACCTAATAAACTAAATACTTGCAAAATAAAAATTATACTTTTTATTGAAAATTTCTTGTGGGTAATTTATGTTTACAAAACAATTAGAACAATTAACCATATTAACATTTGGAGATGTACCCACGCTACTAGAATTACTCATCAAATTACAATTATTGCTAGTTGCTAATCGATCGAAGATCTAGGTAGCCCCTAATTCAGTATTATTAGATGATTATTTGTCCTTTCTGATCAATACCTTTTCAGTTAACCTTATTTTGTTTAAGACAGAATCTTCTATATGCTGTTCTGGAGCTGACGTTGACTTCCAGCCTCCTAGTTGTTTTATATCAGTCATTTCTTCCCCAGCGTTTGTCAACAACGTCGCCGATGAGTGACAATATGAATGCCCAGTATACATATATTTCAGGATTCGACAATTTCAGATCAACAGCAATTTTTTTTTTCTGAATTCCACCAAAAACATTTTTTCCGACAACTTGCCTGATGCATTCTCCATTCTTGTAAGCCAAGAAGAAACGGGAAGTATCCATATTTATCATACTTTTTAGAAATGTCTACAAAACTTGGTAATATAAAGTTGTCAACTACACTAAACATTCGATTTCTTCTGGTTTTATTATCTCGAAAAGTGATCAGTAAGGAGGATTGCAGATCATGAATATCATCAACTTCTAACTGAACAAGTTCTTTTTTACGGCATACTCCAGGTATCTCAAATATTAAAGCTATTTTTAAAAATCGTTAAACACTTCTTAACAAAATGAAACTAAGATTTTAGACGGCTACCACTAGTTACGTTTCAAAAGTCAAATGTAATCAAAGCAACATGCAACACTAGATTTGTGTCAAAAATTCAATTTATTTCAGCAATATTTTTTAATTAAAAAATCTTTATCTGTGCATAAAGTTGTGTATGTGCTACGGGCCTAACTTGCTTCTATGGCCTTCGACCAATTCTTACGCCATGAAAGGTTCTTTACGCCCTCAATACATACATAACTATTCTAAAGACTATCGTTGTTTACGTTAGTTGATATATCAATTTTACTTTACTTAATAAATAATAAAATCTTTGTCAATTAAAAAGTTTAATTTAATAAAAATCTAAACTGAAAGAATTTAAGATCTGTGTGACCTTTATCAAAAACTATAAAATAAAATAAGTACTATTATTGTATATCCAACATTTTTGTCGGTTTTTGGTTAAAGTGCAGACGAGGCCTATATATTTACCCAACGGATTAAATATATACACTATTTTTTGAGTTTCACATTGCAAGATAATTACAATTACATTTAAAGATTGTCTCATATCATTCTACAAATTTTATTCAACTAATTACTTTAATAAATACCTACTTGTTTGTGTCACATTTAATCCCTTGGGATTAAAAAAGACTATTTAATTTGTAGGGATAAGATTTAGAATCTAAAAATAAAGATCAAAACAGCAGAAAATAATATGTGTATTTTATCTGTAGACTAGAAAGTTTTATTTATACATAAGATGTTTATTACCAAAACAAATCTTACAAATTCTTTCAAAACAGTTTTTTTTATAAATTGTATTTAAAAAATCAAATGTTAAAAATAAACTAGAAAATTAGGCAGTAAACATTTGGATTCCTTTGTTTCAAATACTTTGGCACTTGCATAATTCATAATTAATTTTTTTGTTTCAAATTTTATGGATCAAAGTAACGTAAAGTGTAACCCGTGGAAGTTTGAATTTTACTATAATGTTAAGGATATTTTTAACATGTACCAAGCTTTTTTAATCGACATCAACTAAATTAATATTCGTTCAAAATATTCGATTTATCAGATTTTTTCCTGATTTTTTTTTTTATAATATGATCGAATCTTAAGCTTTCGCGGTTATCTTGGTTACTATTATAAGCAACTTTCGGCTTAGATCACGTCGTAGTTGAACCCAGACTTTTTAGGCTTAGTCCTAGTCTCTCCTTGAGAGCCAAAACAAGAAGTCGAACTTGACCTTTGCCGTATTGCCGTTCGCGAACCCAAACAAACTAATATTGTATATATAATGTGATCGTTATAATAGTAATTAATAACATTATTAAACTTCCAAGTCGTTAATTAATGAGGCTATATGATCTTTGTTGCTACCATGCGCGTGAGCTATTTTGACCTTGAACGCTTTCATCTTCTTCGCACTGGGTTGCCACTACTAGGGCAGATTTCTTAGATCTAGGGAAATTGTAATCTGCTAAGGAAACAGGAAAATTTAGTAAACTAGGCAATAGTTTGATAATTATAGCAATTGCGAATGCCAACCCGGAATATTTATGGTTGTTAGGTTATTGTTCTCGCAATCGCTATCTGTCCTCGGTTCGACAGGACAGATCAGGTTAACTAATCGATCGATAAAGTAGCTTTCTTCTTTGTTTATTATGCCTGTGTAACCTCAAATCTTTAATCATTTGTTTTATTGGTAAACAGTAAAGTAAAATAAAAGGTAGCTACTATTAAGTGAATGTAAGTGCAGATTTTTGTACATGTAACTGTTGTTTTTGTAGAAAATGGCAAGCGGTGATGAAAGTTTACTAACTATTTCTTGTGCATCGCGTGTAAAATAGACTACATGGCAGGGTTGTCTGAAATAATCAAACATGAAAATAGAACTGGCCACAAACGTAAATCTACTGGTATTGTCAATGCAGGTCAGTCAACATTAACAAAATTCGTGCAAGAAAATGTTGATTTTGATAAATCAATTCGATCTGCGAAGATTAGAGTTAGTTATTACATTTCCGAATAGAATTTACCTTTTAAAACTACTGATCACCTGACTGAGTTAATACAATATATGCCAAAAGATCCTAAAGTTATACAAAAAATAACATGTAGTAGAAAAAAGTGCACAAATGTGGTGGATTTAACGTTCCGTCAACTAATACAACACATTGCAAGTATAATAGATTGCTTCAAAATCAGAATGCAGATTTAGATATTCAAGATCAAATCAAAAGGTTTTGGGAAATAGAGTCTTTTAAAAAGTCATATTCAAAAGATGAAGCTTGCGAATCTGATTTTATTTCAACATTTAAAACAAATTCTAATGATTGATTTCTCGTTTCCATTCTGTTAAAAGAGAAAATAGAAAAGTTAGGCGACATTAAACAATCGGCTTTAAAACGTTTCTACAGTCTTGAGGGTAAATTATCTAATAATAATGCCTTAAGAATAATTTATAATAAATGTATGGTATGTATGGTATGTGTGGTATGCGTGGTATGCGTGCTATGCGTGGTATGCGTGGTATGCGTGGTATGCGTGGTATGCGTGGTATGCGTGGTATGCGTGGTATGCGTGGTATGTATATGGTATGTGTGGTATGTGTGGTATGTGTGGTATGTGTGGTATGTGTGGTATGTGTGGTATGTGTGGTATGTGTGGTATGTGTGGTATGTGTGGTATGTGTGGTATGTGTGGTATGTGTGGTATGTATTATGTATGGTATGTACGGTATGTACGATATGTACGCTATGTACGGTATGTACGGTATGTACGGTATGTACGGTATGTACGGTATGTACGGTATGTACGGTATGTACGGTATGTACGGTATGTACGGTATGTACGGTATGTACGGTATGTACGGTATGTACGGTATGTACGGTATGTACGGGATGTACGGTATGTACGGTATGTACGGTATGTACGGTATGTACGGTATGTACGGTATGTACGGTATGTACGGTATGTACGGTATGTACGGTATGTATGGTATGTATGGTATGTATGATATGTATGGTATGTATGGTATGTATGGTATGTATGGTATGTATGGTATGGTATGGTATGGTATGTATATGGTATGTGTGGTATGTGTGGTATGTGTGGTATGTGTGGTATGTGTGGTATGTGTGGTATGTGTGGTATGTGTGGTATGTGTGGTATGTGTGGTATGTGTGGTATGTGTGGTATGTGTGGTATGTGTGGTATGTATGGTATGTATGGTATGTATGGTATGTATGGTATGTATGGTATGTATGGTATGTATGGTATGTACGGTATGTACGGTATGTATTATGTATGGTATGTATGGTATGTATGATATGAATGATATGTATGGTATGTACAGTATGTATGGTATGGTATGGTATGGTATGTATATGGTATGTGTGGTATGTGTGGTATGTGTGGTATGTGTGGTATGTGTGGTATGTGTGGTATGTGTGGTATGTGTGGTATGTGTGGTATGTGTGGTATGTGTGGTATGTGTGGTATGTGTGGTATGTGTGGTATGTATGGTATGTGTGGTATGTATGGTATGTATGGTATGTATGGTATGTATGGTATGTATGGTATGTACGGTATGTACGGTATGTATTATGTATGGTATGTATGGTATGTATGATATGTATGGTATGTATGGTATGTATGGTATGTATGGTATGGTATGGTATGGTATGTATATGGTATGTGTGGTATGTGTGGTATGTGTGGTATGTGTGGTATGTGTGGTATGTGTGGTATGTGTGGTATGTGTGGTATGTGTGGTATGTGTGGTATGTATGGTATGTATGGTATGTATGGTATGTATGGTATGTATGGTATGTATGGTATGTATGGTATGTATGGTATGTATGGTATGTATGGTATGTATGGTATGTATGGTATGTATGGTATGTATGGTATGTATGGTATGTATATGGTATGTATGGTATGTGTGGTATGTGTGGTATGTGTGGTATGTGTGGTATGTGTGGTATGTGTGGAATGTGTGGTATGTGTGGTATGTGTGGTATGTGTGGTATGTGTGGTATGTGTGGTATGTATGGTATGTATGGTATGGTATTTGTCATATGTCTAAAGTCGACGACTAAGAACCCAGTTTTCAAGTTAATTATTATCTTCCTTATCATGGAGTACTTAAGGAGAACAGCATTACAACCAAATTAAAGGTTGTCTTTCATAGTTGGTTTTTGTCTTTTTCTGGTATTTCGCTAAATGATTTTCAAATGGTAGGGCTTACAATACAAGATGACCTTTTATCGATTTTACTTCGTTTCAGGCAACATTCTTACGTTGTCACAGCGGACATTACAAAAATGTACCGCCAAGTACTTGTTTCCCCTGAGCAAAGATCACTTCAGCAAATTCTTTAAAGTTTTATCCCAAAGTTAAAACCAATTAGTATACCAAGGCTTGAATTGTGTGGAGCCAAAAGGCTCGTCGCGCAATCAAAGTACTGAAATCTTCAAATATAAAATTTGATAATGTTCATGATTCGTGCAACTTCACCATCGTCTTAGGCTGGATAAATACAGAACCAAATCTACTAAAAACGTTCGTCGGGAATCGGATTACAGAAATTTAGCGTAAGACTCAATAAGATATGTGGCATCATGTAGATTCAAAGCACAATCCGATCACGAAGTGTTACCCTAGCGTTCTTCTTAATTGTAACCTAGGGTGGCATGGTCCTATATGGTTGCAAAATGTCTACAGTTACTCAGATAATTGGAAACCCTACAAAAATTGCCGGAAACACGCAAACCTAAAGATATTTTTGTTTTAACTAGTATTGAGGAAACACATGAGTTCGTGTTTAGGTTTTCTAACTGAAATAAGTTAAAGCGATTGACGCCTACATTCTTCGATTTGTGAGCAATTGCAAAATTCCACAAAACGAACACGTTCTTGGTCCACTTTCAGTTTAAAAATTACGGAATTCATTGGTATGTTTCATAAAAATTACTCAAAAGCAACGTTTTACGAGCGAAATTTTGACATTGCAAAAAACAAAGATATTAGTGCAAAAAATAAAATTCTTCCTTTGCACCTATTCTTGGACGCCGATGGTGTATTGCGTGTCGGAAGTCGATTAAAATTCTTCTTTCAGTTTTAATAAGAAACACCCGATACTAATTCCATCTAATCATCCTTTTTCTGAATTGATATTTCGTGCTTGGCACGAAAGGCTGTTTCATCCCGGTCCACAACTACTTTTAGCATCCGTAAGAGAAGAATTTTGGCCTATTCACGGTAGAAATGCTGCCAAAAAGGCAGTGCACAAATGTATAAAATGTAATAGAGCAGAACATAAAAATTTGTATATTAGGGACGATTTGCCTAAAGATCTTGTTAATCCATCACCTTCATTCTATATCACTTGTGTTGACTATGCAAGGAATTTTTTTATTAAAAATAGAAAAGGACGTGGTTGCAAAATTTCAAAGGCATGCGTATCTTTATTTATTTGTTTTACAACACGTGCTCTTCATTTAGAGTTAGTTACGGAACTAAGTACTGAAGCGTTTATGACAGCTCTTAAAAGCTTCATAAGTAGAAGAGGTCTCTCAGAATGTATTTAAATAATAGAACTAATTTTTTGGGCGCTTATAATGAGATGCAAAGTTTTGGCAAATTTATCATGAAACATAAAAATCACATTCAAGAATCGTGTTCAAATCAAAACATAGATTGGCATTTTATACCGCCGTACTCGCCACATTTCGGCGACCTTTGGGAGGCCGGTGTAAAATCGATTAAGTTTCATTTTAAGAGAGTAATAGGTCAGTCACGAGTCAGAGCTTGTACCGGCTGGTTGTAGTGGTGCTGGTGGATTGGGTCCTCAAGGTCATACGAGTTATAATATAATTTATTATGTGATTTATTATTTAATAAAACTATTTCTACCTGTTTGAATCGATTAAATTTATTTTCTCTGTTAAAGTGCAGAATTTATTGTGATTTTTTTAGTGCAAATTATTTTATATTAATTAAAGTGTTGTCAGTGCAGGAATCAATTAGTGTGTGCAAAATGCCTTGCATTCAATATAAAACATCTGTTACAAAAAATCAGTTGTTTGTTGAGTGTATCGATTGTAAGAATAAATTTCATTCAAGTTGTGTAAATTTGTCCAAGGAGGATACTGATTATATACAAAATGAAAATCAGACCTGGCGTTGTACAGCATGCAGTGTTACTAGAAGGAAAAGCATGCCTCTCCAAAGTGCTGCTGATGAAGGTAAGGCCTCTTTATCAGATGTTGTTAAGATGCTTACTGACATAAGGGTGGAAAATAAAACTATGGAAACTAATTTAGGAAATTCAATTGACTCTTGCCACACTAGTGTTTCTGAGATTTTGAAGAAAGTTGAAAATCTTGACACTGAGGTTAAAAGTTGTATTGAAGGTGTTCAGGATAATAAAACAGAAATTAAAGCACTGAAATTAAAAAATGTTGAATTGGAAAAAAGAATTATGGAGGTTGAACAGTATTCTAGGCAGAACTCGCTAGAAATTCATGGCATTCCTGAGTACCCCAATGAAAATGTGGATTTAGTTAAATCTGTAGGTACTGCTTTAGGCTATGAAATTAAGGATGAAATGATTGATACATGTCATAGATTTAAAAAAAATCCGGGATCTACATCAGATCCTGGCATTATTGTTAAATTTGTGAGGCGAGTGACTAAAGATGAATTATGGAAATTGAGGAAAATAAAGAGGGACTTCTCTACCAGGCATATGAATCTACCTGTTGACATTCCTGTATACATTAATGAGTCTCTCTGTCCGGGAGTAAGGCGGCTATTTGGGGCGGCGAGAGATGTCAATAAAAATAAGGGGTTTAAGTATGTGTGGACTATGAACGGGAAAGTGTTTTTAAAAAAAACGTGAGTTGGTCTCGTCTATGGACGAGATTGCTAAATTGGTCTAATGTACTCCTTAGAAGTGAATTTGATTCTTTATTTCTGCCTATAATGTTTTCAAGAAATTATTTTTATTTGTTTTTTTTTTTTACTAATCTATGTCAATTAATTTAAGTGAAGATTTATTTTTAGTTCATCAAAATATTCGTAGTCTAAGAAACAATTTTGATTTGTTTATAACCCATTTGAATGTAAAACTCAATAAGCTGCCTAAAATAATAATTCTATCTGAAATCTGGATATTTGAATCAGAGCTATGTGAATATAAACTTGATAATTATAAGGTTTTTGCTAGTTGTAATAAACTCAATAGGTCTGGTGGAGTGATGGTTCTGATAAGAAATGATATCTCCTGTTCTGGAGTTGATTGCCAGTTCTTATCGGCTAGTGGTCTTATGATCGACTGCATGGTAGATAACATGTATTTTACTATCTTTGCATTCTACCGCTTTCATGATTACTCTGAGAGTATTTTTATCAATGAACTGAGTTTATTGCTTTCTGACATTTCTAGTACTAAAATGTTGTTTTTGGTAGGTGATATGAATATAAATCTTTTGTGTGACAATAATATTACTGATGAATATACTTTTGTTTTGAACAGTCATGGTTTTAAATCTTTTATAAATTTAGTTACTCGATTGGAATCTGGGACTTGCCTTGACCATATTTTTATAAGATGTGACAAAGCATATAATATTAATTCAATTTCTGGGGCGGTTGATCATGCGGGCATTACTGACCATTCACTTTGTTTATTTTATATAGAGGGTGTTGTAAATAATTTTTCTGAGGGAAAGGGGACGTTTTCAAAAATTGATTTTTATAAGTTAAGGGATTGCCTCTCCAATATGGATTGGAGTACTTTGTATATTTTTGAAGATGTTAATGGGGAATTTAATTACTTTAGCAGTCAACTCAGTCGACTGATTAATTCGTGTACTATAACATTGCCTGCAAGTAAAGCAGTCCGCCCTTTGAAGCCTTGGATGAATGGGATGTTAATTAGAAGAATTAACAAAAGAAATGCAATGTATAAAAAGAAAGTTCGTCAGCCCTATAATAAAAAACTATCCAAGTGCTACAATAGGTATAGGAACAAATTAATTGCAGATTTACGTAAAACTAAAGAAGAGTATTATTTTAATTTATTTTGTCAGGCAAAGGCAAATCCACGTGAGCAGTGGAGTATTGTAGATAGCCTAATTGGGGAAAAGTCTAAAAGTCAAATTGATAAAATTAGAGCTACTGATGGATGTTGTATTGAGAATGAGGGAGACATAGCTAGTGAATTTAATTCATATTTTCTCAGTATCGCACAGACATTGATAGATAAATTGGTAAGTAATCCTACAAATAACTGTTATAATGACAAATTTTTAGCTGTACCTAATTACATTTCCATTTTTTTGAACCAACTGATAAATTTGAGATTTGCAAAATAATAAATTTATTAAAAAATAAAAGGTCGGTGGGCGTTGATGGACTTCAAGTATCAGTATTAAAAGAATGTCAGTGGGAGTTAGCGGATGTACTTGCTCACTTGTTTAATAGAAGTATTCTCAATGGGGTTTTTCCAGAAATACTAAAAAGAGCTGTAGTAGTTCCTATTTTTAAAAAAGGGGATAGACTTCAGGTAACAAATTATCGGCCAGTTACATTGCTCTCACCACTATCTAAAATGTTGGAAAAAGTTATTAACCGTAGAGATTGGTACATTTTCTGGAAATGCATGGAATATTGAGCTCCAATCAGTTCGGTTTTAGATCAGGTCTTAATACAGAGATGGCTATTTCTAAGATAGTCTCTCAAATTAATTTGTCAATAAATAATAATTATCATTCGGCTGCTCTGTTCATGGATTTCCAGAAAGCGTTTGATATGGTAGATCATGTCATTTTGTTGAGAAAAATGAACGAAATGGGAATTCGGGGTTTAGCTAATGATTGGTTTAGGTCCTACCTTAGCACGAGGTCACAGCAGGTTCGAATAAATGGTACTTTAGGCGAGGTAGGATTTATCCGCCATGGCGTACCTCAAGGTTCTGTATTAGGCCCTACTCTTTTCTTGATCTATATCAATAATCTTTGCTCAGCCAAGTTTGAGGGAAAGATCACGTCCTTCGCAGATGACACGGCATTCGATTATGAAGGTGATTCTGATCAGGAACTTATTACTAAAATAGAGTCTGATCTTGTACAAATGAGATGGTGGCTGAATGAGAATAAAATTTCATTAAATGCGGCCAAAACAAATTATCTTATATTCAGTCTTAGTAATATTCCCGATTCTCTAGGTTCTGTAAAGTGTCATAATGTCTCATGTGGAAGGTACGATAATTGTGCGTGTGAGTTAATTCACCAAGTAGAAACCATCAGATATCTTGGTATAATGCTGGATATGCGCCTCACATGGAGGGATCATGTTGCAAAACTTAAAAAAGAATTTGGTAACTCAATTCGAAAGCTTTATTTTATAAGAAATATGTGTCCTCTTAACATTTTTAAAATGTTATATTATGCCTTAATTCAATCTAGATTGCAATATGGTATCTCTTCGTGGGGGGGAGCATATCCTAGCGTTATCAAACCTTTGCAAGTGGACCAGAAGCTCTCTATAAGGATGTTGGCCAGACAGCCAAGAATGACCCCATCTCTTCCTCTATTCACGAGGTTTAACATTTTACCTGTACAATGTTTATTTTAAAAAAAAATTCTGTTTAGCATCCTGAGTGGAGTTAGGGATCCAGGGGGGGTTTTGTTTATAATAAATCTAGCAGAGGGAGAAGTTCTGGAAAGTTAATTCTGCCTAGGCCTAGAGTAGAACACTTTAGAAGATCCCATCTTTATATGGCTCCTAAGCTGTTTAATCTATTACCTACTGAAATATTACATTGTACTTCATTTTCTGGGAGAAAGCGGTTAGTCTGTCAGTGGCTCAGTTCATTGGATGATCCGGAATTATATTTTGGACCATTGCATTCTATTCTCACAAGTCGTTAATCTTTAACCTGGTATTTGATCACTAGGTGGAAATTTTGTAAATTGTGTTTGCATATCATTATTGTTTATTTATTGTGTAAACGTAAAATATTGGCCCTCTCCTCCACCAGTACCACTACTGCTTACCATATACCTTGGTTGGTATAATTATTAACATTTAACCAGTTTATTTAGATGTTCAAATTAAATGAAATTAAGAATTTTTTTTTATGATTCTAATGGTAACCTCCAACACAGGTCTCCTAAGGAGGTACCTATTTATTTCTGTATTAGTGTTTTTGTTTTTTTAAATATGATTTTAAGTAAGGTATAATTGTATTAACCTATTGTATGTACCTAATGTATACAGATGTACTTATTTACAAAAATAAAATATTATTCTATTCTATTCTATTCTATCTTACGTACAAAGAGTTTAGTACAATACTTACTGTTAGAAATTATTTATATTAGTTAGTTTGTATTGCGTAGCGTTAACGCGCTGGTTGTATTGATGGCGGTAAAACCCGATTTATATTAATTTCACCGCCATTATTAGTTTTCGAGTATTGTAAGAGGCATGCTACTTTGATTATCTTAGTAACTCCAGAGCAGCGTTCGTTGCAAAAAATATTATGGCGTTCTTTACCTTCCGAAAATATAAAAGAATATGAGTTAAATACTGTAACCTATGGCACAGCAGCGGCTTCTTATCTTGCTATTAGATGCCTTACACAATTAGGTTTAGATTGTGCATCTTCAGTGCCTTACATTTCTAGAATCATTATTAAAGATTTTTATGTTGATGATGTATTATTTGGTGCTGACACTCTTTGTGAGGGTCAAAATATGTGTTCTCAATTATCATCAATTTTAGTAGCACGATGTTTTAAGCTTAGAAAATGGACTGCTAGCGATTCAAATATATTCTTCTACGTTAACCAAGCAGATTATCATCTAAAGGTTTTCCAGTTTTCGCAATCAACTTACAATGACTTTAGGTCTGGTTTCGTCGTTTCGTCATAACACTTTTATGTTTTCTATTTCTAAACCACATAATCAAATCCTAATAAAGCGAATTATTCTATCGGAGATCTCTCAGGTATTGAATTATCTTGGATTTCTAAGCCCTTGCACAGTAATCGTCAAATTCTTATTGCAACAACTTTGGATTGAAAAACGTAGTTAAAATATTTTCAGACAACGGTCGCAATTTTGTTGGGGTTAGATCAGAACTGAAGTAAATTTTCAATGATTAACGAAACTAACATAACCGAAAATGTTTCAAATGAACGCATATCATGGCAATTTATTTCCCTCTTTAGTCCTCATATGGGCGGCTTATGGGAAGCCGGCGTAAAATCGTACAAATTAGAACTAAAAAAGATTATTAGTAATTGGTTAATAACTTTTGAAGAGCTTTACACTCTGCTTGTTCAAATTTAAGCAACTTTAAACATCCGTTCGCTATCACCTCTTTCGTCCGATCCTCAAGATTTGCATCCTCTTTGTTTTTCGCATTTTTTTATTGAACCACTGGTAATTGGGCCATCCGACCCAACATTGTTTGAAGTTTCACAATCGAGGCTTTCATAGTATTAACGTATACAGCAAGCCCAACAGCTATTTTGGCAAAGATGGACGAAGGAATATTTGTTTTAAATGCAGAAACGCACAAAATGGCGTTCAAAATTCGCTAATGTAAAACCTACCATGGTTCTAATTACGGACGGCAATCTTCTTAAGTTAAAATGGAAACTTGGACTATGATTATATTATGTACCTCAATGAAAAAATACTTGTATGGCTTATGGCTTGTACTTGTAAAATATAAAAATGAAAACAAATTTATGAAAATACTTTTGAAAATTATTTTTCAATAGTGGATAATAATACCTAACTTAATCTGTACTCGCATATGAACGTAATACAACTTTGGGGCGTTATTTTAAATTTGCACAAGAGCGCCAAAAGTGTTAGGCGCGGGCCTGTTTGAAAGAAGGGGTTGTGTGCCAGTGTTGCCAACCGTAGGATAATTATGCTACAAGTGGAATTAATAAGGTATACGTGGCATTGTAAATTATGAGCTACTAATCCCACGTTTTTGTGGGATGATTTTGTTATTGTAGAATTTTTTTTGGGATATTTTCTACAAAAATAAAACAGCGTAACTTTTTTTTACCGGTCGACGATAAAATATTAGTTATATTTGAGTTTAATCAGTTTAGTTGTTTAAGTTGGTATTTGTGTAAGTTGTTAACCTAACCTCAAAATTCAAACGTTTCAAATGTAACGTCAATGCGTAAATGCACGCCAATGCATGTGCGCAATAACATAATACACATGGCGATAAATTATAGTTAGCGTCTTGCAACTAATAAAGTGTAATAACAGTTTATAGTATTGATAATCAATAAACAATGTATTATTTCTAATTTTTAAAAGTTTCGTTTAAGAGATAACGCCACATGGTGTCAGAAGCGGGATTAAAGCGTATGATCAGCTATAAGTTAAAAAAAATTGGTGCACAACTGTAAAAATGGCGACAGAGGAAACCGTTAACGTTGCAAATACGTATTCAGGAAATGCAGCAATGACCAGCATAAAACCATCTAAGCCTTTAGTTATAAATAACGATGGAGCCATGGCATGGAAATTCTGGTTACAACAATTCGAATGGTACGCAACAGCAACACAATTATACCTCAAACCCGCAGCAGTCCAAGCAGCAACTTTTATGGCGACGATCGGTGCAGATGCTATCCAAATATTTAACAGCTTTAATTTAACAAACGAGCAACCAAATGACATCACGATCATAAAAGATAAGTATAATGATTATTTTATACCTAAAGTAAATGTCTCGTATGAAAGATATAATTTCTTCAAAGCTGTTCAAAAGGAAACCGAAACTTTTGACGAATACTTTACGCTAATTAGAAACTTAGCAAAAACTTGCGAGTTTGGAAATTTACATGACGACTTGTTAAAAGACAAAATTATATTTGGAATTAAATCAGAACAGATTCGCGAAAAATTGCTGACAGAAATTAATTTAGATTTTGCTAAAGCAATTACAATTTACAAGTCAAGCGAACAAGCTACCAGACAACTACATGAAATAGGTCAAGGACAAAGTAGTCAAGTTCATAGAATAAAGCAAACGAAAGTAAGCAATTTGCTAACAACGTAATTTCATGTAGAAGGTGTGATAGTATGCATGCTAAAAATAATTGCTCAGCATCTAATCATAGATGTAAAACGTGTAACAAAAAGGGTCATTATGAAGCATGTTGTTTTACAACAAAAAAACAAGAAACGTAAAGCAAAAAACATTAACGAATTAATTGTTCAAGATGAAAGTAATTCAGATACCGAAACGGATACGTTTTACATTAATAAAATTAACAATGGATCGCATGAAGATTGGCATAAAGAATTACAGGTCAATAATGTCAAATTTAAGGTAAATTGATGAAAGGAAACGACGCCAATTGAATATCGTTATCTCAGGGGTGCAAGAAGTTGAAACAACTAATGTATGTGACCAAGTAGCTGATATTATATCTCAAGTAGCACCAGATATAACAACCGAATCTTTTCGGAGTTTTAGAATAGGTAATAAAAGCAAGTTGACAACTAGTCGCCCGCGTTTAATTAAAGTTATATTCAACAATGTCGATCACGCCAAAATAGCAATAAAAAACGCTCGATTATTGCGTAGTAATCCGAATTTTAACAATGTTTATATCAATCCAGATAGAACTCCTCTGCAAATGGAATACTTTAAAAACCTAAAAGCTGAGTTCAATAGACGGAAAAATAACGGTGAGTCTAACATTAGAATTAGTTACTTTAACAACACTCCCCGTATTACCGTTGTAAAAAACTAAAAAACCATTTGCCCAACGAACCCACCTTATCAATATATTACCAAAACATACAAGGACTCAACATGAAGCTAAATAACCTGAAATCAACTATACCAGCACTCAAACATGATATTATTGCTTTTACCGAAAGTTGGCTGAATCCCAGTGTGCTTAATTCCGAAATAAGTGATGAATCATTTATTGTGTACCGAAAAGATCGCGACTTTAATAAATGTGGAGGTTCGCGTGGCGGAGGTGTTCTTCTACTAATATCCAATACTTATAAGTCAATCGAAGTTTCTCTAAGTGACTACTATAACAATTTACCAGTTAAGGTAGATATCGTTTGTGTCAAAATATCATTAAATGTGACTTCAAACCTATACGTTTTTAATATTTACATTCCACCTGCGATGCGCTCAGAGGATTATGAAAACATTTTTACATTTTTTGAGTCGTTACCTTTTTTGTATAATAGTAAATTTATAATCGTTGGTGATTTTAACATATCCGATTATAATTCCAATCTAAACTCAAAAAATGCAAAACTATTGAATCATTTTATTGCGTACTTTAGTCTTATTCAGTATAATACAATAACAAATAATGATGATCGCATTCTGGACCTAATATTATCTAACTTAAATTGTATGGTAACTAGAGAAACATCGCTTATATGTAACAGAGAATATTACTCTCACCCCACTTTAAATATATTATTAAAAACTAATGTAGATTCTAAAAATCATTCAAAACACTATGTTTTACCACTTAAATATAATTTTCAAAAAACTAACTTTGTCAAATTATATGAGTTAATTGGTAGTTATAATTGGGATCAACTTAATTCTTTTAATAATATTGACACAGCGGTCAAATTTTTCTATTCAGTCTTATATAACTTTTTTGATCAATGTATACCTCCTAAACGAAATAATATAACTTCATTTCCTCCGTGGTTTAATTATGAAATACGGCAAACATTAAGAAAAAAAATCATTTTTTTAAAATGCACAAAAAGTTCCCATTCAATGGCAATTATTTACTTAAATTTAAATATTACCGTGCTAAGATTAAATCAGACATTAAAGAATCGTACCAAAGCTACATTAAATCATGCCAATCTTCAATTAATTCAAATCCAAATAAGTTCTGGAATTTTATAAATTCACAAAAATCGACCTCTTCTCAAGCACATATTATGTCATTAAACAACGAACATTTTTCGTCTACTACACAAATTGCAGAAGGTTTTGCTAAGTTCTTTAAAAGTGTATATCCAGCTCCGTCTATCGATTTAGATACAAATACTCACAAGTTTTCACACAACCTTATCTACTTATCGTATATTTCTATTAATGATATTGAAACTGCAATAAAAAAACAATTAAAAATAATCTATCGCACGGGCCGGATCTTGTTCCAAATATTATAATAAAAGATTGTAGCAAACCATTATCAAAAGCTCTTTTTCATATATTTAATTTGGCAATAAAACCCAATAGCTTCCCTACTGCTTCGACACTGGGCAGAGTAGTCCCTATACACAAATCAGGAGATCGAAGTAACATTATTAATTATAGACCAGTGACAATTCTTTCTAATTTTAGTAAAATATTTGAAAGTATTTTGTATCAAACCATTTATTTCAATATTAAAAGTCGGTTATCATTCTCACAACATGGTTTTATGAATAGTAGATCAACTACTACAAATTTGTGTTATTTTACTCATTATATTGCAACAGTCTTAGACAAAAAAGGTCAAGTTGATGTAATCTATACAGACTTTGCAAAAGCCTTTGATACTGTTGATCATAACATTTATAATACAAAAATTACATGTTTTTGGATTGTCATCTCCACTAATAACACTTTTGTCTTCGTATCTTCAGAATCGTCTCTTGACAATTAACTTTCGCGGTTACAATACAACACCCTTTCATGCTACTTCTGGTATCCCACAAGGATCAAACCTTGGACCCCTGCTTTTTTTAATATTTATTAATGACATTAATGATATTATCAAGTCAGAACGTTTACTCTTTGCTGATGACCTGAAAATTTTTAGAAACATTGAATCGATTGATGACTGCACTGCAATCCAAAACGATCTTCAAAGCATTAACTGCTGGTGTAATTTAAACAAATTGAATCTTAATTTTGCTAAATGCAAAATTGTTTCATTTACACGTAACTTGGTCACAACCGAATTTTTTTATTCTATTAATAATTTACCCGTCACTCGATGCGAAAATATAAAAGACCTAGGTGTTATCTTTGATAAAGAACTTACATTCGATTTACATATTAACGCAATTTGTTCTTCTTCTATAAAAATGATAGGATTTATTATTCGCAATTCTCGTTATTTTTCTAATATTCAAGTAATATATACATTATATTATGCATTTGTTCGATCTAAGCTAGAGTATTGTTCAGTAATATGGGACCCTATTTACCACACGCAAAGAGCTGCAATTGAAAAGATCCAACATAAATTCTTAAAATATATTTACTTTCGAATTATAAAATCTTATCCACCTGATGAGTTATCTTATAATAACTTACTCCAGATATTTTCATTAAAATCTCTAGAGGAACGACGAAATGCTAACTCGGAGAAATTTCTAGAAAAACTTATACATAATAAAATAGATGATCCAATTTCTCTACAAAACCTAAATTTCCATTTCTCATCAGCCCACACTAGAAACCCAAATTTTTTTTATCTTGAAAATGCACGGACAAATATATATTTAAAATAACCCATTAATCGGATGTGTTCAAATTATAATAGAATTAATAGAATTAAGTAATCCCCTTTTTTTTTCTTTCTCTTTGATTTCATTTCTTTATTTTTATTTTTACTTTATCTTATTTTAAATATAAAAATATTTTTTTGTAAAGAAATATGTACATATATGTAATCATATTTCATATACATTTGTATGTCTTAAGTTATTGTTATTCTTATATTAATTTTTATCTTTATAATAATTTTTATTTTTATTCTATTTTTATTTTATTATTTACATTTTGTTATATTTAGTTTTTTTTTTTAATTTTAAGTTTAATTTACGTTTATTATATAAAAACTAGTTTATACCTGTCCTATCATTGGATTTATCTGTTGGGCAGATGTATTCAAATAAATAAATAAATAAAATTAGATACGAGTGCGCAATGTAATGTAATGTCAAAAGCATTAGCTTTAAAGACAGAAGCCGATATTAAAAACACAACTAAATTCTTAACTACGTTCACCGATAACAAAATTCAAGTTATAGGTGAAATTTTGCTAAAATGCAAAATTAAAAACAAATTGCACAAAATAAAATTTAAAGTAGTTGAAGAAAACGTACCAGCAATATTGGGAAAGAAATCGTGTCAAGAAATAGGGTTAATTATAAGGGTAAACAAGTTAGATGTTAAATCCAATAACCTGTACGAAGGATTAGGTTGTATCAAAACTTTCGAATATGACATCGACTTAATCGATAACCCAAAATTCACAATAACTCAACCACGAAGGATACCACATTCCATAAGAAATGAAGTAAAGAACGAATTAAACACGATGGTAAGGTTAGGAGTAATCAAGCAAATTACAGAACCAACACCCATAGTAAGCTCAATGGTAATAGTAAAAAAGAATAACAAATTAAGAGTCTGCATAGACCCAACCGATTTAAATAAAAACATCTTAAGACGACACTATCCGCTCAAAACCATAGAAGAGATATCCGCAAAAATAGTTGGCGCAAAATACTTTACGAAGCTGGATTGCAGAAAAGGATTCTGGCAAGTAAAAGTGTCACAAAGAACATTTAACTTTTGCCACACCATGAGGAAGATTTTGTTGTCTAAGATTACCCTTTGGATTAAGCGCAGCACCTGAAGTATTTCAAGAACTGATGAGCCACATCCTAGATAATATTCCAAATACAGAGTGTGCTATGGACGACATCTTAATATATGCCGAAAGCAAACAGAAATTAGAACAAATAACAAACACAGTGATTCAAAAATTACAGGAAGCTGGTTTAAAATTAAATAAGAAAAAATGTATATTTGCACAACCAAAAATCAATTTTCTAGGACATATACTATCAGATAAAGGATTAGAAATCGATCCTCAAAAAACAATAGCAATAAATAAATCTGAAAACACCACAAAACAAAGTTCAACTTCAAAGGTTGTTAGGCATGGTAACATACCTTAACAAATTCATACCGAACATGAGTGAAGTAACAAACCCACTAAGAGTCTTACTAAAAAAAGAAGTAGTATGGAACTGGAATAAGGAACAAAATGAATCATTTGAAAATATAAAAAATATCCTTTCACAACCACCGGTTTTACGTTATTATGTCACAAAATCAGTAACTCTATCAGTGGATGCAAGTTCAACTAGTTTGGGAGCCGTGTTAATGCAGGAAGAACAACCTATAGCATATGCTACTAAAGCACTGACACCCGCTCAACAACCCTACCCACAAATAGAGAAAGAGGCATTAGCAGTCAAGTTCGCATGCACAAAATTTAACGAATATATTTATGGAAAAAAGTTGTACATTGAAAGCGACCATAAACCATTGGAATCTATATTCAAAAAACCTATACAAAATGCTCCGGCAAGATTACAGAGAATAATGTTTGATGTAGCCCAATATGCGCCGACAATTTATAAAAAAGGCAATGAAATTCCAATCGCAGACGCAATGAGCCGAGATTGCAATCAAGAAAACATAGTTAATCCTATCGAAGAACAGTTACAAGTATTCATGGTACTAGCAGTGTCAAAAACAGCATTAGAAGAAATAAAAAAAACATACCTTAGAAGATGATGAATTACAAGAACTCATCGATTTAGTAAATAGAGGTTTTCCGAACGAAATAAAAGAGCTTCCAACTAATATGAAACACTATTTTACATTTAGAGACGAAATTTCATACTATAATGGGATATTATTCAAGTCCAATAAAATAATAGTACCAAAAACATTAATTAATACAATGCTAAAGAAAATACATGCAGGACATATCGGTATACAAAGTTCGTTAAAACGCGCTAGAGAACTGTTGTACTGGAAACGACAATCTTATAGCATAAATGACTTTATCAAAAAGTGCGCGGTATGTGAAAAAACGCAGAAAAGTAATTGCAGTGAACCGGTAATAAACAAACCAATACCGTCGTTACCGTGGCAAATAGTCGCGAGTGATCTCTTTGAATTCAAAGGAAACGAATACTTATTAATAACTGATAGTTACTCAGGTTTTTTAGATTTCAGGAAAGTCCAAACACAAACCTCAGAAGAAACAATAAAACATCTGAAATCATGGTTTGCTGTGCATGGAATTCCACAAGTACTGGAAACTGACAATGGTCCACAATTTGCAGCAAGAAAATTTAAAGAATTCACTGAAGAATGGTCCTTTGAACACCGCACGTCGAGTCCGTATCATCCAAGAGGCAATGGGTTGGCTGAAAGATCAGTACAAACAGCTAAAAACCTACTACGAAAATGCTATCTGGATAATTCCGATATCAATTTAGCGTTACTAAATTTCAGAAATACTCCAAGGAACAACGAGCTAGGATCACCGAATCAGAGACTAATGAGTCGCATCACTAGGTCGACACTGCCTATCACGACAGAGATGCTCAAACCAACGTTCATTCCAAATGTCACCGAAGAACTTCAAAAAGAAAGAACTAAGCAAGCAGAGAACTCGAATCGAAATAAACATCGAGAACTACTTCCGTTACAACCCGGAGAAATACGAATACAAAAAGCTCACAGACAATGGATAGGAGGAACAGTAGTATCACCTACAGAAAATCGAAGATCCTTTATAGTTAAAGATAAAGAAGGCAACATTCGCAGAAGAAATACAAGCCATCTACATAAAACAAGAGCAATGATAGACGAACCAAGAGAAATCGTAACATCGACAACAAACGTAAAAGACGAGAATGAGACACAATTAGTAAGTGAACAAGAACCGAGTACTAACCCTCCTCTAAACCCAAAACCACTAACAACTCGATCTGGAAGAATAATCAAACCTGTTGACAGATTAGATTTATAGTTTGTTTTGTAATACCTTATTAGTTTAATGAAATGTAATTAAAAAAGGGATGTAACGCCAATGCGTAAATGCACGCCAATGCATGTGCGCAATAACATAATACACATGGCGATAAATTATAGTTAGCGTAATGCAACTAATAAAGTGTAATAACAGTTTATAGTATTGATAATCAATAAACAATGTATTATTACTAATTGTTAAAAGTTTCGTTTAAGAGATAACGCCACATCAAACACCGATTGAAGCGTATTTTTAGCAAGGTAAATTTGCCTGTAACTGTTAACGGTAATATATTGGCAAGTCAACATATTATATCTAAAGGCTACTGTAAAAGTTTTAAAGTAGAAAAATAAATGTTAAATTTGATGAAGCTATGTACAATTTTAAAATTCGTTTATTGAAATGTTTGTAATGAAAATGTCAAAAATGAGTTTGATTTCAATATTCTAGCACTAAAATAGACCATTTATAAAAAAATAAAGCGTGGAATTATTTTTTTTGAAGTAGCATAATTTATTCCAGATATCAGAATTATTGTAGTCTTGACAGTTGGCAACGCTAATGTATCTTAAGGGGTACAGCATTAGTATTGTAAGAAGCCTCAATGCTGAATGTTGGCATGTTTATATATTTTTATTAAAATTGTAACTTTTACAATAAATTTCTTATAATCAAATTTCGAACGTAAGTGTCTAAGCAACAATTTCATTTACTAATCAAAAAAAGTTCAATTTTATATTTACGTATCAAATAATATACAATACTTAAAACAATAAACTTTTCGATGTTTGAAGTTTGCTTACTTTAAGTAAATGATGAACTCCCTATAGGTAATATACATAACTAATTATAGCATTAGAAATGACAAATTAAAACAAAATTTGTATGTTTCCACATTTTCATTGTTCAAAAAAAGTGTACCCACCTACATAATACGAATTCCAGAATCATTTAAATTTTAAATGCATCATTATTAATAAAAATTTGCTGGTAGTTATAGAAACGAGGCACAATTAGATAAACGTTGTAATTTTAAGACTGTCGCAAAAAATGGAAAGACATTTATGTCGTTGCATCTTTCAGCCAACATAGTAGTTAATATTGCATTTCAATTTTAAAATACCAGTTACAAACAAAACCTTTCACTCCTACATCCTGGCACCGAGTGGTACTAAACGTAGACAAGTGTTATTGTATCTTCTACCATAACCGCCTCATGCTATTTATGTTGAAAAAACCTTACTATTAATTATAAATAAAAATTTAGATGTTTACCCAAAAGAAGTAAATGCATTTTTTTTAATTAGAGATTAATCTTAAATAAAACACGCCAAAACGAATAGACAACAATTCAAATATAACTTAACCTCGTTTTTTGCTTTCTATTCTATGAATCAACATTGAAAAAAAAACGGACTTGTACGCGTTGGTACAAAAGTTTCATCATTATCAATGTAAATATACGCATTAAAATCAATGTATGTAAATAGAATTCAAATTCCAGTAACGTTTCGCAATTATGCTTCCTTAAACACGACCCGTCGAAATGTATCAGACGTTTATTATTGTTTTTGTATTGATGTTTTTACACAATTTGCGTCAATTACCATAATTATTTGATAAAATTGTTACAATGACATTATTTCATGCGTCAACGTAATTATGCGTAATTGCAAACTGCAGCTTCTGCGGAGTTAAGAAATAATACGTTTTTGACACACTTACCAACTTCTGAATCGTAGCAATGAACTCTTAAAATTTCACTTAATGCAACTAATTAATAACTGTCAAAGGTGGCTCCTATTGAAGTGCGGTAATTACTAGGAGTGAAATTGAGACTAAGCGTGTATGTAACGACCGAAGAGAAAGGACATGATTAGTGTGCCTTTTCTTTTGGTTGCAATTTTAATGCAGTTTTTACGCTTCACAGAAATGTACCTAATTATTTCTAATTAATGATCGTGTATAGTTTATTTAAAAATTTTATTTATAGACGAACTTAATTGGTTAATTAATTTTAATATACAATGTTGCCTTAAAGAAAGGTAAAATGTAAATGTGTTTATAAATTTTATTTACTAATTATATAAATATAAAGCATTTTGTTGTAATGTTTTATAGTTATATGTTCGTGTTTAATTTTACTCAAACCTATATTTTTGTAGTAAATTTACAATGAAATATAAACTCTAGATAATTATATCAAAACATTTTAGCAATTAATTTGAAAGAATTTTAAACTTAAATAAATTTAAACAAAAAAAAATAAATCATAATTTGTTATAAATTTTACATAACTACCGAATACACAACAGTTTGCATTTGTAATATCGATAAAATAGAAATGTGTTTTATGTTACTTAATTATCTTAGACAATTAACAAATTGACAATTCAATTTGAAAACGTAGTGTTTAAATTAATTACATGAACGTGTGAAACAAATTCAGTTAAGTAAAAAAACGTTACGGTTGGTGTAAAATTTCAAGAAGCGTAGAAATAAAAACAATGACCATAAAATAGTCTGCAAATTGATGGTAATCAATTTAAAGCGTAAAGAACAATAATTGAAAGTTCGTGGATTAAAATTGTTGCTACAATAACGTTCACATAAACATTTAGAAAGGTGTGAAAGAGATATCAGTTTTTCAAGTAATTAACGCTGTTTGAGATTCACTGTATATGTTTAAGACCGTTTGAGACCTTTAGTTATAAACTGTAAATTACTTTCTTATTTATTTTTTAAAGATTTAACAATATACAGAGTTTTTCACGTAACCGGTTCGTTAAAAGTTTTTATACTTTCAATCATAATTTAATTTAATTTTTTTTTAATATTAAGTAAATGGTTATTGACTTTATAATTAAAATATATTCAAGAACGTATCACTTCCGGTTATGTCTAATTTTTTCAATTTTACGTGTGATTTTAAACTAATTTTGTTCATAGCTCATTATCCCAAAAATCAATGGTTTTTGAGATATTTAGATGTTTTTGAGAATAACATCAACTTTAAAAACTCATATCTTGTCAAATTATGAAGTTTAGGCTGCAATATTTGTATTACTATTCGTTAAAATTATCATCTTTTAAACAACCTTTTGTCAGGGTCCAACACACATACAGAGTGTTCAAAAAATAATGCCAAAGTTAACAACTTTTACATGCGTAAAACTCAATTATTTTAAATGGAACAGCCTATACATATTAAGATGGTTAAAAACACAATAAAGTGTTTCATCAATTGATATAATGATTCCCTATATCCATCTTTACCCATTAATGAGCTTTGAGAAATTCATATCTTGTCAAATTATAAAGTTGAGGCTGCGATTATTTTATCACTATTCATCAACATTATCATCTTTTAACCAACTTTTTGTAAATATCCGATACACATATAAAGTGTTCATAATATAATGCCAAATTTAACAACTTTTATATGCGTAAAACTCAATTTTTTTAAACGGAACGGCCTGTACATATCAGGATAGTCAAAAACACAATAAAATTCTGCATCAATTGGTATAAATGTTCCCTATACCTATTTTTAACCGTTAATGAGTTAAAAGGATACGTTTGATATTAATACAAATTTCTATTAAAATGCCCTCTAGTGACGAGATCCTAAATCGCAATCACCACAATTTATTTAGAGTTAGTTCCTTAAAAAATGTTCTTTACAACAATACTAAGTTTATTGAAATTCGTTGAGCTGTTTCGAAGTTATAGATATTTCTTTAGAAAAACATTTGAACACTTTATTTTCGGAGGTATGGCAAAAAGTATTTAACAAGAAATACTTGATTTTATTTTAGCTTTAGCATATATCTTTTTGTTACCTTAATAAGGCAAAATTCCGAGAAACTTCACTAATAAATATATCAAAATGCGGTTACGCCCCCTGGTGGTCATTTTACAAACTAAAAAATTATTTTCAAGATTTTCTCTTGGCCAATTTAGTTATACAGTTTTTACCGCAAGTCTCTACAATGAGTGATTTTATTTAAAATTTATACTAATTATAACTCATTAACGGTTAAAGATGGGTCTAAGGGACTATCATTCTAAACCGTTTTACATAACTATTAGAATTAGATTGTATCATAGAAAAAAAAACCCTTTAGAAACGAAACTTGTATGATCAAGATTAAAAATTACTTAATAGTTTGTGGATCAGACACTTGGCGCTAGTGTTTTTAGTTCGATAGTTTTCGATATCATTCGAAATTTACGAAGTCTTTTTGAGAAAACGCGGTAAACGTTTTAAACGTCATTCATAAACGTCATCATTACCTAAATTTTATTAGTTTTGCGCGCTTTTGCTGTTTCTGTTATTTTGGTGTTTTAAGACACTAAAGTTTGTCTTGTTGTTAAGTACAGTGTATATAGTACCTATAGTGTATAGAACGACTGTATTACCTAGTGTTATTCGTATTGTTAGTGTAGTTTCATAAGTGTTATTTTAGGTTTATGTATAGAACTTTTGCGGTTTTTACATATAAAGTGACTTAATTTTTATGTTCAGGTTGAGCTTACAGAAGTTTGATGAGTGTATAAGAAAAATATTAATTTGGAGTTTTGGAGTTTGAAATTTTGCTGCACATAATTGCTTTATACAATAGTCTTTTTCAAAGTATATGCCATAATTTGTTACTGTTACTTTTACAAAAGTTATATTAATTATTGCACATGTTAAATTAACATTTATTGTTTTACTATTGTAGGATTGTACTATACGAGAACTTAAATCATTACAGAAATGTAACAAATAGTAATTCGATGGCATTTGTGACACAAATATATACTTTATAAATCTCAGAGAAGTTAAAAACTGGTAAAGCTAAGTATCACATTTAATGAACTCCTGACAACTTGAGGTTGCTATTTCTGTTACATAAAATGTATTAATCAGATTAGAAATTATGTGAAGTGATTTATGTTTTTATATACAGATTCGTGTAGATGATAGGTACCTTCAAATTAGACTAAGTAAGTAATGTATGAAGTATTCCTTAAACCTCACCATTGTAATATGTTATCATCAAAGAGAATATACCCTCTTTCGTATCACCACATTTGACTTATTTTTTATTTCTTTTTAGTTAACTTCAGCTATTTCAATGTATTGACATAATTATATCATTTTCAAAAACTATAAAATTTATTTCTTTATAATTGTCAATGTTATGTTTCCAAATTCTATAATTATGTCAATAGATCCAAATAATTGTAGTTAATAAATATACAAAACATTTGACATATTGAATTTAAATTTACCGCTAAATTACAAATTAAAACACTAGCGCCAAGTGTCTGATCCACAAGTTATTAAATATTTTTTAACCTTGGTCATAGGAGTTTCGTTTCTAAAGGGTTTTTTTTTCTATGGATTGTATCAAACAATAATGTCTATTGACAGATTAATAACAAATGTCATATGTATTACTCAGCCTACTACCTGAAATATTAAAATAATTGAAATTTGTAATAATATCAAACAAATCCTTATAACTCATTAACGGTTAAAAATGGGTATAGGGAACATTTATACCAATTGATGCACAACTTTATTGTGTTTTTGACTATCCTAATATGTACAGGCCGTTCCGTTTAAAAAAATTGAGTTATACGCATATAAAAGTTGTTAAACTTGACATTATATTATGAACACTCTGTATGTGTATTGGATCTTTACAAAAGGTTGGTTAAAAGATGATAATCTTGATGAATAGTGATAAAATAATCGCAGCCTAAACTTCATAATTTGACTAGATATGAATTTTTAAAGTTGAACATCGAAATATCTCAAAAACCGTTGACTTTTGGGATAATGAGTTATGAACAAAATCAGTTTAAAATTACAAGTAAAATTGAAAACATTAATAAAAAGTATAGCATTCCATATAAAATAAAAAAGATGATATCTTTTCCGGTATAACCGGAAGTGATACGTTCTTGAATATATTTTAATTATAAGGCCAATAACTATTTACTTAATATTAAAAAAAATCAAAATTAAACTATGATCGGAAGTATAAAAACTATTATCGAACGGGTTACGTGAAAAACCCTGTATAATTTTACTACATCAATTCTTATACACCGACCTCAATATGGGTCCCTTTACATTCCTAAAGTTATTGTTTTTGAAGTGAAACTTCTTTATCGGCGTTGGAAAAAAATTTACCGTCACATTTTACGCGTCACGTCACATTTTTTATCGTCACATTTTTATTTCTGAAACGCAATAACGACGTGATAAATAATATATCAATACTAAAGTGATCAACAAAATCAAAGGTTTTTTTTGTATTCATGTCTATGATAATAAAATCCTTTTGTTTAAACTTTATCTAATTTAACTTTATTTAACCAATTTCTGAAAAGTTGCATGTAGATCATTTTGTTGTAAATCAATTAACTAATTTTTTATTATAAAATTCTAAAATATTTTTAAATAAATACAAATTGTACAAGGTGTTCAAAGGTAGTAAAATAAATAAAAAGTTCGCCCCCGGGTGGGCTCGAACCACCAACCTTTCGGTTAACAGCCGAACGCGCTAGCCGATTGCGCCAAGCAGGCACATACTCTAGGTCACAAAACGGATGGTTATAAGGTACACGGTCAAAACGTTGCTATAAGATACGATCAATTGTTGTTGTAATACTCCACAAATTCTACAAAATCATCAAATATCAGCCTTCGTGGCGCAATCGGTTATTTTTTGTATTCATGTCTATGATAATAAAATCCTTTTTTTTGTATTCATGTGTATGATAATAAAATCATTTTGTTTAAACTTTATCTAATTTAACTTTATTTAACCAATTTCTGAAAAGTTGCATGTAGATCATTTTGCGAAAAATAAGGCCATAAAGAAGTTTCACTTCTTACATGTGTACACTAGTACACGCCCTCATTTTTTTTATTATTATTAGACCTAAATATAAAACAGTTCCTGAGTAATCGTAATCCTAATATTTCTAACATAAATATATAAACATCAATGTTAATTGAAGTAAATTCAAACAGAATAATTTATAAGCACTAATATTACTATTTATAAAAAATTATAAATTTTGAAATAAGTAATGTTGAGAAGATACTTTCGAGTTTGAGTTTGAGACGTCGAAACATTTCCATTTTTCATGAATAATTTGTCAATTTATTTATACTTACGTATTAATTTATTTACAGTATACAGGATGTCAGAAAAAAGAAGAAATTGTCTGAATACCTAAAAAAAATTTGCTGAATAAAAGAAAAAGAGAGGAAGAACTGGAAAACCATGTCAAAATAGCGCATTTTTTTCAAAACCCGAGTCTACTTTGTCAAATATTAATAACAACAATAATTCAGCTGAATTGCAATATTCTGAACCTGTACTTGAAACAAGTATCAGCAGCAGACAAGAAATTGATCTTTTAGAAAGCAATCCATCAACATCTTCAAGTTCCGCTAATAATGAGAAATCAACACCTTTAAAAATTACCAGAACGGAAAATATTAGTCAACTTTTGAAAGATGCTGAACTATGGCCAAATAAATATCATTCAAGAATTAGTAGAACGTGGCCCTGCTCATTATCAAAACAAAAAGGATATTTATTCGAGAGATAGTTCGGAGTCGGAGCGTATGTTTTCCAATAGTTGCTTCTTTAGTATTTTACCGAACAAAAAAAATTTATCGTTTTTGGTTGTTGTATTCCGAAACAAAAAATTCAATTTACGAGATTCTCTTGCAAAATTTTTAAATGACAGAAGTTTGAAATCTGTTCGCCTTAGTGATGAATCTGGTTACAATGACTGGCAGCATTTAAGTGAACATTTAAACATTCACGAAAAGAGCAAGTTACATATCGAAAATGTTCTAAAATTCCTAGATCTCTCTAACCGTTTTAATAAAAAAGAAATAATTGATTCTGAAATTCAAAATGTAATAAACAGAGAAACTAAATACTGGCAAGCTGTTATAGAAAGAATTTTCTGTGATTCAGTTTTTAGGTCAGCCTTTTTTTCTTATTTAGTAATCTGCTTCTCATAACTTGTAGAGAGATTTGGTCATCCTCCGATGAGTCGTCTGGTTGTGCTTCATCACCTACATTACTTCGAGGTAGGTTTTTGTAAAATTGATGATAAACGTCCGGTATGACGTCTGTATTGCAAAGCTCCATTAAATTCTTCTATTTCAAAACAGTAATGTTTTGTAAGTTTGTATAAAGGGGTGAAATGCCTATAGAAGCGGTGTCCGTAGATTTTCGACCTCCTCTTTTCTTATACTTAATGTCGAGTTCCTTGTAATTTTCATCCCAGTATTCGTTTTTGTAGAAAAGTGTGTTCGGTTTGTTTTTAGAGAACATTATACACCTAACTGATTTCCAATTGAGCGTTTCTTCATCTTTTGCAACATGACAATTTGGTATAGCTACTTCTCTGTACTTTTATAATTTTTGAAATCCATGTACGTAGTTGTTCCACTTGGTCAGGATCGCTACGTTTTTTTGCCAAAGTCAAAATATTGTTCCAGTCGCCGGGCAAAAATATTTTCGCATGTTGGGAAGCTGCCTCAATTGTTGCGTGAATGGAATCGCATTCCATATGAGTATGGTCTGCTTCTAGAAATTTATGTCGATCCTTTCTAATGAATTATGACGAAAAACTGAATGATGAAGCATCGCCGTAACAATGCAGTTGCGGTTTTGGCCAGGGCAGTTGTCACAAAACATGCTTAAATGTGTTACATTATCTTGGAGGAAAGTAATATAATTTGCAATACATGTAGCTATTTGATTTTCGCCCCGCCTACCATTGGTTTCGTCCCATAAATAGCAAAACCCCTTTTTTCTGGCTACTTCATAAACTGTGAAGTTGTAGACTGCTAATTTACGGTTATAGAATATTGGCTTTGCGAATAACAGAGGACAATAGAGAACTGCTTTGAGGTCAAAGTTGCACGTAACAAAATTTTTATCACCCTTAGCTAGTGCAGAGTCTTTTTTTTATCGCTGTTTGCTGCTTCCTTTCGCCTAATATGAAGTTGATATTCCCCTTCACGAGGCAGTTTTTGATCAGCCGTCTTGTGCTCGAACTCGTAGCACCAACATTGGTCTTTGCGTGGAACATAAAAAGCTATATTCTTTGGTATAAGCGTTTCTTTGTAAGTCGTTTTGCTAGCTGGCTTAGCCGATCTTTCTCTACAAAATTCGAGATATAAGGAATACATCCTTTCTTTACTTAAGATGCTTTCCAAATATAGCTTATTTGAATCTTTCCTACACCAATGTGCAGGAACCGCCGGAAACAAACTAATATGTTCTTCTATTAGATTTGTAGACTCCTGACTAAGCTTGATACCTGGTGGGTGCTTACCACGTTTATCTGGCGATGGTACAGCCGAATTTGCACGATCATTCTTTTCTAGTGCTGTGCGTACCATTTTTTCTGACACATCTAAAGTAGCAAGGAAAAATTTTTTGCATACTCTATAGTCTTGCTGTAAATAGCTAAAGGTATAAATTTGAGAGAACTTTCGCCTAGACAATTGAGCCCTACTGTCTTTTGCCTCCCTGCGCTTTACTCTTGTTGATAAATAGTCCCGCTGTCGTTGCAAATCAGACATTTTCCAAAAATCTTTTAGAAGTTTCTCTCTTGCATCTGAATTTAGCTTTTCATGGCATTTGTAAAAGCAGTTTTCACATCTTTTAGACGTTTTTATACATGCCTTTTTTTTCCTTTTGCACTTATATATTCTTGCCCTTTGTTTCTATTTTCTTTACGAATGCTTTGCTTCCATATTTCGGGGCATTTTCTATTTCTACGTTTCACCTTCTTAGTTGTATCGAAGTCATTCTGATTACTACCAGATTCTCCATTTGCATCGCTCTCGGTATTATTTAAATCGACTGCATGCTCTTTATAATCTGGATCATCAACGTAATTGTTAGCATCATAATCTAGGTTCTCATGTTCCACTTCTGTTTCATTATGCGACAAAGTTTGTTCTGTGGGTGTTACATTCCCACCAATTTCTATTAAGCTGAAAACCCTGCTAGTACTTGGACCTCCTTGAGTGTGTGAATGTATTTTTGTATCAGAAATATTTTCTCAAAAAACACATTTTTAATTTTTGAGGTTATGAGCAGGCGCACGTACATACGCCTGATGTGCATACGCCTATATGTTACGCCGCTTAAGAGAAAACTTGGATATACGCCTTTATGTTTTGCTAAATTTGGAAGTTACGGTTGGGAATTGTTATATGCCTCTTTGTTACGACATGCTAAACTAATTCTTCTGTCGATACGCCACATAAACCCAATTTCCCTAAAAATGTAGATACGCCCCTATCTTATGATGCCCTAGATATTATTAGACTGGACTCCTGACTCTAGCCACCAAGAACAAATTTCAGTTTGTATAAGATTTGTTAATTTAAAGAGCACGGGAATTAGTAAAGAAGAACATTTTTTATTATTTTGTCCTATAGATGATGTGTCGGGTAAAGGCTTGACAAAATTTCTTTTGTCGGCGAAAGAGAAAGAAGGCTTAAATATCAACGATTTGCGGGGTCAGGGTTACGACAATGGAGCAGGCATAATGGTCTGCAAAAAAAATTTGGATTTCAATCAGCGAGCTTTCTTTGTTCCATGTTGCAATCATATTACCCATCTCTTTTCGCTGTCTATATTCTTATAAAGTCGGGTATGAACAAGAATAAAACTTTCATGTATTTTCTGTTCTTCAACGTCACTTGGTGGTTTGGAGAGAATGTGAATAAAGAATTTACATCTGTCGTCAGTTATCTTAGCACTTAGAACCCAATATCCGTTATTTATGTTTACTGCATTTACACTGCTGCCCCATGTGCCTTTCTATGCCTTCATTGTTATTGCCTACTCTGCCATAGATCTCCCATTATAATTACGTTTCTTTCTCCTTTATCAATTTCCATTTGTAGTAGTTCATAAAACTGATCTTTCATTTCCTTCCTCTCATTATCATTGGGCGCATACGCTACTATTATCGTCCACACTTCCTCGTTGTCTATTTTGATGTCTAGTGCCAGCAGCCTTTCATTGATATACCTTTTTTCCCTGATATTTTTTACTTTATCGGCTTTTACTATTAACCCTACTCCTTTTGCTCCCCATTCTTCTTGTTCTACTCCTGACCAATATAGCCAGTGCCCTTCGTTCAGTTCCATTTCTCCTTTCCCTTTTCTTTTGGTTTCCGTTATGCCTAAATAGTCGATGTTTTGCATTTGCATCTTATTTCATCTTCTTTCCCTATGATGCTTTTCACATTCCAGGTGCCAATTTTTATCACGTCTCTTTTTTGTTTTATTTCCTTCGGTTCTCCTTTGTTGTATTGTTTATTTCCTTTCCTATTTTTTTGTTTTTGATGTATACTCATTTGCGCATTTCCTTGTTCATTGCCTTTTTTGTCATCGTTTTCTCCTATCCTATCTTTTTCTACCAGTTTTTTTCCCGGTACATGTTTTCTGTAGTTGTTCATCCAAAGTGCTTCCCTCCGGGGACCTGTCTGTTACTGTCCTCTTTAGGGTAATTGCTTCTGAACTATCTTCCTTTGTCCATTTTTCTTCCTTTCTTAAATCTTCGACCTTGTATATTTGGTCGTTCACAATTAGCATATTGAATTTTAACTGCGCCTTAAACTCTTTTTTTCGCGCTTCTTTCAGGTGTGGTATTAATCTCCTTCTTTTTTCTTGTGTTTCCTTGGTGTAGTTTTGGTCGATCCATATGTCAGATCCTTTAAGTTTTTATGCATTCTGAAGGATTCCTAGTTTTGTACTTTCTTTTGTTACTTTAACGTGTATTGGTCTTTTCTTGTCCTTGCTGTAGTCCCAATTCTTCTGGCTTGGTCGGTATCGGCTTTTATGTCTATGTTCATACCTATTTTTTGAATAATTGTTTGTAATTTGGCCCTAACTCATTTTCATTTTCGTTTTCTTCATCTGCTACACCTTTTATTACAATATTATTTTTTCTTACTTCTCTTTCTAGATTAATTATTTTTCCTTCTTGCGCTAATATTTGTGCTTTCAATTTTACGTTTTCTTCTTTTACTTGTTTCATTTCTGATACTAGTGTATCTAATTTTGTATTCATTTGGTTCATGTTCCCCTCTATTCTTTGAAACATTTCCTCAATTTTGTCGAACTCACTCATCTTTAATTTTAATTAATTACTTTAGTTGAAATTTTTCCGTAATTTATTTCTCTGTTCACAATTTGTACGTGGCTGTTAACCTTTTAATTATTAATTCTTGTGTATTCCTGGATATGCTTCCTTTTAAACATTTATTTGTTATTTGGGTTGCTTATTTAATCGACTTGTAGCGCGCAGTGCTATCACCCAAGTCGACCTTTCGGAGGTGATATCACTTATCTCCCGACGTTGCTTGTATATTTATTCGTATATCTGTGTAATTTCTTGCTAAATTTGTTATCAAGTTAATACTCTATGCCTAACCAATATAAATTTTTGTTTATTCACTATCAATGTCAAAATTTTCAATCACCATGTGCGAGAATCTGTAACTATCAGAGATTTGGAAGCTCGAGTTGGATTGTGTTTCTGTCGTAAAATGAATTTCGACTAATTTATACCGGTCGTAAGCTTGACGTCAAGAACTACGGGCGGTTTTAAAATTTCACTTGTGGTACGTAGGTAACTTGCTACCGTTTATTGTATTGCGGCAGCGTAATGAATCTAGTAAAAACATATCTGCTTCCAGAGCCTATTTGCGACCTGCTTTAACACTGTGATTTAATTGTATTATTATTTATGTATATGTAATTTGTACCAGCAGCGTAACAGTAGATACTCATCTTTTTCTTCGAGGAAACTTCTCTTAATAAATGATTGTTATTAATTTTGGGTATCTTTGATTTGAGATTGTACTTTGGGGGACCTCGGGTCTAGGATCTTCGTTTCTCCTGCCTAGACATCCTACGTTCTGTTAAATTGCGGGAAAAGGTGGCGCAATCGGGCATTTAGCTTAACTAAGAATATTCTGTTTACTCCAATCTTTACCCGACGACCATCAGCAGTGAGGCTAGCCGAAAAGTAAGCGTAACATCTTAGTATAATTTTTTTTTCTTTTTTTCTCCACCTCCCCCATTGGAACGTGGCAGACAAATATCAAGGTTCTAGGCGATCTCACTGTTTGATGATAGTATTCGTACTTTGTCTCCAGCCACGATTCTGACGACCTCTTTGTTGTTCAAGAATGTCTGACCCACAAGCACAGGAATATTCTGAATTACATTTGGGGATAACTAAAGCCTCGATCTCTGCTTCTGCAGAATCGACATTTAAATTTAATTTAACTTTACCTAAAGCTTAATGCTAGAACCACCGTACCCCATTATAAGTTCAGTACAGTTAGTGGTTTCAAGACCTAACGAAGCAACACTACTTTTTGTTATCAAATGTAGCTCGAGAGCATTTGATAGCTAAGTTAAAAATTATAAATGTGGAAGATTATATTGTAATTTTATTTTTTATGGTGAAAATAAGTTAGCAAAAAACTTATTGTAGATGTTGACACTACTCCCAAATATTTATATGGTTTTACTACTTCAACTTCATCTCCTATGTGCTTTCAATTTTCTTTTTACTCAGTCTGTTGCCTCTTCTAAAAACCACTATTTTGGTCTTCACCAAATTAAGATTTAGGTTCCATAGTTCACAGTACTTATCTAGTCCATTTATCATGTTTCGCAATTCTTGACTCGAGTCCAATACCAACGCCATGTAGTCGGCATACACTATCAGTTTTATGATATACCCATTTACTAAAAAATCCCATCGACCGATTTTTCAAGGTCATTTAAAAATAAAACAAAAAGTGCCTGACCGCTGTTCTTCTCCCCTTACAGTATTAAAGTTTTCTGTCTGACTAGTTTTTCCTGCAAGTGTTTTTATAGTAACTTCTTGTTTGAAGATACCTGATTTTAATTATTTCTGAACTTGTTTTTCTTTGTTGTTTATTCCATTTTGTTTCTCGGTTTCATCTAACCACTTAGTATATTTTTTTTATTACTGCCCTTCTCCTGCTTCTACTGTTTTAATTACTTTTATTTTTTACGCCTCTTTTCTTCATTGCAGTAGTCTCGTTCATCTTTTTTCGTTCAAACCAACTTGCTAATAAAATTTGTGTTTTACTTTTTATCTCTACGGCGTTTTTGCCTATACATATTGTCATTGTGATTGGCAAATGATCTGAGAAAGCTTCTTCATAAGCTGCAAAACTTTTCACCTTCTCCAATGACTTTATAGATATTGCTGCTACAGCATTTACCGATAAATATAATAACCAGGCAGAACACTTGATAATTAGAATAGGGAAAGAACAGTACTGGGATTTTGAAAATATACCATACAAAAACTAGAAATAATATAAATGAGCTGCAGAATTCAAAGGATGAGGTTTTGTGGTTTTTAGAGTTTTGTTGCGAGTCTTGATTCATAATGTTGAATGAAAAAAAGATGAAAAAAGTGTTGAGCCAAGTTCGCAAGATTCATTAGTAATCCATTACTTTGCGCTGGAGGCTATACATAGAAGCACGTACAAAGAGGGGCTCTTGATCAATTAGCTACACTTCCGAGACAAAATCGCCTGCGTTCAAGCAAGTGAAGATCACTTGAATGTTCGACACATTTAATTCGGATTCATTGTTTGTCAATAAGCAACTTAATTTTGATGCGATCCTATATGTAATCTTTTCTTCATTTCATTAGCGATTTTAGGAAATAGTTTGATCGTGCGATAGCTATCGACATGGACAACCGTAGGTAATTCTTTTTTTCTTTTTACTTGTCAGGAAGTTGTACATTTGTCGGACGTGAAATACGTACAAACTAGATATAGTTATTATCACAATTAACGCATGTAACGTCACTAGTTTTACCTTAAATAAATGATTGACTTTGAAATTACTGATTATTTAACTTTATTATATTATATATGTACTCCGATAATTCTTTGTTTCGAGTGTTGCTTACTCTTTACGACTTGTATCAACGCAAAACTGTGATATAGAATTATTGTTTGTCGCTATAAATGTACATAATTCTGCCTTGCTTACGTGATGCCTTTTGTTAACCACTTCTTCTCTTCTTATTATAAAAAAATAAACATAATGGTCGTTATAATCAGTGTTTTGTCATTTATTCTGTTTCAGTGTTAGATAGATTTAAACGGTGTCTATCATTCTAGCTTCCAATCGTTTGGGCGCCTTTTTAATTTGTTTTATGACTTAGCATCACAAACCTTACGACCGAAATTTCTGAGAACAACCTTGTTAGCCGTCGCTTACCTTTCTTTGTTACACGAAAACCAGCGCAATGTATCTTTTTCATCCTGAAGTCTATTGGCGTTGACTATTATGAAACTAATTTACATACATAAATTGTAAGTAAGATAGTTTTAAAGTAAGAAATTTAATACATTACAAACAAATATCACATTCTAAACCCGAAACCTATCTAGAAACGATTTTGTATATTAAATGTAATAAAAGTAAACAGACACAATTATTATGATTTTTTAATTACAACAAAATTATCTTATTATCTTTTCTATCAAGATAGAATATAAAAATCTACACGACTAAAGTTCGATAAATGTGCTGTGCCAGAACGAACATATACACAAAACATTATGTAAATTTGTTTAATCTATATTTTTACGAAAGTAGATTTTGTGAATTAATAATCAGTGATAGTACTATATTAAAAGGAATTAATAACTTAAAATCTCAAATAAAAAATATTGACAAGGCATAGCCAATTAAAATTGATCTATCTAAAACAGTGATTCCCAAAGTGGTCCCTATGGACCCCCAGGGGTCCCTGGGATCATTCACTGGGTCCGTGGATAATTAAAATTGATGTGGATTCCCTGAACAACGTCAGGGGTCCACGAAAAAGTTTAATATGAAATTAAAAAATTGTGACACTTTTTTATTAATACGGTTATCTATCTATACAGGTTTACACAATAGAGTCCATACTTGCACCAATTAGTCTATAATATGAACTATAAAAGAATCGTGCATCTAATCAACTATTTAATTCTGTGTTATGCGTGATATGAAGTACATACATACAACAAATTTTCCTAGTCTGGGCAAAAAGAAGTATAATTTTTTGTATTGTTACGCAGATAGCGTACTTTTGTTACGTAATTATATTTGAATAAAGTTGTTATCTTTTTTTTTCATTTAAATTTATTTAAGCAAAATTACAGTATTGTTTAAATAAATTTAAAAAAAATATATACAGGATATAACTAATAATCTCTTAATGGGAGATGGTTGTAATGATTTAGATCATATTTGCATTATAAACATAAGGTCCATTCATTATAGTTTTCGAGAAAAATTAATATTAAAATTTAAAACGGCCCTGTCATAGAATGTAAATTCGTAGGAAGAAAAGCTAATAATCCAAATCATTATCGTTATTATTAGTAAACAACAAGTGCAAGAACGCGATAAGATTGTTTTACTTAGTTTTACTGTAGATTGCTGAACACGTACAGAAACCATAACATCAGTTAACATAAAATAAGACTATGTAGCTAAAATTTCTTTTTCTGTCCATTCAGGGGTCATTGTGTATATTTCGGTTGTGCGTTACTGCTGATTCGGTTTTCATTTATTTTAAAAGATATTTTAAATACATTAAATTATTTTTGTAGTTAAGGTATTCGGTATTTAGTTTTGTTATTTGTTCAATTTAGTTTCATAGTTTTTCGTATCATTTACTAATTTTACTTTTCAATTTCTAGATTTATGACTTCAAAATAACCGATTGACAATGTTATTTTACTTTTTTCTGTATTTATTAAGCATCTTGAAGTAAATTAAAAATAACCTTGAATTTAGCACGACACCGTATCTCTTAAATGTTGTTTATTTATGTCATCAAAAACTTAATACTTAACTTGAACTTAAACGTAAAGAACATTTAATCTAAATTCATAGCGACAAAAAAGATAAGGATTTAACGTGTTTGCAAACAACCAAAGAAAAATAATAATAATATAAACACTGACATTGTCAGAACTAATAGGGACAACATCTCAGAGAAATAACGATGGACTACGTGCTTCTTATAATACTTCTTTTTATGATTGCGTCCGGAAAGCCTTACACTATTGGTGAAGAACTTATTCTACCAGCTGTAAGCGAGGTAATACGCACCTTGTTGCATAAACCAGGTTTTCGATATTACAAGAAAAAATTCGGTGAGATACTGTACGAAAAAGGATCGACGTAATGGCTCAGCGTGTAGAAAAGTATCTATGTGACTACTTAAAAACATCTGAATTCTCTACACAGCTTGACGAGTCAACATTACCAGGAAACGAAGCTTTACTTTTAACTTATGTGAGCGTTATTTGCTGAATTAAAAAGATTTTTTGATGTAAAAGCTATACCCAAGACTAATATCATCTCATTTTCTACTGACGGTGCTCCGGCAATCACAGGACGACACACTGAGGCTTTCGGGCATACTTAAAACAAGCTATATCGAAAAAATTGCAAATTCGAGATGGAGATTTGTTTGCTTATTCTGGGCACTTAACTAATTATAACGTAGTGTTACATATATATAACAGTAACAGAGATCTTTCTTTTTACGTATTTTGCGTGCAGTATACGTCATTCATAGATAGTGCCTCTGAAACGTGAGCAATTTTGAAAGAAGCAATGGACCTTGACATCCGATTTGTGTAAGCATTATTATTAGGTTTTTTTGTAAAATAATACGTAAATAGCATTATCCCAAAATTAAATATATATTTTTCAAGTTAGTTAGTTGTGTAAACGCATGTGCATTCGATGGCATCATAGTTTTTGTGTTACATTTATGTAACGCTAAGTTTTGACGAAGTCAAATCAACATTTGACGTTCTGACAGACGAAGATTCCGCCGAAGAAAACAATGGAGGTTTACTAGACAATTTGATAAGAGGCAGCTTCGTTCTACAGCCGAAATAAAACTGATTAGTGCGAAAAAACATACAGATAAAGATAATGTGATAAGTGAAAGTGAAGACTTCGAGAAAAGTGAAAACATAGTAAGTGCGGCTCAAGAAGCAACATCGGCTAATCAAAAGGAAGTTCGTTTAGAAAATAAAAAACGTGGGGTCACTTTTTCAAAGATCAATCTTGTAGAAAAAATAACTTGGATTGAGAACGCTGACATAACGCAAAGTAACACTAAATTTTTTCCAAATTGTACTTACGCAAATATGTCGATCTTAAAATTTTCAAGAAATTTCTTGATGATGAAGTTATAGATTTTATAGTCATTCAAACAAGAAAGTATACAGCTTTTAAAAACTGCCATGATCCAATAATTATCTCAGATGAAATTCGATCTTTTTTTTTGAGTGTAAGTGGATACGATCACAAACCAGGGAAACGATATTATTGGGATTCTGGTTCAGATTTAAAAAATATTCTAATTAGCAATGCTATCAGAAAAGAAAGATTTACTGAAATTAAGAGATTTATACATTGTGCCAACAATTCTAAAATCGACAAAAATGACTAATTATATAAACTGCGACCATTCATGAAACTATTGAAGACACGCTTTCTAAAGAATTTTGTACCTGTAGAAAAATTAGATTTTGACGAGTCTATGATTAAATATTATGGGAGACATGGATGTAAGCAGTTTATTAGAGGAAAGCCTAATCGGTTCGGTTTCAAAATCTGTGACTGTGAAGTATATCAAAGAAAATGTCCCACTGCAAATGAACAATACGAATTTCTGTTTGGCAAATGTACAACACCATTCGTTTCTATGGTTGATAAATTACCCTATCCAGAGTATCCATATCAATTCTATTTAGATAAATTATTTACAGGACTGAATCTTGCAAACTACATGCGTGCGAGGGGATACGGATATACTGGTACAGTAGGTGAACAGAGGATACCTGAAAACTGTCCTTTGGCAAAATGGGTGTAAATGAAGTTGCAAAGTCATTTGGCATTCCAAAAACAACGTTCAAACGCAGACTTGCATCTAGCAATTTTGAGAAAACTAATTGTTTAGGTGCTGGAAGCATGCTTGGTAGAGAAGTAGAGACGAAGCTTGCCGCTTATATCAAAAAATTACAAAGAAGGGGCTTTGCACCAACAAGAAAAGAGGTACAAGTAATGGCCTACAACTTAACAGAACGTCTGGGAATTAAACACAAATTTAATCGAGAACATAGTGAGTAAATTAACTCTTGCTAGTTGAAGGCATCGTTCTAATTATTATCTGAATTCTCAGGTAAAGCTGGTAATGTGTGGCTGCTCCAGTTCTTGAGACGAAATCCAGACATTATAGTTCGCAAAGCAAAGCAAAGCTGAGAATGTCTCAGTTGGTAAAGCATTGAAAATGTCTAAAAATGTTGTAGACAAATATTTCAAAGAACTTGAAAAAGTACTCGCTGAGAATCATTTGTTTGGAAAATCTGGTAACATTTACAATACAGATGAGACAGGTCTACAACTGAACACGCGAGCTAACAGGTGCTGGCTGAAAAAGGATCTAAATGTGTACCTTCCATTAGCCCAGGCGAAGAGGGTGAAACAATCACAGTAGTTGCCTGCTGTAACGCAGAAGGAGTTTATTTACCTCCTTACTGTGTGCTTAAAGGCAAAAATGCAGCATAATGGGCTGATGGAATGCCACCTGGCTCACGTGTACGCATGTCAGATAAGTCGTCATACGTAACATCAGAAATATTCCTGGACTGGCTACAAAATCATTTCTACCTTAGAAAAGCACCCGGAAAGGTGTTGCTAATAGTAGACGGTCACACATCTGACACAACTAATATTGACACATTACAATTCGCTGAAGACAACGATATTATTTTATTTTGTTTGCCAAGTCACACTACGCATTACTTATAACCGCTTGATCGGGCCTTCTTCAAGAGCCTCAAGGGACATTATTACAATTCTTGCAAAAGGATGATCAGATGTAACCCCAACAGGAAGTTGAATCGGTTGCAATTTGGCAAGCTTCTAGGGGAGGCCTGGGGCAAAGCAGTTACAGTCAGCAACGCCATATCAGCCTTTAGGGCAACAAGAATTTGGCCCTACAATCCAAATGAAATACCTGAACATGCTTTCCTAACGCAGCCGCCGAATGAGGTCAAAATGCATCAAATGCAACAAACTGGCTCCACAGAAGTAACTGTTCTGCAAGAAGAAGAAACTCTTAAACGCGAATGTAGCTCACCACCACAACCAGGTCTTTCTAGAACACAGCTGGGAGATGTGGTAGAATCTAATGAAGAAAACACCTGGGAAACTGCTTCACCAGCAATAAGAAAAGCTCGTTTCAACCTAATGGGTGAATTAACTTCACCGAGTTACATGAGTCGAATTCGTCAAAAGAAAGAAAATCAGAATCAGGCGTTTAAACCAAAGAGGCAGAAGAAAAACGAACCTTTCAAAAATAAATTAACGAAATCCACTAAGAGAGTGTTGCAAAAGAAACCCAGACACGATTCTACGTCTTCGGAATCCGATGAATACGTAATCTTGGATGATTCCTCTAGTGGCGAAGAGAACTTTGATGACATTGAATATCAGCGCGTTGGTTGTCTCGAAGACTATTGCTTAACAAAAAGCAAAGACAACTGGTTACAATGCATTTTCTGTTCGAGATGGTTGCATGAAGGTTGTACAACTTATACCAACACGTGCCAACCATGTGGTGCCGCTCCTACTATGAAAAAGGGAAAGAAAAAATCTAATTAGTGACGGTCCATCTCTCCTACAAGGTACGGTCCATCTCTCTTATAATGTATAGGAGAGATGGGCCAATTTCGATTTTCAGTTTTTTGAATTTTATAAATGATATTTAAGCTGTATTTTTATGTATATTTTATATATATAATCAAATCATGTTCATGATGTACTTTTTTATAGATAGAATGTGGATTCAATGCCGTTATCAACCTTACAAAAAAAAGAAACCGACTCGAAATTAGTAGTCGTGGATATTTGCGGTTGCTACTCACAAACATTGATCCGGACATAAATACACTCATAACATCCATCAGGTTCATCCAAGTCAATAACAACTTTTTTTGTATTTTAACACAAAAGTTATAATTTCAATAAATAATTCTTCCATTTTTCTATCATGCAGTTATGTAGTTGTTTCACTCAAGAGTCCGTGAACAAGTTTTGATTATGAGAAGTAGTCCGTGAGCCAAAAGAGTTTGGGAACCACTGATCTAAAATTTATTTTTTATCAATGTAACTATTTTTTTGCTAAAATTAAAACTAAAACCGACAATCATTTGATAACATATTATCAATTTAATACTAACATATATTATGTAAAATAATTTTCTCATATTAAATTATTTGAACTAATTATTGATTTCAAATATTTTAATTAAATCGGTGACTAGCTGCCCAAAACTTATTATTGCAAATGAACTCAAATATAATTTTATTATAAAAACTGTGCGTTTTAATCAAATGTTATTTGAAAAAAATCAACAAAAAAATGTGGATGAAATAAGTTTTAAAACACAAACGATTACAACAAATTAACACAATTTAGTTTACGTTGGCGTCCATTTATTCCTCAAAGGTCAAATGAATATAGATTTTGATTCGATGAAGACTATTATCGATACTAATTTTACCTTCACACATAAAATATAATAACGCCTTCTTATTTATCGTATCTGAAGGAAACAGCAAAAATGTGTTTTCTGCTAAGAGAGGTTTATTACACCATCACTTTCATGTAATTTCAAAAACAATGTTTATGAAACTGCTTCTATGAAAGTTAAGTAGATGATAATTCAAAATGCAACTTGCTAAATCGTTGATATATGATAACTTATAAAGAAATTATGTTCCATCATGACAAAACCAGAGCATGTACGTTTTTACAGACCAAACAGGAATTACTGCAGTTTAAATTAGATGCGCACGATAAACACATTTTACCTAATTTTTGTTGCTTAGAATTGCTTTCATAAAATGTAAAAAAATACATCTAAAACTACTGATTTAACAATGTGAAAGTAAAATCTTTGAATGTCAAATTTAAACATTTACAGAAATGATTAAAAAACCCCATATCATATATACGCACAGAATAAATATTTAATCTAAAAATTGTAAACAGTTTAATTTAATTTTATATTTGTTTATTAATAAATTATAAGCTACTCTAAATACTTAATTATTAATAATGAATTTTTTCTGAGAAGACTGTAATAATAAAGTTCAAAGAGTAACAAGTTCACAGATTAAACAAACGTTTTAAATAACACAAATAAAACATTTTTTCGTTTTCAAAACCATCAGTTTCTTTAAATTTAGTTAGATAAGAAAATTTAAGCAAACAAATTTTCTATTTTCATCTAATAGAATAATCGGCACATAAAAATAACAATTTTGGTAACTAACATAAGAACGAAAACATTTTTAGCTGTTTTATTTGGTTTTTATTCTAAGCTCTAATTTCAATTGCTTTTAAAGTCTCTAAAAACTTTGCTAATGCTTTTTCGGTTTGTTTAACTTAATTGAAAAGATTCTGAAGTTTAATGCAGTAAAATTAGTATCTGCTATACGGTTAAATTTTCTTGCATTGCTTTCAATATTTTTTTATACATTTAAACATTTTAATTAATTACAAGTTTATTATTATAATAATTTTGGTTAAATTATACGTAAGATAATTCTAAATTTATTTTACTTCCTGTTAAATCAAATTTGTCAGTTTTATGTTGTAAAGTAGCAGATACAATCTCTTGTAAAATGCCGAATGGAAGAAAGATAAATAGATTTGACAACTTTATTTTTACCCAACTTAGAAAGTATGGATTTGTAACACTTTCAGATTTAGTGTAATCGTGCGAGAATGTTCTTACAAAGTTCAGCCGTACAATTTTGTTTGTATACAGTAAGAGCATTATTTTAAATTTGTTTGTAAACAAATCCTAGATTTTAGTATGGTTTTTGTTGTCGTTGATTGGATTTAAAGGTACTGCGTTATACAAGGTACTTTGATAACTGATGTAATTACGTTAAACGATCAGCTTACGTTGGAAAATTATTAATTGTTTACGAATTGTTAGAGCATTTAGTTTGGTTTTAATATAAAATTTCTTTAAAGGAATTAACTGTACATTGAAATTTTTCATTTGTAATTCAATTTAAGTAATCATTTTGAAAACGTAGTGAACCTGTTCAAATGCAAATAGTCGATAAAGACCAAATTACGTTAATTAACCTCATAAAAGATTTACAAAATTGTATTTAGTGAAGTAGGCGTAACCCATGTGAGTGGTTTTTTAAGTGTATTCTGGGAACATTTACGTATAAAAACTTTTCAGTAAAATGGATTTGACGTTCATTTAAAATTCATAAATAATTGGCGTTGAAATTTCTATTCGAATAAACGCTGCTGTTTAGTTTTCGTCTCACAAATTTGAATGTATCTAATTTCTATGATTATTTATTAATTATAAAAGTAAAATAAAAACTTTTGATTTTATTTTACAATGACTAAAAAATACATCTATTTTTCTTTTAAATTTCATCCAATGGTTAACGTGTTGCCACAATTCTATAAATCAAGTAAAACATATTTTACTTCCTAGTCGTGTTTTTCATTCATGTGTCTACAAGTGTGTTATGGACTTATCTTTTTGTATTGTTGTAGTAAATTTCTATGACGTATTGTACGATATATGAATATAATTTTATATGTTAAGTTACTTTAATAAATAACAAAATTGAGAGAGTTTTACCGATAAATAAATAAACGCAAAAGGTTTAAATAATTTTGTGCATTAAAGGCGTATGTACTTTTAATTAACTGACTTGTAGAAATTTAAAAACAATACAAAAAATTACATTTCTTTATTATAAAAATACTGTTATACTTTTACTTGTGTTGATATTATTGCTAATTTTAAAATAAATAAAACATATCAAGCATCAAAACAGTGATCTAGAACTAATTTTTATTGAGATTTTAAAGCTTTATTTTGTAAAGTTGGCATTAGACGTGTATGTTTTTAGTTTTTCTGGTATTCTATAGATATACGTTAAAAATTTTTTGATAAATTTAGTAAACCTTTGGTTGTCTTGAGACTAAACATAACATCGAAGAGCACAGTTCGAATTGAGCTTTTAATAACATTACGATTTAGTTAATGAATTGGTTAAGAACACTCTTCGCTAGGAGGGGCAAAATAAAACCACTTTAGATTTTTTATATGGCGACGTTTCGTGCAACCATGTGTGCACTTCTTCAGGCCACTGAAATATATTGTACGTAAGTTACACATTACTTATTACATAGTAAATAATACGTTTTAGGTACAAAACAAGAAACTTACACTAAAAAGTTCGAGTGGAAACGTCCTCAAATCCAAACAACATGACAACTAATACACAATATAAATAACATGAATAAATTGTTAAAACATTATTAATAAGGTCAAATAATTAAAATGGTGTATATGAACAATAACTAAGAATTACAAACAATTGACACGACATGTATAATCAAAAATTATATTTGCAATGTCAAGGTAATCAAGTAAGATAAGAAACGAAAAATACCGCGAATTTAATAGACCTATATAAAGCTAATAACCAATCTTTGATATTAAATTGTTGTATACATTACTTAAATTATTCGTGTCTGTATTAAAGTTAATGTTGTTTTTGTAAACGTTGATGAATATCATCTCTGAAACTAATCGCTTTTTATAGTTACAATCTCTGTCTAAAATTTTAGGATTGTTGAAGTCAAAATTATGTCCCGTATTAATATGATGTAACGCTAACGCAGTTTCGCCCTTTTTATTACAATCATACATGTGATTATTTATCCGATTTTTATTTTCTGTTTCGTTTGCCCTATGTAACACGCTTGGCATCCCATACAATCTAGCTTGTACACTACATCATGTTTTCAGTTGTATTAGTTTTATCTTTAGTTCTACTGTACAGCATGTTATAGATAGTATTAGTATTGTAAGTTGTTATTTTAATATGATTGGTTTTAATAATCGGAATTATTCTTTTTGTTAAGTTTGGAACATTTATTATTTTTGTGTAAATAACGTTAGTGTTAGGGATAGTATTAGGGTTAGTAATGGATGGGTTTATTGGTGGTGGAGTATTATTATTATTCGTTGTGTTAGTGTGTATGAGTATTCTGTTTATTATGTTATTCGGGTAGTTAATTTTCCTTAATATGTTCTTTAAGCAGTTAAGGTTTTTCGTAACAAACTGTGGACTGCTTAAACTTAATATTTTATTTTTCATAGCCTTGATCGTATTAATCTTTTGATGGTGTGGGTGTTTGGTAAAGTAATTTAACGTTCTGTTAGAGGCTATGGGTTTAGTATACCATTTACTAACTATACAACCCGTGTTAGTATCCTTACTAAGTCTGACATCTAAATATGGTAATGAACCTTTTTGTTCAACTTCATACGTGAATTTTAAATGTTGATTGTAACTATTAAAAGTGTTAAGAGTGTTATGGATTTCTGTTTCGGGTATACATGCAACAATATCATCAACGTAACAAAATAAAAAGACCGGTGTATATGATAAATTGTTGTTAACGTATTTAAGTAGGTCATGTATAGCAAGATTAGCCAATATAGGTGACGCAGGATTACTCATGGCAGTACCAAATTTTTGAGTATACATCTTGTCATCAAATGTAAAATAACTTGACTCAAAAAGAAGTTCGATAATATAGACTACATCGACTAATTCTAAAGTTGTATTAGTCGATGTAGTCTATATTATCGAACTTCTTTTTGAGTCAAGTTATTTTACATTTGATGACAAGATGTATACTCAAAAATTTGGTACTGCCATGGGTAATCCTGCGTCACCTATATTGGCTAATCTTGCTATGCATGACCTACTTAAATACGTTAACAACAATTTATCATATACACCGGTCTTTTTATTTTGTTACGTTGATGATATTGTTGCATGTATACCCGAAACAGAAATCCATAACACTCTTAACACTTTTAATAGTTACAATCAACATTTAAAATTCACGTATGAAGTTGAACAAAAAGGTTCATTACCATATTTAGATGTCAGACTTAGTAAGGATACTAACACGGGTTGTATAGTTAGTGAATGGTATACTAAACCCATAGCCTCTAACAGAACGTTAAATTACTCTTCCAAACATCCACACCATCAAAAGATTAATACGATCAAGGCTATGAAAAATAAAATATTAAGTTTAAGCAGTCCACAGTTTGTTACGAAAAACCTTAACTGCTTAAAGAACATATTAAGGAAAAATAACTACCCGAATAACATAATAAACAGAATACTCATACACACTAACACAACGAATAATAATAATACTCCACCACCAATAAACCCATCCATTACTAACCCTAATACTATCCCTAACACTAACGTTATTTACACAAAAATAATAAATGTTCCAAACTTAACAAAAAGAATAATTCCGATTATTAAAACCAATCATATTAAAATAACAACTTACAATACTAATACTATCTATAACATGCTATACAGTAGAACTAAAGATAAAACTAATATAACTGAAAAACATGATGTAGTGTACAAGCTAGATTGTATGGGATGCCAAGCGTGTTACATAGGGCAAACGAAACAGAAAATAAAAAATCGGATAAATAATCACATGTATGATTGTAATAATAAAAAGGGCGAAACTGCGTTAGCGTTACATCATATTAATACGGGACATAATTTTGGCTTCAACAATCCTAAAATTTTAGACAGAGATTGTAACTATAAAAAGCGATTAGTTTCAGAGATGATATTCATCAACGTTTACAAAAACAACATTAACTTTAATACAGACACAAATAATTTAAGTAATGTATACAACAATTTAATATCAAAGATTGGTTATTAGCTTTATATAGGTCTATTAAATTCGCGGTATTTTTCGTTTCTTATCTTACTTGATTACCTTGACATTGCAAATATAATTTTTGATTATACATGTCGTGTCAATTGTTTGTCATTCTTAGTTATTGTTCATATACACCATTTTAATTATTTGACCTTATTAATAATGTTTTAACAATTTATTCATGTTATTTATATTGTGTATTAGTTGTCATGTTGTTTGGATTTGAGGACGTTTCCACTCGAACTTTTTTGTGTAAGTTTCTTGTTTTGTACCTAAAACGTATTATTTACTATGTAATAAGTAATGTGTAACTTACGTACAATATATTTCAGTGGCCTGAAGAAGTGCACACATGGTTGCACGAAACGTCGCCATATAAAAAATCTAAAGTGGTTTTATTTTGCCCCTCCTAGCGAAGAGTGTTCTTAACCAATTCATTAATTAAATATAACAGGAGGACGTAACTACAGTACTTGATTACGATTTAGTTATACTGGGCACCGTAAGCACACAGTAGACATTTATAAATTTTAAAAGTATAAATTTAAATAAAATTACCAAATATTCGTACTAAAAAACCCTGAAAATTTCAGAAAAATATAATCAATTGCTCAAGTTACAAGGTAAATAAAGTAAAAAAAGTTATGTTTTTGTTAACATTATTTGCTTAGTTTGAACGTGATAGAATAATAAGTCTACAAAAAACTAAATTACCAATTTGTGATGTGTAGACGTAGTGTCGCTACAATCTCCCAACGCTAGAAAATATGGACAAAAAATAATGAAGAACGTAGATGTTTACGTACGTTGTCCAGATGCACTACTAATCGTGAATATCGTGCTTCTCGGCTTCTTGGGACCGTATCTCGTCGACCAGGGAAGTTGGTGATAATCCATACGATCTGTTTATCAAAAAAAAAATGATTTTTTTGGCTTAGGGCGTACCAACCATTTCCTTGTTTACATCTCCACGTCATAAAACTGCACGGTTAAAGTGGTGTACTGAAAGGTTGCAGTGGAATTAGAAAGAAGCGAATAGTTTTTAGGGACAAACCTCGATTCTGAATATAGGCCCATAATGGTCGCAGAATATCCAGAAAACGTACTGGAGAAAGGAAAGCCAAGCAGTTTTCTCTAGAACGACATACCGCTCTTACTCAATTATGATGGTCTTGGGGGTTATTTGCCATGGAAGTAGATCTCTTCTAGTAATTATTCGAAAAACGCTAAATCGAATCGGTAATATCAATAACGTGCTAGACCCAGTGTTAATTTCATATCTTCAGTAACAAGAAAATCCCATTTTTCAGCAATATGCGCGGCCACATACCGCTAGGGTTACTACAGAGTTTCTGGAAAATGCTTATGTTGATCGTCTTCCATCACCGTCTTGTTTTCCATACTTATCACTAATCGAACACAACGGATTTTAGAAGGTTGGGAGTAGATACCACAAGCTACTATTGATTTGCTTATTTGAAGTATGCAAGGGAAAACGCTAGCAAGTATAAAATCACCCAACAAGTAAAAATGTCAAACACGCAGGTAGCAAAAACACTATTAATGTTGTAAATATTGGTTGTAAGACTGTAAAGGTCTCGCATGCAAAATATTTTAAAGTGGCATTCACAAATAAGAAGATTGTTGCTTCTTACATTGATTTAGGAAGCAGCTACGTGACAATACGTGTTGATAAAGCTGAGGAGCTTGGTTATGGTAATGGTATTATAAAACCCTTACGGTTATTCACTGCTATGCTTAGCATTGATAGTGTGGAAACAAAGGTAAAAGTCCATGTAGTGCCAAACAATCGCAAAAAGCCTTTAATTGTGGGTCACCGTACACATAATGATTACACAGGGGAACAATTTTTTTGTTTCATTCACTGTTGCAAGAGATTTTTTAACTGATTAATGTAATATTTTCATCGCTGATTTCAAATCTGAAAATGATTTTTCGCTGCGTGCTCTGGTTTTCATGCGCTTTGACGTTGAATATGTAGAGTATCGTATTAAAGTAATATATTAACCCTATAATGCACCGCCTATCCTGTAACTTCTGATACTATTTTGTGCAGGGAATTATGCCCTTAGGAATGCTTTCTTTAGTTATTAGTATATTTTATGTACAAACAACTTTAAATTTGAAGTAGGTACAGGTATTTCTATGAAACCTGCTCCGCACTGTAGTGGGATTTCCCACTTCTTGAACAGTGTTACAGCGAGCTTGTATATTTAGTTGCTCTCATTGTTATTTAGTTGCTCTCATTCTGTACATTTGTGTGTTACAACTGAAATAACATTATTATATTTCACATTTTCTTGCTTGTCTGTGTTTTTACAATAATATATTGCACACCGCTACATCAACAAATAGTAACGGATTGACCAGTATTAAACACTATCTGAATCATAGGGTAAAGTATTAAGCAATTCTTTTTTTTAAATAAAATACAGTTTCTCTTTGAAACAGATCGAATCATGGCGTCTTCAAGTAGACACAAATCTGTAAACAAACCTGATGAATTTTGTTATGTATGTGGCTGTTACACACTTTTTCGCCAAAGGCGCAATATAACAGAATTTGTGCGACGTGCTTATAAAGCTTATTTGGAAATTCCTCTTGGCGACCAAGACAAAAAGTGGGCTCTTCATATTGTATGTCATAACTGCGAAGAGATGCTACGTGACTGGACAAAAGGAAAACGTAAAGTTCTGCCGTTTGGAATTCCCATGGTTTGGCGGGAACCCACAGACCACATAACTAACTGCTATTTTTGCCTAGTCAACACCTAGTATAGCCTTCGCAATTCGACCCGTTCCTCATTTTGAAAAACTCCCGGTTCCATCTTTTAATGGTTTAGTCTCATCTGAAGATGAAGGCAGTGAAAATGAACTGGAACATCACGAAGAGTGTAATTCAGAAGATCTGGAAATTAATCAAACAGCTGATGACTCGTTATCTGATACCGAACAGTTGTCAGTATCTCAGAAATTCAACCAACCAGAATTGAATGATTTACTGCGTGATTTAGCGCTTTCTAAAAAAGCAGCTGAAGTACTAACTTCAAGACTGCGTGAAAAAACCTATTAGACTGTTCTGCTAAGGTTTCGTTTTACCGAAAACGGTAGGTTAGCTTCCTGCATTTTTTTCTCTGAAGATAAAACATTTGTTTACTGTCACGATATACCAGGACTTCTCAAGCAATTAGGTATCACGTCGTACAATCCAGCAGAATGGCAATAGTTCCTAGATAGCTCTAAGTGAAGCCTCAAAGGTGTTCTATTGCATAATGGTAATGTTTATGGAGCGGTGTTCCAGTAGGTCATTCAGTGCATTTACGGGAAGAACATAATGATATAAAAATTGTTATTGATTTACTGAAATACCACGAACACAACTGAATCATTTGTGTGGATTTGAAAATGGTGAACTTTCTGCTAGGTCAACAGAGAAGCTTTACTAAGTTTCCATGCTATCAATGCTTGTGGGACAGTCGCGCTCGAGAGAAACACTGGACCCAGAAGAAGTGACCTGACCGTGAAACTCTGGAAGTAGGTATGCCAAACATTGTGAATGACCCTATTGTCAGTCGAGAAAATATCATTTTCCCTCCACTTCATCTTAAACTTGGCATAATGAAACAGTTTGTCAAGGCACTGAATACTGAAGGTGAATTTTTTAGACATATAGTTTCTACTTTTCCTGGTCTGACTTTCGAGAAGATCAAAGCAGGTGTATTTAACGGACCTCAAATACGTACTCTTGTTCGTAATGAAGATTTTTTCAGTAAAATTAATTGGCAGTTATACAAAACTTCCTTGGCAACACAAAAGCTGATAACTACGAAGTACTGGTTACTAAAATGCTGTTGGCTTTTAGAAATCTTGGTTGCAACATGAGTGTGAAACTCCATTTTTTGTATAGTCACCTCAATCAGTTCCGAGAGAACCTTGGTGCTGTAAGTGACGAACAGGGGGAAGCGTTGGGACATGCATATGATGGCAGACTACTGCTGGAGCATTAAAGGAGATTGCCCTGAGAAGGTCTATAGGCGCAAGAGCTATAAGCGTAAATTTTTACCCGAATAAGGGTAGGTATATCCATGTCAGTTGTTACCAACCACCTATTTATCGCATTTATGTTGAAGTAAAATATGAATATAGTTAATTTAAAGTAAACATCTTTTGTACGTACCCATATTTGAATATATTTTGCGTAAATGATTTGTTTGTCATCATGTCAGTATACCGATCGTCAAATTTCGCGAAAATGTAAATGTCGCATTGCAAAAAATCTAGAGCTTACAGTGCGAAATTACTTACAGATTTGAATTTAGCGCTTTCAGATTAGGTAATAACACATGCTCTAATAAATGCAACAAAATTTTTTCCCCTGTGTTATTAGTGTAACCGATAAGTAAGATATTAAAAATGTATCTCAAGAAATTGAGACAAAACAAAACAAAAAGTTTGTGTATGGGGCTGGAGATGTATCTGTGATACAATTAATTACGTTGGTCAAATAATCGTAAGTACAGATGATCATAACTATGGATTATATTTTGTAGGAGGTATGCGAGAAACAGGACAAATAATTCCTCATTCTATGCTTAAAGCTAATGCTATCGAAAATTTTGAATGAAAACTACTGAATTTAACTAACTAACTAACTCTGAATGGAAAGTAAATAAATCAACAAGAGCCACCGTTCAATGAAATTAAAAGTGATCTAACTGGTGAAACTGTAAGTGATTTATTAGCGCTTATTAATGAAAATAAAAATATTATTACTTAAACATGCATTGTATTAACAGAAAAAGAAGATATGGGACGTACGACTTTGTGTAGATTATCCATCGTTAAATAAAATAACTGTCAAGGAAAATTATCCGCTGCTCAAAATTGATAATTAACTGTACTTCCTAACATAACAAAAAGTATTTAGATTTGGGTACTGGGCACTACTAAATCCCGGTTGAACAGTCATTAAAGAATAAGACGAGCTTTATAACACCTGATGGCACCTACCGCTTCAAGCGTATAAGATAAAACAAAGTCCTATGCAATTAGTAATTTTCCAAAACCAGTAGATGTTAAGGCCGCGCGTAGTTTTGTAGGATTAGCTAGCTATTTTCGACGGTTCGTTAAAGGTTTTGCTAAAACCATTGGTATTTTGACGGATTTGCCAAGAAAAGATACAAGATCCTGTTGGGGGTACAACCAAGATAATCCTTTTGGGACAAATAAAAGATATGGTGTATCCAACGAATATATAATCCGAAAGCAACAACCGTATACCTCCCATTAGTTGTTTTAGTAGAAAAACAACGAAAGAGCCGAAGTACCATTTATATGAACTGATTTAGCTATAGTGTGTTTGATAGAAAGATTTAGAGTTTACTTCATAAGGATTATTTTATGTGTTACATGTGAAAGACTCGCTGGGGTAAGAATGCGTTTTCAGTTTAAGGCGCGATTTAATTTTTCTTTTATTATCATAGCAAGTTTGGTCACCCGCACGTAGTTGTTACTTCAGAAAATTTTAATGTCTGGTTAATTACTTTTTCTTTGGGGTCGATAAATAAGGCATACACGAATACCAGAACTAAACCGTATTAGTTAGTTGTTAATCATGTTGGCCACTAATCTACGTTAGTTCAACTGTGGCAGAAGAGTCGAACTGTAGTGAGTCCTAAGTATGAATAACAACCATGTTTTTTAAAAATTTGATTCAAATTTATCAACGTTTACTGAGTGTTCATTTACTTATGTCGGCCAGTATATTTTACTGCAGTAAAATAAATTTAAATTAACCACTCCATGACCATTTTTTAAGGAAGGTAAAACTGGTATATTTGATGCCGACAGTTTATTTCTTACGTTTCATCTGCCAACAATGGCAAAACTAAAGTACTAAGTTTGAGCATAAAACAGATTTTTAATTGAAAAGATCTGAACTATAATATTAAATTAAAAGTAGCTAAGTTTACCTTCAAAAAATTAATTTTAACCGTTCTTAAAAGAAATAATGTTTATTTTACATATAAAACTTTTAAAATCTAGGCTTTGTTAAACTTAACGTCTACAATTTGTGTTCATTTACCTTCGGAAAGAATGGAGAACAGAGATAGATGAAAAATGTAGAGAAAATGTAACATCTGCTTTGAAACCAATTATAAACAGTATACGTTTACAATTTTGAAAAATATTAAATGCTAAAATGTTAGTGTGTGTGATATATTGACTTAAAGTAAAAATAAACAAAGTATGCCTGTTGGGCCGTGTGCTTTATTTTGACTCGTATAATTATGTGTGACTCCACTGTTCTTTGCATAGCTGGATTGGTTCCTTGCAAATATCAAAAAATATTATGATAATTGGTTTGTCTTTGCTTGTCTATTTGATTTTATTTAATTTGAATATTGTCAGTTTCTATGGGTTTTTATGTTATTGTAACGTGCCGATATTTATTCTAAATGGTTAAAACCATTTTATTTAATGTTTTAAGTTAGTATTTGTGATTCTAAACTTCAACACAACAAAAATTTCAATAAAAACAATAAAAAGGGTGTGCAGCAGAATGACGACGAATAGAATAGGAGTAAAAGTGGAACACAGCGTATAAGTGAGGATTTTTACCGAAATTGACGATTTAAACGTTGACAAAAATTGTACTACGCGTGCCACCGATAGTTTCATTTAAATCTAAAGAATCCAGCTAAAGTAATGGAAATATTCCCCTTTGTAGACTAATTCCAAACAATATGAATTTGGAACTTTTTCTAGGTAGAAATAATATAACCTGGCAAAATTATTCTGATTGTAACGTAAACAATGATTTGATATACCTCTCGTAATCCCTAATAATCCGAAAAAATAACTATTTATGTACCAAGGGCGTTATTACGATGATTACACCCAGAGAGCAACTTAATGCAGCCCGAGGGTCTCTGGCCCGAGAGATGTATGCTGCTCGATTTATTAATTTGCTAATTTTGTTTACTCTTTAAGGATAACGTTTGAGGTCAAGTTGTTTAAACCATCCGGGAACAATAGAAATAATTAATTGCCGCAGTTTAAAGTGCTTCGGAGACAATTAGTGATGATTACCTACATGTTCTTGTAGCATCAATGCCTAGACGACTACAAAAATGCATCGACAATCATGGATGTATTACTAATTATTAGCAACCGTATGTTTCAGTCAAATAAAAACAGCAAACATGCATGAGTTTTTTAATAGCTAGGATCAAATTTCAATTTTAATTTAGATAGTAACGCTAAGGAACACCTTCTTGGGCCTACTGTAACATATGAAACGAGAATTTTTTTATGTAGTTACAAAATCTTTTTGTTTAATCTTTTTAATAAATAATTTATATTTTATTAATACAATTAATTTTAAATAACTGGTTACTTACTGTGTTTCACTGCAATGAGATATATGAAGTGCAATAAAAAAAATTTAAATTACATTATTTCTTTTACGACGACTGTTGTCAGTTTTTTTTAGACTATCACAGCGATTTAAAAATAGTAAATGAATATAAAGGTAAAATACTTCATCTTCTAAATTGACATTCCTGAAAAATACAATAAGAAGGATTATTTATCGTATAATAGTAAAGCAGAATATGGGCGACAGGGGAAATACGAATTTTTTGTTTACCATACTAGTGATGGTGCCTCCTCTGCCCCTAAAGGAACGGAACGTGTGGAAATTTAATGACACATTAAGTTTGATTTATTTATTCTTACGAAGATTATACCCGTTTATTTATACACAAAAATAATAAAATACAGCAAATATTATTTTTTGAACAAAATCATTTCACTGTTAATAAGTCTTTATAAGTGTGTCAGCAAATATTTGAAACATTTATTATAAATGTGATTAAAACTTAAGAGCAATAGCCTTATATTCACAATGTTATGAATAAGTTGTTACATAATATAAAATGTGTTCAAAACATAGTCTTAGTGTAGACTATGGTATTAAAATAGTAAATTTATGCAACGTGGCTGTAATGTAAATGCGATAAAATAAATTTGTTTTGTAAATACTTTGATAGCTAAAGGTTTCTGGTTTTTCAGTTCTTTTTGTAATAATTTATGTACACTTAAAGGTCTTTATTTGTAATACTCAACACTAACATTTTTATTTAAACATTTGTTCTGTAACTAACATGAATTTAATTGAATAATAATGCACTGGGAAAAACAATGACAATGATTAATTTTTTAGGTTAAAGTTGTAACCGCGCAATACCTCTGACATGCGTGATAATAATAATTGACGTCAGAGACGCATTGCATTGTTAGTTGCCTATTACAAGAACTTAAAATAAATTTAACAAAAATAAAATTGTACAGTGGTAACAGTGTCACTGACGCCATTGTAAGTTTGGGTTGTATCTGAAGTTAGAGACATAAGCAGGTTGAAATGTAACGCAATGTAACGTTCGCCATGTTTATTAAAGTTTAAATTTTAAGTTGAATTATTTTGTTTGTCGACCACCTTTACCTTTTACAACGTCAGGCGTCAGTATGAATTTTTGCGATTGCTTTTCGGGTTTTGCAACAGCCCGGCTATATTTGTGAGATTTATTAGTGAAGTTTTTCGAGATCTTGTAGCACAGGGTAGAATAGTAGTTTACCTAGACGACGTACTTGTGGCTACTAAGACAGTAGGCGAGAATATTGAGATACTGTCGCAAGTTTTTAAAGTCCTAGTAAAGAATTTGTTAGATCTTAAACTTGAGAAATGTAGTTTTTTGAAGACTACTATTGATTATTTAGGGTATGTGATAGACAAAGAGGGGGTGCGACCAAACCCTAAAAACATTAAAACCGTAGTTAATTATCCGATACCGCGCTATGCAAAAGAATTGCATAGTTTTTTGGGATTGTCCAGCTATTTTCGAAAATTCGTAAAAAGTTATTCACTTATTGCAAAGCCATTGTTCGATATGATTAGAAAAAATTTAAGTTTACGGATACTCATTTGCAAGCTATAGAGCGCATTAAAAATGAGCTAGTTCGCAAACCAGTTCTAGCTATTTATTCAGTTAATACAGAGACGCAGTTCCATTGTGACGCGAGTACACACGGTTTCGGTGGCATTTTAATGCAGAGACAGGACGACGGGTTGTTCCACCCGGTTATTTATTATAGTAAACGTGCGACCGGATGTGAGAGTAGGTACCACAGCTATGAATTGGAATGCTTAGCGATAGTTTGTAGTATCAAGCGATTTGAGGTATACTTGAAAGGAATTAGGTTTACTATTTTTACAGATTGCAATAGTATAAAGTTAACATTTACAAAGAAAGATGTTCCGAGAATCATACATCATCATCATACAATTACGAAATTAAGCATCGTCCGGGCACCCGTATGTCTCATGTAGACACGTTGAGTCGCTTACTGTCGATTATGATCCTAGAAGACAACACATTAGAAATTATGTTATCCGCTAAACAAGACGCAGATCAAATGATTCGTAGCATTCGAGAAAAATTAGAAAGTCGCGAGAGCCCTTATTGTGAATTGAAATACGGGTTAGTTTACCGAAAATGCGACGATCGATTCTTATTTTATGTTCCTCGCGTGATGGAAAATTCGATTTTAAACAAATATCATGCAGATATGGGGCATATAGGGACAGATAAGTCGGTTGAGCTAATATCTCGTAGCTATTGGTTCCCTAAGATAAAGAATAAAGTACGTGATTTTATTAATAATTGATTATAATGTAGTGTATTTTCGACAAAAATTGGTAAACAGGAAGGTTTATTACATTCGATACCAAAAGAACCGATACCGTTCGATACCATTCATGTAGACCACTTAGGTCCATTGGAGAAACCAGGGAAAAGCAAGAAACATATTTTTGTAGTCGTAGATAGCTTTACAAAATTTACCAAATTGTATTCGTGCAGGACTTTAACGGCAATAGAAGTAGTGCTTTTACGTCGGCTAGTTTTGAAGAGATGTTGGTTGCCAAAGGTGTACAGCACATTAAAATAGCAACTGGCACTCCGCGCGCTAACGGGCAGGTGGAAAGGGTTAATCGTATTATAATTCCTATGCTGGCCAAGATATCTCCTTCGCCTGCTCGATGGGACGAAGTTCTGGAAAAAGTAGGGTTTTTTATAAATAATACAGTCAGTAAGTCCACAGGTGATACTCCGTCGCGGTTGTTATTCGGTCTCAATCAGAGAGGTGATATAGGTGATAGTCTTTGCGAGTTTATTGGAGACGATCAAGCATTTGATTTAAACACGGTTCGTTCCAACGCCGCTAAACGAATTGAAACATCGCAATCCTATAATACGAGCTACTATAATTAAACTCACAAAGAAGCTAGGAGTTATAATGAAGGCGACTATGTGGTAGTAACTAATAACATTAGTACTTCTGGTGTAAACAAAAAGTTAGCACCGAAATATAAAGGACCATATGTACTAGTTGAGGTATTAGGAAATGACAGATATCTTGTTAAAGATGTGGAAGGTTTTCAATTGACACAGATTCCATTTGAGGGCGTGTTTGATGCGCATAATTTAAAAGTGTGGTCGCTTAACAATCCTTCCACATCTTCTGCTGACGCGACTGTTGATCGAGGCGATCAAGAGTCAGGTTAGCCGAGTTATAGACTATGGTATTAAAATAGTAAATTTAAACAACGTGGCAACAGTGTCACTGAAGCCATTGTAAATTTGGGTTGTATCTGAAGTTAGAGACATAAGCGGGTTAAAATGTAACGCAATGTAACGTTCGCCATGTTTATTAAAGTTTAAATTTTAAGTTGAATTATTTTGTTTGTCGACCACATTTCCCTTTTACATTAATAAAGTTTATAATGCACTGTTTCAAGACGGAACTTTTATTTACACACAAAAATATTTCGTACAAAAATAAAATGCAGCTTACTGTTCCAAATCATTTAAAATTAAGAATATATTGATTTTTTAGTTTTAGTGTTGAAAACACTTATAGGGAGCTTGATTGGAATGGTCGTGTAACGAAACGTGAAACGCTCAGATGAAACGAATCTGAAACTTGCGGTGGTGCCCAATTTCACTTCATTTTTTGTATTTTTTGGATGCAGTGTTTATTATTACTAAACAAGATATTCCTTATGTTTCGTTTTATGTTTTAAAAATATAATAAGTCTTAATTTCACTCAGCAGTGATGAAAAATTATTATAGTAATTGCAGAATTAGATCCGCGCGTGCTTCCGCCTTGTACGGTGCAAGAATTTGTTTGTTATTAATGTTATTAAAAGGATGAAACAATTTGTAAGAAAAAAGAGTATGACGATTATCCAAAACATGTTGTGCAAATGTAGATTTTACTGAATTTGGAATAAAAAATACATTAATAGTATACATTCTTATTTTTGAAAATTGTAATAAACCTTGTTCATTATATTACGTAGGTAATATTGTGTTGGTTTTCAACACCTTCCGATAACTGCCAGATTTGCGATATCTGTGAATTTTTTCGGATAAACGATTTGATCTTCTGGTATTGTTAATATTTATTATTTGTCTAGTTTGAATTTTTTAAATAACATCGCAAATTACTAGGAATGATAGCCAATCGCATTTGCACAAGCCTAGCTACACCACCAACTATTTCAGTTAAACTAAGCAAGTTGTCCCGTTTTTTGTTTTGTTGAGCGTACACTGGGAGACAGATGTATCTATTTGTACGGCTGGGGTTACAACAAACTAAACGACATTAAAGTTTGTAAGAATTTTAGTTAACAAATTAAATGTTTAAAAAACAAATAACTCTAGATAACCATGAGGTCAGACAATAACAGTTCCTGTTATTATAAACGGTTACAGTTGTTCTCTAAAGCACCGGTTCTTAACCTTTTATTGGTCGCGGCCCCCAAAAGTCAAAAGTATATTTGCGGCCCCCTAAAAATTCTAAAATATTTTTGCGGGTAGTACTCCCCCCCCCCCCTAACAATTACTCGTACAAAAACTCTCAAATGTAACAATAACTCATAAATAAATAAAAAAGCAGAAGTATATTTTTCAACGTTGTGTACCGTGTAACTTAAAGTCAAATAAAATGTTTCACAAAAAAAAATTATTTGATGAGACCAGATAAGTACGGTTTTATTCCAAGATAAACAATAAAAAAATACCAAAAACATAAAATAAACAGTAATAAGCAAGTCAAAAGAAGCGAAAACAAAATTTATAATATTTAATTATTAATGAGACCTCTGTTGTTGAATACACTCCACTAATTTGTCTATTCGCACTTCAATTGCATTACTTAAAGCTACTCGCATGCAAGAGTCTATTCGGAGTCGATTACGTTGCTTCGTTTTAATATTGACCATTGTGGAAAATCCCTTTTCGCACAGGTATGTGGAAGCAAAAGGCAATAAATGTTGTATAGCAATGGTGAACAAGTGTGGATATTCCTTCCGAATATGTATCCAAAATTTTACCAAACTTTTTTTCTTGAAAAGTGAATTTAAACTTAAATCATTTATCAATTCAATTAGAGTCTCATTGTGGGATAGTGATAAACTGGTATTATCCCAGTTATTATAGGGATCTCGAATCCACAATTTTCTGCTATCAACTTCATGACTTGGAAAATATTTGTCAAATTTTTCAACTAATTTTTGGAGATGACATTGAATTAAATAATTTGTATGTTTTTTATCAAATTTACAATTATCTGTAATCATTTGAGAATAATTTGGAAACATTTCGAAAACATTCGATTCTAATCTTCGAATCCATGTACGAAGCTTCATTTTCATTGCTTCTACTTTATCTACCATGGAAAAAATGTTGTGTTGATTTCCTTGCATAGATGAATTTAGTTGGTTTAAAATAGTGAAGATGTCTGCCAAGTAAGAAAGTTTTGCAATCCAATTTTTGTCGTTGAAAAAAATGGCCAAATTTGATTTTTTATCATTTAGAAATATTTCTACTTCGGTTTTCAGTTCCAGTAATCGAACTAACACTTTCCCTCTCGATAGCCATCGAACTTCTGTGTGAAGTAAGAGTGACGTATGATCAGCGCCAACTTCTTCACACAAAGCCGAAAATAGTCTTGAGTTAAGGGCGTTCGCTTTTATAAAATTTACAATTTTTACAGAATCCAACATTACTAAGTGTAATTCTGGACTCATTTCTTTAGAAGCTAGTTGTTCCCTATGTATAAAGCAATGAGTAGCCATCATATTAGGATTTGCAACTTGTTTTATTCTGGAGACAACACCTTGATGACGACCTGTCATAGCAGCTGCACCATCTGTGCAAATTCCCACACAATTTTGCCACTGTATGTCATTGGATGTGAAAAACGAATTTATTTTGTTGAATATATTTTCACTTGTTGTAGTAGTTTCTAATTCTAAACAAAACATAATTTCTTCAAGGATATCTTCTTTGTCGTGGTCAATAAATCGCACATATCCCAAACAGATGCTCTTGTTAGAAATGTCAGTTGATTCATCTATTTGTATTGCAAACCACGGTGATTTTTTAATAATTTGAATTAACTGCTCTTGAAGATCATTTGCTATAAGAGTAGTTCTGTGACAAATAATATCATTGGACATGGGTATGTCTTTTATTTTATTAGCCTTGTTAATTTCAAACATTTTTTCACAAATATTAATCATGCATGGCTTTAATAAACTTTCAGCTATTGTAAAGGGTTTCATTGATTTTGCGATGTGCGAAGCAGTTATAGAAGAAGCTTCAACTAATGATTTATTTGTAACTGTTGTTTTTTGAATGCTGGATTTCTGATTAAATTACTAGGAATGTGTCGCACAGATGCGAAATTGAATGAACGAAAAATGCATTATCAGATTGTCAGTAATAATATATTTTTTAAAATATAGTTATATGTATTTGCATATGAAAACGTATTTGTTATACTATAAAAATTATAAACCTAGACTTATAAAAAATGTTTACTCCATTTTATTCAACTTGTAATTTCGTCTGTCTGTGTCAAATTTACTTATGCACTCAACGTTTTCACTTAGTTTAACCATATTTAAGAATATTGAGATGTAATTAAATTTATGTCATTTACATATGTACCAATTATAAAAACTATTAACATGTTTTTTTTTTATAAATTTATTTTTTGTATTTGTAAAAGTATTTAAACTTAAAAAATTTTAATATTTTTGCGGCCCACCTACATACTTTTCGCGGCCCCCTAGGGGGCCGTGGCCCCCCGGTTAAGAATCGCTGCTCTAAAGTACGCATCGAACGACCTCAACTGCACATTAACTTGAAACTGATACGATTGTTTTTAATTAATTATAAAAATATTACGATGATCATAGAAATATTGATTTGTTATCATTTTTTATCTTTTCTTTAATTTACCAGAACCGAAAAAAATGTTTTAAATTGATTTTCATTAGCAAAGATTGTTAATACATGCACAATATTACTTTTATTTAATTTTACGTATTAGTGAAATGTAGAAAAACGTTTTTTTGTTTAAAAAAACCCACAAAAAAAATTTTTTGCAACACTACACATACCCGTTTGCAAGCTCAGCTGCTTGTAGTACAGTTTATAATTCTGAATATCAGTATACCAGTTTAGTTATTAAAAAGTTATTGAAATTCTAATTTTATCGTGCATTGCCTATATAAAACGTAACCGTTACGATTCTGATACGATAACGGTGTAACTGCCAATATTGTTATTTTGAAAAGGGTTATAACAGTTATTTTTTATAACAGTTATCACTATAACATATCATATCATATAACCTAATGTAAGATGTTATCAAACATAATTTAAAAACAGCGCTTTTAAAAAATCTACAGCAGCACCAGAAACTGATTTGTACAAGTAACTAAATTAAAAATAAGTATAATTAGAATTAGCATGTACTACTGTATTAGTAAAAGATATGAAACTCAAATAGTAAACAACCTAAACAAAATAAAATCTTTAGTTTAAACTGATAAAAGAACCTAAAGGCGCCACAAATAAAACAAAAGTACACTGTGCCCAAGTTGGTTAATCATAAAAACAAACGTACGAATATGTACCTGAAACTCCAGACGATACAATGATTCCATCAAATTTATTATTTATAAATGCGTAAAAAATAAGAGGAAAAACGATGTTTTTTTTCATAAACGTAACTTAGCACAAAAGAGGTAATATGATAAAAATCTATTAATCTACATAAAATTTTTCTATATAAAAATTGTTGATTTTTCGTGTAGTCCCTTTAGTAGAGTGTAGTAAATATTGAAATTGTTACACATACAATTTTGTTACTACTGTAATTAAATCAAATTAAATGGAATTAATTACATAATAATAGTAAATATTTATGTTAATGTAAAATTTTGATAGATAAACTAATTAAGCTGTGCCGGATATATATGGATTAGACATATGTAAGTTATACTAAAGTTGTAAAAATAATTAAATTTTGTTAAAACAAGTTAAGAAAATATTTTGATAGGACGTGAAAAATATGCAATAACAGATCTTTGACGTTTTAAAGCACTGTGAAACGTATGTAATAATTATCTACAATAACATCTTTTTTTAATCTAACTTTAAATGGAAGTTTTTGAAGTGCATGATTGATTTGCACTATAATAAAAATTATATAACATTATATTGTATCGTTGATTGTATTCATATGTTTGTTATTAAATCTACTAGAATTGTGTTTTTTTAATTTTTTGTATACTTATAAAGTAGATAAATATTTAATCATAAAGTCTGTATTTATTTTTAGACTAATTATTCTTGAATGTATTTATAAGCTAACTTTTTGCGTATTTTGTAATCATAAAAAAGATAAAAAAAAGTCTTTGAAAGAAACATAGTATAATGCAAACCAACATTGAAAAATATGTAATCAAAATTTATTATTATTATGATTGTTATTTTATCATTGCTATGTGTACTAAAATACGCTTATCATACAATTTCAAGGTGACAATCAAATGCTTTGATTACAAGTAAGTATTTGTTAAAATATAATAATTTGCAATATATATTTATACTTTAACAAAGACGTACTTTGTTTATATATGCCGTTATCAATATCAACTTAACATTAAACTGATTTTAATTATAGAAGTACATATAGTAATTCCAACAACGTTTTTTTATAGCTTTATAGCCTACAATTAACTAATATTAATATTTATACTGCTAAAGGCTTGTTTACACAGACGCCAAATTCGCAATTTTTACGCGAAACAAAATGTCAAATTTTACAAAGATACTTATATGAATTGCAAGAAGGTTCTATTGATTTTAGTATATATATGTTTTTATCCTTTAGATAGATAACATAAATAATGTTTGTGCACGGATGTATCATAAATTGACAATTACACACAAATTTATATCATAAACGTCTTTTTATAGCCCACGGACTTCTTTACTCCCACGGGCTATAATGAACCGTCAAACCATAGACCATAGATACCTAATAAACTAAATACTTGCAAAATAAAAAGTTTTCATTAGAAATCGAAAATTGTACCTCCTTGAAAATTCATTGTGGGTGATTTATGTTAACCATAACATCGGAATGTTTTTATCGGATTTAAGTTTTAATATTGGTGGTTCCATGAAACTAACCTGCTAATAAGATTGACGTAAGATGAAGCATCGAGGTTTAGTGAAGCAACTTAGAACAGTCGGCGTCTTTTTCTTTGAATGCTGCGAGCTTTTAAAATTTGACGTGCGCTCAGTTAACGTTTATGTTTTCGAGAATCGGTCAACATTGCGCGCAATAAGGATTCAGAATTAGTGTTTCTTTGAATTACCGGATCAACTATGGTTTTCAGTTCTGTGAGCAAGTATCTAGTAGATGATATGAGGTGATAGATATGTCGTGCTCCATCTTTACAGGATAGATGAGTTTTGATTGCGAACCCGGTTAAAGCGTAATTCTTGACGACATACGTCACAAGGACTACTAGACTTTCAGAAGGAGATTCCATTGAAACATACAAACGCATAACTCTGTCAGCGCGAATTAGCCATCGATATGTGACATCTTCTCAGAAGATTTGTTTCCTAAATCAATAGAAAATTCACCTGTTGTTACCGCTAATACAATTCTGTACAGATATCTTTGATCAGTGGTAAGATCTTCAGACCTCGTCTCATAGTTTTCTAGATTTTTAGCGATGATTCCATAATTTGTCTGGAGTCCTGATGTGCTAACTTTTTTCTCTTGAGAACAAATACATTTAGAAGGAAATATCAAACAAAGTTTTACTGGTGCGACCGAACTTTTCTAATTTCCTCTCGGGTATTTTTAGATGCCATTTTAGAATATTTTTGCATTTACGGTGATATGCCTTCAACATCACTCGCACTACTTTATGTTTGATGGTCGGTATAGAAGCCTTACACTTTATTTTTGAAATTTTTGGCACCACAGTGTCTTCTATTTCCTTATATTTGGGCTCTTTCTTCCTGTTTTGGTCCAGTTTTATTTTGCAGCGGCTGCACTCATAGAACCTCATAACATGTCAGCAACATAATGTCTTTTAAATCACACGTATCACCAAACAATGGACGTTTCCATTTTTCACGTGTACGGTCTATATTGAAACGAGCGCAACTACTCCTTTTACTTAAGAAGCAATCTGGTCTACTGAAGTACAAACGAGTTACAACGGGTTGGTTTCTACCCCCTCCTATTCCCGCTAATTCTAGTTAACATACGTGTGGTTACAACTTTCTGATTTGATCAAAAGCTTACATATTACTTGAATCTAATCGCTAATCACCATACGGCAACTTACCCCGAAAACGATAAAAAATTGAAAATATACGAAATTGACCAAAATCCAGAAGCAGAAGGACTCATCATAATGAAATAATATTTTACACAAGCTAGTTTAAGATCATGTGGCACACTTTTTGCAATACGTCCCTTCAAAAGCCCCAGACTAATAGGTATGCTGACGATGTCGTTTTATAACGTCGAAACATGTACATACATAATAATTTTAAATAAGAAACAGTTTATAGTAAAGAAAGCTTTAATACTAATTCTAAACGGTATTTAAAAAAATTGAATATTTGCTCAAAAGTTTTCAGTCGATGAACAGAAAGTAAAATATTGTAACCACCATTGAAGATATGGGGTGTTTGATGATTTCTATGCTCTCTCGAAATTTCCTGTTGAAAAAGAATGGAGATTTGGCAATCAACGAAATATTATCAAAATCTATCTTGTGACCTGTAGTAAAATGATGTTCAACAACCGAAGATTTGGTAATATACCTTTTCCTTATACAACGATCGTGTTCTGAAATGCGAGTAATGACGGAACAACCGGTTTCACCAATGTAGACTAAACCACATCAACAAGGAATTTGGTATACACCTTGAGATGAAAGTGTAGGAAATTTGTCTTTGGGACGAGGTAATATCTGAGAGCTTTTGCCTGTCGAGTTGAATATGGGTTTAATACCATTCTTACGAAGAAGTTTTCCTATTTGATTTGTAGGGTAAAAAGGCTAGTTTCGGATTGGATTCTGGAGTAGAAATGTCCTTAGGTAATCGAGTACGTAGATGTAGACGACGATTAATAACTCTCTGAATATTTCGCTTGACATAACTATTGTTCACTAAGGTTCTAGTAAGATGACGGAGTTCCGAGTCTAGATTCTCAGGTTGGCAAATATAAAAGGCACGATGAACCAAAGATTCAATAACAGAACGTTTCTGTGCAGCATGTTGATGAGACGCAGCATGAAGGTATCTGTCCGTATGGGTGGGTTTGCGATAAACAGAATGGTCCAGAAGTCCGTCGGGCTTACGAGTCACAAGAACGTCAAGAAATGGAAGAGAACCATTACTTTCGATTTCCATAGTAAATTTGATATCTAAGTGTTGATTGTTAAGATGATCAAGAAACTTAGACAATTCGAAATGACCATGAGGCCAAATAATAAAAGTATCGTCAACATACGTAAACCACACTTTAGGTTTTAATATAGATGATTCCAAAGCAACCGTTTTAAAGGATTCCATAAAAATGTTGGTTACAACAGGTGATAGAGGAGAACTCATAGCAGCACCAGAAACCTGTTCGCAAAACTTGTTATTAAATTGGAAGTAAGTAGAGGATGGACACTTATCAATAAAAGGAACCAAACTTAAGTCCTTGCCATGTTGAGACAGAATCTGTCTGATGATAATAAGCGAATCCTTAATAGGAACTTTATTAAAAAATGAAGTAACATCAAAGCTCACGAGAAGATATTGGGGTTCAAGTTTTATAGTTTTTAGACGTTGAATAAAATGCTGAAAGTTGAGGATGTGAGAGAAGGTTTTACCTGTAAATTCTCAAAGAATGTTGAACAAGAACTTGGCTAACTTGTAGGTAGGAGATTGGATAGTACTGACGATAGGTCGAAAAGGAATGCCTTGTTTGTAAACTTTGGAAAGTCCGTATAGACGAGGTGGTTTAGAATTTAATGGGGTAAGTCGACGTTAAGTTTCAGGAGGTAGATTGGAAGATTTAATGATTTGGCTGCCATCACGGCCAATCCTCAAGGTGGGGTTGTGAGTTAGAAGAGCGTAAGTTTCCTCAGACAAAATATAATGGATTTTCGCAACATAATCAATTTGGTTCAAAACTACAGTAGCGTTGCCTTTGTCGACTAGAAGAACAATAATTTCAGGATTCTTTTTTATTGTGCCAATGGTTATGGGTTTGTTTTGATTCACTACATTGTAATTATAACATGACAAAAAATCAGCCACTACGTTGTCCTTTTATTTACAATATTCTATATTAATTTGAATTGAAATTGATAAAAATTTCAAAATCCAAGAAATGATTGCAAATCTTTTTTATTTCGCAGTTCTATAAATTGTTAAATAGTTTGTATTTTTTCGGGATCAACCTCAATTACCTGAGGACTAATCGAATAATTCAAAAATTTTATGCTTTTCTTAAAAATTACCGATTTGCTTAATTTTATTGTCATACCTGTTTTTTTCAACTGTCAAATTACCAGGTTTAGTTGTTTTTCGTGTTCTGCGAAATCGTTTGAGGCAATCACTATATCAACTACGTAGATGTTTGGAAAATGACAACACTTCCGGCCCTAAAACTCGTTCCAAACATTTTTTTAAAATTTGCTATTGACACATTCAAGCCAAAAGGTTAAAATTTAAATTGATAACTCCGACTATTAACCAAGAAAGCTGATTATTGGCATGACTCTCTTGGTAGTAGAATCTGCCAATAACCGCAGATTGTCGACAAATATTTGACCCCATGAAACTTTTGTAATAATGCTCTATTATTCGAGGCGATTCTTTATCAGAAACTATTACTTTATTTAAGCGTCTGGCATCAAGACACAATGGAATGGTACCAACCTTTTTAGATACCACTACAATAGGATTTGAAAATGGCGATTCTTATCGTTCAATCACCCTTCACCATTTTCTCTACTTCTTTCAATTTTTAAATATAGTATTAGATAAGATTTCTGGATAAAAGGAGTCATTGTCGACTATGTTTCATTTACATTCATACACATTGCATAATCCGGGTTTTTCTGAAAAAGCTTTCTGTTAACACCGCGTAACGCTTAAGTTTATTTTATAATTAAATTATGTTTTATGGTCCGTATTCCGCATATCATATCGCAACTTCGTTATTATTCTTATCGTCAAACTCAGGCGCCCTTGTAAGGTTGTTAACATTTTCGCGTTATTACTTTAGTTTACATTTAATTTTATTGCATTTATTTATTATTTAATAAAATGTCGAACAAACTAAACAAATACGTATTACAACGCAACATTGCGCTCAATAGATTAAAAGATACATTAAAATCCGCGATACCCGCTGATCAAGATGAAACACAGAAACTAGTATTTAATGCCAGATCTTCATTGGTAGATACAGTTTACAACGAATTCCAAACTGCCCATAATGAAATCGTTGGCTTAATAAAAGAAGACGATTTTGAAATTCACGATGCAATACGCAGTGAAGCTGATGCTACATATTTTAATATAAAAGCAGCATATTACAAATCAGTTCAGTCTATTGCAGAATCACGTTGTAGTAATTGTGCAACCAACCAAAATCCAAATAAGTTTAACGTCAAGTTAGCCAAAATTGTTATTCCTAAATATTCTGGTAATTTAAAAGAGTGGCAAGCTTTCTTTGATTTGTACAACTCGCTAGTACATGAAAACCATTCGTTAAGTAAAATCGAGAAGTTTCACCACTTGATGACTTCACTAGTTGGCGAACCTTATAATCTAATTAAAGGTCTCCGGATCGTAGAACACAACTACGATACAGCTTACGACACTCTTAAAAACGCTATCAAAACAAAAGGCATTTAGCAACAGCTTGTTATCAACAACTTCAAAACGTGCAATCTTTGCAAAAAGTATCCGCTAAAGACTAACGAGTAATTTTAGATACTTTTAACGAAAACTTTGAAGCCTTAAAGTCGCTTAATTTTCCTGTCAAACATTGAGACTTTTTATTATTCAATATGTTGTTACAAAAGTTGGATGAAAAAACGCCCACCGTTTTTGAGATTGAACATAGTAAATACGACTTACCATCATACAACCAATTGATAGACTTTTTAGAAAATTATTCAAAAGCTTTTGACTCAGTGCAGTTAATGCCATTAAGTTCAAAACCAAAACAAGCTCTTAATAATCCCAAAACTAATGCGTACAATTATAGTTCTGTAACATCTAATTTTTTAAACACTACAAATACTTTTCGAAAGGTAACGCCTAAATGTTCGTTATGTAGTTCCGCACATGTTCTATATAAATGTTCGCAATTTGCCGCTTTGTCTGAAAAAGAAAGGTTTCAACACGCTATTAACAATAAATTATGCAAAAATTGCCTGAGCAATATTCATGCCACGTCTCGTTGTAATTCTAATTCTAAATGTAAAATTTGTCAAGGCAGTCATCATACACTATTGCATTTAAACTATTCCGAGAAAAGAAATTCGGAAAATCAAGTAATAGATTCGACGCAAGAGATAGTTCCAAGCAGCTCTAATCAACTAGAATCAGAAATAAGTGCCATGACTAATACCTTTACGCCCAAGCTTACAACAGTACTTTTGTCTACAGCCGTGGTACACATTAAAGATATGAGAGGCAACTTTTAAACCGCACGTGTGCTCATCGATTCGGGCAGTATGGCAAACTTTATTTCAGAATCATATCTACATAAATTGGGATTAAAAAGTACTAAAGCAACACTTACAATTCAAGGGTTAAATAGTATGTCCTCTCAATGCACCAGTGGGGTAACATCTTGTCATATTAAACCAACGGAAGAATCGCAACCCGCTTTCGATTTTGAAGCCGTCGTCGTTAAACAAATATATGCAAATCAACCGCAGATTCCTCTTAAGTTAGAAGATTGAACTCACATAAAAAATTTAAAACTGGCAGATCCACAATTTAATGTACCTGCACCAGTGGATTTGCTGGTTGGCGCTGAGTTAACTCCTTATATATTAAATAATACGCGTATTGTTGGCAACTCACAACAACCTGTTGCTATTGATAGTATTTTTGGATGGGTACTACAAGGCAAATCCAATAACTCACAATATAACAACGATCGTTCTTCATTTCAAATGTTAAATTATTATACATCGCTACACACTTCATTAGATCTAAGTTCACAAAGATTTTGGGAAGTAGAGCACATGAAATCAAGTTTTCCAGTGTTGACATCAGAAGAAAAAAAATGCGAAAATCATTTTAAAAATACAGTCCAACGCTCCGAAGAAGGTAGATTTATTGTGAATTTGCCGTTTAAACAACCAAAACCATTTTTGGGTCACTCTAAGTCGTCTCAAGCATTACGTCGCTTTCTTTTATTAGAAAAAAAACTTCTTAGTGATTCTGCTTTACACGCGAAAAATTCTGAATTCATGCAAAACTATTTAGAGTCTAATCATATGGCACTAATCCCAGATCCCTGAACTTTTAAACACCTTACAGTCGTCAGAAGCGACAACTATTTTTGAGTTTAATAAAGAAGCTCTTCTTTCAGTTAAAGTTTTAGGACTTAAGTGGAACCCGGTAGACGATACATTTGCTTATTCACATTTACCACGCGTGAAGACGCCAACAAAACGACATATACTTTCTGAAATATCGCGCATATACGACCCTATAGGGTTTCTGACGCCATGTATATTGTCCGCAAAAATTATCATGCAGCAGCTATGGGTATTAAAGATAGAGTGGGACGATCTCCCTCCTAGTCGCCTTATAAAAGATTGGGAAACACTGACAACTAAACTGAAACTATTGTCTGAAATCGTTATTCCAAGATACTGTTTAAACAATGATGTTTCGAAGATTGAAATACATTGATTTGCAGACGCATCTCAAGTAGGATACTGCGCCGTAGTGTATCTGCAAAAAACGCAACACTCTGGACTCGTAACTGTCTCGCTTATGTGCAGTAAGTCAAGAGTCGCCCCTTTAAAAACTATATCAGTGCCACAATTTGAACTTTGTGCCGCCGTTTTGTTAGCAGATTTAGTCAGTTTTGTAAAACAAGCTCTGATTAATATAGTCATTGACAAAATTCACGCATGGTCGGATAGTCAAACCACGCTTGCGTGGCTAAGATCATCGCCTCATACAAAAAAAGTATTTGTTGCAAACAGAATTACTTACATACAAGACATAATACCTGATGCAGTTTGGCATTATGTGCGTTCTAAAGAAAATCCCACAGATTGTGGTTCGCGAGGGATGACTCCTGCTGAGTTAGTCTCTCATTTGCTCTGGTGGCAAGGCCCAACTTAATTGTTGCAGTCGTCTGAAATGTGGCCTAAACAACCTTCAATTAGTAACAGTGACGATGACGAAAGTAAACAATTTGTTTTAAATACGTTTGTTGAATTGCATGTTATTGATTTTTTGTTGCAAAAATTTTCGTCATTAAAGAAAATTCAACGCATATTATTATACGTACTACGCTTTATAAAATATTTAAAACCAAATACTACGTCACGCGAAACTAATTTAAGCGCTCCTGAACTTGAACAATCGTTGATTGTAATCGTAAGGCACGTTCAACATAATCATTTTTCTGATTTGTTTAAGGCTATTGATAATAACAAGTTATTACCAAAAGTGTTTAGAAAATTAGCGTTATTTATTGACCAAAGAGGTTGTCTTAGGGTGGGTGGAAGACTGCGCTCACTTATCATTCGATGCAAAACATCCACTTTTATTACCTAGTTCTCATAGATTAACCAAGTTAATCGTAGAAGACGCTCATAAAAAGTTTTTGCATCCTGGGTCTAAAACGTTGCATTACCTATTGCTACAAAGGTTTTGGATATTATCGCCACGCAAAGCAATTTATAAATGCATTTCAAAATGCATAAATTGTTTTAAGGTGAAACCTAAGTCGTATGAGCCGGTTATGGCAGACTTACCCAATTTTGGTGTATCGCAAGTTAAAGCTTTCTCGTTTGTCAGTATTGACTATGCTGGTCCTTTTAGCATTACATTATCTAAAACGCGTGGAGCAAAAACTTTAAAAGCATATGTATGCATTTTTGTTTGCTGCGCTGTAAAGGCTATTCATATCGAATTAGCTTCTGATTTGTCGTCTGATGCTTTTATCGCTGCCTTCCGACGATTTATTTCTCGTAGAGGTACGTGTTCTATGATACTTAGTGACCAAGGAACAAATTTTGTAGGAGCCAGTCGTCAATTTTTTGAAATGGCAAAACTTACTTCAGATAAATTAAATTTAAAATGGAGTTTTAACCCCCCAGCCACTCCGCATTTTAATGGATTAAGTGAAACCGGGATAAAATCTATCAAAATCCACATTAATCGTGTTACAGGTACTCAAATTTTGACGTACGAAGGTGGAAAAGGTGGAGTAATGAATACCTTCACGCGTTGCAACAGCGTGCCAAGTGGTTCAATCGTACAAGAGGTATTAAGATTGGGTCTCTCGTAATCATAAAGGATGAACAAAAACCTCCTTTGAAATGGGAGTTGGCCAGAGTTACACCCGGGTTTTGACGGGGTCGTTCGAGTAGTAACCCTTAAAACTTCTCGCGGCGTTTTCCAGAGACCAGTATTAAGCTGTGCCCTTTGCCTAATCATTAGTTTTGTTTTTAGTTTTTTTTTCTTTACTCAAATATGTTTGCTTTTGTTTATCTACAAAAAGGTTTTTTTTGTTGTTAATTTTTTTGCTTGAGAATCCTATAAGGATTTTGGTGGGTGGAAATGTTAACACCGCGTAACGCTTAAGTTTATTTTATAATTCAATTATGTTGAGAATAATTTTTTTTAATACGCAAAATAATTTTTTGAAAAGCGAGAATTATCGCAAAAGGCCAGTATGTAAATTACGCTTGCATAGAACGCACATGTGCCTTTTGTGTCGCAGAAAATTAAATTTTGGTGTCGGAAAACGTGGGGTTTTGTGTTGTCGTGCAGAAGGGTTAAGAGGTCATCGTCGTGGATCAACAGCTAGGCCTAGCAGAACCACGACGACTAACTGGAGAACGGCAGCGCAAAAACGTAAGTCAGAAAATTTTATTTTCAACAATTAAAAGGCGAGCAGAATTAAAATTAACGCGGTCCGCAGCGACACTTTCTTTGGCTTCTTTTTATTAATAAAGTTTCTTACTTAGCTGCATTGGCAGCTATTACTTTTTTCGTGACGATTCATGTGTCTTTTAAATACGTCTTTAAATGATGATTTTGCCGCACATATTTTCCATATAAAATTTTGAGTTTTGATTGGTATTTCTTGTTTCCATTTGTCGTGAATTTCACTAATTACCTCGGGTACTGTTGCTTTACTTTCACTTTTGTCTAAATTTCCTAATGCTTCTTCAGCAAAACGTGGTACATCTTGTGGACAGACATTTAAATTGTCTTCTAATTTTATTTCCCACGACTTATTTTCAGAATGATTCCAAAACGATACTTCGGTTTCTTTTTCTGTATGAAATTTTAGTTGTTGTTTCTGTAAATCAATTTTAGCGTGCATAGCTACCATTCCTAAAATACATGGAATTTGTATATTATCTACAATTAAAACTATAATTGGCTGTATTTTATTTCTCATTTGCACTTGAAGTAATGCCTGCTTTTTTACGTGTCTCATCCTTCCCGTCACTCCTTGTATTGATAGACCTACAACTGATAAAATAAGCGTATCTGGGTTCTTTTGAATTATTTCTTTAAACAGATTTAAAGACATGACATCAATTAAAATAGCTTGTTCAATTCCTTCAAATTTACATAAAATGTGTAGTACTTAACTTACTTCAGTTTTGTTTTTGCTTGACGTTTGCATATTTTCCATTTTATTAATATTTATTGTTGTTTTCTTCAAAGATATTTTAACAAAGTTGATGTGTTCAATCTACTCCTGTGTGTCCTTTTGTTTAGCAGTTGGATCCCACTGCCTAGGGCCTTCTAGCTTTCCGGCACTTCATGATTTTTTCCGTTGACTAATTGCCCTGATTCTTGGTGCATGTGGTGGATAAATAATTCCTCTAGAACACCTTTTGTTTTTAATTCTATTTATTTGGCATATATTTCTTCTTTCGTTATCTCTATTTCCCCAGTACTGTTGATAAATAACTCTTGGTGGTGTTCGATTAAATTTTTCTCTGGATTCATTTCGGTCTTCTATTTCTTTTAATGCGCTAAGAAGGTGTTGTTTTGTCTGTACTTATTCAGATAACAAAATGATTTCTACTTCATAGAGGCAACTTTAAAAATATCACGCACTACACACAAAAAGTCGACGTTAATCTCGTATCATTAGTGTTTGTAATATTTTTACTTTAGTCAAAATTTGTTATTAAAAATTCTATAAACATTCTAATTCCGTATCCAATCTTAATACACAAAAATTATTAAAAATAAAAATTCAACCATTAGGTAGCAGTACTTTTTTTATACTGACAAATTTTGTTTATCTTTATAAGTTTATTTTGGTGATTTATAGGTATAAGAAACATATAAAAGAGAAAATTTTCAGCCTTGACTGTTTTTTTAGTTTATGAAGCAACAAATGTTCTATCACAAATCAATAAGATCAAGAAGTATAGTTGCAAACAAACATAAAAAAATAGAAATAAGCAATTTAAAAAATACATTATACGTGTTAAATTGAGAATATCGAATAGCGTCGAAATTGAAAATAATTTTAGTATTCACACGTTTAATTCTGCTGCTTGGCACGTAGAATAACTTTTAATATGTACATTATATTTCAAGTTATTACAAATTGTATACACAAGCACTTTAAAATAAGATGCATTTTTGGGTATATGGGATTAAAGAAATATTTATTCTGAAGATTTTATTTTATGTTAGTAAGAAATATTTATTAAATTTCTAAAAAAAAAGTATTTTTGAACAACAAACGCATTATCTAAAACAGACGACGAAAGCCACAAAATAATTGGGACATTGCTTACTAGTGATTGTAGAAAATTTAACAATTCTAAAGTATATGGTTTTACACCTATTGATAGAAGCTAATAACTGAGGTGACGAGATATACTGTTTTGATAGTAGATTCACAATGGCAAATATTAGAAAAACAACATAATAGCTTATAAACGAAAATAATATTTTTTTTTATTGAGTTAACTAACTGCGATTGCCCTAATTTTTTTGTAATTAGGTCAGATTTTGTTTTAAAATTTTGCTTATAACACCGTATACAGAACGAATACAAAAATACGAAAATCCAGAACAAAAAATGTAATACTGTTAGCCGTTTAACTAATCGGGAAATTAATCTTGTATTATAAGTAAACAATTTTTTGAGAATAATACATATTATAAATAACATATGTACATAAAAAGCTTACCTTTTAAAATCTGAGAAAACGCCGGATTGTTTAAACACAAACACAAGTTTTGACTCACTGTTTACCGATCAATGGTTACTAATAAACTATTAATATTTTTAGAATTTTCTTATCTCTAAATTCAAACCTTGCAAAATTTATTACAAATAAACACAGGTGTTGTTATTTATGTGATACTAAACGACGGTTAAAGTTTAATAACTCATAACAATGTAATTTTAATAAGCAAAAAAATGTGTAATTGTTTCATGCTAAACAACTCTGCGTGGTGTTTAATATTTTTTTTTAGCAAATACATGTTTTTTATAGTTAATATTTATGTTAAAATAATAAATTACTTATACTTAGTTACACTATTTCAATACATACCCCAAAAAAAAATGAAAGAAAAATGTAGTCAACTATTCGTTAGTGTCCTAGTTTTCATATGATTCATTTAACTATTAATTCCGTTAATGATACCCTTATTTAGCGTGCACTGTAAACAAAGTAAACATTTTTACAAAAGCATACAAATGGCTAAGTTTTTAGATTTTTATTATTTATTTGTTAAAATTTTTATCTTAACGGGATAAAACTTAAACCAATTAGAATCAATACATAAGCAGCATATACAAATTCACTACGATACAACCAGCTAAAGCAATGGTTCCCAAAGCGGTCCCGACGGACCTCCAGGGATCCCCGGAATTATTAAGGGGGTCCGTGAAAAGTTAAAATTGATTTAGGGGTCCCAGAACAAAATCAAGGGGTCCGCGCACCGTTTAATATGACATAAAAAAATAAATGAATTTCTATTAATGAACAATTTTGTGTAGCAACGAATGAAACCGTTAGGAACCACTTATTAAACAATATTGTGCGGCTACTAGATATAACAACGGGTTACGTATACTTTAGTTTCTTTATAACTTCAAACGTTTTACTAATGTACGATCAACGGAAAAACTTTAAAACTAACTCGTTTGTTAATCGGCGACCAATAATCTCGACAATATTAACGCGTTTGCTCGCTACACTCGCTCACGGCGTTACAATGTCTCGATTATTAATCGCTATCATTAACAATCTTGTTCGTTAAATAACTATTTCGATCGTCTGTTAACACGTTGAGGGACAGTGACGTTATGCAGCGTCCTTTTTGAATGTTACAATACGACACAACATCTATCAGCGTCCTCAATAAAATTCTATGTTTTGACTGTACGTGAAACAATGTTAACGTTTTTGCAATGAATAACGTAATTTAAGACATTGTGTCATGTCACAGATAAGTCAATGCACTCTAATACCACTCCAGTGCAATTTACGCCCTCCTCTACCCACAATCACATGTTCTTCTTCCCACACACAACAACATTGTAATGAATTTTCAGTGACCTAGCAATTGCTAACTACAGTGTATAGATGGAGAAAGTTGTACATATGAAGGATCCTTATGAAAGAGAGCAAAAGCGGTTACGTGATTTCTATGCAAAAATTTTAGCAGATAAAGACAATGCAGACCCTTTTGCCGATTCAACTGCAAGTATGGATTAGACGAAGATTACGTTCTAAGCGATTTTGGTTCTACCACAGAATCAACTAAAAGCGAAATGTCCCATACAGAGGAATTAACGTTGCCTTCTTAAAAAGCGCCCAAAAAGGACAAGACTAGAATGGTACAGCAGGGGACCTCACACTAAATTAAAAGTGTCGCACAAGCAAAGAGCACTTTACAAAAACTTAGAAAAAATACGTCCAGATATCGGCGAGGATCGGAACAATGCATTACGAAACAAGCTTCAGAGCATCTTGAACATTCGAATGAAGACATCGCTCTACAAAATTCATTTGAAAATCTTCCAGAAGAAAAAGATTTCGAGTGAGAGCATACAACTGCAGATATACCAAACTTTAACTTTGATGAAACCTCCAATTCTTTAAAGATAGCTGTAAACTCCAGTACCAGCCCACAAGAAGTTTTCGAATATCTGTTTTCGGAAAACAATGGATTTTGTGATAAATTGCTTTAACCATGACAAACAGAACTAAGACTAAAAATTATCGATATGCCACCTTTCATCCAGTAACTGTTGATGGAATGAAAAAGTTTTTTGCCTTGTGTTTGCTACAGGGGAAAATTACTACCTCAAATATGCGTCGCTTCTTTTCTTACGCTGATGTGTTGTATCTAGAATGTTTTGAACAGTGAAGCAGAAACAAAGCATCATAAATGAGCTTTCTTAGTTTGTGTATACCAATAGTGCATGTTTGTTTCAGTTTTTTCATTTTAATGATAAAGTTTGATTTTGATTTAAGAAAAGAAAGTTTTCGTTTTATACAAAAATTACACAGATAAATAAGCTTCATTAAATGACGAGAAAAAGCACTATCGTTGGCCGACGCTAATCAGTGGTCTATCAAAATAAAATTGTCAGGTTTAAACTTATATTTGAAATGTTATTGGTAAAGTTTACCCACAAAGAACAACTTGAAGGATGTGTTTTTTCTCTAGCTCTGGGGTTAGTAACACACCCGAAAGTGATGAGAAAGATGTGGCTACGAGTAAAGGAAACTGTACTTATCGAATAACGTGACTAAAGAAGACACAGTTTCTAAAAATAATGAAATTGCTCATGACTGATATGGAATCAAACGATTTTTTTCTCTTTTGTTTTTTGGACAAAATGGTTCATCAAACCAATTCATATGCAACGCAGGTTGTTCTTCATACTTCTTCAAAATATCGATTACATAATTGCCATCTAACTGAAATGAAATGCGGAAATGTATTGACCTCTTTGGTTGTATAGGGTCGATTATTGCAGCCTAAATGGTATATTTATAGATGAAGTTGCTTCTTCGGCTATGAACTGCAATCGGTTTGAAATTTTACGTATGATATTTTACAAATAATAAAAAATGCGAAGTTTGATTATTTACTGAAACAGTTCAAAGATGTACCGTATGTTCGAGTAAGGGTACGCAGCAGCTGTATCTCGAGAATGGTAAGGCCTAAAGGTTTGAGGAAAAATCTTTATTAATAAAGTGGGCAAGAGAAATAACTAAAAATTATCTTGAAGTTTGTAAATCCACCACTAAGGGGCGTAACTGCTATGAAGAAACATTCACAATATCTCGAAAAGTTAGGCGATGAGCTACTTCTTTGAAAACGTAATTTGATAGCTTGAGTGATACGGTATCATTTTGCTTTATTATATTTTTTCGGATCTGTCATTAAAAGGAGGGGAGGCCAATGCATTTTTCAATATTTACACATTAATATCTCTTGAAATATTTGAATATTTTTTTATTTTGTTTGAAAGAATATTTTATGGTCTTTTGACAGAATTTTTTTTTAACCGTTTAGTTTAAAAATAAATAAACAAGAGAGCGTTATCTGCAGCGATTATTCATTTTTGTGATTTTTGCAAAAAACTAAAATATATTGGTACTGTTATTGCAACAGACTTTTAGCCGTCATAAAATTAGCAAAATTTTAGTTTTAACTGCATCACAATACTTCTATCCGTTTTTGATTGATAAGCGAATGTAATGAAAATGTTAAAAAAACAAATCACTGCATTGGTTCAATACTACTTTGAAACGTGTTTAAAAACCAACAGATCAACAAAACATCGATGATAACAATAAAGTCAAAGAAGAACTTAGAATTATTCAAAGTTTAGCCACAAATAACTCACAAATGTCAAAATAGTCTCAATGCATTTATTTAGTTTAATTTTGGTAGAAAAAACAGCTGCTTCAATTTCAGCTCTAGACAAGCTTCTAATTGTATTTCGTATTCTTTTCCTCATATTATACCTGGTTGTTAGTTTCTCTTGAAAATTCAGATCTAATCTATCTCATAGGTAAAAATCGGACAAACGCGGCGGTCAGGCTGGTCAAAATAGATTTTCTCTTCCAAAAACACGATGTGAATACTGCTCTTTTAAATGCTGACGCACGTTTCGGCTAAAATGGAGCTGGAGTCACATGTTTCTTCTGGTTTCCAAGGAGACGTTTTCTAACAGTGATGAAATAATAACGTTAAAAAATTTCAAAAACTTTTCTCCGTTAAGGTTTGGTTAAAAAAATGTGACCCTATAATTTTTCTTTTCACAATTCCACACTATACGTTTAAACTCCAGTGATTTTGTTCTAGTCGCTGCATCCAATGTGCATTTTGCACAGACCGATAATGCATATTACTTAAATTTACACCCCCTGCCCTATTGAAAGTTGTTTCATCCGTCCATAATATTAGTGACAGAAAGTTTCGGTTTTCCCAAATCATATTTAACAGTTTGTGACAATGGTTCAGTCTGGTATCATAATCAGTAGCTTTAAATGTTTGATAGTGTGGAGAATTGTTTTAGAGATTTGCAGGTTACTAAAAAATTTTCTGGTTTGTTTCTCTCGTGAAGGTAACTTGATCTGATTGAGATACTTGAATTTTTAACATTTTCTCTTATAAATTGAAATGGGAGATAATTTTATGACTGCTAAAAATCTGTTACGAAAATAGTACCATTCTATTTAATTTATTTTTAAAAATCACAAAAATATGAAACCGCTGCAGATAACGTTCTCTAGTTTATTTATTGTAAGCTAAACGGTTCAACACAAAATTTTTGTTGAAAGATCATAAAATGTTCTTTCAAACAAGATCAAAAATACTCAAAGAAGTTGAATGGTTCAGGAGATATTAAAATGTAAATACTGAAAAATGCATTGGCCTCTCTCCCCCTTATTATGACAGATAAGAAAAACTATGATGAAGCACAATGATACCGTATCACTCAAGCTATCAAATTATGTTTTCAAAGTTATGGCTTATCGCCTAACTTTCCGAGATACCGTGAACTTACCATTGTCAAGATACAACCTCTCCGTTTTATCCGGACACCTGGTATATACTCCAAAGGAAGTCTGCATAGGTGAAAGCATTTTCCTTTTTTAAGGAAAGTTAATTATGAAACAATATGTCCCTCAGAAAATCCATTAGTATGGTATAAAATTGTTTAAATTATGATGTGACAGTGGATATATTTGGAATTTAAGAATATATGACAGAAAAAAGAGGACCCACAAATGTAGTAACTTTCTAAAAAACTTTTACATAGTGGACGTACTATGATAACAGATAATTTCTATACAAGTTTAGAATTATCTGATATTTTACTTGACAAGAAAACGCATTTGATCAGTACTCTTTCAAAGCATATTGCAATAACATAATACAATTCCGGAACATCCTCGATTGGTATTTCAGATCAATTTGCTAGCTACAATTCTGCTTTGAGAAAGTCTTTGAAGTGGTACTAAATCACTCGGTAATGTGGCAATTTAAACTCAACTACCAAGCGGTTATTATGGTCACTCAATGAAAACACCATACCTTTCAAGTTTTTTGGTTTTATTAAAATATAAATTCGTAATCGCGAGATGTGTTTTATGACCCATCCATAGACAACGTAAGGTTTAAGATTTTTTAAACGTATGTCCTTATGGACTAGCACTCGCATAATAAATGATACCTATAAAATAATATATTAGGATTTTGAAAACAGCTGTCAACTTATGTAGCAAGAATAGTTGAGTCAACTAGATACAAAGTTGTAAGATGAAATAAAATATGATTCATGGTACGTAGCTAGTTAATAGTCACAATGATTTATATTTTTCTTTTAGGTAATGGAACATGTGAAGTTAAAACTTAAACGCAAATGACTAGAAAAAAAAATTACTTTAAATTTGTAGCATAGGAATGGTACAGTGCAGTTTATATTTAGTATTACTGAAAAGGTATTTTAAAACAATAATTTATTTAATCAAAATATCGCAACTTGCATATATTTTGTAGGTGTAATTTGACCCAATGAATAGATGATCTGAAATTAATGTACTGTGATCCTATCCTGTGTACTTTTTAAGTCTGAAGCTAGGATTAAAATGTAGATAATTACACTACTATTTGTATTACGGAATCAAATTAAAAAATAATTTAATATTTAAAATGTATTTATGGTTATGAAAAATTACAACACATAATGTTACAATTCGTTGACACAGTTTATGTTTGATTAACAGTTAATTTCATTCAAGGTGAATTAAACTGACACATAAACTGACAGAACGTTGTTTAAGTCACCGGCGTACGTTGGCATTATAAATAACCTACGTTATAGAGATAAGCATTACAGACTTTCTAAAGATTAGTTATCTTTCTTTAACTGAAAAAATAAGCGAAGTAAGTATACTGTATTATTTTAATTTTGTATTCGGTCAAGTATGAGTTGACACCTCTCGTAATTACGACTATAATAAATGTACAATCATTTATTGTTTATAATTTTTTAGTTTATAAATAATCCATTTTGATCTACTACTTTTTCGTTACTTTTCCGGCAACCTCATAATGCCATATTTTTAAAATTTTTAAAAAGTATTAGAAAAATATTAATCCAGTTACATTGAATTTATTGAATTACATTTTTACTAAAATATTATTTTTAAAAAACAACTAAGTGTATAATCCAAAAAGTGTTAAGAATTATGTCAATCAAATGGGATCAATTTATGTATTCTTGACCTTGGGTTATTGTGATGCCTTCTCTGTTTGCAAACTTTGACCTTTTTATGTTTTTTTTTGTGAATATAATTGACAACAGCATTATATCATACAAAACCATCTTACTCAACAATTTAATAAAAAGTTGAAACTTAATTATTTTTTTAAACTATTAGAAATACTACAATACGTCATATACAGAGACCAGAGATAAGTGTTAACTGTGAAGTTAGCACGACATTCTATAAATACAAAAAAAATAATAAGAGTTCCAATAGCACTTTTCATAGTTCTACAGTTCCTGATAAAAATTAAAAAAAGTTCCGCATTTCTTACCTTGAAAAACGAAATTGTAAAAATGTCGTGCTAGATTTGCGAACCCTCCTCTCTAAAGTACTAAAACGCGTTGAAAATTACTATTTTTGACAAGAGTTTTGAATAGTTCCGGTCAAGTTAAGTATATATGTGTAATTTTAGATCACTATTTTAACAATTAACAATTTTTAATAAATTTCTAATATTCAGGCACAGCACATTTTATCAAAATGTGTCGTGCTGATAATTTTCCTTAGTTTTAATAGAAATTTTACACGGTTCTAAAAGAGTTCTATGCATTAGAAACATTTTAAAGAAAAGTTTCAACTGATTACTATTGTTTAAACAATTTTCAAAAATTACGTCTGGCACGACATTTTGTGATAATGTGTCCTGCTGATGATTTTCCGCAGTTTTAATAAAAAATTTACACAGTTCTATAAGATTTCTATGCATTAGAAATATTTTAAAGAAAAGTTCTAACTTATTTTTATTTTTTAAACAATTTTAAAAAATTACGTCTGTCACGACATTTTGTGAAAATGTGTCGTGCTGATGATTTTCCGCAGTTTTAATAAAAATTTTACACAGTTCTACATGAGTTATACCATTTAGAAACATTTTAACAAAAAGTTCCAACTGATTACTATTTTTTAAACAATTTTCAAAAATTACGTCTGGCACGACATTTTGTGAAAATGTGTCGTGGTGATGATTTTCCGCAGTTTTAATAAAAATTTTACACAGTTCTATAAGGTTTCTATGCATTAGAAATATTTTAAAGAAAAGTTCTAACTGATTTTTATTTTTTAAACAATTTTCAAAAATTACGTCTGTCACATTTTGTGAAAATGTGTCGTGCTGATGATTTTCCGCAGTTTTAATAAAAATTTTACACAGTTCTATAAGATTTCTATGCATTAGAAATATTTTAAAGAAAAGTTCCAACTGATTTCTATTTTTTAAACAATTTTCAAAAAGTACGTCTGTCACGACATTTTGTGAAAATGTGTTGTGCTGATGATTTTCTGCAGTTTTAATAGAAATTTTACACAGTTCTATAAGACTTGTATGCATTAGAAATATTTTAAAGAAAAGTTCTAACTGATTTTTATTTTTTAAACAATTTTCAAAAATTACGTCTGTCACGACATTTTGTGAAAATGTGTCGTGCTGATGATTTTTCGCAGTTTTAATAGAAATTTTACACAGTTCTATAAAAGTTCTATGTATTAAATATATTTTAAAGAAAAGTTCCAACTGATTCCTATTTTTTAAACAATTTTCAAAAATTACGTCTGGCACGACATTTTGTGAAAATGTGTCGTGCTGATGATTTTCCGCAGTTTTAATAAAAATTTTACACAGTTCTATAAGATTTCTATGCATTAGAAATATTTTAAAGAAAAGTTCCAACTGATTTCTATTTTTTAAACAATTTTCAAAAATTACGTCTGGCACGACATTTCGTGAAAATGTGTCGTGCTGATGATTTTTCGCAGTTTTAATAAAAATTTTACAGTTCTATATGAGTTAAACGTTTTGGAAACATTTTAACAAAAAGTTCCAACTGATTAGTATTTTTTAAACAATTTTCAAAAATTACGTCTGGCACGACATTTTGTGAAAATATCGGGCTGAGCCTGAATATTAGAAATTTATTAAAAATTGTTAATTGTTAAAATAGTGATCTAAAATTACACATACATACCTAACTTGACCAGAACTATTCAAAACTCTTGTCAAAAATAGTAATTTTCAACGCGTTATAGTAGGTACTTTAGAGAGGAGGGTGTCGTGCTAGATTTACGAAGTTAGCACGACATTTTTACAATTTGGTTTTTTTAAGGTAAAAAATACGAAGATTTTTTTAATTTTTATCAGGAACTGTAGAACTATAAAAAGTGCTATTAGAACTCTTATTAATTTAAAAAAAAATTTTTTTTTACAGAATGTCGTGCTGAGCCTGTATATTATAAATTTATTCAAAATTTTTAATTGTTAAAATAGTGATCTAAAATTACACATATATACTTAACTTGACCGGAACTATTCAGAACTCTTGTCAAAAATAGTAATTTTCAACGCGTTATAGTAGGTACTTTAGAGAGGAGGGTGTCGTGCTAGATTTACGAAGTTAGCACGACATTTTTACAATTTGGTTTTTTTAAGGTAAAAAATGCGAAGATTTTTTTAATTTTTATCAGGAACTGTAGAACTATAAAAAGTGCTATTAGAACTCTTATTAATTTAAAAAAAAATCTTTTTTTACAGAATGTCGTGCTGAGCCTGTATATTATGTATAAATTTATTCAAAATTTTTAATTGTTAAAATAGTGATCTAAAATTACACATATATACTTAACTTGACCGGAACTATTCAGAACTCTTGTCAAAAATAGTAATTTTCAACGCGTTATAGTAGGTACTTTAGAGAGGAAGGTGTCGTGCTAGATTTACGAAGTTAGCACGACATTTTTACAATTTGGTTTTTTTAAGGTAAAAAATGCGAAGATTTTTTTAATTTTTATCAGGAACTGTAGAACTATAAAAAGTGCTATTAGAACTCTTATTAATTTTAAAAAAACTCTTTCTTTACAGAATGTCGTGCTGAGCCTGTATATTATAAATTTATTCAAAATTTTTAATTGTTAAAATAGTGATCTAAAATTACACATATATACTTAACTTGACCAGAACTATTCAAAACTCTTGTCAAAAATAGTAATTTTCAACGCGTTATAGTAGGTACTTTAGAGAGGAGGGTGTCGTGCTAGATTTACGAAGTTAGCACGACATTTTTACAATTTGGTTTTTTTAAGGTAAAAAATGCGAAGATTTTTTTAATTTTTATCAGGAACTCTAGAACTCTAAAAAGTGCTCTTAGAACTCCTATTAATTTAAAATAACATCTTTTTTTACAGAATGTCGTGCTGAGCCTGTATATTATAAATTTATTCAAAATTTTTAATTGTTAAAATAGTGATCTAAAATTACACATATATACTTAACTTGACCAGAACTATTCAAAACTCTTGTCAAAAATAGTAATTTTCAACGCGTTATAGTAGGTACTTTAGAGAGAAGGGTGTCGTGCTAGATTTACGAAGTTAGCACGACATTTTTACAATTTGGTTTTTTTAAGGTAAAAAATGCGAAGATTTTTTTAATTTTTATCAGGAACTGTAGAACTATAAAAAGTGCTATTAGAACTCTTATTAATTTAAAAAAAAATCTTTTTTTACAGAATGTCGTGCTGAGCCTGTATATTATAAATTTATTCAAAATTTTTAATTGTTAAAATAGTGATCTAAAATTACACATATATACTTAACTTGACCAGAACTATTCAAAACTCTTGTCAAAAATAGTAATTTTCAACGCGTTATAGTAGGTACTTTAGAGAGGAGGGTGTCGTGCTAGATTTACGAAGTTAGCACGACATTTTTACAATTTGGTTTTTTTAAGGTAAAAAATGCGAAGATTTTTTAAATTTTTATCAGGAACTGTAGAACTATAAAAAGTGCTATTAGAACTCTTATTAATTTAAAAAAAAATATTTTTTTACAGAATGTCGTGCTGAGCCTGTATATTATAAATTTATTCAAAATTTTTAATTGTTAAAATAGTGATCTAAAATTACACATATATACTTAACTTGACCGGAACTATTCAGAACTCTTGTCAAAAATAGTAATTTTCAACGCGTTATAGTAGGTACTTTAGAGAGGAAGGTGTCGTGCTAGATTTACGAAGTTAGCACGACATTTTTACAATTTGGTTTTTTTAAGGTAAAAAATGCGAAGATTTTTTTAATTTTTATCAGGAACTGTAGAACTATAAAAAGTGCTATTAGAACTCTTATTAATTTTAAAAAAAATCTTTTTTTACAGAATGTTGTGCTGAGCCTGTATATTATAAATTTATTCAAAATTTTTAATTGTTAAAATAGTGATCTAAAATTACACATATATACTTAACTTGACCAGAACTATTCAAAACTCTTGTCAAAAATAGTAATTTTCAACGCGTTATAGTAGGTACTTTAGAGAGGAGGGTGTCGTGCTAGATTTACGAAGTTAGCACGACATTTTTACAATTTGGTTTTTTTAAGGTAAAAAATGCGAAGATTTTTTTAATTTTTATCAGGAACTGTAGAACTATAAAAAGTGCTATTAGAACTCTTATTAATTTTAAAAAAAATCTTTTTTTACAGAATGTCGTGCTGAGCCTGTATATTATAAATTTATTCAAAATTTTTAATTGTTAAAATAGTGATCTAAAATTACACATATATACTTAACTTGACCAGAACTATTCAAAACTCTTGTCAAAAATAGTAATTTTCAACGCGTTATAGTAGGTACTTTAGAGAGAAGGGTGTCGTGCTAGATTTACGAAGTTAGCACGACATTTTTACAATTTGGTTTTTTTAAGGTAAAAAATGCGAAGATTTTTTTAATTTTTATCAGGAACTGTAGAACTATAAAAAGTGCTATTAGAACTCTTATTAATTTAAAAAAAAATATTTTTTTACAGAATGTCGTGCTGAGCCTGTATATTATAAATTTATTCAAAATTTTTAATTGTTAAAATAGTGATCTAAAATTACACATATATACTTAACTTGACCGGAACTATTCAGAACTCTTGTCAAAAATAGTAATTTTCAACGCGTTATAGTAGGTACTTTAGAGAGGAAGGTGTCGTGCTAGATTTACGAAGTTAGCACGACATTTTTACAATTTGGTTTTTTTAAGGTAAAAAATGCGAAGATATTTAATTTTTATCAGGAACTGTAGAACTATAAAAAGTGCTATTAGAACTCTTATTAATTTTAAAAAAAATCTTTTTTTACAGAATGTCGTGCTGAGCCTGTATATTATAAATTTATTCAAAATTTTTAATTGTTAAAATAGTGATCTAAAATTACACATATATACTTAACTTGACCAGAACTATTCAAAACTCTTGTCAAAAATAGTAATTTTCAACGCGTTATAGTAGGTACTTTAGAGAGGAGGGTGTCGTGCTAGATTTACGAAGTTAGCACGACATTTTTACAATTTGGTTTTTTTAAGGTAAAAAATGCGAAGATTTTTTTAATTTTTATCAGGAACTGTAGAACTATAAAAAGTGCTATTAGAACTCTTATTAATTTAAAAAAAAATCTTTTTTTACAGAATGTCGTGCTGAGCCTGTATATTATAAATTTATTCAAAATTTTTAATTGTTAAAATAGTGATCTAAAATTACACATATATACTTAACTTGACCAGAACTATTCAAAACTCTTGTCAAAAATAGTAATTTTCAACGCGTTATAGTAGGTACTTTAGAGAGAAGGGTGTCGTGCTAGATTTACGAAGTTAGCACGACATTTTTACAATTTGGTTTTTTTAAGGTAAAAAATGCGAAGATTTTTTTAATTTTTATCAGGAACTGTAGAACTATAAAAAGTGCTATTAGAACTCTTATTAATTTAAAAAAAAATCTTTTTTTACAGAATGTCGTGCTGAGCCTGTATATTATAAATTTATTCAAAATTTTTAATTGTTAAAATAGTGATCTAAAATTACACATATATACTTAACTTGACCGGAACTATTCAGAACTGTTGTCAAAAATAGTAATTTTCAACGCGTTTTAGTACTTTAGAGAGGAGGGTGTCGTGCTAGATTTGCGAAGTTAGCACGACATTTTTACAATTTCATTTTTTTAAAGTAAGAAATGCGGAACTTTTTTTAATTTTTATCAGGAACTGTAGAACTATGAAAAGTGCTATTGGAACTCTTATTATGTTTTTTGTATTTATAGAATGTCGTGCTAACTTCACAGACACTGTTAATTGAGTAACACGATTAATAGCAAAGCCAGCTCATAATATAATGTACTATGTATAAACGATAACTGTAAAAAGCTATAAAGGTGCTAAACGTTGTAAGTCGATTTTACACCCGCGTAATTCAAAATAACTTTGAATAAATATGCGGGATACAACCATTACGTAAATGACATTGCTTCACCAGAGTGATCGTATTGTTTTACATCACGAAATGTAAGCACAAAAATATTAATTCAGAATAAAGCGATTAATAAATGCAATTTCTATACACACTAATGTAGAATCACCCCAGGTGAGTAGAGTTAACTCAGGATCTTTCACTGTTAAACCAGTCTGCCTCATGGATTCTGGGGAAGGCAAAAATATTATACCAGAAGAACTCGGATGTAAACCATCATATTGGAGGCGTAGGCTTTATGGTCAACAAAAAGGTGAAGCATGCAGTAAAAAAATACCGCTCAATATCTGAACGAGTTATATACATTATAATAAGACTAAACAACCGATACAACATGCAAATAATAAATGTATATGCCTCAACGAGCTCCTCAGAGGATGAAGAAGAAGAAGAAGAAAAACCGAAAAACCAAAAATGGACATGGAGAAGCGCAGATTATGCTGTGAAAAATAAAATTGACTATGTGCTCTCAAATAACAGGAAACTATTCACCGACGTGACTGTCCTAAACAGATTTGACACGGGAAGCGATCACAGGTTAGTCCGAGCATGTATTAAAATAAACACCTGGAAAGAGAGAAATAAACTAATAATAGGGAAACGTGGTGTTTCCCTACGAACGAAAAACTAGAAACGAAGAAAAAATCAGAATGAAATAGCGAAAAGGCTCGTACCTACCGAGGCCTATATAGATGGATATGTTGACCTAGTCTCTGAAAATATTAGAGCCTGCATTAGTAAGAAAAATATGCTCAAGAGAAAAGACACCGACGAACCAAAAACTCAGTTCGAATATGATACAACTGATGGAATAGAGAAGGAAGACAGATAGAGAAACCGACGAATACAGAACGAATACAGAACAGTAAACAAAAGAATTAAAAAAGAGATCCGCAAAGATGTAAGAACCTACAAGACCAAATTAATCCAAACCACAATCGAAAAAAACAACAATATAAAAGTTCTTCAAATTGACAACCAAACAATAGAAAACGTGGACGAATATATATGTATATACCTAGGCCATGCCATTACATTGGAAAGGAAAATCAAGGAGCAGAAGTTACCCAAAGAATAGAACTCACCTGGGCCGCTTTCGGCAAACTACACTACATCTTAAAGAATCAAGATATCCCGATAAATCTAAAACGGAAAATATACGACTCCTGTGTTTTTCCAGTAGCCACATACGGCTTAGAGACAATGTCACTAACGAAACAACATGCCAACAAAATAAGAATGACACAAAGGAGTATGGAACACAGAATGCTCGGTATTCTCTAAGAGACCACATCAGAAATGAGGAAATCAAGAGAAGAACCAAGGTAACCGATGCCATGGTACGAATAGCGGAGCTGAAGTGGCGTTGGATAGGACATGTTGCGAGGCAGGAAAATGATAGTTGGACAACCCGAGTAGTACAGTGGCGGCCGCGTGAAACATTAAGGAGACAGTTGGAAAAAAATGGTATCAAATAGCCCAAGACAGAAAAGAGTGGAAAATGTTGCAAGAGCCTACGTCCAGAAGTTGACAAAAGAAGGCAGAAGAGAGAGAAGAGAGACGGTGATTTTGATGTGTTACTTCAAGTACGGTGCGTGTAACCGGCGTTAAGTGCAAAAGGATTGGTAAGGGATAAAAAATTCATCCATCGTCATCTTAAGAATACTTTTTTTTACTGCTTTACATGCTTTGTATTTGAGGGTTGGTGAGACGACGAAATAAAATTTCAAGTCGCTTGTTCGAAGATCGTATTGTAGGTTAGTACTTACATGCGGTATACGTGGTTGCGATTCGCAGACTATTTCTTCTTTTTTTTTAACTGAAGATACTTTCTGAAAGTAACTTCTATCGATTGTTTCTATGTATAGTTCCTACGGATTGCTTAGATGTATAGCTTCTATGGTTAGTTTCTATCGATACCTTGGTTATATCTTCAACCATGTTCACCGAAGTATAAGCCTTTCATCATTATGGTAGATACGAATCAGTAGCAACATTCCGAGTATAAGGTATTTATGTACATCTATTAATTCAGTGGTGAATAGACCGGGAAAACGCGGGGACCTACCTCTAAACGACGACATACTATAGAGTATCCCGTATCGGAATCTCGCCTTCAATTTATTCTACGGTAAATACTTGTTTTGGTGTGTGTCTACATAATTTCATTTTTCAAGCGAAATAATAACATTCTGCTGAACTTTCATTGTTTATTATTTTGAAATGAATATACACAACGTTTCGATTGCTGTGGTATCTGCAATCGTCGTCAGGTGAATACTAACAAACTTAGAAACTACTGGAGCTTATATACTAAATACATGTTTCACCTGATGACGATTGCAGATACCACAGCAATCGAAACGTTGTGTATATTCATTTCAAAATAATAAACAATGAAAGTTCAGCAGAATGTTATTACTTCGCATCAAGCAACATTGTTTAATACATTCAAACGTTCATTTTTCAAATTGTAAACTAGTTATTACGATATAAAAAACACTTCATGAACACGTGGTTAATTTTAAATAAAAGTATAGATAAGAATCGTTAATCAATTTGTTATGTTTCTGTCAAATTTTGCTAAGTATCAGCACGTACATCATTTTTAGTGTAAACAAAAAAAAGAAAAACTGCTTTGTAAAAGAATTGGAAGTGGCGCTGCGTTTGTGAGTTTTCACAGGTTAATTCAACCCCGTTATGTTATCGTACTCCTAAACTTGACGTCAAGTACTACGAGTAAATTTGATTTTCTTTTAATAAAATATCTCGTTTAGTTTTAGTACTACCGTCGTTACTTATTTGAGGCGGTATATTAAGCTTGGAACAAAGGCTTTCAGGTCTATCATGTTTTTAATTTAGTTTAATGTACAACGATATTAATTGATAGCAGTGGTGTAACCACGAGCTCATATTAGTGTTATGTATAGCGTATAATAGATGTGGAGCGATAACTACATTGTAATCGAAATTTCATTTTGGATCTTTCTTCTCTCTCTCTCTATTTGGCTACTCTTAAGATCAATTGCACAGGTTCATTATGATAATAAACGAAACTTTCTGTCTCTGATAACTAGTTGGTTTTATTTGCTCGACGTACAGTTCAAGATCTGGCATATCTCCTTTTCTCTAGCCCAGGCATTCGTTTCCTTATAGGAACCTACTATACTAAAGAAAGGGTTGCGCAAGGCCACCGTTCACCCGAAGAAGAAGTTTAGTTACTGACATCTCGATTCACGGCAATCTACAAAAGTAGCTAAGGAACAGAAGGTAAAAAGTTAACAAATGAAAATGTGCCATAATATTTGTGTTTTGATTGGTAACATTTTCAAAAAACTGTTTATCTTTGTTTTATTTGTTTAGATGTTATGAAGTCCTTATCCATAAACGTGAGTTTTGTAGTGCAACGCAATCACGTTGTATGAAAAATTAATTAAAGAACTATTTGAACAATACTATTAAATTTAAACATTTTTGCGATGTTTTTTTGTGAGCTTTTCTTTAAAGTCGCCGTTGAATTACAGCCAAACCTTCTGTATATTTCTTTGCGTCTAATTTTAAGTATTGAATGTTGGTTCAGTACTTATAAAGTCGCTGACTTGTTTTCAGACTAAACTTTTTGTTTAAATTCATTAGTTTAAATTTGTTTTAATTGTTGCTACACGAAAGTAGAAAGTCAACAACTTTTATCTCCACTGCATCTACGTTTAAATAAATAACATAAAATTACCTAAAACTTGCAAAACCTACACGTACTACATAAGTCTACTAATCGCAAACTTACAAAATAATCAATAATTATGTCACGTGATATAATAAATAAAATGAAAACCTGTTTTAATGATAAGAAAATAAAACAACTCTTAAACCATAATTCTCAGCAACTATACGAAATTACAGCAAATTGTTAACGACATCAGTACGCTTGCAATAAAGCGTTTCAACATTTCTGTATAATAACCTTCCGATCTTACATTACAAAACAAATTCTTTACGGTTTCACACGTAAATTGCCAACTTCATTTATCTATAAAAATATTGAATACAAGTATTTTTTGGATTGAAAGCAATACAGCTGTCAATTCAATTGAGTTCTCTTTCATTTCGAACGCATCAATTGAATCTTTCCACTTTATGGACTGAAAATAATAAACCTTATTTGAAAATCGTGTATTTTCTCAATAAAAACGTGATCCATTTGCATGGAAAACGTGCTTGGTAAACAATTGTCTTTTGCAAATATATTTATGTAATTACATTTTATAACATAATTATGTATAGAAAAAAAATTATAACAAAGGTACACCGCCAATTATAAAAAACAATGTTATTGTAAATGCTTTCAAGGAATACAACAAAGGTGGGAAAGTGTTTGGAAAAAAGTAATTGTTCGAGTCAACCTTAAAGGTACATTAATCTGCACTAAAAGGAAATAGTAATCTAATTAAATATTAGAAAAATTTTATAATTGAATCTAACAACCTTGATTACATGAGATGCTGCAATGCATACTTAGAATAAATTTTCTTTTACTTAATTTTTTACCCCAACATCACATGGTTTATGTGTAACAGATGGTGGTACGGCTAAAGCAGTAGCAAAATACGACCGTGGATTCTACATAATAAAATTTCCTTCTTTGTCCTTGCGAGTTTTATTACAAACTTACGTAACGTAAAAATGATAAAGCGTACATATAAACATTTTTACTTCCGAGCTTTCGTTGAATACAAAATATGAACAACAATAAATTGCGTCAAATAGAAATATGAACAAATGAAATTTTTATTTCAAAGTTAACAAAGAGAAACGGTAATAGATGCTTTACGATAAGTTTGTTATTAGCTCAAAAATGTAATACTATTTACCTTGTATATTTGTTAAAAAAAAGTAAATAGACTGAAATAAAAACCTTGTTTAATATGTACATTTTCTCTTTTAATATTTATTTTTAAAAACATTTATTTGCTGACCTTAAAAAGTTTCATTTCATATTATTTATTTACGCAAATTTTAATTTAATTTTAAAGAATTTACATTATAATTTTTTTACTTTGATACAAAAACTAATATGTAATCTTTGATTTAAAAATTGTTAGTTTTTACAATTTAAATTCTATTTTTTTAATGAATATACTGCGTAAGTTTCCAACTGTGATTATTGGTTCAAATTATATTGATAGAAGTAAAGAACTAAAGTTTCTGAATAATTATTAAATTGACTTAAATTAAATCACAATTGTATTACCATTCGAAACGATTATTGATTTTCTGTGTCTGAGAAATACACGCGTTTTAACCAATGATTTAGTTGACGTTTATATAACATTAAAATTACTGATATGAAAATTTGTAGTGATTATAAAATCCAAATGTTATTTAGTGAATTCATATCATAATATAAACACATATAAACGTAAATTTGATCACTAACAAAATATATGTAATTAAGTTTACAAAGCATTACTTATATAACTTTGTTCGCACTGAAAATATAAACAATGATGTGAATTTTATAACTCGTTTTCTGTCTTTTATAGTGTTCATGTTGTTTTGCTAACTAACAATCTAAACTTTAATTTTTTTATGTTTAATTTTTAAATATAGATTAGGTATTTGGTGTAAGTTTTGACTCGTATGTATTTTGTTACGTAATATGTATATTATTTACCAAAATTATAATAATTTTCTCAACCGTGGTCTTGTAACGTTCTAGAAAATGTTGCAGTACCGCTATCGTTTCGTATAAAATAAAATGCATTTTGCGCAAGACCTGCTCAGGTATGGGATAAGGACACGGTTGCCCGTGTGCAAATAAAAAGGTCTTGCAAATTTAGATTAATTCCTGTTGAGTTTATGAATATTAATGAATTAATTTAACGTCATCTTGACGAATATCAGACATGTACTTTCCGTATCTATATTTTAATAAATGGAATTAGAAAACATAAGATTACCGTATTAAATTTATGGTTAACGCACACGGCCCTTTAATCGAATTTCGTTATCGCACTTTCGCTATGATGTTACTTGGTTCATCGTACTGCATTTTGTCGTGATATTTAATGTTGTTACTTGATTTTCGTTGTGATAATTTTCGGATTCATCGTGAAGAAGAATCTTTGTAATTGTAAGAAAACTTATAGCATTGGTCGTAATAGGAAAATTCCGTTTCATTGAGGAAACTTTGGTCGGAGAAAAGAAACTAAGCAATAGTAATAAAAAATTATTCCATTCTGGTTGTAATTAGATGATTAAAACCATATTCAACATGAGGTTTTAGGTCTCGGGTAATTTTAAGGTTCCGGATAATTTGTGGGTTCAATATAAAATTAGGATAGCAAATAATTAGTGTCGACTGTGATTTTGGGAGCCATCAGAATTTAAGATTTCTGATAAACCTTGAGATATCGATAAGCGTGATACACCAGCTTGGATGTCTCTTAAGTACCGTCGTCCGGAGCGGACGTTTGAGAGACCAGTTTTATTATTTAATTATTTATTTGTTTGTTGTATTTATTATATGTTAGTTTGTGTTTAATTAAATTGACTTACATAGTGAGGCTTGCTGTAGTGCTATTCTTTAATTTATTAGTGATGTTCGTCTTGCTCGAACAATAACGTTTCATTTTAAAACTTAAATTCGCGTATTAAAAGTTTTAAGTGAATAATTTCTAAATATTAACTTCACTAAATTGGATTATTTTATTTTATTTACTACCAATTAATTACCAAGTGATCATTTAAACAATAAGTGTTCTAAAATACATAAACAATATTCGTCAATGTCGAACAATAACGTTTCATTTTAAAACTTAAATTGGCGTAATAAAAATTTTCAGTGTTCAATTTCTAAATATTAACATCACTAAATTGGATTATTGTATTTTGTTTACTACTAATTAATTACCAAGTGAATATTTAAGCAATTTTTGTTCTAAAGTGCATAAACAATCTTCATCAATGTCGTGAAACATTTTTAATCGTAGACGTTTTATTAAGGGAACCTGTTAGCGCTTACCTCATTCCGAAATCGCATTGCCGACTGCCATATTATAGGCCCCGGCCAATAATTATTAATTAATTACCCTTGCTAAAATAAGGTTTACGATAAAGACATCCTCATATTTTATAAAACGATACGTTACATTCAAACACATACCGCTGCTATCTTATCAAGCAGGGATTTGGACGATTTTCACACACTGATTATATTCAAGTTCAAGTTCAAGTACACTTTGAACTATTATTGCGGTTATTTAATAATTATAACTTCAATTGAAATTGATCTACTACCGTTCTATAATCTTTTACTAAATGATCAACAATATATCACACTTGTAATTAAATCTTTTATTATTGGACGACTAAAACAACCGAATTTTTGACTCATGCGAATCTCTTTTAACACTTTTAAGCTAACTTAATTCATGTTTCTATTTCTTTTTATTTATTTTTTTTTAACGTTTATCAAAATTTTTTAAACTGTAATTCCGGAATACTTAAATTAACTGGTCTTTTTAACATTAACTTGTTTATCTGTAAACGTTAGAAATTACTTCGTTTACTCCAGTTTTATATTGTGCATATCCTTAATTTTTGTATTTTAATTAGTGCCTCTGTTGTATTATTTCTGTATTAACTCTTATTATTACTAATCGAATCATCTCATATGGCTTCCGAAGACAACAACATCTGCGCGTGTGGTAAAGCTTTCAAATCCAAAGCATTAGAAGAGGTATTGTAAGGTACCCACCCAGACAGTCGACCCTCCACCAGCAACAGCCAATGCATCCTTTACTTGCACCACCTGCCTGCGTGAATTCAACACCTTTGCAGGGCTTCAACAGCACGTTAAAAAAGCCCATCCTGAGATTTACAATAAACAATGTGCCCTACTTACTGAAAACTCGAAAAAATGGACACAACGGGAGTTAATCACGATGGCGCAATTAGAGATAAACTACGAAGGAAGAACCCTAAACAAATTTATAAGTGAAACTCTGAACCGCACTGCCGAGGCCATCCGGACCAAGCGGAAAAGTAAGAGCTATTTAGACATTTTTAATAGAACTAAATCTAATTTCCAATCACTAAATTCTTCTAACAGCATTGTTGGTTCTTCACCAACTTCTTCGATTATTCAATTGCCTCCTACTGACTACTCTTCAACTAGAATATATGAAAGAAATTTCGATCCACAGAATGCAGAACCTTCCACCTCGATCTCTAATATCTCTTCACCCCACAATCACATTGACAGCACTATCACAACAGAAAACAATACGGCCAAGGAATTTTCCAATAAATCTGTCATAAGCCATCCGATCATAATCTCTAATACCTCTATTCTTAACCCGGATGCTACACCGTTTCTGCCGGCGCCTCAAAACGACAAGGTCCTGTCTACAGAGACACTCCGGTCGGGGACTTTACAAACGGAGTGCCCAAAAAACCTTTAACTACAAAATAGCGCAAAAGCTATATATCAACAACAAAAAACATCTTGCTACCTGTATCTTCGAAGGGAAACCATTATCCACACCCACAATCTATCCGGATATACTGCCTGTTCAAGAATATTACAAAAAAATCTTTGAAGACAAATCTGTCCCCGATTCCACTCAAATTAAATCCAAGGTTGAACACAATATCCAAACTTATGAACCGATTACTCTAGAACTTCTTAAATCGGCTCTTAACACCCGCTCTTCCGAAGCAGCAGGACCGGATCGCATAACAATTCGGCACGTTAGAAAGCTCAACATTTTAAAATTAGTAATTCTTTTCAATTCGAAAATTCAAAGAAAGGAGACCCGGCCGACTTGTCTAACTGGAGACCTATCACCATATCTTCCATCCTCCTGAGAATCCTAAATAAAATCATTTCCCGGAATTTTGCCCTACTTCCTTTGCATCACGGTCAGCAGGGTTTTATTCGATCCGATGGAATCCTAATCAACACATTTGTGGCCAACACTCTGATTAGAGAGAGCCGGGCTGAGACGCGCCCTTATGCTATCGCTGCATTGGATCTACGCAAGGCTTTCGATACGGTATCACACGATAGTATAATGAGAGCTTTGCTTAGATTTAATATACACCCCAAAATCATCGCACTTATTAAAAACCAATACAATAACTCGGTTACCAAAATTCAATGTGGCTCTAATTTCACAGACACGATAAAATTTAACAGAGGGGTAAAACAAGGCGACCCACTCTCTCCGGCTCTCTTTAACATGATGTTGGACGAACTAATCACTGAACTTAACTCCCACAATGAGGGCCTCACATTGGATCGACTAAAAGTCCCGGTGCTGGCGTATGCAGACGATCTCCTTATTCTTGCTAGGGAAGGCTTCAGTGCACAACTCTCATTAGACATCTGCTCTAACTTCTTCAATAAACGCGGACTCGAAGTCAATGCTAACAAATGTAATATCATGTGTCACTGAAATCGTTCCTCGCAAGAAAAAGCTTTATCTCTCCCATTTTCCCCTAACCATACAAGATAAAGCAATTCCTTCCCTCTCACCCTCCCAATCTTTTCCTTAGACAGGACGGCACGTTTGTCTCACTCCCCAGCAACTTTGAGGAGTGGTTTATCAACTTGAAAAAATCACCTCTTAAACCACATCAGAAACTTGATCTATTTAAAAATCACTTAATTCCTAAACGACTTTTCCATACACAACATCCTCGTATTGATAGGGCTCTTCTTAAAAGAATCGACCACCAACTCAGATTCCACATCAAAAAAATTCTTCACCTGCCTCACTGCATCCCCGATGCGGCACTCTACGCCACCATTCGTAATGGCGGTATTGGCCTGTTTAATTTTCGGGTTAACGCCCCTGACATTTTATACCGTCGTCTAAGGAACCTCAATAATTCCGACTCTCCACTCGCTATGGCCATTACTGCCCATCATCAAACAATCAAATTCACCGAGAAACTTATACGAATTAATGAACCCATCGAGATAGGGAAAGCTAACATTAAAGCACACTGGGCGGAGAAGTTAGAAACATCTTATGCAGGCAACGGTCTGATCCAGGGTCTTCGCAACACCTACAGCGGGGCCTAGATCAGTAAACCCCCTCCGCATTGGTCCGGATCGGACTTCATCAGGGTCCTTCACTTAAGATTCAATATCCTCCCGTGCCCTGGTGGAATCCAAAACACAGGCACTTTCAACACCTGCAGAGCTGGCTGTGCGCAACGGGAAAGCCTTTCCCACATTCTTCAAAAATGCCCGTTGCTGCACAATGATAGAATCAAAAGACACGATCATGTGGTTAAGAAATTAAAAAAGTTTGCAGAAGAGAACGGCTTCATTACGGAATTAGAACCCCGATTCAGAGATGCGCAAGGCCGCCTTCGCAAACCGGATCTCCTTTGCCTTAAAGGATCGAACATTACAATAGTTGACGCCTCAATATCATGGGAAGGTCCGCGCAACCTCAATGTGGCGGCTGAAAATAAATTGATTACATATGGAGACCGTCACATTAAAGAGATCATCCTTAAACAATATCTGGCGTATAAAAACATCAATATCGGCCCATGCATCATCGGGGCCAGAGGCATCTGGAGCGAGGCAGCAAACTCTATCATCATCAGGGCACTTGAACTAAAGCCCAACCAAATCAAACAACTAGTCAACGACACCATTCTAGGTTCCATATTTATTCATAAGGCTCACCAAACGATAATATGGGATAGGATCCACCGAAAATGATTTTTCATATTAATGTAATTTTAAGAATTTCAATATTGTTAGTTTGCTTTATTTTGTTTGTTATTGTCTATTTTGTCTGTTCTTTTTATCTTTATTATTCTGATATGTACAAATTTATTACGAACAAATTATACGATCATAGGATCGAAACGTTTATATTTTCCGAAATAAACACATCCATTACGATAACAGGCCAAGCAGAATCTAATAAATAAATAATTACACTAATCAGAAGGGTAAGTCAACTACCTTATTCCATTGTCGACGTAATCGTAACGGCGAAGAAGATTTGAATTGCGGTGTTGTCATACGATACATTATATTTATTTACTTTAAATTTTGTTGTAATAAGTTTCATGTTTAAAATTATTGTAAAACTGATGTGTTAATCCACGTGTCAACTAATTTAGAGCATAGAATGATGTGCTGAGGGGAGTAAACAACTAGCCCTGGTCTTATATACATTAAAAGAACGTAATTTAATTATCATACACAAACTAGCTTGATTTGTTATGTTAAAAATGCTTTAGTATAATATTTGTCGCCTGTATAAAATTTATTCTTGATACACTCACTTTTCGTTGTTGAGTAACGCTAGCATGTCAAATTTTAAAATACGATTTCATTTCTTCCGGTGAAGGTCGAAGAACGCAGACATCATCTAACGTTGTGTACGCCAAACAAGGCTCCCATCGTTAAGTGTTTCACGCACATATATGCGTATGAATTAAAATATTGTTGTGCTCTGAGTAAAAGTTTTTATTTGGGGTAAGTATCTCTTGTAGTTGTGGATTAATTTAATTATTCCGTAATTGTCTGTAGCAGGTTTCCATACCCCTACACGTTTTCTTTCTCTGTGGAGATATCAGCAGATGTTGTATTTGGGAAAAATTTCCACGACGTCGTCACGTCACCGTAGTTAATACTATCTACACTACCTTTGTTATCGCATTAGAGGAAACAATTACCGAACGTATGTAATTTATTTGAGAGAAACGCTGTACATTGATTTACTGTCAGTAATTGTATGATTAAAAGGTATTTACTTGTGATAACGCCTTTGTTATATTTCAATTAAGTTTTAGGAAATGCTCGGAAGAGGCCACTAGCTAGTCGCCGGTTTTAGTGAAAACTAATTGGAAATATTGTATCTTCTATTTTAATTCTTAGTTCGATTGTACGAACGACTGAACGTAGATAACAGCTTGTTAACACAATCAATTGAATCGGTGAGATTAAAAACAGTATAAGTCCAAAATTTGGCGTTTTGAGTTAGGATAGCCAATCGCTTTAAAATTCCTATTCCCATCGAATGAGTATAAGAACCACATGCTCAACACTACGTGCTGCGATGTGAAAGCACAGTCTTGCCAGCGATGAGCAGAAAAACAGTACAAGTCCGCGACTTGTACTGTTTTTAATCTCAACATCGGATGCGCGTGCCCAGTCGATTGCATTTCCGTTAGAGGCATAGTTTACACATTGTCTACATTGTAGCCATAGAGTGAAGACCTGTGTTGAGGTTAGTTTCTGTTAGTAGTTGTGTGATATTGTATAAAATAAACGGTGTAGATTTGAAAAATTATGTCTAACAATAATAGTGCTAGTTCCGCTGACGAAGCGTCTACTAATAGTAAGAAAAGGAGAAGAAACTCATGTGATTGGAACGTAAATAAACGAAAATTAGCGAGACAAGAAAGCCGTGAATATGTCACAATGAAAGGCGTAACGGCTCCAGGAAAAAAAGTTGGGCCTCCATGCACGTAAGTGTCCCTACAAAATATTTTTTTTCACTTGTTTTAATATGAAATAATAAATTTTAGATGTAAACGGAAATGCATGGATAGTCTATGTGAACAAGATAAAGTCCAAATATTGTCAAAGTTGTATACGGATACATCCAAAAATCTACAAGATACGTTCCTGCAAGGACTTATGGAAATAAAACCGATCGAAAGACGTAGAAAAAGGCTTACTGAAAGTGCTAAGCAAAGAAGTACAAATTTTGTTTATTTCGTAATGCATCATAACAATCGAATACCGGTGTGTAAACAAGCGTTCATGAGCCTGTATGCTGTATCACATTTTAGAATTCAACGTTTAAATACCCTGCTTCTAGCAGGACAATCGCCAAGGGATTTACGAGGCCTGCATCATAACAGACCTCGTGCTATTCAGGCGAACTGGATTCATAAAATAAAGCACATATCGAATCATTTCCTGTGAAAACTACCCACTATTCGAATAAAACCTACCGATATTTAGATGCAAATTTAAATGTAAAAATAATGCATGACCTTTTTTTAAAAAAACATCAGGACGTGCTAGGATTGGTGAAGTATGAATTCTTTTTGAAATATTTCAATGAGAACTATAGACTGAAATTTGGAAGATGTCAAGTTGATGTTTGCTCAGAATACGAAAGGCTAAATGCAAGAATTAAGGACAAGAATCTCAATGACACTGCCAAGCGCGTAGCTGTGGCCGAACTAATGGTTCACAAAAGACGCGCTAAAAAATTCTATGCAAAAATAAAAGAAGTAGAGCTTATGTGCCAAGATTGGCCTGAAGTTATGGGAATTTCATTCGATTATATTCAAAATCTACCTTTACCAAACATTCCAGTTCAGGAGATTTTTTATTATAGGCAACTTTGGATATATGCCTTCGAGATACACAATCTTAAAAACAATACCGGACACTTTTATACTTATCACGAAGGCCAAGCCTTGAAGGGTCCAAACGAGGTTTGCTCATTTCTTTATGATTATGTGCTCAATCATATTCCTAATGAAATAACAGAGTTGCATATGTTTTCTGACGGTTGTCCTGGCCAAAACCGTAATAACACCATGGTTCGGTTTTTGCTTGCATTACAAGGGACAAAACGATTCAAAAAAATATATCATTATTTTCCGGTCCGTGGTCATTCCTTCCTTCCGTGCGACAGAGACTTTGGTACGGTTAAGAGGTTGGTTAAGAAACATGACAGAATTTACATTCCCCAAGATTATGAAACAATGATAATTTTTGCAAGAAAGAAAATACCTTTTACAGTGAAAGAGATTCGCCATAATAATATTCTTGATTTTAAAAAATGGTGGCCTCTCAGCTATAAAAAAACTTGCTCGCTTTCCGTACATGGTAGCAACCCTCCAAGAACAGAAACCTTCACTGTATCAAGTTACAGACAATTTTTGTATTAAAGTGACACTCCTGGTTACGTGTCAACTTGGGAATACATCGGTGGCCTAGCTTCCTTTACTTTCAAACTTCTTAAGCCAAATAAGACAAGTCCCCGTCTTCCAGTAGAACAGGCCTATCATGAACCGGTACCAATAAACATCAAAAAAATTATAGACATAAAGAAAGTAATGCAATACATAACTGAAGAAGACCTAGAGTTCTACTATCACATCACTTCGTGGAAGACAACCAGCCAAGAAGTTGAAAACGATATTTAATCAAAGTTAAAAGTGTCAATTGTACTTTTCTTATATTTTTGTTTTCTGAGAATGTTGATGTTCCTTTAGTTCTATAATTTTGCTATCCCAGAATGTTCATTTTTCTCTAGTTTAGCAAATAAAGTGTTGTGTCGACTTAAAAAATGTTAAAAACATAAAACTCGACTTATTTTACCCCAATTCTTGTAGTTGAGTGGAATAACAATACAAGTCCATGACTTATTTTTTTGTGCTACGCAAAAACCAATGTTTTTCTTCACAGTTTTTTCACACGAAATGATAGGTGACACTGGGATCTATAATTGCTCTGTAGATCTCACAACTGTATCTAAAGTCCTTTAGGCGTAAAACGGTTTTTTTCGATTTACTCAAAATGACGTTTTTGGACTTATACTGTTTTTAATCTCACTGATTCAATTATAAGATCGTTTTGTTGTGTGTCAATTATTATGGCAATACCCTCTTTTCGGATAGACCGGATTTATCCGGAAAAAGGATATTGCCATACCACTCTATTTTCAAGATTCTATTTCAACCCACTGGAACAGCGTCGAATATTATGCAGTATTGTATACCTGCATATTATTAGTTTAATTTTTATTATATGTACATATTGCGGTGATAGTTTTACACTGATTATAACTAACGACCATTTATATAAAAAAAAACAACGATAAAGAAAAATAATGAACACATTTATTAATAACGCTTAACTACTAAACTTTAAATTCTCAGAACTGCTCGTTAAAACCGATTGTAAAAAACACCTTCCTTTTACGAAAGAACAAAGTCACCATTGATACCAAATTGATACTTTCAACCGAACCTTTCCCATAAACGGGACACTTCTTAGAATGAACGTTAACTAAATTCAAGTCTGCATCCTAATTACGACACTTTTTAACACTCAATATCGGAACCGTTACACTAACTTCTTATAATAATTTTTGTTAATTTTGTTATTTTTAAAATCATACGAATATACGGCGCATCTATTCAATTTCTTAAATTGAATAAAACTTTGTCACTTTCATTGTTTCATTTTTGCCGTTTGATCACTAAACTGCACCAGTTAAACATACTTTAAAATTGTTGCCATTTGATGTTAAATTCGTTATGACTGCTACAGGTGCACTACTTCCACTTCCTCATGCGTCCAGAAGAAAAACTTCTCTCCATCTCGCATCTGTCACCTTTCGTTCTCAACACTCGAGTCCACTCTCCGGTCCCCAAAAACAAACTCATTACATCACTCCCCCTTTTTTCCTCCCTATCCTTATGCTACGTGTTTTTACTTATACAAATGTTCTTTCTTATACTATCACTAATATCTATCACTGCAATATATTAAAATCACTTTATACTATTTTTAAGGCTACGTTTCGTGTTACACGTGAGCACTTCATCAGGCCACTAAAAATATATTCAAATTGGTAAGTCTAAGATAATATAAGATTTAAACACACTAACTAATACACTATCTTTCTAGCATAAAAGAACTTACACAAATAGATTACTGTGGCATCCCACAAATCCTGAACATAAGCAACTACGTACTAACTTATACATGAAAAAAAATCAATAAAATAAAACATGAAATTGTCAATCAATAAAAATTTAAATATAACCAGGGACATGAAACGTTCAACAAACACTTAACAAGTAATGTATAATCAGAAATTATTGAATGTCAAGGCCGCAACAGATAAGCATTAAAAAGATAAACATGAATCATTGAACTGAGATTGAACCTACATGGCTATCCCATAATTATTGAAATTAAATTATTATATACACTTGTTCTTGCCTCTCGTAAGTGAAGAACAAGTATATATTGTGTAAATAAATAAACTATTATACGGTGCGCTTTGGTTCTCTAAATCTTCGAGTTTCGTATTTTTGTGTTTTGATTTACAAATGTAAATTTACTTCGCTTCTGAATATCAAAGTTAGGCCGACTAGGTACTTGGTTGTACGACGTGTTGCCCGGTCAAAGACGCAGTTTATATTTTGTCTGTAATACTGACCTACGAGTTAGCGTTTGATAAAATTTATATAAATATATTTCTTTTAGCTACGGGTACATTTAAACGGTGTCTCCCACCCTAGTCTTTTATCGTTTTAGCGCCTTTTTAAATTTGTTTTATAATCTAACACCACGAAGCTTACGACGCTATCGCCGGAACAACTGAGTTTGTTAAGTTACGAGAAAAACAACGTAACAAATTATTTGTGCACATTTAACGATCATAAACTTATCGCGTTTTACAAACCTATACAGTATAGCTAATTGTTATGTACGTATAATCCAAATTTTAATTGATTGCCACTTAATTATGTTGCTTGTTCCTGTTTATGAGTAAACAACCGAGATTTATAGATAAGGAGGTGGCGCTCTCTAAGATCGTAGAAATTGTAGATTATTTTAAACTCCTCTTTATTGACTTTGAGTTAGTTAGGCCTACGAATCTTTTGAGTTGGATCGCTGACTATAATAAGTACCGTTTTAATTTAATTTAGATATCTTATCCTGCTTAATCATTTTTTTGTATTGGCAAATTGAACGGTCATTAGAGTCTATACAGGGTGTATCTTAAATGCAACTACAAACTCAAGGAGTAGTTTCCTTGTAGCGTTAAATGAAAATTTTTCTTCTAAAGATTTGGTTTAAAGTGGGCCAGCTTTGAGATAATTGCAATTAAAGTTTTCAGGCCGGTCCTGACTATATAAACAAATGGAAATTGTTGTTGATTGTAACTATGCGGTAAATGATGGGTTTAAATGCTGTAAAATCCGTAAAACATATTGATGTATTGTGTTAAGTATTGTTTTATTTAATTAACCATCAACTACAAATTCAATTGTTAATAACATAATTAAAGCAGATAGTAATGTTTATTTCTTAGCATTATTGCTGGCCTAGCTTAACAAAATGTATTTTGTGTACACAATCACGTTTACCTGTGCTTGTAACCAAAAGACCACTTCCCATAATTAAAAGAAAAATTCAGCTTTCTTAGAACTGAGTTCGATAATCTAATTTTTTAACGGATTTTTTTAGTTGATGCTAAATGATTCATGTAAACTTACTTCATAATACTTAATTTAAATTTTCTTTATGTGTGATACTGTTTTAATGTACGGTGTGTGTAATTAAAACTTTCACACCGCACGTAGATTGTAAATTGAGCAATATCGTAATAGACAATTGCCTCCAATAAACTTTATTTTGGAGTATGTGCAAAGATTTACAGAAACTGGAGGTGTTTTTCTTTTCTACAAAATCCGTGGTTGAGAAAGAAGAATAAATCTTTAGTTTTTGTTTTTCTTCAATGCATGTGCAGATATTGTAAATTGTAAAATATCGGACACGAAGTAGCACTAGAGAAATAGGCCGCGCAGCTAACGTGTTCCATTTACTATGTTCAACGAGTCCAACAATTAACCGACTTTGATTTTGAACCGCGACTTGAATTTTATGAGTGGTTGCAGTAACAAGAAGCTTTTGATTCTGATTTTAGTGCCAAAACAATATTTTCAGATGAGTGTTGTTTTACACGTAATGGTTTGCTGCATTTTTGGAATGAAGGACACCCTTATAAAATATTAATATTTGGGCGGGTATTTTAAGAAATATTTTATTGGACCGTTTATTTTACCAGAAAGACTTACAGGCGATTTGTACTTTCATAAGAAACCCTTACGTAAGAATAGTATGACTTACCCTTTGAAGTTTGCAGAACAATGCGGTTTATGTACGATAGAACTCCTCCGCATGTAAGTCTCCGCGATTTCTAAAATATAATTTTTAGGGGTCGCTGGATTGGAAGAAACGGCACTAGACGCTGGTCAGCCCGTAGACCAGATATTAACCCTTTAGACTTTTTTTGGAGCTATGTGAATGTGAAGTATACAAAACCTCCGTAAACAATAGACGTAAGCTGCAAAATCGATTTGCAAATGCAATTAGACAGAATGTGCAATTATTTACGCAAGTAAAGAACAGTTTTTGGCGACTTTTACGCGTTTGTGTTTTATTCAATAGAGGAGGTATCTCAATATCAACTTCATTTAAATAGTAATTTAACTACGCGTTATCCCATAATATCCCATATCCCATAATCATACGAGCTGAAAACTGACCTATGAGTGTTGAATACTGTTTGACTTAGCTTAGAAGCAAACAATACATTTACGTAATATATGTTTTATAGAATTTTTTTGGGATTATCCAATACTTTTTTCGAATGTAAGACAACACTGTTTGAACCCTATAATGTATGTGCGTTTGTGTTCAGCTAGTACTACTAAATCGGTAAAATTACCTTTTGAAGGAAGTAGAATTTGAAATTTAGCATCGTAAGTTGGCATCTAAAATAAATTTAAAGAAAGCAATTTACTATTTTTGTGTAAATTTCCATAAATCATTAAATGCTGATAACAAACATTGGGAGTAAAGCAATGTAGCTATTTACATTTATAGTTTGTTTAGTTTTGACAATTGATTTTGTTTAAGTGAAAGTTCCCATTCTCGTTTAGTAGCATTATCTAATTTTGAAGAGAGCAAATAATTTAAAATTCCATTGTTCAATAGGTTCACTTAGATTTTTTAGTGACTTTACGTTAGTTAAAAACTGATCTAAAAGATTTCTTAATATTTTCCCACTTTCCTTAGTTATTTGAGGTAGTACTTCAAACAGTGACTTTAAATTCCTATTGTTATTTATCCTATTATTGTCATAGTGTTCTTTAAGTAATTTCCAAGCTGTATTACAATTACTATCGGCAATTTCTAAGGATTCGATAACCGTCAGAGCATTACTTTGCAGACAAGATTTTAAATAATAGAATTTTTGCGTATTAGACAAAGCATTATTGTCATTTATTAATGATTTGAAAGAATCGTGAACTTTTTTATATTTACTGTATAAACTGTTGAATGATGGTAATTCTAATACAGACAATTTTACATTGTTTACATGAGAATTGGTAGGTACCCCACACTTTAAACTGTTTTCTTATAAAATACCTGTGTCGTAATAACTGCAATAAAGTAATTTGATTCAAAATTTTCCCGTACACCACTTTCGATTTTGCTTTCATCTAATGATTCAATTTGAAATTGTTTAAATGTTTCTTTAGTACTTTCAAGTTTTTTTATACTTTTTTATTTCTACGACATTATTTGAAAAATCAAAATGTTTTAACTTGATTTTTACTTGGCCCGTTTTTGTAATAAGACATTTTAACTCTGCAGCTTGCTACATTGTAAGTATTGCACAAATTTCGACGAAATTTGAATTAAAAATGTCACTAAACGTTTTGAAATCCTTCATTTTAGGGATTCTGAACAAGTAAGGAATATGATTCGATTTACTGTTTTTGTTTCTGAGAGCTGCTGATATTTTGCTTTGATTTCTGTTTCTGAAACTATTGAACTTCTTGACGTTACTTTAATTTGTGACAATTGGTTAGATCTGTCTACTTGATGAAACTGTTCTTCATCTAACTCGTAACTAATGCTGATGATGATTCCCTTTTTACTACATCTCGCTCGATACTGATATTTTAATTTCAATTTTTTAAAATGACATTTTTTTCTCTTATCAATTCTATAAATTCTTATAATTAAAATGCCTTAGATCTAAACAGATAGAAACATCACAATTTCATAATGAAACTAGTATATCTTCTATTATGTAGTTAAAAACTATTGTTCTATTATCTTCAAGTTTTTATAAGATTTGTTGAACAACTCAATAATGACAGGCTACTAAAAATACGTGTTTTCTTTCTTTTTCGTGATATTTAACTGACTCCAGTATCTCAGCTGTTTAATGTAAGCAATGTTGCTCAAAAATGAATTGTACATATCAACCGAACAACTAACCCGAACAACCGACACTTTTTACAAAAAATATTTGCTTGGAATTTAAGAATTCGCAAACGTGTCTACTTTGAGATACAAATATAAAACTCACAGAATCTTTAGTTCTTACCTTTAACTTCAGGCGGTTTTTCAAGCAAACATTTACGCGATTTTCTTTTTTTATAGGTTCATCTCTATCTCTAATAATAAAGCATAACAGTGTCTTTTTTTTAAATGTTTTGATTTGGTCACGTGGAAACGGACGCTTAGAAAAATTAAATGTGCGTGGATTTCTTTCTAAACAACATTTCCTTAAAGTTTGACCACAATCCAAAATAGGTCAGTAACGATTTTTTAAAATTTTATATGAAATCTCCATTATTAACTGGTAGTTAATATTGAAATATTATTTACCATTGGTTAAAAAAGTGCTACTTCAAAACCTACTATTATAAGTAATAATGAAACCGTAGTAGTACAATAGCGCGTAACAAATCAAGATCCAAAGATAACCCAAGAATGTATAAGAAATTAAGGAGTTTTTATACATGTTTATATAGGACTGTAATACATAATAAAACTATTCAAGTAATTGGTCAACTTATTTATCGTTAAGTGAAAATTTTGTAGATTATTCTACAAAACAACAGATGTTATGCTCATGCCTTCTATAAATGCATATTTATTTAAACTTTAAATTCTGACTGTGTTTAAAAAAAAGTATAAAACATTAGTCGGAAATTTTTAAAAACAAATTACTTATATAGTTTTTTTTTTCTATTTAAATTTATTTCTAAGTGCTCTAATTTATATATTAATTTTAGGTTTGCAATATTTTTGTTTTATTAGAGTTAAAATATGTCGACTTTAGTTTCTAATTTTTGATGGTGAATCAATATTATAAATCACTACAAAAATTTTACTTACATTTCACTTACATTCAGTAAAAAGTAGTTTTTATTTTATTACATCCGTTTTCTTTTGATTTTTTTTAAATTTATTACAAGCTTCCTGCTTTCACTACGCTAAATGACAACATAAAATTTTCTGTGTAAATAACTGCAGAAATGTACAGATAATAATATTTGATTGGTTTTGAAGTTAGTCTTGTCGGAACTTTTTACTTAATTATGGAACTGTTTACGTTTTACTGAACATTTAAAAAGTATAGTCAACAATATGATCTAAAAGCAAAATGATATTTTTATAATTGGTTTTAAAATTTACAATGTTTTGTAAAATTTAGATATGTTTTAGCACATCCACGTAAAATTGAATTAATTCAGTAAAAATAAGCAAAAAAAAACTTTAAGCCAAACCATATTTTATGCGCAAACTTCAAACCCTATAGGTCAGTTATTTTTAAAATATCAGTAATTCTAATATTACAGAAAGTATGATACATTTTTTTAAAAATATGACTTAATAAGTTTTAAATTTAATTTTTCTATTTAACGAAATTTGAAATTTTGAATCAATTTGTTAGCATCACTAAAAAAATAATTTTAGTCTCCTTAAGTGTAAACCGTGTTTTATAATTCTTAGTACATCAAATGTAACTTGATTTTTACGCACGTTGCTATATGACAGAATTGTAAAATCCTTTACAGTGCGGTAAAACAAGCAGTAAATTCCAAGCTTTAAAACATATCTAAAATTTATGTGAATTAGATAATACTAAACTTCATATAAGTAAATGTTGCTTTACATTATATCTAATGATATAAATGTACTAAAACGAAAAGATTTTTTAATTTATATTTTAACTTTTAGAAATGCGCTATCTCGTTACAACTATGTCAATTATGATCACAGTTCCCTATCGACAGCTGTCAAGTTACATACAAATTTAGAATGTACATTTAAAAGTGCGACATATAGCATTTGATTTGATTTTAATACTTCTTTCACAAGCAGTGGTTATTCAAGAAAATTGTAATAGGTAATTGAAGTCATTGTAATCATGTAAGTAGGTGCCTATAATGCCAACATATAAAAATACACGTAATTGTTAATTTTTTATATTAAATTAATGGCGACTAAAAAATTTTGTACAAATTTTGTGTGTTTAGGTATTAGAGCGCTGCAGGTAAATGAAAACCTCGCCCGTTGGGCTCGGTTTTCAGTCGCGCTGTAAAATACCACTTACACGCACTCAATTGTAAATAACTATTAATACATATTACGAACGTATGTACTTATATTTGACAATTGAAAAAAATAATTTATTACATTACTCTTAGCTGCAGAAAGGGTGCCGGCCCCTGCTCTACGTATAACTCAAAAATTTTGTTCAGGAGTTGCATAATTTTCGTTTGCAGCCGACTGACATTCTGGTTAGTTTTGATGTGAAGTTTACTAACATGCCAGTACCTGATTCAATTAACATTATTAGATCTTTATTCAACGAGAGTAACAGCGGAATCTATGTCTCAACCGGTGTCTATCGCTTATCTGTCATATGTTAAAGGTACCACGAACCGAATAGAAAAAATGCTGTCTGAACACAACATTGTTACTTGGTATTCTACTCTTCCTAAATTGGGTCAACTCTTAAATTCGGTGAAGGATGTTATTCCTTTTCAATCTGACGGCGTTTATAGCATTCCTTGCTCTTGTGGTCGTGCATACATAGGAGAAACGGGTAGAAACGTGGGAATTCGTATTAAGGAGCATAAAAGGTGTAGTCGTCTTAAACAATCTTTAAAGTCAGCGGTGGCGGAACATGTACTAGAAACGGGTCGTCAAATTATGTTTGAAAACACTAAAATTTTGGCGAATTTTTTGAATTACTATCAGCAAAAAATTAGGAAATCAATTGAAATAATTAAAATTCCGTTAAATATTAACCAAGATTCTAGTTTTCCTTTACCGGAGATTTGAAACCAGTTTTATCGATAGAAGAGCGGTCTATAAAAACGAAAGTTCACGGCAATCAATCAGTTTGTTCCGGGTTCTGAAAATGTTCACTGCGACAACACCAAAATTATCTAGAATGGAAAATTGTATAAGCAGCATCTATTTATGTATTTAAAAAAATTACGATTTCATAATTTTGATGGTCGAGTCGTAAATGTTTAAGAAAAGACAAAACTATCTAGCCTAGTTCCCGATTGTCATTAAGCAAAATAAACTTTTATCAGTCCCTTACTCATACTAGTTTGGTCACTAATGTAAAAAATTTTAATCCGATGATTAACTTTATCAAACGATTTTAATAGGTTAAGCAATTCATTTTTCAAAAGTTTTATTATTTCAGCCTGTTATAATTGACAAAGATTTTGTTCAGGCAGAATAACAACTTTCTTGCTTTTTTACAGAGAGCCTTTTGGTAAGATAATGTTAAGCTTATAAACCAATAGTTCATGTTCTGATTATCTGACAAAATTAGATCCAGGTACGTACTTAGTAGATTTGAGTAATCCATTGTCGATAAGCTTGTGACGTTGTCCAAAACCAATCGTACATAGGCGTACATACATAGGTAAGCATTTTTGTTTGCATGGATTTCAAAGCCGTTCACATTAAGTTTCTATTGAAGTTTGTATGGATCTGTCTCCTCTTATGTTTTTAACAGCGTTTAAAAAATACTTGGGTTACTTTTTATGGACTGTTTAGAAATATATTCAACTTATAGTACATATTTTGTTTTCCAAATCGACTCTTATCATATTTTACCGCTTTCAAATCAAATGCTTAGTTAGTAGAATTTTACGTATTACAAAACGTCGCTTTTAACACACCGGTAAATAATTGTCCTCAAAGACCCGGACCGTTCACCTTAAAGTTTTTTGAAGTGAAACTTCTTTATCGGCGTTGTAAAAAAATTTACCGTCACATTTTACGCGTCACGTCACATTTTTATCGTCACATTTTTTTCTTGCCCCTACCACGGTTGGTTCAGACGAAGAGTACTTTCAGTTTCTCCAACGCAGTAGGGAGAGCATGTCGCTTATTTCGTTACGCCTCACATTTTTAATTAATACGACTGCTAATTTAATGAACATCAATTAATTGGCATGGAGTATAAATTCTGAAATATGTTATTAATTTTTGTAAATTAATTAACTAATTTTTTATTATAAAATTCTAAAATATTTTTAAATAAATACAAATTGTACAAGGTGTTCAAAGGTAGTAAAATAAATAAAAAGTTCGCCCCCGGGTGGGCTCGAACCACCAACCTTTCGGTTAACAGCCGAACGCGCTAGTCGATTGCGCCACGGAGGCACATACTATAGGTCACAAAACGGATGGTTATAAGGTACACGGTCAAAACGTTGCTATAAGATACGATCAATTGTTGTTGTAATACTCCACAAATTCTACAAAATCATCAAATATCAGCCTTCGTGGCGCAATCGGTTATTTGTATTCATGTCTATGATAATAAAATCCTTTTTTTTGTATTCATGTCTATGATAATAAAATCCTTTTGTTTTTTTTTCTTGCCCCTACCACGGTTGGTTCAGACGAAGAGTACTTTCAGTTTCTCCAACGCAGTAGAGAGAGCATGTCGCTTATTTCGTTACGCCTCACATTTTTAATTAATACGACTGCTAATTTAATGAACATCAATTAATTGGCATAGAGTATAAATTCTGAAATATGTTATTAATTTTTGTAAATCAATTAACTAATTTTTTATTATAAAATTCTAAAATATTTTTAAATAAATACAAATTGTACAAGGTGTTCAAAGGTAGTAAAATAAATAAAAAGTTCGCTCCCGGGTGGGCTCGAACCACCAACCTTTCGGTTAACAGCCGAACGCGCTAGTCGATTGCGCCACGGAGGCACATACTATAGGTCACAAAACGGATGGTTATAAGGTACACGGTCAAAACGTTGCTATAAGATACGATCAATTGTTGTTGTAATACTCCACAAATTCTACAAAATCATCAAATATCAGCCTTCGTGGCGCAATCGGTTATTTGTATTCATGTCTATGATAATAAAATCCTTTTGTTTAAACTTTATCTAATTTAACTTTATTTAACCAATTTCTGAAAAGTTGCATGTAGATCATTTTGCGAAAAATAAGGCCATAAAGAAGTTTCACTTCTTACATGTGTACACTAGTACACGCCCTAATTTAACGGTTCTAGTTCCAGTTCCGCTTCTATAAGGCAAACGCGGTCCCGTTCTACATTTCTTTAGCAAGAAATTTTGTAAGTTGCACCGTAACGAAAAAGGATACAGCACAGTTGCGAAAAACTATATTTTTTTATCTATATTTCTGACGTTTATCATAACATGAGCTGTTTTAACCTTTAATTTCGTTGTGACTACATGTTTATGAAGATTTGCTTTAAATTTCTTTTTTTGTTTTTAATTAATTTAATTGATAAGCGAAAATGCTTTAAAAAATGAGAGTGGTATATACGAATTTTATATAGAATATAAAATTTAAAATGGTCCCCGGAAACATGTTACTTTTTTATCAACAAATAAAAATAAAATGAATTAATCAGCAAAGAATTTTATTGGTTAGAAAGCCTAAATACATACACCGTTTGTCTAACGTAAGTAAAGTAATTTGCTGATACTAAAGTTAAGATAAATACAAAATAACGTTATCACATACGACGTAGTTAAATTAAGTTGTTATTCTAAGAACGCACATTCTTGCCAAGTGATTTCTCGAAGATAACGTATTTACGGATGTTTAAATAATATAATGTTACATAGGTCAGTCAAAACACTTGAATAAATAAATATCACTGCCAAAATAAAGCTAAATATGCAAACGAACAATTTTTGTGGTTATTTAAAGCGCGTGCTGAAAAGCGCAAATCTAACCATGACGCGTATCAGGCGCAATTAAAAAATCACAAAAGTACACAAAGGATGTAAAAACTTAATTTTAAACTTTGTTTCGTGCATTTTTAGAATTGTAAATTAAAGCAGATTTGACATTTTTTCATTTTTAAATGATAGTGTTAATTCTCTCTTAAGTATGATCAATATAAAAGTTGACTTTATAGATTTTACTTACAGAACAATTTTAAAACAATCTGCGTATGTGAATCAAAAAGCATATTTTCTTGATAAAATTCTTAATCCTCCTCTATATCTATTCTAATTAGTTTTAATTCTTTGTTTAGGAGGGAAAAAACAAACTACTTAATACTATTTATATGGCAACGTTTCGGACTGCATCAGGCCACCAGGTTTTTATAATAACTTTTAGTGGCCTGATGAAGTCCTCACTTGGAGCACAAAACGTTGCCATATAAACAGTATTAAGTAGTTTGTTTTGCCCCTTCTAAACGAAGAATTAACAGTAGTTAATATATTTTTATTTTATTTTTATTAATTTATTATTTTCCTCCTTGTGTTTTCCACAGGTATATTATAGCTGATTAAACCAGAGAAGTAGTAAGGAACCTAATTAAAATTTAATGATATACATTATATATACTGCGATATATACATAAAAACTAAAAAACGAAACAACAAAAAAGAGAGCAAAGAACAAGAAACAGTAATAGTAAAATCAAAAGATGAGTTACCTACGCTGACCTAATAAAAAGCATGAAAGTACAAATAGATACAAAAGCATAACTTTAGACAGAGTGGGTAGAATACAAAATGATAATATGCGTATTCAAATCAAGAAAACTTAAGAAGAAACTGAAACAAAACTTTTAAAAATAATTAATAAAAAGTAATATAGGGGACATAGAAAAAAAAACAAGACGGACTATGTAGTAAAATATGCAATACTAGAGTAAAAAAATAGCTGAATAGACATTGCCAGTGGCAACTGTAAAATACGCACCTTCAGACAGAAGTATAGGACATAGAAAAACGTGCAATCAAAAGGAAAGATGTTACCTGTGCGAGCAACAGGGACACCATGCGGAAACCATGAAATGCTGAAAGTATAGAAAACTGCTACGAAAGTAATACATACGGGCGCCATAATAAAATTGCCAACGTTGCTAACTCAGCACTATTGCTCAAAGCTGTTCGCTTAACCGTGATTGTATGTATTCTTAATAATCATTCCTTACTAGGTCGAATGCAATCAAACTTTCCAATGCTTCCTCTTCCTTTTACACCAGCCCTCTTTGGAAAATGATTCACATACTCTTAAAGTTGAGATCCGTTTATATTTGAGTTGACAACAATAAACACATTTTAGAAGTTAACCAAAAACAATTAAATATGAAAATGATGATTCTACATTAAAACATTATCTTATGTCAGAAAAATTTAGTTAAGATAGGTATGTATACAAAATATAATATTTAATAAAGATTCACTTACATAATATAATTGTGTTAGTGGCTTATTAATTAATAGCGATAGTATAAAAATGTAATTTTCTCAAAGTTACAACAAAAAAAAAAGAGTTAATAAAACCATTATGCGATTAGCTTCGTATTTAGTGCACTTCACTTTGTTTTTAGTTTCACATGTCACTTATTTACAATTTATAACTCATTTTACTAAAAGTTCATTAAACAATTAATTCACTGTTTTTGTTTATAAAATATGTTAATATCGGTAATATTTTATTTTGAAAATGTTTTAACTCTATTTTTATGCTGTATGATTAACGTGACCATTTAAAAATGTTTCGGTGTTTCGCAAGTTTTCTTTAGAGAAGGTAGAATAACACTAATGCAAAATAATCAAAGCACTTAATACAAAATGCTTAAAGTGGTTGCATGAGTAAGTTTCAAAATATAGGGTCTTGTTTTTAGGTACATATAGAGCTCAGTACATAATTTATTTATATTTATCTTTGTAATCAAAATGGCTTTCATTAATGCGACGCTTAATTGTGTTTTATCACTTGTCCATATTTTGTTCACTTGAGAAAAAATTCTTTCGACAGTGCCTTACTTCCAAGCAAACACATAACGTACTCAATAATTGTGGAAAAGTTCGGTAAGTGGAGATTGTTGGTACGAAAGTGCTGGCTCGATCCAACGGTTTTCAGCAGCAATATTCTCAGCATTCCAGTCAGTGATTTTTTCATCTGTCGCAAAGTTAGAAATGAGCGAAAACTCGTCGAACTATTTGTGATCAGCAAATCCATTACTTTCTGTACCTCTTCCCAAATTGGGACTTTTATTAATTTTGCCCATTCAAACACTTCTAGTTCTACGTTGAATTGACACCACTGCTCCAAGTATTGTTTGCTTGTCTTATATAATTCACCCGCCGCAATTTTTACATTCTGCTGGTCAACAGCAGTTTCTTGCAATTTGACAAGAAGATTACGGACGGTGTGAGGAAGGAAAATCGAATTCTCTTTGAGTGCAAGGTTATCTCGAAAACAATTAATTTACCTCGCAGACTCTGTTGCAGACACGTTTTGCGCTTCGATTTTCAATACAGTTTCATAAAAGGTCGTTGCTTGTGCGTGCAAAAAATATAACCACATTTCTGAACTGGGATTTTTGAAAAACCTTTTTAAAATTATTGGGCATTTGTCGATGCTTAGAAAATAGTTTTTCAAAGGTTTAAACATTTTTAGAACTTTGTCACCTTGTTTTACTGTAGCCCAGCAGTTTGTGATACTCTGTGTCAGTTGAATCACAAAACTCTTTCAAAGCTTTTACTCGAACGCTGTAGATATAGAAAAATGAATAAACATTCACAATGATGCATTCGAAGTCAACAGGAAGACAATCAGCGGCAGTTTTGATCGCATTGTGGACTATGTGGGCTCCACATCCAGTTCCTATGAGCTGTCTTCCGAGTGATTGGTTCAATTTTGCGTAAACCATATTACTCCCTTTCCTATTCTTTCTTCCAAAATTGCAGTTCGTGTTATTCCCACAAAATGCCACAATTTTTTATTTAAATCATTGCAAGATAATACTTTCTTCAAATAATCGATAATTATATCCGATGTTTCGCCGGGCTGCTCCCGAAACTCTAAAACCTTGACTTTCATGCCTTCGTATGGTAAAAAATAGCGAATCAAAACTAGGAAAAATTTGATTGGGTCATGTTTATAAGCATCCGTTAATAAGGTAATGCAATGGGCTTCGCGAAGATGCTTTTTCAATTCATCGGTTGCCATAGTTGACAGCACATTTACAATAATAGCTTGAGATTTTGTACGAGCACATCTAAATTTTTGCTCAAAACACGCTTGAATTAAATGAGAAGAACAGTCATTTGAGCGAAAGGTGTGATTATGTTGCACTGTGTGAAACGCCCACGCACCCTCAGCTGCAGTATGTCCAAATCTTTGGAAGTCGGCGAATCGGTTCTCTTAAAAAAAGTAAGCATGGACGTACTTGACGCAGCAGCTTGATCGGAAAGCCTATGTTTTTCTGATTTTAAATGTTTTTCAATATCACTGGCACACCATGTCCAACACTCAAATCAATACGACACTTTTTACGTGTAACGTCTGCGGTATTTTCACTTCTTTGTTTTATAAATATATACTTGAATTGACTTGAATTAAAACAAAAGCTTGAGCTCTCTCGAAAACCACCGCGCCTTCGCAGCCGCGCCGCGCCCCGTCACGTGTTGCAAGCGGGAAAAATAAATTTAAATTATCGCTTTGTCGGATTGCAAAAGCGGGACTATTTTGCCCTTACTGAGGACAGCGAGACAGACAGCCTGAAAGCGGGACTGTCCCGCCTAAAGCGGGACGTATGGTCAGGTTATGTATGATACTTATTGGTTCTTTACAACATATTGAAGCTTTGTTGAGTTGACATTTTTTACATGTGGATACGTACTCAGCGACGTCTTTTGCTATATTTTTCCATCTATATTTTTCACAAAGGTTTTTCAATGTTTTTTTGCTTCCAAAACGTCCTCCAATAGTTGCGGATTTATTTTTTTTTCTCAGTACCTACTATTGATTGTTAGGTTTTTGAAAATAAAAATTTTAATGTTTGTTAAATAAGTTCATGACGCTTTCCTAATTTCTTCAGTTAACAAAGTTTTAGGTTAGAAATATCCAAGTAGTCAACTATCTCTTGTAGATTCAAGATCTTCTCTAGGCTGACTGGGCGTAACCTATCTGTAAGATTTCTAAAGCAAGATGGGTCCTACCTCGACGCAGACTTACTCTAGCGTAATCTGAGGTTACTTTAATTTTTACTTGAGGTACCCTAATGATTGTAGCGTCGTTTGCTTTTAATACTATGACGTATTATTTGTGATGGTTATTTCTTCATTATTGTTGCTGAGGGTTTAGCTTGTTTTGATGATGTGCTTTTGTCATACTTCGTGTTACTGGTAATATGTGGTATTTGATTCTGACCGGTGTATAATACAGTTGAAGTTGGTTTGTCAGCATTTACAGTGACATATTTACTAAGTGCTTCTTTCGTTGTTTTGAAAGTACCCGCCTTTCGTTTTAATTTTGTTTCCGTGTTGTTGCAGTTTTCAATGATCGATTTTACTGCGCCGTTGGTTGTATGTTCTTTTGCCAGCTTCTCTGACATGAGACGAGCCATGTTTCATTTGTTCTTTTTTAATGTTAGTTAATTCAATTGCTGATTTACCCTGTTGCGTAACTTGTGTTTGTGGCACTTTTTCTTTTTTGTTTCTAAGATACGCGTTGATTCGTAAATTACAGATTTTTTAATTTCGCACGGTTACTTCGTCTCGATGTTCACGGTCGCCATGTTCGCGGTTTGAAGTATTGAAACGTCCGAGAAATTACTTGCAAATGCAAGAGCCTTCTAGAACTGTTATCTAGTTTCTAGAAGATATAGCGAAAAGTGAGGAACGATCGAGAAGGATTCGCCGATGTCTATAAAAGCCGAAGATGGAAATCGTAGGTCAGTTATTGCTGGAATGTGAATGCATGCAGTATTAAGAAGATTAATTAAGTGAAGATAAATAAGTGATTAGCACGTGCGAGAGTTTTAAATAAATAACAGTGTACACCGAATCGAGTGAACGTGACTTACAGTGTGAAATCCGAGGACGTTATCTTATCTCGTGTTAGTTATCGTGTTATACAACGGTTATAGATAAATTATAGTGTAAGTGTTTTTATTATTAGATTTTATTAAGTTCGGTTAATTTAAAAGTGTACATATTTCTAGATTAAGTAAATTTATTTTCAATCGTTTAAATAAATTAGTTATTAATAAATAAATTTGCAACATTTGGTGTCAGGTGTGGGGTCCGCAATTTTTTTTTTTGTGTAAATACCATTAAGTAATCTAATCGCATTCATTGCGTAAATATCTGTTAAGATTCGCGATAAGCGTGTTTATTTATAAAGTTAATATAGTGTTTATTAAACTTTTTCTTTTAACAAGTGCGTGATCGCGATATTATTGGATATTAATGGATGCAAAACTATTTGAATTTCTCGAATCGATGAAAAATGGTCCAGAATCGATGAATAGAAAAATGGAAGAAAAGTTTCACGAAAATTCGCAGAAAATGGAAGAAAATTCTCAAAAAATGGAAGAAAAATTGTTGGAAAATTCAAGAAGTTTAAAAGAAGAAATACGAGCGAGCATGGAAAATCAAATAAAGACTATTGAGGAACAAATACAAGTTAGTGTAGGAAATCAAATCAAAATTGCGCAAGAGGAAACCCAAGCAGATATGCTAAATTTGAAAGAAGAAATTTGCGAATCTGTGAATGAGAAAATAGAAGCAATAGAGGACAAATTAGAAGACAGAATGAAACTGCTCGAAGAAAGAAAGAACCAAATGAATTACCATGGTGAAGGAAGTGTCACGAGTGAAGATTTAATAATGGACCGTCGGGAAGAAACCACCCACAAGTTCAAAGTTGTACCACCGAATTTTGATGGTAAAGTTCTATGGTCAACCTACCACAAGCAGTTTGAAGCCGCAGCTACAGCTAATGGTTGGAGCAACAAGCAGAAAGCGACGTCTTTAATAGTGTCCTTACGTGGAGAAGCGCTTGGAATTTTACAAACTGTTCCGGACCACCTGCAAGAAAATTACGAACTCTTAATATCACGATTAGAAATGAGATATGGGGATGCTCATCTTCAACAAGTATACCAAGCTCAAATTAAAAGTCGGGTTCAGAAAGCTGCCGAAAGTCTTCAAGAGTTTGAGGCTGACATCGCTAGATTAACACGGCTTGCGTATCCTACAGCACCGGATACCTTCCTGGAGCAGTTAGCTATTCAAACTTTTGTAGATGGCCTCCGAGACTGCGAAACACAGCAGACTCCCCGGTTAGCTCGACCGAAGACATTGGATGACGCTTTGGTGCATGCTTTGGAGTTTGAAGCAGCAAAACAAGCATCGCAACGAGGTGGTCATAGACTCTGCTGTGCTACAGAAGTACCCGCGCAGACACTGGAAAGCATCGAGGAGATAGCGCGACGAATACTTCGGGAAAGAAGAGTGACAGCTTTGAACTGCGATGAAATAGGCCATGTACGACGGCATCGTACCAAACCTAAGAAGAGGACTAGAAGAGCCCTCGAAAATTTGGAACGAGGCGAGCGAAAGAAACAAAAAGTAATCTCATATAGTCAAACTCCGGAGGTTACAATCCAAATGGCATCGCCTAGAGAGCAATTGCATAGCATTTATCTCGATGGCAAGATCAATGGGAGAAGCGTCCAGTTACTGGTTGACACGGGAGCGACGAAGACCATCATTCGTCCTGACATGTTATTGGAAAACGAGAAGACATCACCAGTAACAGTACGACTTCGAACGGCGACGGGCGACGAAATACCTACTCACGGACAAGTCAAAGTAACCATTGGTTTGGGAAATGGAGTACTCGACCATCAAGTACTGGTAGCCGACATCACGGAAGAAGTTATCCTGGGAATAGACGTGATAAAAAAGTATGGGTTCCATTTGGATATGAAGAACGATGTCCTGAGGATCGACAATGAAGAAATTCCTTTTCATTCGTCAGAGAAGGCAGCCGTGCGAGTCTTATTGAGTGAAGACGTGACTCTGCCTGCAAGGACTGAAAGTGTGGTGATGGCACGCCTGGATGGAAGTCTCCGGGAAGGCTACATACGCGCGATTGAACCAATGGAGGGCGGCTTAGTTGAAAAGGGACTACTCGTTGGCAGAACTTTAGTACGAGTAAAGAAGACGATGCCAGTAAGGATCTTAAACATCAACTCAGATCCTGTAACGCTGAAAAAGAAGACCGTGGTAGGCCAATGCACGCCAGTATCACAAATTGTGAGATGCGTGAAGTCGAACGAAGATACGTCGTCGAAGAAGTGTCCACAACATCTATTGGACATTCTTACCACCAAATGCGAAAACCTCAGCCAAGACCAGCTGGCTAAAGTTAAAGTGTTGATCCAAGAGTACCAAGATGTGTTCGCGCTTGAGAGTGGCTCCAAAGGAAGAACTAACGTGGTGAAACATAAAATTAATACCGGAGACGCTCGGCCGATACGACAACATCCACGCAGACTTCCTTTGGCGAAAAGAGAAGAAGCCGAACAAATAATTACGGATATGGAGAGAGAAGGCGTGATTGAACCTTCAAGTAGTCCATGGGCATCCCCAGTGGTACTCGTGAAGAAGAAGGATGGATCAACGAGGTTTTGCGTAGACGACAGGCAGCTAAACGCCGTGCCCAAAGACGACAGCTCCCCTTTACCCAGAATTGACGATACGCTAGACACCCTGTCAGGATCCCAGTGGTTTTCTACGTTAGATTTAAAGAGTGGATACTGGCAGGTAGAATTAGAACCCAAGGATCGTGAAAAAACAGCTTTTACGATCGGAACTGGTTTGTGGCAGTTCACCGTAATGCCCTTCGGCCTGTGTAACGCTCCTGCAACGTTCGAGCGTTTGATGGAGACCATCTTGCGCGGATTGTCTTGGAAGACGTGCTTGGTTTACTTGGACGACGTGATCGTGGTTGGAAGGTCGTTTGAAGAGCACTTGAACAACTTGAAGGAAGTGTTCCAGCGATTACGTGGGGCTAACCTCAAACTGAGCCCAAAGAAGTGCCACGTATTTAAGAAGGAAGTTCAATACCTTGGCCACGTCGTATCTAGAGATGGAGTAAGGGCTGCCCAGACAAAATCCGAGCAGTGCAAGCATGGCCAAGACCGATCGACAAACATCAGGTCCGAAGTTTCCTTGGGTTGTGCACTTATTATAGAAGATTTGTCCCCGGATTTGCCAATATTGCCAAACCATTGACAAAATTAACCGAAGAAAAAACAGAATTTAGATGGAATGAAGACTGCGAAAATTCTTTTAATAAACTAAAACAGGCCCTCGTCACTTCGCCGATTTTGAGTTATCCAAGAGAAGATGGAAAGTTTGTTTTGGATACCGACGCAAGCAATCTGGCCATAGGCGCGGTCCTTTCGCAGGTTCAAGATGGACAAGAAAAGGTTATCGCGTACTTTAGCAAGGTTTTGTCCAGGCCAGAAAGGAATTATTGCGTGACTAGGAGGGAGCTGTTAGCAGTCGTTAAGTCCATCGAACATTTCTACAAGTATTTGTATGGACGAAAATTTTTACTGAGAACAGACCACGCCGCTTTAAAATGGCTACTGCAGTTCCGTAACCCAGAAGGACAAGTGGCAAGATGGATCGAGAGACTGCAAGAGTATGACTACGACACAGAACACCGTGCCGGAAGCAGTCATCGGAACGCTGATGCCTTGTCTAGAAGACCATGTCCGGCGGACTGCAGCCATTGTTCGCGACTGGAAGAAAAAGTCGAATGCCTCCGGAGAACTGCTATGGTTGATGATGATTGGGAACCTGAGCAGTTACGTCGCGAACAAGAAGACGATCCTGAAATAAAACTACTCTTGGACTGGAAAGAAAGCGGCCGACGACCAACCTGGGAAGAAGTGAGTGCTTTGGGCAAAAATATCAAAGCGTACTGGGCGCAGTGGGACTCCTTGATAGTAGAAGACGGTCTTCTTAAGCGATCCCTAGAAAGTGCTGAGGGCACGGGAAACAGACTACAGCTGGTAGTGCCAAAGAGCAGGGTGACCGAAGTGTTGAAGCATCTCCACGATGGGACATCGGGAGGACACTTTGGCATTAAGAAGACGTTGGGTAAAGTGCGAGAACGATTCTACTGGATGAACTGCAAAGAGGACGTCATGAAATGGTGCCGTAAATGCACAGTCTGCGCATCAGGAAATGGTCCAGCAAGAAAGCGCAAAGCACCCATGAAACAATACAACGTAGGAAGCCCTTTGGAAAGAGTTGCGATTGACATCGCAGGGCCGTTCCCAGAATCCGATTCGGGAAATAAATACATCCTGGTGGCGATGGATTATTTCACGAAATCGACGGAGGCTTACGCCATACCCAACCAGGAAGCAGCTACAGTCGCAGACGTATTGGTAAAAGAATTTTTCTGCCGGTTTGGAGTTCCGTTGGAATTACACTCCGATCAAGGCCGCAATTTTGAGTCTGGGCTGTTTCAAGAAGTTTGCCGACTGCTAGGAATTAAAAAGACTAGGACAACGCCTCTCCATCCTCAGTCTGATGGCATGGTTGAACGGATGAATCGAACAATGGGCAAGTACTTAGCCAAGGTAGTGTCCGAACACCAAAGAGACTGGGATCAGTACTTGCATCTCTTCTTAATGGCGTACCGATCATCCGTTCACGAAAGCACAGGCCAAACACCATCCTGTGTCATGCTCGGTCGTGAGATAAGATTACCATGCGATCTTCAATTTGGACGAAGACCGGAAGAAGAAGTCGCTTGCAAAGAGGCTAGACGAAGTACATGAAGAGGTTCGTAAAAACACACAAATTGCCAGCGACAGGATGAAAACAAGATATGACGTCAAGGCGCAAAATGGTGGGTTTCAACCTGGCGATATGGTCTGGTTGTATAACCCTCAAAGGAGACGTGGTTTGTCGCCGAAGCTGCAAAGGCAATGGGAGGGCCCCTATGAAGTCGTGCAGCGTATTAACGACGTTATATACCGCATCCGAAAACCGCCCAGAGGCAAGCCAAAAGTGGTCCACGTCGATCGTCTAGCCCCGTTTGCTGGCGATAACCACAATCCGCAAGTTCAGGTCCGAATCAGAGTAATAAGTAGCAGAACCAGGAATCCAATCGAAGAAATGGAGTTCGAAAAGTTTATGAACTTATACGGAGGTTCTGGAAAAGCTAGGTTCGGAGTTACCACCGAGGAACAACAAGACCTGTTCCAGACGCAAAAAGATTACGCCATCGCACATTGCGTGAGCGAGGAGCTTGACATGTCCAAAGGGGTTGCAGTCGTGTTTAAAAAGAAGTTTGGACAGCTAGATGAATTACGAAGACAGCAACCGGCAGTCGGAAAGGTTTTAGGACTACGTGGTGACGGACGCTTCGTTTTCTATCTGGTCACCAAGAAATACTCACGTGTCAAGCCGTTATACAAAGATCTGTGGCGAACATTATGGAGTCTCAAGAGACAAATGGAGTTCCATCATGTTAAGAAATTGGCAGTACCCTAGCTTGGTTGTGGCTTAGACCAACTGAATTGGAGGACAGTTCGAAACATGTTGGAGGTCGTCTTCCGAGGAACAGGCATTCAAGTGTTGGTCTGTAGTTACCAACCGAGGAGAGTATTGGGTCAGGAAAAGTCCATTGACTGTTACTTTTATGGTCAAGGAAGTTGCCGAAATGGAGGAAGCTGCCGCTATCGCCACGATCCCTTTTACCGGTGTCGCATCTAGTCTCCTGTTCTGGGACAGAACAGTCCTAAGAAGGGGGCAGTGAAACGTCCGAGAAATTACTTGCAAATGCAAGAGCCTTCTAGAACTGTTATCTAGTTTCTAGAAGATATAGCGAAAGTGAGGAACGATCGAGAAGGATTCGCCGATGTCTATAAAAGCCGAAGATGGAAATCGTAGGTCAGTTATTGCTGGAATGTGAATGCATGCAGTATTAAGAAGATTAATCAAGTGAAGATAAATAAGTGATTAGCACGTGCGAGAGTTTTAAATAAATAACAGTGTACACCGAATCGAGTGAACGTGACTTACAGTGTGAAATCCGAGGACGTTATCTTATCTCGTGTTAGTTATCGTGTTATACAACGGTTATACATAAATTATAGTGTAAGTGTTTTTATTATTAGATTTTATTAAGTTCGGTTAATTTAAAAGTGTACATATTTCTAGATTAAGTAAATTTATTTTCAATCGTTTAAATAAATTAGTTATTAATAAATAAATTTGCAACAGTATAATTAACTTGTGCATAAATTATTTCACGGATTTAAAACGAAATACAATGGAGATAAACAATGTTCTATATTAATTTATTATTTTCCTCCTTGTGTTTTTTAAGTAGTAATTGTTTCAATCCCAATAGGAGGTCGTGTGGTGGGCAACAATTAATTTGCTTTGGATATTATTATTGGCGACGTTTCGCAGACTAAAAACGTGTCTGCTTCTTCGGGCCAAATTATCCTGTGCAATAATTACATGAAGTTTTTAACTGCAACTGCTTACAATGATCAAATTGACCCAACCTCCAATCCAAAACAAATGAATTGTTGCCCACTACACGACTTCCTATTGGGATTGAAACAATTACTACTTGAATAAACAATGTTTACACCTAACATCCTTGAACGAGGAAGAATGACTTATAGGCTCTACTTAGGGTTTTAGCCGGTCAGAGTCTGACACTACCTTGCGAAATAGAGTTTCTTCCCGCGAGGTGTATATATAAAAAATATAAATTATTTTAGAGGTCACATAGGTTTGTACCGCAAAAGAATAGTATTACAGATGACGTTGATAATGAAGTTGTGTTAAAGATGTATAGAAAATATACGTAATCCCGTAAAAGGTTGAAATTCAACAACAAAGAATAAATTTTACAAGAATAGAATGACATTTTTTTCTACTGAATACCAAAAAAACTAAGTAAATACTATTTTTGTAAAAATTATTTCAGCAGTGAATGACATAAAAATAACATTATTTTTATAAATTGTTTTTTCTGTATTTAATAAACGTATAAATATAATTTATAACCGTTTGAAACTTTAGTGTTCATTAAAGTTGCTTTTTAAATTTTCTGATTGTTGCAATTGGTGTATCAAACAATTTTATTGCGGCGTGTCCAATTTAAACTTTCCAAACAATTACGCAAATTCGCATTTACTTATATATCCAGAAGTATCTCTTTCGACTTGGAAATTTCCCAGAAAATGTAAATTTGCGAATGTTGAAGTTACTAATATGCCATCTGCTCGCGTATTAAGATCATTAATTACTTGATATGCAACAACGAAGTAGCCAAATCTACATATACCAAAATTTTAGGGACTCGAATAAATATTGATTTAAATGTCGTTTTATAAAACAAATAAATCGATTAAATTAAAGTATAGAAATAGTTCGGTGTTCGATTATGTGTTCTCGCAGAATATTTGTTTGAAAATCGTAGAATTTTTATTGATCGTAAACTAGAAAATAGGTTAAGTATATAAACTTATATAAATCAAAACGTTTACTTGATAAAAAAGGTTTCTAAGAACTATATATATCGGAAAATTGCTATATAAAGTAATCTACGTACCCCAAAAATGGTAATCAAACAAACGTTTATTTACATAACACGAACTAATGTTAGAAACTAAATAATTCCACAATAAACTTTTGCGTCAAAGCAAACTTAATCAAATTTTCATTTTAACACTTGTTGGTTTTCTTTATAGGAAAAATACATATGCGCAAATTGCATTAATTAATGTCTACAAGCTAGAAATAGAAATACTTTCTCGTAAGGGTGCATTCGTCATATAGATGAGTCATAATCGCATGGGACCAATTAAAGAAGATTATATATGCAGGGATGTGCCCTTAGGAACTATGAAATTAAATTTAAAATAACGTCATTTGGGAGTACACAATCATACGCGTGAGACCAAGCTGCGTCATATCCCTTTATAACTACCCTACCCTATTACTATTTATACTAACAATATATTCTTGTAATTTATCGCACATATTCAAGCATTTTGACGTAATTATCTTTAAAATAAATGTCTGATATGCATTTAAAGGAAAAACACGTAGATTATTTTAATACGTGATTGTATATGGTATTCATGGAAATGTTAAGCAAAGATTAAATCACAAGTAGTAATCAAAAACTATGCGTTTAATGAACCTACACGTTCTTTGAATTTGTACATATTGTACAAAAATCATTATTATTCTTACAAAACACACGTGCATAGTCTTTTTATGCTTGCAACAGAAAAATTTAAACGCTTTGCTATAAAATCATTAATTAACATTGCATTTGTTAGAGAACAATGTAGCTTTAGATAAACCCTTACGTAACTGTAATTTATGTGTATCCCACTAATTTATTGTTACTTCTTTGTCCAATCTAAGCAGGATTTAAATATTTTAGATAATCTTCCTATCTTGTTAAATATAATGCAATGTAAATAAACGTTATTGATAGTATAAAAACACACGCCTAGAAACTATCTTAGAAGTAAATAAATTTTTATCAGTTTTACTGATTTTGTTAAAAATCTGAATCGAAAATTACAAATTAAAACTTTTTAGTATTAAAAAAACATTAAATCAAATTTCTGAGGTAAAAAAAACAACGGAAAGTGTAGATTTGGTGAGTTGAACTTTAAAAAGATATCACATGAAAGCCTAATGGTTTCAACCATTTATATGTGGGTGATTCTACCAATATGATCCTTTTTTAAGGTGGAAATAATTTTTAAAAAATGTGTTTATTAAATGGTAAAAATATTATTACTGGCAGTAACTAATATAAATACAATAGAATTAGTATAAAATCATGCTGACTTTTTTGGTTCTAATATTTTATTGCGTTAGAAAAAAAAAGTAGTACCAGAGTAATGATGCTGAAGACAGAGGAATCATACAGATATCTGAAACTTAAACATTTATTTCTTTTTCTTACAAAAATCGAAAACAAAAGTGTATGCAATATTAATACATAATACATAGTTAACCAAAGACACTCTAACCCTGCTCAAAGACGCTAATCTTTATCAAAGATATAGTAAATTTGGTTTCTTCGAGAACAAACTATAGGAGAAGGTAAAATTTGTCTTATATCCTGGTATTTTATATACGAAATATCTTTTTCGTCCGTCTTAAATGCCTGTTTACCATCTAATTTACGCACGCGGAGAAACATTACTCTTACTTCACCATCTTCTTCCACATCTGTCCAGGCGCGGCTCCAGCAGTTTATTTCGGGGGGGGGGGCTCCATCAGTTTAAAGCGGGGGGGGGGGTGCTCATCAAATTTTTAAATAATGTATTTAATATGGCGTTAATATAAAATTGAATAACACTTCGTTATGCACCAAGCTTTTACTTGCAAGCGATAAAGCATCATAAATTTTACAACTATAAAAAAAAGCGAATGTATTACATACAAAGTGAGAAAAACTTCAGTATTATTTTCAATGTCGGGGGGGGGCCATAGCCCCCCCGGCCCCCCCCCCTTGAAGCCGCGCCTGCATCTGTCTGTGCAACAGCAGCATAAGTGTATCTGGCTTGCTTTGTGATTAGTTCCACTAACAAATGAGTGCCACATTTGATATTTTGCGGTCTTAGTTGATATTGATCACATCTATTGCTTGTACTGGCGTCTTCTTCATCTGAATAAACATCAGAAATACGTAGTTTTTGACCAGAAGTTGTGGTTTTAGACACAACTTTAATCAGTGGTACATCTTCATCCGATGAGTCATCATCTAATGTTAACGATGGTTCGGAATTATAGGTTAGTGAACCTATATAATACTCCAATAACATTTTTTAAAGAACTTAGCGAATGAAAGTTCAGCATGACACAACCTTTTCCAGAATTCTTTTTTTTTGACCTGATGTACTTGCATGGTTCCTCTAAAATGTTGAATCTTGCTGTGTTCTATTAAATCTGACAATTCCTCTATTTCATCAGGATGAATGGAAATATATTTAATTCGAGTAACATTCTCCGAAAGTTTATTTATTAAGGTATCGAACTTTACGATATCTTTGCCTTCGGCGACCAGTCTGTCTGCTGTTCTCTTGGTTACACCCCCTACACCATCAGGTGCACCTTTTCCATGTCCAGATTCCAGATAATGCCACGAGGAGTTTAGAACCTTTGGATGTAGTCGTTCAAGAAGTACAGCTAAGATATAAAACATCGCTTTGTTACGATACTGGGTCGCTGGCCTATCACTAACAAAATGTATCGTATCAACAGGATCAGCTTCCAGAAGGTGCTTCAAAATGGGATTTAAATGAGCCCAGATTGCAGGAACTGTGTGTTTTAAGGACTCTGACATGGTACAGAAACATTATTTTTGTAAATTCTCCCCACAATCTTTATATACAACGACAGTATGAAGCGATATTTGACCCCGTGATCCTCCGAAATGGAATGCCTGAATTTCTTCAGCGTATTTTAAATTATAATTTTCGCTGAAGTCCATGTGGATCAGTGCCTCATTGTGCTTTAGATTATTTTTAAGCTCTGTAATTGTGTCGTATTGATGAAGCGCTCTGCCTTTATGTTTCAAAAAACGCTCTATATTATTTTCAAATTCTTCAACAATACCAGCCACGGTACACCTAATCTTTTTTTTAGAAGTTTTATTTACAGTTTTTTGTTTTCCAAGTTTTTTGTCAAAAAATGTATCTTTTTGTGTTTTCCACTTGAAAAAATAACTTAATAAAGAAGAATCATAATGTTCGTATGAAATTTTCCTGTTTATACAATCAGGGCAGTCCCTTAGAAGACACCTGTCTGTTTTGTTTTCACAACAATATGACGATATCACAGAATTTACGTCACTTAATTATTTTTAATTGATATAGGGAGAAAATTAGTAAATTCATATTTGTGCAAGTAACACATCCACATGTATCTCTTGCTGAAACTTTTCTTGCGACAACATAAAAAGGGCGGTATCTGCACCAAAATGCATAACTTATAGACATATTAGGATGTGACTGCAAAAATTTTTTATGCAGATTTCTCAACGTATCGTTAAGATAGCATTTTTGGTTTTTGTTGCCATTCTTAGAACAATAGTCTTTTTTCCCGGGACATACCCTACTGTTAATATCAGATTCGAGAAAATTCTGTACAGCCCTAATAGTTGTTAGTCTTTTTACTTGTTTATTTATTTGTTTGTTGTTCGCCTTGATAAGATGAGTACCTCTTACAATGTTTCGTATCTCATTTGTAAATCGATATTTTTTTACCATTTTTCCGTGTAGTATTTGTCTAATCCTACTTTTATCTTTGTCTTTTCTTAACTGTTGGTAGTTGTCTTTTAATTGGTCTTTCATAACTACAGCAAATAAAACCTTCCTAACAACTTCAGGATTTTCATTTTTCTCTTTAAGAATTTGCTTAACTCTGGCACCAGGGGAATTACTGCTCAGTTTGATGGCCTTGGCTTTCTTTTCATTCTGTAGTCTATGACACTTAACTTTATATTTATTCAGTTTTTTCTGTAGTTTTTATATCATTTTGTCTTTTTCTTGTAATTGTCGGTTTCTTTGTTTCCTATTTCGTGCTGCTAACCGTTTTCCTGCAATACTCTGTGGTGTTTCATCTCTCTGTATATTTTCTACCTCTTCTGCAGGGGTAGGAGATGAAGGTGGAGTATTTTCTTCGACGTATTTACTTGTATTTTCTGATAGTTTTTTCTTAAGTCGATATGTCCGAGAATGTTTCCGCCAGTGTTTTCTTTTCATGCGTTGTTCTCTTTCGTTTTGCTCGTTTATGGGTCTAACAATCTTCTTTTCTTTCTTTTTTATATACTGTTCGCGCTCTTTTTGTTTTAGCTTCGCTTTACGTTATGGGTCTTGCTTCAATCTGTCATATCTTCGTTTTTCTGACTGTCTTTTCTCCTCGAGATAACGGCATTATTTAGCCTGCAGCAAAATGCTAAACGTCATAAATACAGCTAAAGTATAAAAAATCTGGTTTCAAAACTGTTTTTTTGATCGCCAGTTTTTCATCTCTACTATTTTTAGCAACAACATAACATGCAATTCAAAATTAGATTCAAAGAGTGCATAGAAAGATAAATTAGAGGTACGCTTATGTTTGGTAAGACATACATTATTTTTTTCTGATAAATCTAATTTTGAATAATAGGTTATACCTATATTACAGTTAAAATTGTTGCAAAATGATAAATAGCAAAAATTAGGTCTTTTTTGCTTTACTACTATTGCGTATGCAACCAAATGATGGTATCATTCCTCTGGTAAACAAATCATTCCTCTGTACCTTCAAGTTCCAGAGGAATGATGCCAGAGGAATGATGATTCTGAATGATTTTAACGCATGCGTCCACATGATGATTCTTCCTAACTTCACATTATGACGGTTAACACATTATTCGATAGCTTTTTATTCACACTTAACAGATCACATTCATTTTTTTAACAAAGAGTTTTTATACTTACCAGGGTAATGATCTGCCTGCTTGTGACACCAACTCGTAACCACAATTTTTGTCACAAAACACATTAAATTATAAATCAAGGTGCCGCGTGGTACTGTCGATCTACAAGTGGTTAGTAATTATAATTTTCGCCAACCTCAATTCATCGCTGGCGCCATCTGATTTTCCAATATTGTAATATAACTCAACAACCAGAGGAATGATGCAATTCGTAATTACAAGGTTTCGCTATTTTTTTTAAATTTACTGCATAACATTTTTTACTAGTTGTGTGTTGGGTTATCTAAACATATATTTTCCATTTGCATATTACAATAAAAATAAAGTGTTTATGTAGTATTGGTTTTTAAAACATCAAATATAATATAGAAAATCGTATCAGTTACAGTCCAGAGGAATGATATTTTTAAGAACAAAAGACGAAAACAAAATAGTTTGAATTAAATTACTTTAATTTCCTCTTTAGGGAAAGTACGAAAGATTTTATACAATCGCTTTACGAATAAACCACTTCACATGAATTGAAAAAGTTGCTAAAAACGCGTGATTACCTGAAAAAGGATCATATTTGTAGAACCACCCATTTAATAAAACATTGATAATTCATAATTTAATTTGTACTTTATTTTGATTAAGTAACGTAAAAACTGAATCCAACAATAATAGAGACCTAAGTATAGCAATATAAAACCAGAAACAAGTGAAATTTGATATTTTCACTAAGTCAATCCACAAATAGTATTTATTATTAACAAGAAAACTAGTTTCGACAATTTAAATTGTCATAGTCAGTTCAACTAAAAGCAAATAAATTAACAAACATAATTAATCATTTAAAAGAGCTTACAAGTTATTATAAGATTATAAAAATTGAATGATAAATGTCAAAAATTAAAAAAAATTAAGGTGAAACTGATATTAAATACACAGGCCATAGGTGATATGAAATAAAAAATGAAAAATTAAAAAAATAAGCAAAAGTGTGTTATTAAAAAGATTAATAATATTTAAATCAAGAAAATCATTAAGACAATTATCTGAATTTTCATTATAAAGACGATGAATTTCAAGATGATGAATATGGTCAAAAAAACAAAACAATAATACACACTATATATAATAATTATACTATTAACACAAGTTATACGAAACTAATAAACGTTCCAGGATTAAGCTATATAATTATAAATATCCTAAAAGACGATCAAATAAAAATAGCACTTTACAACAAAAATACTATTTACAACAATTTTTACACACGGCTTAAAGACAAGACTCCAACACTAGAAAAATCGAATCTAGTATATAAAATAAATTGTATTAATTGCGACAAATATTACATAGGTCAAACTAAACAAAAATTTAAAAAAATAGAATAAAAAATCACGAATATGATTGTTAGAAAAGCATGGATAATACAGGTCTGTCAACCCATCATAAATTAAATTCACACAACTTCGATTTAAATAATCCTGTGATATTAGATTTAGAAAGCTATCTTAACAAAATATTCATTTCAGAAATGATATGGGTCAATAGAATCAACAATAATGTAAATTTTAAAACAGGTTCACAAAATCTGAACATTATATATAGATATCTCATAAGTAAAATAAAATACAAACAAGATCCTACTTAAATCCATAATTAAATAAAAATTTATGTCAGTAATTTGAAGACAATGTTAATACCTATTATTGATATTGAATGCAACTATTTATTTATTAAAAACAGATTTACAAACATATTATCATATCGTTATACATTCGTAGACATTTTTATACATCATAAAAATTGTAAATTTAAAGACCAATTAATTACAAATTCATTTAATGTAATTGCATATAACGTATTTAAGTATTTTGAATTGTAATTGTAAATGTTAAGACAACACAACCTAAAATTTAGTGGTAAGTTATACATTGTATATTTTAAGTTTTATGTAGGGTCCGGGATTGTTGCCCCACCTGGGGAGATGCCAAAGTTCTGTACTTCATCGAATACTTAACAGATGATGCTACTTGTTTAACGGCAGTGTTAGTTGTATTCGTGTAGACTAAAGTTAAGAATTTTAAATAAAAAAACCAAACAAAGTATCAGGTTATCGAGTTATATAATTTTAAGGTATGCTTGAAATTCTTTTATTAAATATTAATATATTAAATACTTTTTTATATGCTGATAATTTTTGAAATAAATTAATGACGACGACGATTTTTATAGCAATAAAACTAAAAGTAAGGTTATGTCATAAGATATATTTACATTTCATGTGAGTGTATTGTTGGTTGCTTATAAAGTATAGGCCATCTCACCCGCCCGTCTTTTGGGATAGATGGCACAAACTATTATGGGTGAGATGCCCTATAATACGATAATAATTTTACGACTATATAACCTCAAAAAGATAACAGCAAAACTTTATAATGTTATCTATGAATGTTTATGATATAGATGCCAACGAAATACATTAGAAAACCCGGATCGAATAAGGGCGCTATAACAGCAGTATGAGGCGGAATGGGTATAAACTTAGCTGCAGAAACTTTTAATATACCTTCAACAACATTGCGGCGTCGAGTAAAAAATAACGAAGAAACCCATGGGGCCAGCTGAAACTTTAGGAGAAACTCATGAGTTAAAATTAGCATCTCACATAAAAAACCAGCAACAGTGAGGATTTGCTCCTACTAGAGATGACCTGAGATCGATGGCGTGTAATTTAGCAACAAAATTGAATTTGAAACACAGATTTAATCAAGAAAAGGAGCAGGCTGGATATGATTGGTTGAATTTATTTCTATCGCGTCACCCGGATTTAACAATAAGAAAAGCGCTGAAGATATGTCAAGGAAGAAAACTATGGATTATTTTCACTTACTGCAAACGACACTAGAACAAAATGGCTTGTTTGATAAACCAGGGTCAATCTATAATATGAATGAAACTGGTCTGCAACTAAACAGTAAAGTAGGTCACGTGATAGCCCAAAAGGGATCCAAAGATGTGTCAGCTATTACATCAGGAGAGAAAGGAGAAACAATAACTGTTATTGCTTGCGTATTCAAAGGCAAATACAAAAAAAATGAATTTGAAGATGGTATGCCCAATGGATCGATTGTTTACATGAATCAAAAGTCGGCGTATGTTAATAGCGATATTTTTCTTTTGTGGCTAAGAGAACATTTTATACCTCGAAAGGGTTTGGGCAAATCGCTTCTGATAGTTGAAGGTCATACTTCACATTGTAGTGCCGAAGTACTGAAACTAGCGGAAAGCAGTGATATCATATTGTTATGCCTACCTAGCCATACCACCCACTATCTCCAACCTCTGGATCGTGGAGTATTTAAATCGTTAAAATCTGCGTTCAACAAAGCTTGTCATCTTTACATGAAAACTCACCCAAGCAGAATAATCACCAGGTTGCAGTTTTGTAATCTTTTGGCTGAAGCATGGACGAAAGCAGCAACTAATAACAATGCAATCTCTTCTTTCCGTGCTACAGGGTTTTTCCGTATAACCCGGAAGCCATACCGGAGCATGCTTATTCAAAGACTGATGCAGCTGCTTCTTCCACTGCACTTCCATGTCAAATTCAACCGACTGTTCTAGTTAAACCTTCTACAGATAATTTTTTTGATCGATCTAGTACACCTGAACCTGAACCTGGCCCATCTTCTGCGCCTGATCCACCTGAATCTGCTGACAAGGTACTTTTAATTATATCGCCTTTACCCACAATTCCTATAGGATTTAAAAAACGAGGTAGAAGCATTGCAACCATTTTAACTTCACCTGAAAATATTGAAATAAACTTAAAAAACCATAAATAAACTTCTTTAAAAATCTAAAACCTGCTAAGAAATTTAAAAAGTCAAAATCTGAAACGGAGTCGGAGGAGGAAGAACATGAAGAAAATGATAGTGAAAGTGATGACAATACTGCTGACGAATTCAATGAAAACGAAGGTGCAGGATGTTTGGAAGATTATAACGCTACAACACGTTGGATGATTGGATTAAGTGCGTTAATTGTAATAGATGGATGCATGAAAACTGCACAAAATATGAAACAATGTGTGATCCTTGCAGAAAACATAACCGAAAGACATTGTAAATATCACTCTATATATTGTTTTTGTGTTTTTAATTATTTCAAATATACTATTTTACATGTCAGGGATAGATGGCAAAGTTTACAATATTGTAAAAGAATTTATTTTTAGTTAAATAAATCATATTTTTATGTTTTTGTTATACTTGATAATAGATTAAAGTTGACTTGGTCTACCAATACTATTTATTTTGCCATAAACAATATAATATAAGAAAAACAAATTTTTTCCCAATTGTGGGGCATCTCTCCCGGACTTACCCTATGTAAATGTACAAGTATGACATTACTAATTTCACTATTTTAATAAAGATTGGGCCTGATGAAGTGGTCACTTCAAGACCACGAAACGTCGCCGTAATTACGACAACTACGGTTGTTTAATTAAATAAAAACCACACCTAATATCGAAGGCGCTAAGAAGAAAAAAAATAACTAAAATAAATGTCATATGTTAATTTTTTTTTAACTTTCGACCAGTTTATCCTACACAAGAACAATTGCAAAAAGAGCAAGAAATAACAAAAGTTCATTGTCTCTATAATGAAAATTCAGATAATTGTCTCAATGAAATTCTTGATTTAAATATTTCCCCTTTTCCTAATAATAATTTCAATTTGTTTATTTTTTCATTTTATATCAGCTATGGCCGTGTATTTATTGTCAGTTTCAATTTAAATTTTTTTAGTTTTTGACATTTGTCATTTACTTTTTGTAATCTTATAATAACTTGTAGGCTCTTTGTTTGTTTGTTGTGTTTAATTATTTTTGTTAGTTTATTTGGTTTTAGTTTAACTGACGATGACAATTTAAATTGCCAAAACTAGTTTATAATAAATACTATTTGCGATTTGACTTAGTAAAAATATCAAATTTTATTCCAATATCTCCAGTTAGAGATGGATTACTTTAACTAGATTCAGGATTCTCGTCAATATATTGCAATCTGAAATTTTAAAAAGCAAATGGTTTAACGTAAGCATACTAATTTAAAAATATGGTTTTGGTTTTAAACTTGTTTAGAAAAACATCTTACCCCGAAATTTATTTCAATTAAGACAAATGTTAACACTAAACAGTCCAGAAAAGCTTTAGAAACTGGAAAAAGAACATGGATGAAAGAAGAAATATAATCACTATATAAAGATCTTAATAAGATAAATATCAATCTTTCTATTCTTCGCTCAACATTATCTTCTGTATTACACAAATGTGAGCTTGATTACTTAGACTTTAAATATTAGAGATTATGTGTTATTTAGTGGTAATCTTATTTATTCCAATCTTTGTAACAAACTCATTAATTTACGCAATTTACAGTCAGTTTCATTTCATTCACCTTCATATTATAATTTTTCATTTTATAATAGCTATTTTCATATTCTTTCTCTTTCTACATCTTCATAATAATTCTGATACTAGTACTAATTTTGATTCACGCCACACACTCACTCTCGCATTCTAAGGCCTTAAATATAATTTGCCAGTTAATATTACTAAAAAACATATTGAAACTTTAGCAGTTTCCTCTGAAAACGATTTACCTAATAGTTACGAAATTTGGTATAAAATATGTTATTAAAAAATTGAAAAAAATTTTAAACAATGCCAAATTTAATCTTAATTTTAATTCAATCAAAAATTATACAGTATATAGATGGTTCACGCAATGCGATTTTTTGTGTAATATTGGTTGCATCACTAATTATTTGGTCTTTAAGCTTTGTTTCTCTTTCGTTTCGTTACTTCTCTCTTTCCTTTTATGATGTTAAACAATTGTAATTGAAGGTCTATGCTGAAATGTGCTGAAATGCATTTGTTGAATAAAATAATTCAACATGAGTATTTTTCTATATGTTTGTCACTGACGTTTATTATTACTTATGTAAAAACTAAAAAATTTTGTTTTTAAGAAAATTATTTAAAAAAATTAAAACCATAATTTTTTGAAATTTGAAATTAATGAATGAATAAAAATATTTTTCTTTATAAATAAGTACATGATTATTATGTATCACTGTTGAGACAATTTAAATGTACTATAGTCAATCAAAATATAAAACAATTCGATTATGCATTCAATTAGATCAACATCATAAAGTACTATTTGATCGATTGGAATTATATATCATTTGAATGTAATGCAAGTAAGAATAGTCAATCTTGGAGAAGAATTAAGTTACAGTTAACATTGTATTATTTATAGTTTAACCCTTCCATTTTATATAAACGATATGCAAAACATTTTTAAATTTTTAACGTGATATCGCAGACTATGAGAACGCAGATTACTTATAATCGATCTGTAAGAATCTAATTCCTGGGATACAATAGTAGATTGTTACCCTGGTTTTCTTGTAACAAAGAATAAGCGACGACTAACACAGTTTTTCCGGAGAGGCAGTCGCATTCTTTGTGATGTTAAACTATAAATTAAATATAAAAAGGCGCCAAAAAGATGAAAGAAACTAAATTAGGGAGATATCGTTTAACTCTACCCGCAGCTGTAAAAAAACAAATAACACAACAGAAGTGATAACACAGAATAGATATTTATTGTATCACAGAAGTAGTTGAAGAGGAAGAGGACAGTACATAAGTATAGTATAGTAAAATAGAAAATGCAATACTTAGAGTTGTGTATTATCCAGTAGTGGGTTAACTAATTCCGTACCAGTATGACCTAAAACGTAATATCAACGGTGACACTTCAATATGTGGTAACTCAAAAATCGACTAAAAAAATGTATTTTATTACAACGATGCATAAAAAAATACAATTTGTTTATTATTTTAAGAACATTTTTACATAACAGTTTTCTTTCTAGAAGCTACCTGTCTTACGCCATATTGAATACAATGAACTCAAGACTTATGACTAATTGAAAATTGTATGGTAGTTCCCTGATTATAAAAAAATCAAGTTTTTTATATTAAAAAACATAAAAACTTAAAATTAAATGTCGAAAAAACAAAAAATATTCTAATTAAAAACAAGTTAATAAAATAAAAATGTTCAACTTATTTATCGCTGTGGGGAAGTTTATCATAAAAGGTCCGACAATCGCTGGGAATGACTGGTTTTAATTGTTGCAAATGATCAAACTTCGTATTTTTTATGAGTAGTCGTTCCTTAAAGAGGCGAGGAAATACAACAGGTTGAACAGCCGTTGGTCTTATAGGAAGATCCGTGTAGACATTATCAAACGGAATTTTGTATTTTATTTGGCCTTCAGGTAGATATTCCAGAACTCTTATGTCGTTAACCGTTGGATCTCCCGTTTTTCTGCCTGGTCTTATTAAATTATAGCACATGTTTTTCTTAAATTCCTTAAAAAACGAGTGATCCAACATAATGGTTTCGTATGGACTGATCTTTCTTGATTCCTGACGTAATCGAAAATAATCGCTTGGCAAATAAATCGATTGGTTTTTTATTTTCCTCTCAATAAGTGCATGCACGCTATCACACTCCATTTGTGTGTGTCCTTTTACGAGATATTTTTGCTCAATGGTGATTTTAAGTGCACTTGACAGATGTAAAAGGGCATTAGCCATTACTGAATTTTTATTTTGATATGAACACGCATCTGAGTAGATAATCACTGGCTTTGAATCGTTAAGGTGTCTTTTGATGTATCCTATCAAACATGAGGTAAAGACAGATGCCTGAAGGCCAGCTTCTGTTTCATTGAACCAATAGCACGTGCATTGCTTATTGGCTAAATTAAAAACTGTAAAATTATGTACGCAGAGTTTTGTTTTGTAATAGGCAGATGATGCATTGACTGCAGGACAAACTTTAACGGCTTAAAGATCCATTGTTATTGTATGGCAAATGCCATTTTCACTGGCCGTTTTGTCATTAGATTTTTCCGCTCTTGCTCGTTCCTTACTATCTCTGGGGCTGATTCAGACATCCTCAGTTAAATTTTTAAGTTCGTATTGAAGACAAATATCGCATCTATCCTTCTTTGGCTGGTATAGGGATATATTAAGTTTTCGGACCATTTTTAAAAGCGATGTTCTTGTAAGTATCGGTTCGTTGGATTCTTCACATTTTATTTTGTATGCAGTATATAGATCAGAAAGATTTGAGAAGCTTTGCTCCAAGTAGAGCTTTTGACTTTCTTGGCGGCAGTAATGTGAAGGTACTTTATTTAAATTTTTTAAAAATGTTGTTAAAAAATCAAATCCGGAACTTCTGGTCCCTACCCGCTGGGCTGTTACAGTTCTTACACCACACATACCGTGAGAACTGTTATTAACCCAACTTAAAATTGATCGTTCCTTTAAACTCAGCGTAGAGATAAACATTTTTTTACAAACGGGAATCAGTCGATTTTTTACTTTTAGATGATACTTAAGGGTGGATTCCCTACGAGAGTTTCCGTTAACTGATTTTTTCTCTTTAGTTACCTCGACAGCTACCAAATTAATGACATAAATTTTTCGTTCACCCCAAGAAAGTTAATTCCAGAATTTATGAAAAATTGCATTTCTATTTTCTTCTGAAATTGAATTGCACTGACGCTTGCTAGATTTTTTGCAAAATTTGGAGTTACATAAAAGCCCAATTTTCCTTTCCGACCGTTGTGTGTCCTGAAAAGTCCTACTCTGTCCAGCAAGTCGACGATGCCCCAAGTACGATTTTCCTTTTTCGCGTAAAATTTTATTAATCTTTTTTACATTTTCACGTGTTTTATTATTACCCATCTCGAGAGTAATATTAATATCTTCTCCATTTTCTGTATTTTTGCTGTCACTATTTAATGGATTGTCAATTCGTTGTTTCGGTTCACAATTCTCATGGTTTTCTATATTAGTTATGTCTTTGCTTCTTTGATCTTCTTCTACTTCGATTATAAATTTTTCTTGATCTTTTTTAGTGTTGTTTTCTATAATGGAAGTGGCTTCTGCTTTACTAAGCACTTGATTGCTATAGGTGATGTTTTCATCTGAAGCGCTTGGAAACGAAACTTGCACCGGAAAGTCACTATGCTGATCAGAAATTATTGCATCTTCTAGAATATCAATAGGCATACTCATAATGTCGAAATATTTAATATTTGTAGGAGGATCAGGAACTGACTGCCTGGTGGTAACATTATTCTCACGTAGCTTTAAGGGGCAAGTAAGCTTCTGTTTTTTTGGTGAAATTCTATGATTTAATTCGCATAAGTCAACTAACCGTTTTACTCTGGAGCTAGCCATTACTGCAAAAAACCATTAGTATATCTAACTAATTAAATTAAATTAATTAAAACTTTATTATGCCCCCCCCCCTTTTTTTTCTGCTTTCACAGAAAGTTCATTAAAATTATATAGTACATTATTTTTGGCATAAAAAATTCTTGATTTTTCTCATTAAGACAATATGTTGTATGTCAACATTTTTATGACAAATCCCAAAAACAATAATGCCTAAATCAAGAGCAGTCATAAAGGGTCGTTTTTAAAAAAAATAGTAGAATATCGTTTAAAACGCTTGTAATTCATTAATAAACAAACTAAAGCTTTTGTTTAATATGCTTACAACTAATTTAATAAAGAATATTACATAAAAACGGTATTTTACTTACCAGACTGAAAATATGTACTGAACACTATGTCAAACTTGTATAAACTAATTGACTTACGACAAATTGCGCCTGCTTCGGAGTTACGACATATTGTTTTCGTTTACCATTGGCGTGATGTGCGGCGCGAAGACCAATAAGAATTTGTCAGAACTCGCCTTAGAATAATTAGTTTGAATTTAGGCGCGAAAAATCAAATTGTACAAAATTGGAGTTACGACATATTGAAGTGTCACCGTCGATATGTAAGTTGACACAAAGCGTACATACAGAGTTAGCACAAGTAATTTAATTTAATGCATACAATATTTGACGTAAAACAATGCGCCGAGCTTCCCTCTAATTAACTTTGCACTTGTGTAAGTATTTCTTCCCATAAAGTAGTGTACAACCCCTTAGCCTTCAGCGACCTGACGTCATGGAAATTTTTTTTGGTGTTACCAACGTCACTGATAAGGTTACAAGTGGAGGGATCGGACCCGCCCAAAATAAGGTTTCTCTCAACAATACGCAGAATTCGTCCACATATTCACGTCTAATGGCGTGAAACAATTTAATAATAAAAACTTTGTTGGGCCAGAGATACCGCTAAGAACGGTCCCTATTATACAAAACGTTAACAGGAAATAAATTCGTTTGACAGCCGGCTACGAAAAGTAGGCGTGTCGAGGGACAAATTTTATACCCGAAAAATAATCTACCAACTTTTTAACATAACATGATTGATAGAATCAGTTTCTATATTAGGTAAACACCGATTTGATTTTTGTATTCGAATAAATATGTTACGATGAAATTTTAGTTCGTAGCTATTCTTCAAAACTGTGAAACATTTAGTTAATCATTTAATGTGTTTCACCTTGCTAGTTTCAACAATTTTTATTGAATCTTCAAAAATCATAATCTTTTAAATCAATAGAGCTGTACGTAAAGTACTAGTCGATCTCTAAAAGTACCGATATTGTCACCTCATTTTCCTCTCATTTTGAATAAATAATTTGAAACTTTACCTAAATAGATTATGTAAATTGAAACTAACGCTAATACATAGTAAGTTTAGTATAAGTAAATTCTATATTTAACAACTTTGTTAAAATTTTATTTCAATTAAAAGTTAACCTAATTTTTTTGTAATGCGCTTATAAACGACGCTGACTAGTATGCGCAAAAACAAAAGTGTTCCTTCAATAAGTGTCGCCATCTACTTTTGCTCAACAGTTTTCGGAACAAAAGTTCCCGTAAGATTTAATAATCTTATTGTTTCAAAAGCTGATAAGGGTAATAGTATCGTTATTCTTTCTTGTTTCGATTATGTAAATAAAAATAAACTTTTAATTCTCTTGAAAATAGAAATATATATAATTTTAAACTTATAAATCCCTCTACGCCGCTTCTTTATGTTCTACCAAAAATACTTAAACTTTCTATCCCAATTCGACCTGTCGTGTCTTTTTGTAATTCTCCTGTCTCTAAACTTGCCCCGTAGCTTTACAATATTATAAGAACTTATTCTAACTTTACTAATTAATATTCTATTCTTAATTCTTTTGACCTTGCTTCAAAGATGAAAAAATTTCCTTTTCCTTCTTCATCCATTCTTCTCCAGAAGAATGTATCTTTCTTATTCGTAATTTGATTTTTTCTAATGGTTCTTTGGATACTTACCAGATTTTAGATATTGGTTCTTTGCTTTTTGGTTTTTAAACAATTTTTGTTTTTAATGGTGGTTTTTCTTTAGACCTTCAAGCAAATGCTGTAGCTAAAAGAACTTACAAAATTTATCAAGTTTTCCGAACATTTCTTTTTTCTAGTTACCTTAGTTTTATAATTATCATTTTATTAATTGTCACCTGAAGAAGAACGTAGACCACATTCGAAATCTTCTGAGTTTTTTAATAAATATATACACAATTTACCCAAAAACTATTTTATTATGTTCCATGGTGAAAATTTTGTATCTGAAAATTTAAAATTTAAAATAAATTGTTTTTTTAATTTGATAGATATTACTAGAACATCTTGTAACTATAGATGCAAACTGTCTATTTGCACATCCTGTAAATTTCAAGTTTTTATAAAATATTTTGGAATTTAATAGTCGCTCTGAATAGGAACAGATCAAGTTTTGTACCGGGTGGGCAACTAAGAATTACCACCGACCATATCTCAAGAACGAATTCTCATACAGGTTTGAGAAAAAAGCTTTAATAAGAAAGTGGCCTTAAAATGTAATTGAAAAATGTTTTGGAGCTTCTAAGATTACCACCAGTGGACAAGTGGTCATGCTTAAATAGAAAATTGGGATTTTTTGCGTAACACGCTTATTTAAGGAGTATTCAAAATACTTGAAGTAAAATCCACAAATAATTTTCTTCAAATTAACAATTATTAAAAACTTTTTACGTTCTACTATGGTTTAAGAACGATTGAAAAATCTTGCTATCATTGGAATCGAATCTGCTTTAATTCAAGTGTCAGAGATTGAAATTGAAATATTAATACAACAATTTTCAAAAAAATAAAAAGTCCAGTTTTGTTAAAGTATGTTCTGAAAATTTCATTAAAAAAATTTTATGAACAAAATTTATCAAAATTTTTACTGTATAATATTATTTTCAAAATAATTTTATCGATTATCTAGCATCCCATGTCAATTTAATTCTATTACAGTTTTGTTTATTCCTGTAAATATTTGTAAAAATACATACAAGCTGAATGTGTGCATGGTAGAAGTTAAAATTTTAAAAATTCTATTATTTTGTGATAAAGTTTGTTTTTTTAGAAGATTGCAGAGATTTACTATCTGTTTCTGCATGACGGTGCTTGCCAAAGTTGTACCTGTCTACAATTCACATGCAGTACTATAATACTTCAGTACCTTTTTTGCTAACGGTTTAAATTCAATATGTTTTTGTTATGCCAATATATTACCTGTTGGTCCTTTTCCCCCTATTGGCTACACACTTCTTCACTCTTGGTGGCATCGATTGCAGCATGTGGTCAATTTTCTGTTGAGTTATTGTATTTTAAACTACTTGCAACTCATGCTGGAAAGCTTCCTGTGTCTGTGGAGGATACGCTAAGTTCTTCAGTCTTCTACCTATAATGTCAAAGGCATAGGCAAAAAATCGGGAGATCTTGATGGCCATGGTAATATTTGCTTCTTCGAATCGCTTCATAGAGTGTCTTGGTACGTAAGAACGGGCATTATAATGCTGGAAAAATAGGTCTTCTAACTGCTGCAGAATGGGGTTCTACCACCTTGTTAACATATCGCCGATCGTTCATGTTGCCTTGGATGCATATGTTTATATTTACTACCATAGGCTCCCATGCCATAATCCCCACAATGTTGTGCATAAGCCGCTTAACAGAAAATTGAACATTGTGCCGTTCCCTAGGTTCGCTATATGCTATATCCCTATGATAATTAGGTTTAAATATTAAGCCATTATCAGCAGTTCCTTGTAGATATCTAAGAATTCGTTTAATGGCGCACCAATTAGAGATTGTTGGAGCATCCAGATGTTCCGATACAAAACTAACTGCATAAGAAATATCTGGCTGAGTAGCTACTGCCAGATGCATCAATGATCCGACATTCAATCACTTTATCTTATTGTTGCTCACTAATTTTATCATATATCAAATTTTTCTAAAATCCGTTTTTCTGTAGGAGTTGTCCAACGAACACTGACCCATCATCATGCCTTATAATGGTCATTCCTAGAAACCAGTCGAGAGGTCCAATGGTTATTTTAAATTCTCCTTTTAAGACACTTAAAAATGACTGAATTTCAAGTTTATGTGTTCCTGCCACAACGCCATCTTCCACATAAACTATAACAAGTAGTTTACGTTTATTTTTCAGACATACGAACAAACATGGATCAGAATCACTCTGAGTAAAACCCTTATCACATATAAAGGACACAACACGTCTGTTCCAACAACGTGGTTCTTGCTTGAATCCATACAAACTTCGTTTCAGGCTGTCCCATATAAACTAAGCAAGGTTAAGGTTTTCAGATGCCGCTACACCTAGAAACATTCGAACTGTGAGGGATAAAAGTTTCATCGTAGTCAATTCCAACCTTTTGTGAAAAACCTTTAGCCACCAATCTTGCTGTAAAACGAACTATACTGCCATCAGTCGCAAGACCCATCGATTGCCAATTACCTTTTTGTCAGATGTTAGATACTCGAGCTGCCATGTGTCATTTGCCATTAAAGAAATAATTTCAATGTCCATTGCACGTTTTCATGCTTTGAATCTTTTGAACCAACTTCTGAATTGTAGTGCACGGGTATGACATGTTCTGCAAAGTAAATGTAATCATTTAAGTAGAGAGTTTTTCGTATTATTCTGAGGTTTCCTCTTCAGTTACTTCCTCTGGAACCAACTTTTTAGTATCTTCTAATTGCTCATATTTTATTGCTTTTTGTACATCACTACATTGAGTTTAGTGTTCTTTCGTAACTGTTAACTGAACCTTTTGTACAGTTTCTTTCCGTTGAAAAACAACATCACGATTTGTGACTATTTTGTTTTCCTTCTCAATTCAAACACGAAAACCAACTCTTTCACCACAGTATCCTACTAAACGTAGAATAACACTTTTACTGTCCCACTTTTGCCTATTCTGCTTAGGTATATGTACCAAACAATTTGTACCAAAAATTATTAAGTGTTCGATATTCGATATTAATATTTTCGAAACCATAGTTCAAATTATGTTTTATTTTCTACTGTTGTAGGTCCACTTTGGTTTAACACATATGTTGCAGTATACAGCGTTTCAGCTAACAGTTTTATGGGAAGATCTTTAGCGTGTATCATTATTTATACACTTTCAACTAACATGCGATTTTCCCTTTCAGCTGCACCATTTTGTTCTAGTGTGTATCGCAATATAATTCGAAAGTTAACTGAGGAATGGATTTTATCTGTTTGTTATAAAATTCCTTTCCACCATTACTAAGGAATTCTTTTACCGTGTGTCTAGTAACAGCTGTTTCCTTTAAAACACTTTTAAACACTCCGCAACTTCTAATTTCTCTTTAAGGAAAAATACACGATTGTACTTGAAATCATCTTTGAAACAAACGAAGTACTTTGCTCCTCCAATTGACTTCTCTTTCATTGAGCCACAAACATCTGCGTGGATAAGTTCTCCTGGAACATTGGGCCTATTCGTACGCACTCCAAAACTTCTGCGATGTTGCTTTCCAAACATGCACCCTTCACAAAAATCTGTGTCGACATCTACATCAACTCCATGTTTTCCAAGCACCTTTTTGACATGCTGTTTGTTCTGATGGCATAAGCGCTCATGCCACAATTGGGAAGTCTCCTTTTTGGAAGTAATGTAAACTTCAGCACCTATATTAGGAGTGTTTAATCTCATTTCTAAAGCATATAATCCACTGGATGTTTTCTTTCTATTCAGCATAACAACTCCATTTCTTGTAAACACACAAGTACTTGGCTTGCCTTAAAATTGAAACCTTTATTTTAAGCAAGTACATACCATACATTACTCAAGTGATTAGATTGCCTCCTTTTGTTTAATAACATTTTAACGATCACTACACCACAACCTTATGCAAAAATAACGTCCCTGTATCCAAGTAGCACTCGCTTTGGTGTTACAAACTCTTTCATAAGTTATAAAATAGTCGTTATCTCTGGTCATGTGCATAGAAGCGCCAGAATCAACCAACCACAGGTCTGATTCATTAACACCAGAAATTATGCAAATAAATGCACACCCTCGTGGATTTAGATTTGCTGTAGAACGGTAGACGGGGAATAATTTAAACTTTCTGTTTTTTGTTTTTGTGGACATGCTTTCGCAAAATGACCAACTCTATGACATTTAAAACACTTGCTTTGGTTTACTTTCTTGCGCTTGTGTGATTTTGCCACTTCGTTGCTCAGGCAACCGCATTTCTATTAGTCGCAACCTTTCCGTTAGCTTATTGACGTTCCTCTCGTCAAGTGGAACTGATTCCCAGACACTTTTAAATTCAAAGTATTCTGACGCTTCGTTGCAAACCAAACACATGTGTTGCAATGTCTTCATTTGCACTTTTTTCGTAACTAAAAACATTTTCTATTAGTCGATCTAGTCGCTACCCAGAAGTTTACTTGTAAACAGATAGCAGCTTCTCCCATATACCCTTCGCAGTTTGATGTTAAATTGCTCCATTCATATTATCCACTAGTATTAATTGGGCTAGAGCATTGTTTTTGCGCAAGTTTTGCAATTCATCATACTGCCTCGTCTTCACCAGATTCAGTTCTTATCGGCTCTATGCATGATCCGTGTTACCTTTTACCTGCCTTTTCCACTGCGTCCAGTTTTCTGCACTTTCTAGTTTTTTGATGTCCAATTTAATATCCATTATTGACTCTTTATGTCACAATAACACAAAACAGAACAACGTGCTTCTTTTGATCTCCTTTTCTTTTTGCCACGTGACTAATTTTTCCTTGGTTTTATTCTTAACATCCGCACAACAAAACGATTGGGCAGATAGCCGATTGTAAATTGCAATTAAACAAGTTAAGAATAATATATTTTAAGAAAAAACAATAGTTTGAACAACATAGACAAACACTTGTATTGACATCGACAGACGAAAAAAAGATGATGTAAAAACGAACAACCTGCTCTACATAAGTTACAGATTCCAACTTAGAGAAGAAAAACTTTATAACAATTAATAGTTTACGCTAGTAATATGTCACATCCACAACAATAAGTAATAGCAAAAATTGAAAACAAATGTGAACTCACAAACTTATTATAAGCATAACAAAATAAATCGTTGTTTGTAAACACATACAGCCTTATGCAGAGACGTTTAGTTAGCAACTAAAAGCCGAATAAATCAAAATTTAAACTAAACAAACCGTATGCAGAATAATGTTTTAGATATAGTTCGTAACTAATCTAGTTGCCAACTAATGAAAAATTTAGTCAATGTTTCATAGAAACGAAACTCGTACGACCAAGGTTAAAAATTATTTAATAGCTTGTGGATCAGACACTTGGCGCTAGTGTTTTAATTTGTCATTTAGCGGTAAATTTAAATTCAATATGTTAAATGTTTTGTATATTTATTAACTACAATTATTTGGATCTATTGACATAATTATAGAATTTGGAAACATAAAATTGACAATTATAAAGAAATAAATTTGATAGTTTTTAAAAATGATATAATTATGTCAATATATTGAAATAGCTGTAGTTAACTAAAAAGAAATAAAAAATAAGTCAAATGTGGTGATACGAAAGAGGGTATATTCTCTTTGATGATAACATATTACAATGGTGAGGTTTAAGGAATACTTCATACATTACTTACTTAGTCTAATTTGAAGGTACCATCTACACGAATCTGTATATAAAAACATAAATCACTTCACATAATTTCTAATCTGATTAATACATTTTATGTAACAGAAATAGCAACCTCGAGTAGTCACGAGTTCATCAAATGTGATACTTAGCTTTACCAGTTTTTAACTTCTCTGAGATTTATAAAGTATATATTGTGTTACAAATGCCAACGAATTACTATTTGTTACATTTCTGTAATGATTTAAGTTCTCGTATAGTACAATCTTACAATACTAAAACAATAAATGTTAATTTAACATGTGCAATAATTAATATAATTTTTGTAAAAATAACAGTAAGGTCAACTAGGGCAAGTGCGCACTACTTTTGGTAAAATTTGACTTTCGCCCCAAATTTTTCTGTAAATTTTAAAGTTGTGGATATAGCAACTTTTATATAGTAATTGGTAGGTATGCTCACTCGTATGCAACTATTGATTTTTTATTTAAATGAGCCATATATTTTTTGTGGGTCATTTTTGATATGTGTCTCATTAGTACGCACTTTCGCCCTCATGTAGGGTAAGTGCGTAACATCTCTGTAACTTTCGTATTGCAACAGTATACTTAACAGTGTGGGTAAGTGCGTATAATTCAAATAAAGTATAGACTATAGGTGGTTGCAGAAATCAAATATCTTTATTCGTTCAATTTTTATAAAGGTAACAAAATTTGAGTCATACAAAAACTAAAAGACAACATAAGTGAATCAACGTATAAATACTACTGAATATTGTAGGAAGAAAATCCCACTGAAAATATAGCTTCCCCTCTACGCTCAATAACTGGTTCTGGCAAAATTACAATTATGTCTGCATCAATCACAGCAGAAACGTCGGTTGATGTGGATAGCGAAAAGAAGTCTTGTTCTCATGTTCTACAGCTTTTCTTACGAAACAAAAACAGCCTCTTCCCCGTCATTAAATGATGTAATGCGACCCACAAAATGTTTCACTGACTTTTTTGAACAGAACTTCACTATTGCTCAGTCTCCTACTTCCTTTTCCACAACAGATTTAAAAGATTGTTCTTCCTTTCTCTGTTCTTCTAGTTCCATTAAAAATTCTGTTATAGACCCTTCCTCCGAAGTTGAGTGTAGACTGCAGTTGTCGGTATTTTCTTCTTCATCAGAACTCTCAATCTGAATAGTCTTATTAGCCCTTTTCTTCTTTGTGATTTGTTTTGGCTTCTCATTGACTTTTCCTTTAAGTTTTCGTAAGAAATCATCTGAAGTAATAACCTCAGCACCAGGACAGACCCTTGTTTTCTTCACTTTTTTGTGAGAAACATGACTTTTCATAGTAGCCAAGAGTAACGTTTCAAAAGTAACATCTGCATGTGATTCTGCTTCCGTATGTGTAGTAGAGCAGGAAGGTCCAGTAGAGCAGGAAGGTCCAGTAGAGCAGGAAGGCACAGTAGAGCAGGAAGGTGCAGTAGAGCATGAAGGTGCACAGTGCTGGAACATGATTTCTCTTGGTAACTTGTGTTTCAATCAGTATATTAGGAGTAACATCACTCTTTGGTAAATTATCGTTGTCCGTTATCTGCACCGAATTGTGTTGCTTCCATCGCTGTAATGCTGTGGGTTCATAATGTTGGTCCGGAATAATGTTCTCATTAAATGGCATTATTCCACCTTTTTTAAATCCGTTTTTTATCACATTTTCATTCTTTTCATTCCATAGTTCTCCAATCATTTTTGAAAATTCTTTTTTTGGTAATCTAACACCTCTATGATGTCGTTGCCATTTTGTTAGTTTAGCGTCCCAACGACCCTTTAATGACTGCATAACGCTTAAATCAAGCGGTTGTAAGAGATGGCTGGAATGTTGCGGAAGTTTTAATATTACAATGTTGTTGCTCCTAATCATTTCAATTAGGTTTATACCAACACGGGTGGAATGTCCATCGTAGATAATTAATACCGGCCTTTCTGTTCCTATTCTCTTGAAAAAACTGTTTTTAAAATAATTTTCGAACACCGATGTCTACATCCAACCATTCGTTGTGGCAGCGTATGTCGTTCCAGGATATCCTGTATTCTCTGGAGCCATAAATTGGTCCCATATGTTTTTGCCCTTAAAGATTATAAGTGGAGGGGCTTTAGCTCCGGCAGCACTACATCCTAGAAGTACTGTGATGTTTTCTTTTTCTGGGGAACTTGTTGTACGAGTTGCTGAACTTCCTTTTGGACCAATCACCTTAGTTTTGGAAGGGTCTTTACAAAAACTCGTTTCGTCAAAGTTCCAAATAAGATGTGGCTTGTCGTTTAAATTCAATTCATCAATCGTTGTTTTTAAGATGCTAAAGTACCGTTTTATAAGGAAGGGGACCACAAGCTTTTTTCCGAGCATATTCGACGCTCTGTGGTTTTTTCAAAGAAAGATGATGTCTTTTTTTAAAGGCAATGAACCAGTCTTTCGAAGGAACGCCATCTTTAAGCGGAGTATTTAATCCTTTTTCTTTTACATATGTGCCGACTACGTCTAAAACTTCTTTCCTTGATAATCCATACCCGTATTTTTCCATATAACCTAGACCGTCCACTAGTTTCTTTTCATCTTGTAAAGACAGAGCTGTCGATCTACTAAAAGAGTGAGATTTCTTTCCACGTCTTCCTTTAACATGATCAATTATGGTCGTCAATGGAATATTATAAATTTTACTGGCTCTATATGCGTTATATACTCCTGATTTGACTTCTTCGATAGCTTGTTTCAACTGATCTTTGGTGTATTTTTGACCTTTATCAGTTTTTCGCTTATAATTTGAAGGCATTGTGATCTGCAAGAGATAAATCTACATGTATTTATTATATTTCGATAAATTATTGATTGTCGGGGAAGTGCGCACTAGCAAAAATTTGACAACTACGCACTTCCCCGCCATAGCATTTTTGTAGGTTAAGTGCGTACCTCATTATTTTTTTCTAATAATGAAGTTAAAACAAAAAAATAAAAACATGATTAGATACTTTCATAATTACTACATAAGAATTCGTACTTTAACTTACCTTATCAGACAAATCTTTCCCGATTATTTCAGATTTAAAAGTAATGTGTCAATTTAAACCACCTGTTTATTTGGAATGTTAATGAAAACTACACTTCTATTCCTTTAAAAGGTCGCCATATGCTGCCATCTACCTATGGATAGTTGATATATGTCACAATAATGAATTGACAAGGCAATCATGTCCACTGATGCATTAATAGGAAAACTGCAATAGACTAACGCACTTACCCGACTTACGCACTTTCCCGACTTGACCTTAACAAATTATGGCAGATACTTTGAAAAAGGCTACTGCATAAAGCAATTAACTGCAGCAAAATTTCGAATTCCAAAAGTCCAAATTAATATTTTTCTTATACACTCACCAAGCTTCTGTAAGCTCAACCTGAACATAAAAATTAGGTCATTTATATGTAAAAATCACAAAAGTTCTATACATAAACCTAAAATAACACTTATGAAACTACACTAACAATACAAAGAACACTAGGTAATACAGTCGTTCTATACACTATAGGTACTATGTACACTACACTTAACAACAAAACAAATTTCAGTGTCTTAAAACACCAAAATAACAGAAACAGCAAAAGCGCGCAAAACTAATAAAATTTAGGTAATGATGACGTTTATGAATGACGTTTAAAACGTTTACCGCGTTTTTTCAAAAAGACTTCGTAAATTTCGAATGATATCGAAAACTATCGAACTAAAATCACTAGCGCCAAGTGTCTGATCCACAAACTATTAAGTAATTTTTAATCTTGATCATACAAGTTTCGTTTCTAAAGGGTTTTTTTTCTATGGCCTAGTTTTAAATTAATTTAAACTTTAGTTTACTGTCAAAATAGTTTTAAAAGTTAAAATAAATTGTTATTAATCTAAAGTTGTTAGTATATTGAATTTATCTTAAATTTTTATTATAGTTTATTTTGCGCGTATTTAGATATATAGTAAGAATCTAATATGTAATAAATATTTCATTACTAATTTTGTAGATATTTATGCATTATTTTCAAGATTATGGATGGACTCATTGATATTCCTGGAGAAATGTTAGTAGCAGAAAATGTTCGTGAAGTCGAAGAAATAAATAACATCCACGGAAGAAATTACCAGCAACGTATTAACCCATTAAATATTATATGACGACAAAGATTTTCGGAGTATGTATTGCATTAATAAAGAAACGGCTCGGTTTTTAATATATTTAGTTAGAAGAGACATAGAAACAAACAATTCTAAACGAGGACTTCCCATTGATTCAGAAATTCAAGTTTTAGCCACTACGTTATTTTGTCGAAAGTGGTTATTAAAACAATATATATAGCTGTAATTTATGGCATGTCACAAAGCACTTTAAGTAGAACTATAGAAAAAGTAGTAAGAGCTGTCGCCCGTCATAGACACGATTACATAAAATTTTCCAGTATATCAAGAGAGCATTCCTACGTTAAAAAGAGATTTTTATAATATTGCTGCTTGTCCATCTATTGTAGGTGCAATAGATGGAACACATATCAAAATAAAAAATCCAGGAAAACGAGATCTTTATCCACTTACCTATCAAAACAGAAAAGGTTTTTTTTTCTTTAAATGTCCAGGTTGTGTGCGACGCCAAATGTAGAGTTTTAGACATTATTACTCGATGGAGAGGTAGCGTTCCTGATTCTCGTATATAGCACGAATGTGAATTAATGGTATATTGTTAGGAGACAGTGGTTATCCAGCGTCAAGATATTTATTGACACTATGGCTAAATCCACAAACACTTCCAAAAGAGCGATATAATCGAAGTCACATTCAAACTAGAAATGTAATAGAGCGATTTTTTGGAATATGGAAAAACAAATTTAGATATTTTTTGAATGGACTTCACATAGATCTTAATATAGCTAAAAATGCCATAGTGGCTTTGGCTGTTATTCACAATATTTATATGGAACACAGAGTAAACAATAATGACAGTAATGAAGAAGACAACGATGACAATGACTCCATATGCAACCAAAGCCAAATTGAAGAAAATCAAAATGAAGAAAATTGTCTGAGAAATGCTGTTAAAGCTTAACTTTCGATTCTAAAAATAGCATATATTTGAAACAGCCCTCGGTTTAAGTTTGTAGAAACATTAAGTTTTAGTTAGTGTTAAACTGAATCTGCACACACTCGATAAGTATTATACGTAACAAATTGGTTCTTTGAGTCGAATTTATTAAAAAATTAAATCAAATTAATCATTACGAATATTAGAATATCAAACAACTTAGCAAGTATTCCTTGGTAAGAAGAATATAAGAAAAAAAACGAGTTGGGCGACTGGAAACATATGCAATCTGGGGTTGAAAGTTCTTAGATGCAAGGGCAACATCTGGAGTAAAATACTTGACCATTATCGTAAACAAGTAAGATTTTTCCATTATTTACTTAATCCTTCTCATTAATAAGCTTCAAATACAACAATGACAGATACTGACAATGAAATTAAATCGTTACGGTGTAAGCACGGTCACATCAAGACGCAATTGAAATTATTTGAAAAATTCATTAATTCTCTTAATGCAGCTAATTTAACAAGTATAGATACATTTAATTTATAACAACGATTACAAAAATTCGAACTGCCTTACGATAAGTTTGATGAAATTCAATTTGAATTAGAAGAGTTACAAGAATTTATTGATAATGATACAGAACGTGAATCATTTCAAAATTCGTACTTTTTATTAATTGCGCAATCAAAACAATTATTGGAAATTAATGATAGGGCGTTAGAACAAAATGTAAGCACTTCATAAATGTCTACAAAATCTAATAGTGTAAAACTTCCTAAAATATCAATATCTACGTTTGACGGAAATTTCATTAATTGGCGAATATTTTATGATACATTTTGCACAATTATTCACAACAATTCCGAATTAACTAACGTACAAAAATTATGTTATTCACGATCTGCTTTAAAAAATGAACCTGCAAATCTTATAAGCTCGCTTGAAACATCTGATTCAAATTATAATATTGCATGGAATATGTTACAAGAAAGACACAATAACAAAAGACAAATTATTTATAATCACGTTAGGGAAATGTCAGACATTGGCAATATCACAAAGGAATCGCACATATTATTAAGGTCATTAATTGACACAGTTCAAAAACATTTAAATTGTTTAAATTCAATGAATCAACCAATTGAAAGTTGGGATGCACTTTTAATCCCTATTTTAATTTCTAAGCTAGATTTTGATACGATGCGCGAATGGCAATCGTTTTTAAACAAACGGTATACGTCGCGGGACGACATTCCCACAATACAAGTATTTATTGAATTCTTAAATGATCGACAAGGTGTATTAGAAGCATTATCTATTAATAATGTACCTGTACCGCCTTCTTTTAAATCACACCAAAAAATAAACAGTGGTAGTACTATTAAAATAGAACCAAGTTTTATGTAAAAACAAACATTATTTATATCAATGTGACGCATTTTTAAAACTTACGGTAAATAAGAGAATTGAAAAGGTAAGAGAACTCCAATTATGTTTAAACTGTTTTAAAAAAGGACATATGGCGCCTTATTGTAGAAATCACCATTCTTGTAAGATTTGTAATAAAAAACATAATACCTTATTACATATTTCAAATACAACGCAACTAATGTGGTAACTACTGAAACTAAATAGGAGCAGAGTGTACCTACTACGTCAGCACAACCTCATACATCAAGTTTAATTACTAATTTTGCATCAATTAATAAAAAAAAATTTTCAAATTTTATTGTCTACAGCATGTGTTAAAATAGTAGACAAATCTTGTAATGAATTTATTGTAAAGGCTCGACTCAATTCAGCATCACAATCAAATTTTATTTCTAAAGAATTATGCAATCGATTAAATCTTAAGAAACACAACACAAATATATCTGTTGTAGGTATTAATCAGAATTCTACAAAAATAATTGCTAGAGTTGACATAGAAATTCATTCATGCTATAATCACTATTCGTGTAATTTATCATGTTTAGTAATTCCGAAAATTACTGAAAATTTACCTTCTATAAACTTTGACGAAACACTATTAGATATACCAAGTAATTTAGTACTAGCAGATCCAACTTATAATAAATCTAGTAAGGTAGATCTTTTAATTGGATCGACAATTTTTTGGAACTTGTTAAGTGTAGGGCAACACCAACTAGGTGCAGGTAAACCTACACTACATAAAACAAAATTAGGATGGGTCATTGCAGGAAATTTAAATGTTAACCAAGAACAAACAAAAAGAACATTAGCATATTTATCTTTAAATAAGTTACATGACGAAGTGCCAAAGTTTTTGGAAGTAAATGAAATTATAGAACGTAAGAATAATCTCAGTGTTGAAGAGCAATACTGCGAACAGTTTTTTAATAATACAACAAAGCGAGACGTAGGTGGTAAATTTATAGTTAGAATTACAGTTAAATCAAATTATGTATATTTTAGTAATTCAGAAAATATTGCGATTAAACGTTTTCATTCTTTAGAAAAAAGATTGCAAGCAAATGCATCATTAAAAACACAATACGTTTATTTTATGAAATAATACGAAAACTTAAATCATATGGTCAAGGTTAATAACACATTAAATACTAATTATTTTCTTCCACATCACGGAGTATTACGAGATTCAACTACAACTAGTTTAAGTGTAGTTTTTGACGGAAGCTGTAAAACAGAAACAGGTACATCATTAAACGATATTCTTTTAACCGGTAAAATTTTCCAAAGTGATTTATTTTCCATAATTTTTAAATTTCACGCATATGTAATGACGGCTGATATATCAAAAATGTTTAGGCAGATTCTCGTAAATTTAGACGACAGGCGTTTATAAATATAATATGGCGAGAAAATAGCACTAATTTAACCGAAAAATTTCAGTTGAATACAGTAACGTATGGGACTAAATCACGGCCGCGATGTTTGTATCAACTTGCTTTAGATTCAGAAAATTTATATCCAAAAGAAGCAGAAATTATAAAAAAAGATTTTTATATTGACGATTTAATTACGGGATCAGACTTTACAGATGAATTAATTACTATAAGAAACAATATAAAAGTTATTTTGAGTTCGGCAGGATTTATCCTACCTAAATGGTGTAGTAACATACCTATAAAATTATTTAGTAATGACAAACAAAAAATTGATCACGAATTTGTGGAATTATGTAGTAATACGATAAAAACTTTAGGAATTTGTTGGGAACCACGATTGGATGTGTTATACTATCAATTTAATAATCTGAAATTTTATAATCATGTTACAAAAAGATCGATTTTAGCTGTTACGGCACAATTATTTGATCCTTTAGGACTTTAAGCACCTACTATTATAATATCAAAGTTAATAATTCAAGAATTGTGGCAATTAAATATAAGTTGGGATGAATCAATTCCAACTAATCTGTACAGAAAATGGATCGAATTTAAAGACAATTTGAAATATATAAAAAATATACAAGTTCCACGATATGTTTTGAATAAACAAATAGATTTGATTGAATTACATGGGTTTTCCGATGCTTCGGAACGCGCGTATGGTGCAAATATTTATATTCGAATTGTAAGCAATAATAAGACATCAATATTTTTGTTAGCATCAAAATCTAGGGTAGCACCTTTGAAAACCATATCATTACCTAAATTAGAATTAAATGGAGCTGTTGTTTTATCACAATTAATTCATAAAATTCGATCATTATTTGCAATAAAAATTCATAAAGAATATCTTTGGAGTGATTCTCTAATAACCCTATCATGGATCAAGGCTCCATCGACTAAATGGAAAACTTATGGTGCAAATAGGGTAAGTGAAATTCAGTCTTTAACAGATATAAAAAATTGGCACTATGTAAGATCAAAAGATAACCCAGCAGATCTAATAACACGAGAATTAATGCCTCAATTATTAATAACCTCAGAATTATGGTGGAAAGGTCCAAAATTTTTATATTCAGAATTTAATTCGTCAGATATTGATCAACCTACATTTAATATAAATATACCAGAAACAAAATAGTATATTATATATCAAGGTTGAGAAGTGCATCATTATAACCTAAGCGATAGATTATATCGCGAGACGCGAAGCGTCGAGGGATATAAATCGCGCAGGTTATAATGAACTTCTCAACCGTGTTATATATACAATTTTTTCCACTACTAGAATTATTAAAACCTTTCTATCTGTTACTAAATCAAATTTAAAATTTAGGATATTAATTTTAAATTAAAAATCAAGTCAGTAATTCTGACAGTTGTCATTAGTTTAATAGAATTAATTTTGACGTAATTCTTAATTGTGATTTAAAACACAAAAATAAACAGATAACGTAAGTTTTTATTGCTAAAGTTGTTTAAATTGTTTAAAAACATTATTATTTTAAGCATTGATTATATCTAAAATATATTTAATTCTATAATATTCACATTTAATTAAGCGCGAACTTCAAATAACTTACTTTTTAAAATCAAATTAATTTATTAATTGAACGATTTAAAAACTTAAATTAGCATTAAATAAAATTTTTTGCTCTTGGTACGCAGTTTGGTAAACTTTTTTTCTTTGAAACGGTTGTAGTATTATCAGAAAATGTAAATATGTTCATTATTAACTACTAGTTAATAATAAAATATTATTTACCTGCGCTTAAAAAAGTACAACTTCACGGCCTTCTATTATACGTAATAATGCAAGCGTATACAACTAGTAGTGGAAAAAAAATGTGTTAGCTATTACTATAGAATTTGATATTTTTTCCAGGTTTTCTAATTTAAGAACACTGATAAATGTTTGTGCATACTGTTTTAGGTTTTATAAAAAAGTAAAGGGTCTAAATATAAGTAACAATTACAGACATATTAATTCGGCTGAAAGAGAAGACATTCTTAAAAAATTAATAAAATTAGCTCAATTACAATCATTTCCCAATGAAATTAAACTACTTTTGAATAACAAACCTATAAAAGCAAATTCAACTTTGTTGAACTTAAAACCAATAATAGACAAGGATGGTTTATTAAGAGTAGGAGGTCGTCTAATATTTTCAAATTTAAATTATTCAGCTAAACATCAAATCATTCTACCTAAACACCATTTATAAACAAAATTAATTGCAGAGTATGAACACGTACGGTTACTACATTGCGGTTCGCAAACACTATTGCACTCTCTAAGAAAACAGTATTGGCCAATGTCAGGCAGAAACCTTACAAAGGCGGTAATTCATAAATGTATTAGATGTTTTAAAACAAATCCCACTATTTCTAAAATGTATATGGATAATTTACCGAAAGTACGTACAATTTCAACTCCGGTATTTTACAATAGTGGCGTCGATTACACAGGTCCATTTAAAACGAGATCGGCGCGCACGTGGTTACAAAATTTATAAATGTTATATTTGTCTTTTTGTTTGTTTAAGTACCAAAGCATTGCATTTAGAGTTAGTCAGTGACCTAACAACTGACTGTTTTATAGCAGCCATGCAACTTTTTGTATCTCGTAAAGGAAAACCAAAAAATATGTTTTCTGACAATGGTACTAATTTTGTAGTAGCTAATCGCGAATTAATGGAATTATCGTCATTTTTAAATTCAAATTCTTCTATAATTTACGAAGAAACTGCAAATTCTAATATAAACTGGAAATTTAATCCAGCAAATTCTCCGCATTTTGGAGGCATTTGGGAAGCAGGGGTAAAGGCTGTAAAGGCTAATTTGAAACGAATTATAGGAGAAACGGTACTGACTTATGAACAATTTTCGATATTACTGACACAAATTGAAGCTGTCCTTAACTCCCAACCTTTATCTCCCTTAAGTAACGATCCCTGTGACCTAAATCCGTTAACTCCAGCACATTTCCTCATTGGAAAAAGTTTAGTAACAGTTGCAAACGATAATTTACTGAAAATTCCAAATAATCGATTATCGCAGTACCAACTAATTCAAGCCATGGTGCAACATTTTTGGAAGCGGTGGCACAAGGAATACCTTCATAAACTTCAAACGAGAAGACAGTGGTTAAAACAAACAACACTTGTGAAAATAGGTGATTTAGTTATACTAGTAGACAACAATTTACCTCCATGCCATTGGAGAATAGGACGAGTTATTGAGCTGCATCCAGGAGCTGATAATGAAGTTCGGGTAGTGACTGTGATAACGGTGACTAGTGTAGTGAAAAGAGCAATTAATAAAATTTGTGTTCTACCGTTCAATGATAATATTAGTAATTAGAATAGATTTATTTAGTTATATTGTCCTTCATTATAATTTACAATTATACTCATTAATCAAGAGGGCCTATGTATGTTAAAGCTTAACTTTAGATTCTAAAAATAGCTATTTGAAACAGCCCTCGGTTTAAGTTTGTAGAAACATTAAGTTTTAGTTAGTGTTAAACTGAATCTGCGCACATGCAGTTTGTATTATAAGGAAATAAATGTTTTATTTTTTTAAACATATTTATTCAACAATTCAGTGCAATCGATAAGTATTATACGTAACAAATGCATTTCGTCAAATTTATATCAACAAACATTTTCAATAAAATTTCACAATTTTTTATTAACAAAACTTAAATTAATACATAAATAAAACTATTCGTTTTCAATTTTACTTTTTTTAAATTCAAATAATCGTTTTTCATAATCTAATTTAGTTTTATGTAGCTCTTTATTTTGAACTATTGAAAGTTGATGTGCTTCTTCCATATGTTTCATTGCTAGTTCAGTTTTCAATTTGTTTAACTTGATCATTTCTTTTTCATATGCAGACATTTTTTTTTCCTAAAAATCAATACGTAAATGAATTTAACATACATATATAAGTACGCAACAAATGGGAAACTATGTTTTTCAAAAAATTACATCTTTTTTTAATATTTACATACATATTACAAATAGTTTTCGTGCTTTTAAAGAATGGAAAGTTTATTCTTAAGTCATTTTTACTTGTTTAAAATTTTGCATGATAATAAATGTAGACAAAGTTATAGGTAATTTAGTGAATATAAGTTTTAGCAAATACTTAAAAATAGTTTTTCATAAGTCTATAATAATATCCCATGTATTGTACATTTTTTTAACCGGACTTACTTTTTTCATTGTGTTTTTTTCGTCAAAGAAATTGCCTACAATCAGTACATAAGCATCAATTTTGTGTGAAATAAAAGATATGTGTGTTGAAAAGTATCATTCGAAATATTAAGCGGTTGCTGTAATCAATAATTAAATATTTACAACGAATTTAATATTTAAAAAAAATGTTTACTTTAGTAGTAGACTGTTTTGTAGGTTGAGTAAAATCTTCGAAATCGATAAATATTGGTTCTTGATTAATCACCTATAAATCATTGTACAATCATTATCAATAATCAATAATTTAGACCTTACACACCTTACTATTATTGAGTCTGTTGTCGCTATCAAACTCCGAAACATCCTCAATCTATGTGGCTGTTTAATTAATCGTAATTAATGTATTAAAAAATGTTAGAATGAAGACTGACGTGTAAGCAACAAAAAATGCAGTTATACGGGTATCCGGCGTATTCCAGTAATCAAAGAACTGATCTTTAGCGGAAATACCTTGCGTTGTATCAAGTTCGTTTCACTAAATAACTTCACATATGTTATTGAATCTATCGTTCTTTTAAGAACGAGGCTAAGAAAATATTTACTTCGTGGCGTTAAGTTTTTCGTTTTAATGTAATATAAAGATAAATGTTTTTATTATATTATGGTAATTATACCACTTGTGTTTCAAGAAATTTTCATATTTTGATTTTACTGATTAATCGGATTGGAAGAATTCGTTGTTAAACTGTTTTGAAACCGATATTTAATTAAACACAATATGAAAAAACGAAAGAAGACATCTACACAATGTTTATGTTTATGTTTTTTACATTTTGATAACAACACCGTCAACACAATGAAAACATATGTAAAATTATCAAAGAAACTAGCTGCGAAGTTTAATGATAGGATTTTCTTATTAAGATGCAGATTTGAGAAGGTATTTCCTAAACATATTTTTTCAAATGCTAAATGTAGTTATCATTTGCTTAAAATGAACAGTCCGTTAATATCAGAAATTGAAAAAATTACTCTTAAATTTAAAAAAGGTATATTAAATATTGAGATAAAAGATGTAAACAGAGAAATTACAATTTTAAAAAGAGAAATTGAAAACATTAAAACCAAATTACATAATATATTACCAATTGATATTTATAATAATTTTATTACTACACAATTTAGTGAATACGTTAAGAAGTTTGACTCTATTAAATGTAAACAAAGAGAAAAAATTAATAAATTAATTCAAACACAAAAATTTAATAGAAATGCATGCATTGAAGGCTGTTTTATTAACAATACAACAACTGTTTTTCCAAAACCAATAGAAGAATTACTTAGTCTTGGTCCAAAATTTGCGTTTTCATATGACAAGAACGATTTTCCAATATCTCAAATTATTGCTGATGTAGAAAGCATAATTACTGAAATAACAGATAATCAAGCAAAACAAGATTCTCTACGTTTAAGTTGTGTTAACATCATAATTAACTTTAAACACAAAATAAACAACAATAATTTAAAAGATAAATATAAAATGATGGTCAAAGAAACAAAAAATGTTTTAAAACAGAATAGGTAAATATGTATACTAAGTACAGATAAAACAAACTGCACGGTAGCTATTGAAAAAGAAGAATATCATAATAAGATGAAAATCTTGTTAGATGATGTTTCTACTTATTCTGTAGTCAATAATAATCCAACAAGTAGGATACAAAAGAAAAACAATGACTTTGTTATGGAATTATTTAAAAAAAGAAAAATTGATATATTAACAAAAACAAGATTAATACATTATAATAGTGTTCCACCTCGTATTTATGGACTTGTAAAAAATCATAAACCAAATAACCCACTGAGACCCATAGTAAGTTTTGTTGGAAGTCCTACTTATGATACTGCAAAGTTTGTAGCTAATAAACTAAAAGCTTTGTCATCTACTGCTTACAATATTAAAGACTCTTTTCAACTTTATCATAATTTAAAACTCAAGAATGTACCATTAGATTATAAATTAATATCATTAGATGTCTCTTCACTTTTTACTAACATTCCAATAGATTTAATTATTAACATAATCAAAATGAATATAAACCGCATCGATTTAGATGACATCACTTCAGATGAGTTTATAAATATGATTAAGTTATGTACTAATAACGGTTATTTTTTATATTTAGATAAATTTTATTTAATGATAGATGGAGTACCAATGGGTAGTCCTATTGCACCTATTTTAGCTGATATTGTTATGAATTATTTATTAGATACCGTTCTTGACAAATGCAAATTCAATATTCCATTTATATATAAATATGTTGATGATCTTTTAGTATGTGTTCCTTTTGATAACGATGATTATATACTTGATTTATTTAATAGTTTTCATGTTAAATTAAAATTTACTTTAGAAAACTCAATTAATAACTGTTTACCTTTTTTGGATATGCATTTAAAAGTAATTAATTATAAGATCAGTATTGACTGGTGGAGAAAACCACACAGGTCAGACAGATATTTAAATTTTTATTCTCACCATCCACTTAAACATAAAATTAACACTGCTTTATGTCTAAAATACAGAGCCACACATTTAAGTGATCCTGAGTTTCATAATAAAAACATTAACATTGTTATGAATATACTTTTAAAAAATGGATATCCTATCAAACTTATTAAAAATTTATTATATAACAAAAGAAATGTATTCCATAATGATAGTAATGTTTCTCCACTTGTTAATTACAAGTCATTAATTTATGTAAAAGGTTTATCTGAAAAAATAAAAAACAAATTGTGCAGTACTAATTTTAAAATTGCTTTTAGTAACCATAATAATTTAAAAAAGCATGTGTTTACTAACATGAAATCTAAAATTAAGAAAGACGTTGATAGCAATGTCGTGTATTTTGTTCAATGTTCTGAATGCAATTTGGGTTATGTTGGCCAGACTTCGCAGTATCTAAGAACAAGAATGTCACAACATCGTAGAGATATTAGACAAAATAAAGATAGTATAGGTTTGGCTAGACATTCTTTAGAAACAGGACACAGTTTTGATTTTAGTAATGTTAAAATTTTAGATAAAGAATTAAATTTAAAGAAAAGATTAATAAAAGAAATGTTTTATATAAAGAGAAAACAACAAAATTGTAATAATCATAGTGACATCGATAATTTAAGTAAAATTTATAGTAATTTAATTTAAATTTGTATTATTATTATTATTTTTGTTTTAAGTAGGCATGTTTCAAAATAATTTTTTCATGTTTGAAATATTGTAAATTTAAACTTTTTTATTTTTGAAAAATGTTAATTAGGTAAAGAATTTATAAGTTTTATAATATTTTATACAGATAATGTTTCCTTATAGCCCTGATGATGACTAAAAATTAGTTGAAACTGTCGGCAAAATTAATAAAAAAATAAAAAGCTAACCAAAACTTAATAAATTATTTATAAATATATATTTAAAAGGTAACACGAGTTGAAAAATATTTTGATTTCACAGAAAATTTGATCATGTTGTGTAAATTTTGCTTGATTAATAGATTGTATTTTCTTTCACTTGATAAATTTGCAAGAAAAGGTATAATTACTCAAATAGCAGACGTGGGGATAAGTCCTTAAATTTATTGTTAAAACTGTTTTTAGAGGCAAGTAGGAGTAAACAAAACAAAAATGCACATCTCATTAATATTATTGCTATCGACCGACTTGAAGAATAAAGCACACATTATAATATTTCTAAAGTGATGTCGCTTCGAAAACTGTTCATTAACAATTATAAAAATTAAACTAAGATCATCTTATTGCTGCATTTTAAACAAGATGTTAGTACTTATTCTATGCATTTAAATTCGTTTGAGAAGGTATTCATGTCAATTACTAAAAAATGCATCGTACATTTTCTAACCCATGCGACACTTATAGTGTATCCCTCAGTTGAAATAATCCCACGCATCAGGTGGTCATTCCAGAAAGAAGCTACATAAATGTTCTCTTCCTGCACAAAATAATGAAAATAATCGGTACCTACATTAGAGATAAACTAAAAATTACTGAAATGACCTAGAAACATATTAACAAAAATGCGACGAAATAACTTTAATTTTTAATATACTACCAGCATTAAGAGAATATTAAAACCCACGTTGTCTGCAAATAATACGAAACACTAGCAATTATTAAATAACAATTGACTGTAAGGCCAATTCATTCTAAATGATGTAATATAGTCACATATTTTTTTCTAATTTATGAAAGCTAATATTGGTTACGTAATAATTGTAAGTTAACATTTAGTTGCACGTGTAGAAATAACTAGAGATAATATAATTTATCTAAAATCGAAAATACAAAAAGTAAAAACTGAGTAATCGTTATTTGTGTGAATTTCAAGTAATATTTTGAAAAGTAGTGAGTGTGACATCCAGAAACACTGTTCAAAATTTGTAATCGAAAAAGTTTAAAATTATTCTGTTCTTTATTAAAACGAGGTAAAATTCGTTGTTTTGGTTATTGATTGATTATTTTTCGTTTTGTGTGGTTAATTTAATGACGAAAAAAACATTTAGCGACCATGACAGAACATGGATGTAACAGGATTAAATTAAAAAAGAAAAGGAAGATTTTACGTACACTGCCTCAAAAAAGTAATTAAACAATTTTAAGCGCAACTTGCAAGGTAGGAAACGAAACTTACGTTATAACAAAATGCCTAGATAAATTTGACAACATTGGCATTGTAGACATTACTTGCAACGATATTACGAAGTTACTAACCATTCTTCATAAGCATTGCTTCAAGCGTTTCTTACCTGCAAATATTTATCTAAATTGTACCCTAAAGTTTGAAATTCTTCTTCGTCGAGTTTTCTATTTATCTATGTTCCCTGCTTAAGTAATTAAAAAATTTTAATTGTTAGTTATGATTAAATAAGTTCCATCTATAGCTCGAATGATAATAAACTGTATGCTCAAATATGAAACTACTGTACTAATTAGCCTAAAAGTCTTAATATATCTGGATTAAATTAAAGTCAATTATCCGGTTTTTTTTGTAAAGGAAGTATTATCACCATTAAACCGTAATTAATGGTCAAATAATTGTAGTATCAATTTCCATTACTCCTTTTAAATTATTCGTATGAAAAATTAAAGATTCGCCTATTATAAAATCAAGTCTAATTTATTATTAACTATTTCGAAGGAACATAAATTTAATAGTAATGAACTGAAATTTGCAATATCTACTACATTTAATAGAAATAATACCTTAGATTTTATTATAAATTATGCATAAGCACTATTTATATCACGAGAACAAAACTAGATACAGACAATTCTAATAAAAAACAAGATTAAAAAAGTATTTATTATTTTGTTTAAATATTTGCATTTTACATGCTAGTAATGCGTGTAATATCCATTATTGGTCATACATTCCCGTAGACGCTTTGGCATCGAATTGATTAAATTGGCACATGCATTAGCTCCTCGAAATCTTTTCCACACGGTATTATTATGACGATGCAAGTTCTTTATATCTCGTGTTTCTATGTTATTGTTCAATTCGTCGTTCCACCCACGCACGGCCACCGCCGACAAATTCTCTATAAGGTTCAAATCCGATGACTTAGGTGGCCAACAGATTCTTTCCACTTCTGGATGTTGTACTACCGCTGCAGTATGTATAGGAGAATTGTTCTGAACAAACCGAATTGGTCCTTCGGGATAAACTGCTCGTACGGAGGGTAACATAACGCCTTCCAAAATCATCTAGTAAGTTTGAGCAGTTAAGCCTGTTAATTTCCCTAGGCCAGTATCATTTATCCATCCCCAGTACGCAGCACTAATTCTTCCACTTCTTTTGTTGCGTTGCACATGTTTTGATTCATATCTGGAATTACGTGGCCTCCAAAAAACTTTTTTACTATCTTGAGAAGTGCAGAATGTTTTTTCATCTGAGAAACAACACCTTTCCAATGAAAATTTAAATGTTCTTCTAAAAACTGCAATTTCCGGTAGGCATTTTTTTCAGTTATTATGAGTTTCTTTACAGGTCAATAGCAGCTTATTTCTTCAGCTTTCAAAGTATTCCTTATTGTTTGCAAACTGCATTGTAGCTGTAGTCTTTCGCGAATGGTGGCGGAAGTTGTGAATGGAGTCAAACGAGCATCTTGGATAATGTTGTCTTTTTCAATTCTTCACTTCTATGGGCGGTCTGCAAAGGACGATCATTTTCCGCGCCTTGTTTTTCGCGTTGAACCCAATAATAGACTACACTATTCTAATAAAATAAATAATAGTTAATTAAAATTGCGCAAAAAAGTTTACGTTTACTGAAAGGCACCGATAAAGTAATGTTAATAATGTAAGTGAAAAAGTTACGTCTTTCAAGTTAGCAGTACAAGGTTAGCAGAATCAAATAAAATATAGTAAGGGATTTGTTGAAAAGGAAAAAAAATATAACATTCTTACTTTTTTAGTTATGCGTTTTTCGGCTAACTTGAGGCAAGTTAGCAGTACACCATTCTAAAAAGTGCTTTAATTAATTTATTTCCTGTTAAAAATGTGTGTAGAATAATAATAAAGCTATCAGCTTTATTCTTGTACAATTAATTAACAACAATTTAGCAACAAATTCTACACACATTTTAAACCGAATACCGATTTATTAAAACATTGTTTAGAATGGTGTACTACTACCTTGCCTCAAGTTTAATGCAAAAAAAAATAAGAAAGTTTTTTCTTTCGCAAGAAATTAGTAACAAATTACTAATTATGTTATATTTGCTTTGGCTAACTTTGTATTGCTAACTTGAGGGACGTGAAAAACTTGATACCCAATTGCTACGTGACTGAAACTTCTATAATTTCATTATAAACAGTTTCCTGTGATGTAGGTGAATAATTGTGCAATCTGAATTATACATCATATAATACCTATAAAATAAGTATATATACCCATGTTTAAAATTAAAAAGACTGCTTATATTAAAGAATATTATCAAAAGTAAAAAAAAATTATCTTACCAATAATCCCATACGTGCCGCAACTACTCGTATGGAAAATCCACATTGTCGTAAAGCAATAATCTTCCCTTTAATTTCTAGTGATAACTCTGCTTGTCCAGGAAGACGTGGCATTTTGTACAAAATTGACACACAAAACAACACTAAATACACTGGTCTGCATGAAAATCGGCCCTGATACCATTCTTGACGATTCTTATGTAAAATGACCTCCTGAATCCAAAAATGAGCTCCGTTTTTACCCATCAGCCACCTATTTTGTGGGGACCCCATTTTTATTTTATTTTTTGCATTTTTTTTTAGAATTTTAACTTATAGGCGTTAAACATCCCAAAGCAGGTAATAAAATTTATACCAAAGTATATGGCAAAAGTTTTGCTATAAAATGTATATAGAAACAACAATAAAATATAAATATATAAGAACAGTAAAAAAATATCAATAAACAGTTAGGAAGATTCACTGCACGACGCTGGCGATCTCAATACCACATCCAGGTTTGAACAGAAATTTTCGACAGGCTTGAACTTGCATTACTCTTCTCATTATAGTATATTACATTGTTTCCTTAATTGCTTTGATCAGTACATCTATAGCTGTTGCAGAGTTAACTTGTCGACGTTTAAAACGTGCTGGATTTTGTGTTGATTTGTGTTCATTTGTGTAAAACAGTAAAACTACTTTTACTCCGGATTTTTTCAAGTGACTAAGTGTGATTTGTGGTTAATGTCGGGCGTTGAATTACTGTTTAATTATGCCACGCGAGTGTAAAAATCATCCCGATAGCTTCTGCTATGTCGGCGGGGAAAAAACTTTAAAAGCGCAACGAAAACCCCTTTCTCCGCTTGTTAAAACATCTTATAAATTGTACTTTAATTGTCAAGTTGGCGACCAGGACAAGACTTGGGCTCCATCAGTTTGCTGTACGACTTGTTCCAGTAGTTTGACCAAATGGCTCAAAGGTACCCGTAAATCAATGCCATTTGCTGTGCCCATGGTTTGGCACCAAGTAACGATGAATATCTTTTTATTTATTACTGTTTATAGCTAAAATAGTTCTTTTTCCCATTTAAATTAAATTCATGTCCATATATTTATTATTATAATAATTATTATAATTATTATTATCGTTTGATAAATAAATTATAATTAATTTATCGAAAAGTGGTAAAATTAGAAATTTGGGGCTCCCTCGAAAATGGTGGGTGATGGAAGAAAACGGAAGACATATTTGGATTCAGGACGTCATTTTACATAAAAATCACCCGGAATAGTGTCAGGGCTCGATAAAAAATATTTTTTTGCAGACCACTGATATTATACATTACAAAATGAATTTTAAGTAAACCCTCTATATACCCTACTTAATAATGGCTAAGCCTAGGGCAGAAGGGAGCAGTTACTGGTTGACACGGGAGCGACGAAGACCATCATTCGTCCTGACATGTTATTGGAAAACGGGAAGACATCACCAGTAACGATACGACTTCGAACGGCGACGGGCGACGAAATACCTATTCACGGACAAGTCAAAGTAACCATTGGTTTGGGAAATAGAGTACTCGACCATCAAGTACTGGTAGCCGACATCACGGAAGAAGTTATCCTGGGAATGGACGTGATAAAGAAGTATGGGTTCCATTTGGATATGAAGAACAATGTCCTGAAGATCGACAATGAAGAAATTCCTTTTCATTTGTCAGAGAAGGCAGCCGTGCGAGTCTTATTGCGTGAAGACGTGACTCTGCCTGCAAGGAGTGAAAGGGTGGATGGCACGCCTGGATGGAAGTCTCCGGGAAGGCTACATACGTGCGATTGAACCAATGGAGGGCGGCTTAATTGAAAAGGGACTACTCGTTGGCAGAACTTTAGGACAAGTGAAGAACACGATGCCAGTAAGGACCTTAAACATCAACTCAGATCCTGTAATGTTGAAAAAGAAGACCGTGGTAGGCCAATGCACTCCAGTATCACAAATTGTGAGATGCGTGAAGTCGAACGAAGATACGTCGCCGAAAAAGTGTCCACAACATCTATTGGACATTCTTACCACCAAATGCGAAAACCTCAGCTAAGACCCACTGGCTAAAGTTAAAGTGTTGATCCAAGAGTATCAAGATTTGTTCGCGCTGGAGAGTGGCTCCAAAAGAAGAACTAACGTGGTGAAACATAAAATTAATACCGGAGACGCTCGGCCGATACGACAACATCCACGCAGACTTCCTTTGGCGAAAAGAGAAGAAGCCGAACAAATAATTACGGATATGGAGAGAGAAGGCGTGATTGAACCTTCAAGTAGCCCATGGGCATTCCCAGTGGTACTAGTAAAGAAGAAGGATGGATCAACGAGGTTTTGCGTAGACTACAGGCAGCTAAACGACGTGACTAAAAAGGACAGCTACCCTTTACCCAGAATTGACGATACGCTAGACACCCTGTCAGGATCCTAGTGGTTTTCTACGTTAGATTTAAAGAGTGGATACTGGCAGGTAGAATTAGAACCCAAGGATCGTGAAAAAAACAGCTTTTACGATCGGAACTGGTTTGTGGCAGTTCACTGTAATGCCCTTCGGCCTGTGTAACGCTCCTGCAACGTTCGAGCGTTTGATGGAGACCATCTTACGCGGATTGTCTTGGAAGACGTGCTTGGTTTACCTAGACGACGTGATTGTGGTTGGAAGGTCGTTTAAAGAACACTTGAACAATTTGAAGGAAGTGTTCCAGCGATTACGTGGGGCTAACCTCAAACTGAGCCCAAAGAAGTGCCACGTATTTAAGAAGGAAGTGCAATACCTTGGCCACGTCGTATCTAGAGATGGAGTAAGGGCTGGCCCAAACAAAATCTGAGCAGTGCAAGCATGGCCAAGACCAATCGACAAACATCAGGTCCGAAGTTTCCTTGGGTTGTGCACTTATTATAGAAGATTTGTCCCCGGATTTGCCAATATTGCCAAACCATTGACAAAATTAACCGAAGAAAAAGCAGAATTTAGATGGAATGAAGACTGCGAAAATTCTTTTAATCAACTAAAACAGGCCCTAGTCACTTCGCCGATTTTCAGTTATCCAAGAAAAGATGGAAATTTTGTTTTGGATACCGACGCAAGCAATCTGGCCATAGGCGCGGTCCTTTCGCAGGTTCAAGATGGACAAGAAAAAGTTATCGCGTATTTTAGCAAGGTTTTGTCCAGGCCAGAAAAGAATTATTGCGTGACTAGGAAGGAGCTGTTAGCAGTCGTTAAGTCCATCGAACATTTATACAAGTATTTGTATGGACGAAAATTTTTACTGAGAACAGACCACGCCGCTTTAAAATGGCTTCTGCAGTTCCGTAACCCAGAAGGACAAGTGGCAAGATGGATCGAGAGACTGCAAGAGTATGACTATGACACAGAACACCGTGCCGGAAGCAGTCATCGGAACGCTGATGCCTTGTCCAGAAGACCATGTCCGGCGGACTGCAGCCATTGTTCGCGACTGGAAGAAAAAGTCGAATGCCTCCGAAGAACTGCTATGGTTGTTGACGATCCTGAAATAAGACTACTCCTGGACTGGAAAGAAATAAGCCGACGACTAACCTGGGAAGAAGTGAGTGCTTTGGTCAGAAATATCAAAGCGTACTGGGCGCAGTCGGACTCCTTGATAGTAGAAGACGGTCTTCTTAAGCGATCCCTAGAAAGTGTTGAGGGTACGAGAAACAGACTACAGTTGGTAGTGCCAAAGAGCCGGGTGTTGAAGCATCTCCACGATGTGACATCGGGAGGACACTTTGGCATTAAGAAAACATTGGGTAAAGCACGAGAACGATTCTACTGGATGAACTGCAAAGAGGACGTCATGAAATGGTGCCGTAATTGCACGGTCTGCGCATCAGGAAATGGTCCAGCGAGAAAGCGCAAAGCACCCATGAAGCAATACAACGTAGGAAGCCCTTTGGAAAGAGTAGCGATTGACATCGCAGGGCCGTTCCCAGAATCCGATTCGGGAAATAAATATATCCTGGTGGCGATGGATTATTTCACGAAATGGACGGAGGCTTACGCCATACCTAATCAGGAAGCAGCTACAGTCGCATACGTATTGGTAAAAGAGTTTTTCTGCCGGTTTGGAGTTCCGTTAGAATTACACTCCGATCAAGGTCACAATTTTGAGTCTGGGCTGTTTCAAGAAGTTTGCCGACTGTTGGGAATTAAGAAAACTAGAACAACGCCTCTCCGTCCTCAATCTGATGGCATGGTTGAACGGATGAATCGAACAATGGGCAAGTACTTAGCCAAGGTAGTGTCCGAACACCAAAGAGACTGGGATCAGTACTTGCACATTTTCTTAATGGCATACCGATCATCCGTTCACGAAAGCACAGGCCAAACACCATCCTGTGTTAAAAACAAAAGCCCCTTATAGAGAAGAACTATTGCAAGAATTTATACTAGGATTATGTACAATGAAGGATTTTGGAATGAATCATATTTTATAGGTCTATTTAGTACCTAAGTAAAGCAAACAAATATAGATAATTTTAATTCTGTCCGGTAGGATTCTTTTAATGACTGAAACACATGACTAAAATCTTCTTTGTTTGTTATAAATACTTGTGATATTGTCACACTGTGATAGTCTATTGCTGTTGTGCTGTGAATAATTTTTTTAAAATGCCACTTAATAAACAATCAAAATTTGAAAATAATTACAAGTGGGGTAAATTGAACAATAATTTAACAACCCACGGGGAAAACCTTTTTTGTCAAGTTTGTTCAAAATCGGTAAGTTTGTATTATCTTAATTTAAATGCTTTTAATTAGTAGTATATGTATTATTTTAGAGCGGTGCTACTAAAAAGTACTATGTAAAACAACCATTGTTAAAAAACGTTATAGAAGATCACCAGAATAAACCTGGCCATCAAACACAACTTTTGCTCTAGATTTGTGCGAAGCATTGGTGTCGGCTCAAATTCCTCTTAAAAAACTTAATATCAATTTTCGGAATTTTCTCGAAAAATACACCGAACAAGTTGTTCCAGATGAATCAACAAAAAAATATTTAGACATATGTTACCAATCGGTAAGCAGTTTAATTAAAGTATTAATAGTTTTCAAAATGCTGGTTTACCTTTTATAGAAAATACAGACAATAAAGAATGACATTGGGGACCATTACATTGGGACTTCGGTTGATGAAACAACCGATTGCAGAAGTCGATATATAGCAAATTTGTTTGATGATTGTTTACGTAAGTTTTTGATTGATTAATATAATCCAATCTGTTAATTACAATTATATAATTTTATGTTTGTAGAACTTCTGTATCTCAATGGCGCAAAAAAAGAAAAGGTTCTCTTATTCGTAACCGATGCAGCACCTTATATGATCAAATCCGCTCAGGCATTAGAAATATTTTATCCGAATTTAAAACATTTAACTTGTCTAGCACATGGAATACATAAGGTGTGTGAATTCATTAGAGGCGAGTTTGCAATAGTAAACAAGTTCATTTCTGCCACCAAAAAGGTAAAAATCTCTAACATACTAGATTCTCTTTTTGATTATTGGATCTTGTTTCAGGTGTTTGTGAAAGCACCATTACGGGTAAGGGCCTATAAAGAAAAACTTCCAGATGTTAAACTTCCACCGGAACCTATTATAACAAGATGGGGAACTTGGTTATCTGCTTGCATTTTTTATGCCACACATTTTGAAAAAAAGAAAGTACCGTTCATTCTATAATCTGACATTATCTTATACATTAATTGAATTCTCTTATTTCAGATGGTTAAATTATTTGACGAGAAGGCCTCTGCGGCAATTGCCAAATCTCAAAAAGCTTTTAATGACGAAGCTGTTAAGAGAGGACTAGTTTTTATAAAAACACACTTTTCCGGCATTCCTGACGAATTAAAGAAGCTAGAAAAAAGCGAAACCGCAATGACCGAATCTTCGCTACATTCGAAAGAATAAAAACAATTATAAGAGCATGTCCAAGGACTATAGAAAGAAAAATTACCCAAAAATTGGATTCCGTCACATCAAAAAACTCTTCCTTTGATCTCTTTAAACAAATGACTGAAATTCAAAAAAGGGAGGTCATGAAGCATCAACAGAAAATATGTTTAACAATAACGGAAATATCGGCATTAAAATTTGCTCCACTAACATCTTATGATGTCGAAAGAAGTTTTTCCTTCTATAGAAATATTTTAAATGATAAAAGGCAACAGCTTCTTGGACAAAGTATTGAAAAATATTTGATTTGTGTTTGGGAAAATAATATCACTTAATAAATATTGTAAAACAAAAAAATTAACTGTAAATTTATTTTTTTATTTATTGCCTTTTTGGCAGGTTTAATATGCCTTTTATGCCACCTTTTTTGGTATTTTTTCTTGCCTTACTATCCGCTCTTTATTAATAACAAACAATATGACGAAATTTACCGGGAAATATACATAGGAGTATATGAAACTCTATTGCAGATTGACTATTTTTTAAAAATTCACATAATTGTGTTAATGTATAAACTAGCGTATCCGTTTTTTACTAGTTTTAGTGTTACAAGTATGATTTTCATTAAAAAAAACTACTAAAAGTTATGACAATTTAGAGAAATATTCACAAAATTTGCTAAACTAAAGTATTAATCAAATATCTTTAGTTTAGACGTATTAACATAAAAATAGTTAACATAACAAAAGCATATGTACGTATTATATATTCAATATTATTAGCACATTTTCTGAATAATTGAGGAATATACAATTGGAAATATTCACTAAATATGCATTAAATATTTTGAATGTATTTTGAATATTGTAAATAAATGTATTTGAATATATTCACTGTTGCATGGGTATTTTTTATATGATAAAATGTAGTTATATATATACATAAAAATTGTTTTATTTGACGTGTTAAAAAATACTAAATTACTCTTTAAAATAATTTTTTGATTTACTTTTGGTACTAATCAAACTTTTCAGTAAAATGAAATTTTTAATATGGTAAATTTCATAAATGTGCTATACATTTCAGCATGTTTTAGTTAAAATAAATATTAAAATGCAAGGTTTAATTGCAAGTAATATTCGATAGATTAAACAATATTTATGCATTAGAAAAAAAAACAGATAATTTAAAATTAAATAATTATTATACATAACAATTGTAGACGTTTTTAGATTAGAAACTTTGTTACTGTTTCGTATTACTTTGACTGAAAATTCTAGTTAAACAAACTTGTTAAAGGATTAAGGGCTTACTTGAACTTGGCTCGTTTTGCTACAGTCAGGCTTATACCTAAGATGGTAATTAGTGTTGTCGTTAGGTTTGATCAACCTTATATAAATATTTTTATTACTAACAGTTTATTATAATTAAGTTTCAAATAACAACGTTAACTTTTTAATTAAAAAAATCTTTTATATATCGATTTAAATCTTGGAGTCTGTAAAGTACATAAGAAAGTTTTGTGATAATCTTAAATTAAACGTTGTTTAAACTTCCTCAAAGTTTTCGTGTAGGTAAAAAGCAACCTTTATCGTCACTTACTTGTAAAAGTTAACTTGATTTAATATCCGCTAGAAACTGATATGTTAAATTACAGCTGCTATCATTTAAAAGATTTTTTTAGCATTTTAAGTAAAATAAAGGCTTTCTCATTGTTCATGGCAATGTTGTCATTATCTATGCATCAATCTAGGTCCTAGGAAGGAAGTTCTTTGTGCAAAGTCGCCCTACGGTATGCCATTCTGTACTTGCTCAATTGTTTAGGTTGAAAAGATAATTATCTTTAAGTTTCAAGCTTTTTTAAAAACTTAAATGTAATTAAAAATTTGAACAGTAATTCTAGAACCGATTGCATAATCGTTTTTTGGTGGCATTGCTTTGCAATAATGACAGAAAGCCTTTGTAGTAAAAGTAAAGTAGTACATTCCAATATAATATTGTCATTTAAATATCCTGTTTGTTATGAAACGTTTTTTTAAGGAAATGAAAATGTATTTTTAGAACGAAACTTATTCATATGTTTGCAAGTCGTTTATCAAGATGTAAACTTAGTACTGATATACTCATATAAGTAAGTTTTATACAAAATTGTCAAAGTAACTTTTTGTGTTAATAAAATTTTAAATTAATTTATCATCTACCATATACAAAAATGAATTTTACCAACCCTAACATTACAACCGTAAGTAATGCTTATCGATCCTAGGATCATTTAGTATATTGTAGTACAAAGGTAGTGTCTCATATATTTGACGCTATTAATTAAATATTCTATTAGTGATTTAAAGAGCAACTTGTAATTTAAAAAAATATACAATTTTCTTGTAATACAAGAATACAACAACGTTGGAAATGAATTATTTAACAAAATAACGTTTGTCATGTCTCTGCCTTTACTCAGCATTTTTTATTATCCGATTTACTGGGGGAATATTTTTCGCTTACGTTAAACCGTTGTTAAACATAAACTTACAAAATACTTGTTAATTATTCAAATGCCAAATCGCAAATGACAATAAAAAGTTCAACACAGAATCGTGAATGAAAAATGTTTGAAAAAGTAATGTAAAATAAATTTTATTATGCTTATTATTCATAAATGACGTTAAATTATTATTAATTTAAAAGAGAATAGATGGTTCTTGAACCTTTCAAAAAGTAATAAACTACTTTGTTATATTTGTTCAATTGATCCAATCATATTTTGTTTAATGCTCTTTTTACGTCTACTGTATTCTCTACTTTTAACCCATAAATGACTGGTGTTGCCATATGAGAACGAAAATTAGGTAGTTTTCTGTTGCTCAAAAATAAATAATTTTAAGTTTTAAAACATAGATGGCGCTATACACGGCAAGGTTAAAGCAGTGTAAGTTGATAGAACCGCGTGTAGTGTTTGTCTGTTTACTCTAGTGATATTAAAAAAAAAAAATTTTGCTAGTGAGTGTCAAAAAGACTTCTCAAAAATTGACTTCAAGTTGACGTGCGTATACATAAAAAGTGCTTTTTACAGTTTTTTTAAAAATAAATTCCTTATAATAACTTTAGGAATATATTATTACCGTAACGGCGGCAGAATATCGGGAGTTAGCAAAACATAGTTGAAAATATGAAACTTTGAAACTCAATGTTGCCATGTGGCAACACGAGTCCTTTCGGTAGACTACTTTTTTACATTTACTCTCGAAGAAGCTCTTCAAATGGCGTATAACGATGATTTATTTTAACGCTATCCTCATTTTATCAGGATATTGTCAATTACCCGGAAAGAAAAGCTACTGGAACACTGATGGAAATCCAATTAACCAATTAGTGATGAATGTAGTGAGGAAGGACCGTTTTTTAACAATTTGGCGGTGCCTACACTACGCAGATAATAATGCACTAGATCCAAATGATAAATTCTATAAATTGCGACCTCTGAGTGATTTACTAGGACAGCAATTTTTAAAATGGTTTGTTCTAGAAGAAGATTTAAATTACGACGAGTGTATGGTCAAATACTTTTTAAAGCACTCATGCAAACAATTTATCCGAGGCAAACCAATCAGGTTTGGATATAAGATATGGTCCCTAAATAACAAATTCGGAATTTTTTGTTATATCAAGCTGATGCTTTTAGATGAGTTGCCAAAACGAAAGAAGAGACATCGATATAACATTTTCACAGACAATCGAGCATCCACCTTCTGAGTCATCTAAAAACAAGAGGTTTCTGTTAAATACTATTGAAGCAACCTGTATAATAAAAATGTAATGTGGTTATCATCATATATATAAGAAGTAATCCTTTGTTAACTGTAAAATAGTCTGTATTCAATTCACAAGTAAAGTATTAATCCACTCGACTACAATTTCTTAATAACTACAACAGGTTATGGGCCCAGAATTACGGTGAATAAGAATTTTGTGTTGATCTGCTTTGGAAGCTAAATACAAATTGAATGTCAGGTTATGATGGCTGACCACGTGTTGGAAAAATTTGGTATTGCACAATTTTCCGGTAAAGATTTCGATCATTGGAAGTTTAGAATGGAAAGTATTCTAGATGCGAATAGCTGCAAAAAATGTATCGAAGTGTCAAAAGCGGAGCCTGACGAGGAATTTCTTAAACTTGATAGAAAATGTAAGTCGATAATAATACAGTGTATAGCAAACTCCCACTTGCAGTATGTTAGAGATAAAACAACTGCTCGTGATATGTGGACTGCTCTAGAAGAAGCATTTCAAAGGAAAGGCATTGCAAGTCAATAATACTTGCAAAAGAAATTATTGACAATGAAGCTTGGCGTAAGTGATTCATTGGAAACTCACTTTCTGGAATTTGAAAGGTGCGTTCGAGAATTAACAAGTGTAGGGGCAAAGCTAGAAGAAATTGATATCGTGTGCCATCTCTTGTTAACCTTGTCAGCAAGTTTTGAAGGCACAACAGTGAAGAAGAACATATTGCATTCATGACATCTTCAGAATTAGCAGATGAAGTAAAATGGTATATGAACTCAGGAGCCACAGATGATATGGTGAATGATCTACAGCTGTTTCCAGATGTTTGGAAGCTGGAGAAGTCTATTGAGGTTTCAGTTGCAAAGGATAAAGAAAAAGTTACTGTCACACATGCAGATAATATAACTGCTACAGTTTTTGTTGAAAGTGTTAAGCAAATTGTAACTATTAAAAATGTTCTTTATGTTAGAAACTTAAAGCACAATTTATTATCTGTTCCAAAAATAACAGAGGCTGGTTTTAATGTAACATTTAAAGGCAATGAAATTATAATTAAAAATAATTCTAATACTGTAATGATTGGTCGCAAATTCAGCAGATTGTATGAAGTGTCTGTAAGTGTAAGTAAGCATTCGACTAACCTTTGTAATGTTAAAAATAACAAACATTTGTGGCATCAAAGATATGCACATTTAAGGTATAAAAACTTGGCATTGTTATTGCAGAACAGTATGGTCAGTGGTTTGGAAATTAGCAATACTCATTTTGATAAAAATTTATGTGAGATATGTATAAAAAGTAAGAGCACAAAACTACCGTTTGAGAATAACTCTGCTTACAAACCAAACAGACCATTGGAAATTATACATTCTGATATATGTGGTCCGATCGCTCCATAGACTCATGATGGTAAACGCTACTTTGTTACCTTTTTTGATGGTTATACTCATTTTACAGTGATTTATTTGCTTAAAGGTCAAAGTCAGCTTCTGGAACGATTTCAGGAATTTGAATCGTATGTGACTTCAAAGTTTAACTATAAAATTAGTGTTTTGAAATGTGATAATGAATCTGAATATTTCTCAAATGATTTTAAAATGTTCTGTAGAAATAAAGGTATACATGTGAGAAACACGATTCCTTACACGCCACAACTAAATGGAAAGGCTGAGAGATTAAATGGTACTTTGCTAGACAAGGCTAGAGCTATGATACTAGAATCTAAAGTTGACAAAGAACTGTGGGGTGAACCGATACTCACAGCTGCATATTTAACCAATAGAAGTCCTATAGCCAATTTGGTAGGTTATGTACATAATAGATACAAACTGTGGGATCAAAATAAGAGAGAAATTGTAGTTGCACGAGATGTGGTATTCGATGAAGGAAGGTATTTGAACAGCTTAAACAAAAATCTGGAAAAGAATGAGATTTATGTAGAAATAAAAGAAACAAAAGAAGGAGTTAATGTTAACACAGAAGAAGATATATTCGAAAATGAAATTCTACCAGAAGGTACAATCAGAAAAACCGGTACAATTAGACAACCACCACAACGATTTGCTGATTACGAAATGGAATTTACAGCATTAAATGCAGTAAGTTATGTAGATGATGTCCCTGAATCTTATGAAAAAATTGAAGGCAGTTGCGATCAGAAATTGTGGATAACAGCCATTGAAAATGAGCTGCACCCGCTAGAGAAAAATAATACGTGGACTATTGTGGAAAAGCTACCAGATTTGAAACCAATTGGAAGTAAATGGGTCTTTCGAATTAAAAAGAATCCAGATGGAAAAATAGTTACCTACAAGGCAAGGCTAGTAGCAAAGGGTATCATGCAACGAGAGGGATATGATTATCATGAAACCTACGCTCCAGTTGCTAGGTTAACTACCCTCAGAACTTTATTGGCTATCATCAATTACAAAGGTTTATATGCCCAACAAATAGATGTTAAATCGGCTTTTTTGCATGGAATAGTTAAGGAAGATATATTCATGGAGTTACCTGAAGGCATGAAAAGTCGCGGAGGCAAGATTTGTAAACTTAATAAAGCGCTTTACGGGTTAAAGCAGGCACCTTATTGTTGGAACAGTAAATTTGATATTTTTTTGCTAAAAGTCAAAATCTTGCCAGATCTGAAAATGATATCTTCTGTTATATGTAGATGACATTATTATTGCAAGCAATGATATTAAGCAAATTCAAATTATGAAACAAGAATTAGCCCAGGCTTTTGATATGCAAGATCAAAAGAATTATCTGTGCAACCTTTTAAAACGTTTTAAGATGCAAGATTGCAAATATACAAAAATACCTATGGATAGAGGTCTTAACCACAATGAATGAGAAATCTGTGAAGATGTGAAACCAATTAGAGAATTAGTCGGATGTTTAATGTACGTCATACAAGCTACACGACCTGATCACAGTGTTTCAGTAAACATCTGCAGCAGATACCAGAGCCAACCCACCGAAGAACTTTGTAGTTCCCTTAAAAGAATATTAAGATATATTCAAGGTACTATTGATTATAAATTGTTTTTTCCTAAACGAAGTGCTGAACCTTTGGTTGGTTATGCAGATTCTGATTGGGCTGGAGGTACGCTTGACAGTAAGTCTACCACAGGATGTCTGGTGTACTAAAAAGCAATCAATAGTTTCAGTATCATCTACTGAAGTTGAATATGTAGCATTGTCTGAAGCTGCACGTGAAGGGATCTGGCTTTCTCACCTACTTAATGATTTCAATGTTATTTTTGATAATTTTAAAATGTTTGAACACAACCAGTCTTGTATAACTCTGACTAAAAAAACTGAACATAAACGGTTAAAACACATCGATGTAAAATTTAATTTCATTTGTGATTTAGTTAATGATGGTAAACTAACAATAGAATATTTAGATAGCAAAAAACAGCTTGCTGACATACTTACTAAACCTTTAAATTATGTATCGTTTTCAAACTGTAGAAAAGGTGTTGGTGTTGTTAATATTGATTAATTACTATTAACAAAAAAATTGACTTGCTTCATTTGTGAGGGAGTGTTAAATACTATTGAAGCAACCTGTATAATAAAAATGTAATGTTGGTATCATTGATAATATATATAAGAAGTAATCCTTTCTTAACTGTAAAATAGTCTGTATTCAATTCACAAGTAAAGTATTAATCCACTCGACTACAATTTCTTAATAACTACAACAGTTTCTCATCTACAGGAACTATTCGCGACAACCGAATCCCAAAAACTTGCCCTTTAGTATCAAAAAAGGATATGATTAAGAGACAAACGTGGTGACTTCGATTCCTGTTTGGATAGGACCAGCGGCATTTTGGTCGCACGTTGGACGGACAATAATGTGGTTTCTGCGGCGTCGACTAAATATGGGGTAGTCCCACTTGCTAATGTCAAAGGATATTCAGCAAAGTACAAAAGAATTGTTCACGTGGCAAAACCGAACTTGATCACGAAATATAATGCATCCATGGGTGGCACGGACCTGATGGATGAAAATATTGCACAATGGAGGATTAGTTTACGTGGAAAAAAATGCTGTCGGTGTTTTTTCACATGGTTACAGTCGTGCAACAAAATGACAACTAGAGTTTCGTCGAGAAATAGTAAAAACCTCAACAAGTACAAGAATCCACCAAAAGGGAAAGGTAGACCATCTGCAAGTAAATCGAATAGATCATTCAGTTGGGTTGCAGATGATGTCCGATTTGATAATATCGGACACCTACTCACACCGGTAGAAAAAAAAAGATTAGGTGCAATGGAGAAAACTGCAAATCCATTATGCGAACAAAGTGCATAAAATGTAATATAGGAATATGTTTGTCATGTAATGTCAAGTGTCATACACAAATGTAGTTTTTTCAATGTATTAATAAACTTTATTTTTTTAACGAGACAGCAGTGTAAACGACTAACGTTGCTATATGGCAACACTGATTTTTGAAAACAGTAGGAGAATTTTTAGTATATTTTTTGGGGTAAATCTATTGGTTTTGGACTGAAAACAAAAGCTTGAAAACATAAAGAGTTCAAAATTTAAAAAAAAGTCCGTTCTTAATGGGTTAAGACTGTTCTGTCCCAGAGCAAGAAACTGGATGCAGCATGCAGCATCGGTAAGAAGTCAATGGACTTCTTCTGACCCGATGTTCTGTTCTTCGGAAGACGAATTCCAACATATTTCTAACTTGGGTACTGTCAATTTTTTAATATGGTGGAACTACATTTCTCTCTTGAGATTCCATAACGCTCGCCACATGTTTTCGTATGACGGCTTTGCACGTGAGTACTTCTCAGTGACCAAATAAAAAACGAAGCGTCGGTTATCACGTAACTTTGCCAACCGCCGGTTGCTGTATTTGTAGTTTATCTAGGTGTCCAAAATTCTTTTTAAATACGACTGCAACTCCTCTGAACATCTCAAGATCACGCAATGTACGATGGCGTAATCCTTTCGTGTTGGGAACAGATCTTGTTGCTGCTCGGTTGTAACTTCAAACGTAGCCTTTCCAAAATCCCCGTACCTGCTCATAAACATAAACATCCATTCCTTCAATTTGATTTCTGGTTCTGCCAGTTATTTATCTGGTTCGGACCTGGTTTTAGGTAATGTGTTGCACAATTTCATAAGGGCCACCTCATTGCCTCTGCAGCTTCGGCGACGAACCAAGTCTTCTTTGGGTATTTTACAATTACACCATGTCGCCCGACTGAAACCTACCGTTTTGTGCTTTGACTTCATATTTCGTCTTCATTCTGTCGCTACCAATTTGTGTGTTTTTGCGTGCACTTTGTCTAGCCTCTTCCTCAATTTTCTGACGTAGTCTTCGTCAGAAACTTTTTCTTCCGGTTTTCGTCCAAATTGGCGGTCGCATGGCAGCCGTATTTTGCGACCGATCATCACACAGAATGTTGTTTGCCCTGTGCTCTCATGAACAGATGGTCGGCATGCTAAAGTACTGATCCCAATTTCTTTGGTGTTCGGATACTACTATGGCTAAGTACTCTCCCATTGTTCGATTTATCCGTTTGACTATTCCATCAGATTGAGGATGGAGAGACGTCGTTCTAGTTTTTTTACTTCTTAACAATCGGCAAACTTCTTAAAACAGCGACTCAAAGTAGCGTCCCTGGTAAGAATGTAATTCTAACGGAAAACCAAACTGGCAGAAAAACTGTTTCACTAAAACCTCTGCGACTGTAGCTGTTTCTTGATTGGGTATAACGTAAGCCTCCGCATATTTCGTGAAATATTCCATCGCTACCAGAATGTATTTGTTTCCTGAATCTGCTTCTGGGTACGCCCCTGGGATGTCAATCGCTACTACGTTGCATTGTTTTATCGGTGCTTTGCGCTTTTTTGCTGGACGCCATCTTTGCAAATCACCCAGTAGAATATTTCTCAAACTTTCCCTAATGTCAAAGTGTCCTCCTGATGTACCATCGTGCAGATGCTGCAACAACTATCACACCCGGATCTTGTGCACTACCAACTTCACCCTGTTTTCTGTGCCCTCGACAATTTCTAGAGATCACTAGAAAAGACCGTCTTCCACTCTCAAAAAGTCCCAATGCGCTCAGTATGCTCTGATGTTTCTGGCCAAAGCACTCACTTCCTCCCAGGTTGTTCATCGGCCTTTTGCTTTCTAGTTCAGGAGTACTCTTATATCGGGATCGTTTTCTTGTTTGCGCCGCAACTGCTCAGGTTTCCACTTGTCATCAACCAGTTCTTCGGAAACATTCGATCTTTTTTTCAAGACGCATACAATGGCTAGTCTGTTGGACATGTTCTTCTGGACAAGGCAGCGTTACGATGACTGCATCCGGCATGGTGTTTTGTGTGTGTAATCATACTCTTGCAGTCTCTCGATCTAACTTGATACTTGTTCTTCCAGATTATGAAACTGTAATAGCCATTTCATAGCGGCGTTGTCCGTCCTTAGTAAAAATTTTCGTTCATTCAAATATTTGTAGAAGTGTTCTCTGGCGTGGAGAAAACTTTACTAAAACACGCGATGACTTTTTCTTGCATTTTTAAAAAGACTTCACCTATAGCCAGATTACTTGCATAGGTATCTAAAACAAAATTTCCATCTTCTTTTGAATTACTTAAAATCGGCGAAGAGACTCTATGACTTGTTCAAGGTGATGGAGGCATTTTTGCAGTTTTCATTCCCTTTAATTTTTGCTTTGCTTTAGTCAGTTTTGTCAAAGGTTTGGCAATATTAGAAAATCCGGGTACAAATCGTCTATAATAGGTGCACAACTCAAGAAAACTTAATGTTTGTCAATCGGCCTTGGCCATTCTTGCATTGTGCGAACCTTGTATAGGTCAGCTTTTTTTTCAGGTTGTTCAAGTGTTCTTCAAACGACACTCAAACCACAATCACGTCGCGTCTAGATAAACCACGTTTTCCAAGACAGTTTTCGCAAAATGGTCTCTATCAAACGCTCGAACGTTGCAAAAGCGTTACACAGACCAAAGGGCACAGTGAACTCCCACAAACCAGTTCCAATTGTAAAAACCGTCTTTTCACGGTCTTTAGGTTCCAATTCAACCTAGAAAACCACTAGGATCCTGACAGGGTGTCTTAAAGTGTCGTCAATTCTCGGTAAAGGGTAAATCCTCTTTGATCACGTCGTTAAGCTATCTATAGTCTACGCAAATCTTCATTAATCGATCTTTCTTCTTAACTAGTACCACTAGGGACGCCCACGGACTATTTGAAAGTTTAATCACACCTCTCTTTATATCAGTAATTATTTTTTTGGCTTTTTCTCGCGTCTCGGTATTAATTTTATGCTTTACTACGTTAGTTCTTCCTTTGAAAGCACTCTCCAGCGCAAACACGCCTTGATACTGCTGGATCAACACTTTAACTTTAGCCATCTAATTTTCGCTGAGGTTTTGGCACTTTGAAGTAAGAATGTCTAACTTCAATTCACTCGTACTAATGTTCTTCAACTGGTAGTCCCTTTTCAAAAAAATCGACCTCCATTGGTTCAACAGCGCAAATGTAACTGTTAAGAATGTTTAACTTAAGTATGATTTATTATGTACACGGTTCCTTTTCATTCATATTTGTTCGGGTTGATTCGCCGCCAAGTACCGCGAGACGAAGAAATATACAAGACTTCACTTCGTATGTGCAGCTATTGAAGTAAAGAACCCTTTTTTTATGTTACACATTATTACATGATCGGCCGTAGTGGCCATTCGTTGAATAAAAGTAAATATAGTTTACTAGAAATAACAAGTTTTTATTGGTTGTTGGCAACCACAAATGCCTTACTTTAACAACATATTAATGGTTGAGAGAAGCCGCAAAATTCTCCATTTCTAGGAATTCCAAATGCTACAAAATTTGGAAACTTAGTGTGAGTAGTTTTATATTGGGTTTGGAATACCTCACACGCAACATTGGTCCTTCGCGTTGAATGTTAAAATTAATGAAAACTACATCAATATACGAAGTCGTAAAACGATATCAAGACATGTTTCAACGTAGCCTACGTCATCGCAACGGAGCAGTACCTTTTGACGTAAGCAATCCTTTATATAATTCCTGTTAATAAACTTGCAAATATTATTTAATGTTCGAATTTTATTTTAATATAAAAGTTTCAGTAAAATAAGTAAATTATTGCTTTATTCAATAATTACGATTTGAAACGCTTACAGTGCCTTACATTACTTATCAATTTATTTTGTTTGAGAACGCTTTCTTTGTTTCGTGCAGATATAGTGTTACCAGTTTATTTAGCAACCTACGTAGTTTTATCACATATTGTATTATCTTCAAACAAAGATAGAATAGGTATTTACGAACGTTTATTATTTTTATTTAACTTTTGCGATGGCAGATGTTTTAATAAAAAATCGTACAATATTAAAATCAAAACTGACAAGATTTCAGACATTTTTATCTAACATAAATATTGTTGATTTCAATTCTGTATCAGAAGAACAAATACTAGAAATTCAAAATCGTTTAGATGCTAATAGCGCACTCTTATCACAATTTGATCAGATTCAATCCATAATTATTAAGTCGGTCGACGATGTTGAAATCCAAAATGAACATCAAATTCAATTTGAGGACACATATTTTCGTGTTGTTTCGACAGCACAGGCTTTATTAAGCAAGTTAAAAGGGAATTTGAAAAATAAGTCTCGTAGTACTTCTCCTGCTAGCAGTGTTAATACGGGACAATCAAATACTTCACACAATAAAGCTCCGATGTTTAATTTGCCAAAAATTTCTATCCCAAAATTCTCTGGGTCACTAGAAAATTGGCTTGAATTTCGTGAAATCTTCAATAGTCTAATTCATTCAAATGAAGATCTTGGCGATATCCAACGCTTGCATTATTTGAAATCCAGTCTAGTTGGAGACGCAGCACAAGTGGTTAAGTCTTTACAATTTTCAGCTGACAATTATCAAATTGCTTGGCAATCAATTTGCGCTAGATATGATCAACCGCGCATGCTAATAAGGAATCACTTAAAATCGATTTTGGATTTGGAGTCTTGTAATAAAGAATCTTAAACCAAATTACGCAATTTCTCTGACGCTTTATTCAAACATATCACTGTTTTGAAATCGCTTGCAACAGAAGAGCAATTATTTGAAATGATTATTATTCATATTATGTCTAATAAACTAGATGCCGTTACAACCCGTGAATGGGAATCTTTAAGGAACAGTTCTGGTTCCGATTTGCCTACCCTTGACGAATTTAAAAAATTTCTAACGAGCACAGCTAATCTTTTAGATAGTTTATCATCTAAACCGTATGTTAAGGCTGTTCAAGAAAAATCAAAATTAAATTATTCTAAATCATTTGTAGCAAATGCAATTTCATGTGCACTTTGCAAAAGTCCGCATCTATTAAGTTCTTGTGATCAGTTTTTAGAGTTAACTCCTCAACAAAGGTTAACCAAAACCAAAGAGTTAAAGATGTGCATTAACTGTCTCCACAAAGGTCATTTTGTGTCGCAGTGTAATTCAAAGTATACTTGCCGAATGTGCAAAAATAAACACCACAGTTTGCTACATGCTTTGCCTTCTTCTTCTAAAATAAATCTCGCTGCACAGTCAGGCTCTGCGACTAGCGCAGACAGTCCTGATGAGCCAGTTTTAAATATTTCGGCGTTCTGTAAAAACACAGCTCAAGTTCTATTGCCTACGGCTTCGGCTCAGATTTTCGATTCTGACGCAAAAAGCCACAGTCTATTCGTCTTTTACTTGACTCTGGACCGCAGTCAAATTTTATTCGCTCTGGTCTTTGTCAAAAACTTAACCTACGCACTGATGATGCAAATATTGTTATTAATGGAATAAGCAAGTCTGCTTCCTTTATTCGTTCACGATGTGACGTATTGGTTTACGCGCATCATTCTAATTTTCAAGTTTCTCTTTCATGTTTGGTTTTGGATGAAATAACTGGTATTATGCCCAGCTTCTATGTCGACAACAGTAGTTTCAAGAATCCAGATAACATTCGATTATCTGACCCGTCTTTCAACGTTCCGGGCGAAATTGACTTGTTGATTGGTTCCCAAGAATTTTTTAATTTGTTATGTGTAGGCCAAATACGACTAGGTCCGAATTTGCCAACTGTCAAAAAAACTCGCTTTGGTTGGGTCATATCTGGTCCAACAAGTCCATTAGTACCCATTCAAAGACATTGTCATTTAACTGTTTTAAACGATCTTTCAGGTTGTCTTTCTAAGTTTTGGGAGCTTGAAAGTTACCCAAAGAAAAAGGTACTTTCATCTGAAGAAAATGCTTGCAAACAGCATTTTGTAAAAACTGTTCGCAGAAATTCTACTGGACGATTTATCGTTTCACTTCCATTGAAAAAGCCAGTCGACCTTCTTGGTAATTCATACGACGTAGCTCAAAAAAGATTCTTGGCTCTGGAGCGTCGTCTTCAAGCTAATCTAGATCTTGCTAATCGGTATTCCTTATTCATGCAAAAGTATCAAGATCTTGGACACATGACAGTGTCAAGTTCAGATAGCTCCCTATTTTCATATTACCTTCCTCATCATGGAGTGTTGAAGGAAGACAGTCTTACAACAAAACTTGTGTTGTTTTTAATGGATCTTCTACCACTACGGGTCATTCTTTAAATGATCTTCAAATGGTTGGCCCAACAATACAAGAAGATTTATTTTCTATATTAATTCGTTTTCGTAAGCACGTCTATGTTGTGGCAGCCGACATTGAGAAGATGTATCGGCAAGTACTGATTGAACCTACTCAGAGACCACTTCAGAGAATCTTGTGGAGATCCTCTCCATCAAACGTACTTCAATTTTTTGACTTAAACACAGTAACGTACGGAACTGCCTCTGCTTCATTCCTTGCAATTCGCTGTTTGCATCAGCTTTCTATTGAATGTAAAGATTCAAAACCGAATATTTCTAACATCATTAAATTTGATTTTTACGTTGATGATCTTTTAACAGGTGCCGACAATATTGATGAAGTTCGCAAAATTTGCAGAGATGTTACAAATGTTTTACGCACCGAAGGCTTTATTCTTAGAAAGTGGATCTCAAATGATCTTAATGTTATTTCAGATTTTCCTGATTCGGAAATACACCCTGGAATTCTTGAAATTGGTTTGCACGAACATACCACCACTCTTGGTTTAGTTTGGTCATTTCATACAGATAGTTTTATGTTTTTAATATCTGAACCTTTAACCAGAAAAGTGACAAAGCGTGTTATACTTTCTGAAATTTCGCAAATATTTGATCCGCTGGGAACGATCACTCCTTGCACTGTAAGTGCAAAAATTCTTCTCCAACAACTTTGGTTGAAAAAATTATCTTGGGACGATTCTGTTCCACACAATATTTTAGCAAAATGATGTTTATATCGCAAGTAGTTAGTTGGTCTAAATGATTTAAAAATTCCTAGACACGTTATATGCAGGAATGCCATCAATGTGCAAATTCATGGTTTTGCGATGCTTCTATGTATGCTTAGGGAGCCTGCATTTATGTCAGATCTATCGATCACAACAATCACTTCTATTCATATCTTTTGTGTAGCAAATCTAAAGTGGCACCTTTGAAGCCAACCACTATTCCAAAACTTGAACTATGTGGAGCTGCTCTTTTGTCAAAACTTTCAGAACAAATTCTGAAAGCATTGAACTTGTCAATTTCTGCAGTTTATTTGTGGTTAGATTCTACTATTGTGTTGGGATGGCTAAAAACCAGTCCCAATCTTCTTAAAACTTTTGTTTGTAATCGCGTTGCCGATATACAAGAACGCACGTCTCAAGCTGTTTGGAAACATGTGCCTACAAAGGACAATCCCGCCGATTTGTTATCGAGAGGCATTACACCTCAAATGTTAAAATGTTCTAAATTATGGTGGCACGGTCCTGATTGGCTCATCAATTGTAAGTCTTCATGGCCTGAGTCTATTTCAATAACCTCTACACTCCCTGAAATAAAGAAAAACGATCACTTGTTGTTTTTAACGATCCTTTCTTAATTAGTAACTTTTCTAACATGAATCGATTAGAAAGAATGGTCGCGTTTTGTCTTCGTTTTCAAAACAATTGTTCTAAAAGACTTGATAATTTAAACAATGGACCACTTACCAGTGCAGAAATACGTTCTGCATTGTTGTGTCTTATAAGAGTTTCTCAAAGAGAATCTTTTCCTGATGAACTAAAACATCTTAAAAACAATCAACCGCTTTTGAGCTTGAACCCTTTTCTAGATAGTAGTGGTATTATTCGCGTCGGAGGAAGACTTCACAATACCCAATTTCAGTTAGATAAAAAAATGCTTTTCTAATATCCGGTAAACATCATCTAGCGAAATTAATTGCAACTCGTGAGCATCTTCGAATGCTGCACGCTGGTTCTCAGCTACTTTTATCATCACTTCGTGATAAATTTTGGATAACGTCAGGTCGTTGTCTTGTAAAACAAATTGTTCATAAATGTTTACGTTGCTATCGTTTTTCTCTAACTTTTTCTGAGCCAATTATGGGCAACTTACCGCAATCACGCGTTCAGCCTTCTCCACCGTTTTATACTACGGACGTCGATTATGGTGGACCATTTCTAACTAAAGACCGTAAAAGCCGAGGTTCTAAAACGCAAAAATCCTATTTATGTTTGTTTATCTGTTTCGTTAGCAAAGCAGTTCACTTGGAACTAGTAACTAGTTTATCAACTGAAGCTTTTATAATAATATTATATATAATAATAATTATACTGAGGATATCCTATCAGAATTGCATTACATGCGTACTAAGGCTGAGGAAGAGTTCCATACAATGTTTAACTAAGTCAAAGCTGTTGCATTGGTGTGGGTATTGACATGTAACTTCCTGGACTGGACAGATGTAAGTATATCTAATGAATGCGCTGATGTGACCAACTAAGATGATCAAGTTGAAAACCAAATTTATTCCTTCCTTTTATTGATTTTTTAAATCACAGCTAGAAGAAAGATTCAAAAAACACAAAGCTATTTTTGAAGGTTTTCAATACTTGTTCAGTCTTGAACTAAACAGCGAAACAAAAACAAAGTTAGATGCTTTAATTCAGTTTTATGCAAACGACTTTTATTCAAACAAGGATGACATTTATGTGGAACTAAAATTGAAGAGGAAACAGGACAAAACAGAAAATTACAAAGCTTTAAAGTCGGCTGTTACCAGCTTTGATGCATGTGACCAAATATTGCACACTTCCTGTAACGACATACACACCAGAAAAGGTCATTTCCAACAACAAAGAGAATAAAAACTTAACTCAGGAATTCTACCGGACAAGTAAGTGTAGCTACTTTAATGCTTCACTACTTACTAAATCTTTCCTGCCCTGGTGGGGTCAGATTCATCACACCCCAAATTCAAATCCAAACATCGCGTTTTGTTATTTTTCCATTAACATTATTCGCATCATTTTCTTCAACAGTGTCCACAACAGGAGACCAATCGACATCATCAGAATCAGACCTTTTTAATCCTTCAATTTCTTCATCTGAGAATGATGTGGCGCTTTCTTCTACTATCTTTCTACTGACATTTTGAATTCTTTCTCTATTTCTAGCAAATCTTTTGTCATGTTTTTTTTAATTTCCACTTTTCCTGGTGTGTCTGTTAACACCCACGATCTTTACGTTTACCTTTACCAGCCTTGGACTAACTTTGGGAAATGGACGTATTATTTCAAGGTAGTAAAAAGCGATTAAACTTAATGAACTGGGTAAATTGCTTGAAACATCTTATACTCTGTTGTCCGAATTTTTTTTTAGATGTTTCTGTTACGTTATACATATCTTGCAGAGAATCATTGGTTAGAAATCGATCTCTAACGCTTGAACATAAATATTCGTCACCGCCAAAGACATTCATTCACTGGCCAAATTCCAGTTGCTTTAAAACCTGCATAAATATTAATCGGATTAAATGTCCTTGTTTCCAACTATTTCAGCTACGTCATAAATCGTTAGTGGGTTTTCAGGGTATGACTGCAGCCACTCAGTAGCTGTCGCATTGTAAAATTTTTTAAACGGTCCAAAAACACCTCAGTGCAGTTTATGACCTGTGTGAGACGGAAATGTAAACATAACTACCCCAGATCTTTTTGCTAAGTCTATTGTTTGAATGAAAATGTGACTATTATGATTATCCATTAACAATAAAACTGTATTATCCTCAGTAGGTTTTGCGTGTTTAATAAAATGTTTCAGGAATTCTAAAAACTTTTCTGAATTCGATCAGCACCCTTCAACATATGTTCCTTAACTCGTGCAAAAATGCTTATCGCATTGATGCAATCAATCATGGTAGTGTTAACGCCTTTTTTGCTAGTCATCCTTCCTACTTGTTTTGTGTCCTTAACAGAATTTTGCAAGGTGTGTGCACTGTAGAGATGCGACTCTCATCAACATTGTATATGTTTTCAGGGGCAAAATGGTACTTATTTAATAATTCTTTAAATTTATTAAAAAAGGAAGAAACGTTGTATTTATTAAAATTTGTGGCTCTGGACAAGCTAGTCGCTTGGGCTTTTCTTAACATGTTTTTATGATTCATAAATCCATAATATCATGTTTTTCCAGCCTGACCTCGCCTGTCCCAAGAAACTGTACAAGTAATATGGTTAATCTTTGCAAGATTATAAGAATATTTTCAACCCTCTTTTATAGAAACACTATACGGCATCTTACCGCATGTAATTAAATAATTACACATATCTTCCTGTTTTACGGAAAAAAACTTTCATGTTCTCGCAGTTATTTTTATAATCAAAAGACTGATCATCTTGTTTAGGAGTGTAGTTCTAAGTTCTTGATACATTAAACTGTTTAGTGGCAGCTCGTGTAGCCATGTTTTCATTTAAAACCGCGTTTCATGCATCGGTTAGGGGTTCATTTGTTTACTTTTATACGTTTTACGCCATCTTTGCTTTTAGGCATCTAAGAAAAATAAAAAAAGAAGATGTCGGTATTTCTTTATAAGATAATGTGGAAAAAAACTTTCTCTACCTTGGGTCTGAATCAAGGTACAAAACTAATTAGTGTCCTAAGGTACGAGATTGTACTGGTTGCTACTAAAATCAAAGTACTTTTTTTGATCATGCACTTGAGCGTTTAAACTTATTAGCACATATGAAGGAATGTCTATTGCTAGTGTTAATAATACCGTTTACATAACGTACCACAACAAAGATAATCCTGAACTAAACGTGAAATACCGCGAATTGAAGCTAGTCGTGTTATCTCCATAAACTGTGCAATGTTTTCAGATGTTGACTTGAATCTCAACGATGTTAAGTAATAAGAAAGTTGTTAAATCAAGATGGCCTAAGGTATAAGATGGCCCAAGGTACAATACCGTCCCCTAATGAATCAATTTTTGAAAACTTCACTATGTTTGAGGCGGATGAATGAATGAATTCAGGACGCTCCTCATTGAAGTCACCAGATGTATGCCACCTTATATCCCAGTGATTCCCAAAGTGGTCTATATCGACCCACAGGGGTCTATGACAACCTGCAAGGGGTCTACGTTAGCGAAAAAAAAATTTGGTGATCCATGAAATGAAAATGAGGATCCACATTATATTATCTTATAATATAATGTGGACATATACATATTTATAAAAGTACCTATGAACATTATTTATAAAAGTACCTATGAAGTAAAAAAATTTTTATATATGTTTATGAAGTTGTGTAAGTTGTAGGCATTCGCTTTGCCGTCGCAATACATTTTGAACTTGTAAAAACCTGCACATAACGATATACTAAAGATAAAATTTTAAAAGACAATTTAATGAAGTGGAAAACAGACCTCGCCTATTTAACAGGTTTGTTTACAAAATTTAATATGGTTAATTTGCAGTTACAAGGCGACAGTCTAAATTTGATTAAAACAAAGTCCATCTTTTCAGCGTTCCTTGCCAGAGTTAAACTAATGAAGCAAAATATTGGACGGGGCGAATTTTCCCAGTTCCTCAATTTGTCACAGACAAACTGCCAGGAAAGCGACGTTTCAACCTACGTTCAACATTTAAATGCCTCTCTATTCAGATTTTGAAACTAGGTTTCAGGATGTTTTGACTATGGTAATACCACCGTGGATAATTAACCCATATAGTGACAAAGAAGAAACGAATGTCATAATACAAGAGGAACTGACTGAACTAAGTACAAACGAAGAATTAAGGTTCAGTTTAAAAACGGATATCAGCAATTCTGGCTGCAAAACAACATACCTGTTACTTATCTCGTATTATAAAATATAGCGAGGAAATTTTTAATTTCCTTTCCATCGCCATACCTAGTGGAAAGGGGGTTCAGCGCTGTTACCAATCTCCTAGCGAAAAAAAGAAACAGACTGGACATCTTTAGCCGAGGAGATTTAAAATTAAACAAAATTGACGCCAAATGCTGATAATTTATTATTAAAGCATCAGGTTCATCCTTCTCACTAAAAACATTTGCTTGTTGCTTAGTTTATTTTGTGTTACGTATATTTTATATAACAGATACAAAATTTTATTTTGAGTAGTTTTAATTTAAATTCAATTAATAAATGTATAAAACTTAACATGTGTTTTTACTTTAAGTTTTTAACACTAAACTTCACTACAGTTAGGAAATTACCAAAAATTAATATCAGATAAGTAGGGGGTCTACTCAAAACCAAAAAACATGGCAAGGGGTCTACGACACAAAAAAGTCGGAACCTCTGTTATAGCCGATCTACCTAACCCTTGCTAAAAGAAAAAATTAAAAGGACGTTTTTACCTGAAACCACTACATATCTGACACAAATATCACAAAATATTTGTTAATGACAAATTAGTAAACCGAACTCACTTTCTACAAGAGAAAAAGGAATGTTAGCCACCAAAATAATTACCTTTGTACCCTGTTGTAACTATAGTTTGAACCTAGTCGTTAACGATAGCGCAACGTCAATAGTACCGTTTGTTCTTTGTCTTCTTTGTATCAAATTTTATTTTAAAGCCGTTGTCAGATACGAAATAGTCGAGTCGAATTGGTGCTATAACGGTTTTAAGGTATCGACCAAGTAAGTAAAATATACGATGCTCTTTTTGGAATTACTTTTAAATATGTTTGCCACCGGACATACGCTTTTTTATACTTTTATGTAAATTTCGATTTATCACTTTGCGGCTCTACAGTTTTTTGTCATTGCGTAACTAGACTAACGAACGAATATTGATATTTTTAATGAAGGCAGTAACTATATAACTGTGTATAACAATAATTTAATTAACTGATTAATGTTAGCTAGATAACAAAACCTTATCTTACTTAGTTTGATTTGAGTAATACAAGTTTTGTTTGAAACTCGTCTAAAGAATGAGCAATCCAGTACTACGATCATATTTACCTACTTATCTATCTTTTACATTTAAATTCTTGTTTCTACAATAAGACGCAATTTGACAAAAGAAAACATAATGAATTTATTATCATATTAGTTACTATGTAAATGAAAATTGAAATTCTTTTGTTACGTAATTGGTATGATGTGTTAGAAATACTTCAGCAATTAAATTCTATGACGATTCAAATTTTATGATACAAAGATATGTTTACCAACTATTATTGATTGTTTCAAATGCAAAATAGCACACGAATCTCTTTATAGCGGTCGTAGGTAATTGAAGTTCAAGGCTTGCATAAAAGAATGTCGAGATCTGTTGCATACCTGAACTTTCTATCTTGCAAGTCTCGCATGTAACTTGCTTATCTTAAACACCTACTTATGCCTAAAAATTCCTGCAACTCGCTGTGCGTACTATCTGTTTAAACCGGTTTTGCCACATTATAAAATCAAAACAAAAATATCAATAATACAGATTTGATTATGCATGGAGTGATCAGCGGCGCACTTATAAACTCATGTGTTAATCAATTATTAGGTCATTCCTTAATAATTACTTGGATTTTTTTTTGTTAAGGGCGCGTTCGAATGCGACATTCCAAATACGTAGTGAGCATTAATAGAAGTAATAATATAAAATATTTAAAACAGATGTCAGCTTAGTTATAAAGTAGAAAACTGTTCGTATGACGCATAAAGAAAATTAGAGATAGGTAGAAGTTGTTATTAGAATCTTCTCGGTAGTTGCTTCCAAGAAATAATAACGGAATTAGAAAATTAATGCATACATTAAATTTCGTTTTAAGAACCAAATGTTTTAAATATATTACAAAATGAGTTAATACGAGGAATAAGACGTATAGTGACTACACCCAACTCTACACTAAAAGTTGTTGCATTATGCTGTGGTTGTTGGTTCAATTTTATCAAATTTCATTCAAGGTTTTATTTTTATCTTTGAATGTGCCAATGTAAGCAAATTTAAAAATAGCAGTCAAATTGCTGATTCGAATTTCAACAGCAATAGTTGTAATTTGAATGAACACGAATGAAATAATTATACATATATGAAAATAAAATAAATTAAATTACAAGCGTTTTACAAGCATATAGTGGAGGTTCATTCCAAATTATTTCTCATTATGTCATTCAAAAATTCTTTATTAAGAATTTCAACTAATAAACAGAACTACAGTAGTTTCCCGATTATCCGAAACAGTCAGGACCGAAGCGTTTTCGGATAACTGAAATTTTGGTTAATACAGAGTTTTTACTAAGAGGCAAAAACGTAAAATATTTATGTAGGTACATAAATATGTATCTATTCAAAGAACAAAAAAAATATATTTAAAATAAAATACATCAAAAGCTTAAAAGTGCAAAATTTTCTTATCTCTTTCTTCATTTCCTTCTGATTCATTATCACTAGTATTTTCACGATCCCTTTCATTAACAAGTTCAACAAAGTCAACGTCAGTTAGTTCTGCTTGTTCTTTGTTGTCAAATGTTATCCACTCCTTAATTTTTCCCAACCATCTAAATTTCTCATCGTTTTATGAAGCGGGGCTTCTTCTTCATCATCATTGTCTACAGGAAGTTCTTCTTGGTGTATTATCTTTGCCTAAGGTTTTTGTAACGTTGTACTTTTCACTTTATTCCATGCAAATAAATAACCTCTTTATATTTATTATTGTTAAACAATCCATGAGTCTTTTACCAATGTCTACTCTTCTACTCTTAGCTTTGCTGATGCAGATTAAACAGACAATAATTGTTGCCCGGTCCTTATTTTTTTTGTAGCCGGCCGCAACGCGTTCATTTCTTCCAGCTAAAGTTTTCTTTGGTAACATTTTGTAATAGAGACCAGTTTCGTCACTATTATAAATTTGATCTGGCGTATATTCCTGTACTTCTATGAGTTGCTTAAACTTTTGTTTACAATTTTCAACTTTGGTTTGATTAGCACACAATTTTTTACCGCAAATATTTAGTTAACGTACGTCGTGGCGGTTTTTCTATCTCGATAACCAGCCGTCGCTTGCTATAAATGTATCATCAGAAGCTTCGGTTACAAGAAGATTTTTACCGATTTCAATTGCTTTTTGCTGTAATATAAGGCCTGATATTGAAATACCACGGTCGCGTTGTTGAGTAAACCATAAACACAATGTCTCGTCAATTTTATTGTATTCGCCCTGTTTCATAGAATTCTGGCTTTGATGTTGAGGATGCTAGTACACTACACCATTGTTCAATTTTCTGTCGATTCTTTTTCTATTTGGAAACCGTGCTTATACCTACACCATAATCCTTGGCAACACCTTTCAAGCATTTTTATTTATGAAACCGTTTAATTGCAGTTAATTTTTCTAGCACAGTAACAACAACACGTTTCCGCTTTTTTATTATGTTACTCATGTTGACAGTGGCGTATTTAGAACTGAATGTTTTGTTCTAAATGTTGAGAAAAGTAATAATAATAAACCATTTACAAAGACCTTTTGTATAAAGTCCGAAAAGAACATTTTATGAAAAGAGATGACTCATGTTTGTAGACTGGAAGTATAATTGACCCTCATAAGCAGTCAAGTTTTTATTAAATATTTTTGGGTTTCCCAACGTTTTCAACGAAATGACCGACCAGATGTTTCGTCTAAATTTGTTTCGCTTCGGTTTCGGCGAGTTCAAAAGTTCAGTTTGTTTCGGATAATCCGACGTTTCGGCTAGTCGGGATCCGGATAATCTGGAGGCTACTGTACTACATTTACTCTCTAATTTCTTCTAACTTCAAATCAAAAAACCAAATTTTATTGATAACTAATAATATTGTAGTTTTTCTTGAAAAAGATCGGTTTTGCGATTCGTTTATAATCGATGCGTCAAAAATCAATCTAGACAAAAATTGATGGCACAATAATCGATTTTTTTTAAATTGATCTTTTCTGAAACTTAAATATACTAAACTTAGAAATAATCATTTAGTCAAAATGAATCTACAAAGTTTGAATGAGAAATGGAAATGGTTATTTATTTAACGTGTTCCTGTGTAAATTGAACGTTTTTTTTCACGAGTAGGCATTTTTAAACCCGAGTGAAACGGGGGTTTTAAAAGTCCACGAGGAAAAAAAGCCCAACTTACACAAGAACGAATTTAATATAATATTTTATTGCTCGAACAGGAACTGCGAAGCCCCCAAGTTCTCAAAATCTCACAAAAACAGTTTAAAGTTTATGTTGACAACTGCGCAAAAACTGTCAAAACGGAGTATGAAAGCGAAAGTAGTATATTGAATAACAAATGTCACAATGAGACTTTTTGTCGCACGAAGACTTTGTTTGCAGACCGACTGAAAGGAAATAAAACTATTGTTGTTTTTAGCAATGGTAAGATATAAGCAAATTTGTTATATGCGTTTAAAAAAGTTTTGTTAGTGTTATTCAAAATGATAACATAGATTATGGTGTATGTTAATAAATCTGACAGATGACGTTTAATTAATTAAAGATTGTTACTGCCAACTTCGATCTAGCTATAAAATTCTACTACACCTTACCGGCCTAGGCCGGAAAAGTAAAATTTCCGGACGATTATGATGCCTGCAAAATACATCAAAACGGACGGAAGTACAAAAAAGAATATTTATATGTGTACTAACGAATTCTTTTACAATTAATTTATGTTCTTTAATATTATGCTACATATTTGTAGTGTTCACGATTCTCGGTCGAATTCTTTAAATTTATTAATCGATTAGAAAAAATTAATGTATAATTAAAAATCGATTGTAAAAATTCTTTAAGTCGCCACAAAAAAATCGTGAGACGTTAGAAATTGGAGCAAATAAAATTTAAATTTTATGCTTTTTTTGGTTATTTATAGTCAAATTCCGACTGCAATGCAGCTAAAATATTTTTTGGCTGTTACTGAAACTAAATGCATTTTTAAAAAAACCTAACTTTTAATACAATTTATTACAATTATTATTTTATATCTTGACACCTTCTTGATCGTCCAAATTGTACATTTGAATTGTAATTTTCTTTAATAAATCTTGGATAATTTTAACATTGTAACAATTGCCACTTTTGGAACCACCAAAGTTTTATTAGAAGAAATTATTCTAGGCAGTTCCTATTTTTTTTTAAATTTATTTGAGAAAAAATTTTTCAGCATTAGCACTGGAGTGTGGAAGACATTAAAATAAATATTAAAGAAGTAAGATTAACAAATTTTGCTTCTCCATTGTCCAGCTGAATTTTAGAAATTTTACTCCTAATTCAATTAAAAAAATGCAAAGTGTAGGTTAGTATTATTTTCAGAGAAATACTGATTTCATTGTAAGCAATTCAAAAATTTCCTCACTCGAAAAAACGCACAATTTACTTATTATTATTACACGGCAAAGAAGATAACTATGTAAAAACGAAAAGACGAAATAGGTAGGTCTTTTTTTTCCAAACGTTGCGTTAGCGTGATAATGTTTCGTTTAAATCTTGTATGAATTAATTATCTTTGTTTTGTTGTTGCAAGCTTGCAAGCATATTGTGTTTCGTAAAACAATAAAGATAATAAGTAGTAATGACGTAATGCGCGCATGTAGACCACCTATTGGATAAATGATGAACTAAAAAATTATCATTTCCTGTAATTTAGATGCGATTTACATTAGGTATATGGAGCGAAATCCGTTTTATAGCTTTTTCAAAAAATAGACAACATTTTCGAAAATTAAAAGTATGTACTATTATTTGATGTATTACTTCATCGTACTGAGCTATTATAATTACGATGATCGTTTTATAAATATTATAAAACCACATTATAACACTGTCATTTCTTGACTAACTTTGAGTATCAATAACTTTTAAGTCTTACCTTATTTAAAGAAATAAATTAGCTTACGCGATGGCCTAACATGTTTTTTAGAGTTTTCATTAATAAAAACATAAATATTCGTTTTCAATTTTGAAAAAGCTATAAAACGGTGACTGCATAAAAATGCTATATTTTAGGCAACCCACTATACTTAAAACGCACTCTTAAGAAATTTTGTTAGTTTATGAGTTATGACTTTGAGTTATGCATCCACCGACGCGACGCAACGTTTCAATCAACTTTTAAAAAATGGAGGAATGTGCAGTGAACGTGATTATTCGTTCTCGTGTTCTTAACGTATTTACACATGGAATTGCTACGTGTATAGCACGTTTCTTTAATAAAACGTGTTGAAACTTTCAATAGCAAACCGCATAAAAATTTTCCGATCGCGCATTTGGAACCAATTCAATTTTTATTCCTTATTTACTGATGAACGATGTAATGCGCAAATATTAATAAAATCATGAAATGCAGTAGTACAAAGACCTCTTTTTTGCAAGTTTAGGCGTTATTGGGTTACATATTTGATTCGTGAAACGGATCCAAATACCTCATTATTGGATTAGATATAATAAATAAATAAAATGAACAATGTCGTAATCCAATATGAAATGTCTTAGATTTTATTTAATATATTAGTTACATGTTTCGGTCTCTTAAATACATACGACCATCTTCAGACTAAAAACGTTATTATAAATTATATAAAAAATTGTCATACCTAGTAAAAACAAATATGCAACTTTGACTACATAAAACTAACTATCACAATTGAGTTGACATTAACTAATAAAATTGATAAAGTCGGAAATATCAAATTTATATATAAATTGTTCATTTTATTTATTTATTACATATTTGAAGCCATTTCCAATATCAAATCTAATTTTTAAATAAATAAATTCACAATTATTTGCATGGAGATTATTTCACACCGAAATAAATACAAATCATTTATGCTGTGTCTACACTTTACATACACTATTCATTTAATTCTTTACACTTTTCTTATTTTTGTAATTAAATCTTGTATTGTTTTATACTGTTTTCTCTTTCGTCTGTCAGCTAATTATTTGTTTAAATTTTCTATTGCATTTTCTTTCTCTAGCATCAGTAGATAAAAACGTTTTAGTTTTTAGAAATTTGCTGAATACAATATTTGCTCAAAAACAAACTGAAATGATTAAATTTCTATTTTTCCCAATTGCTCGGTATTTATTGTAATAACATAATAATAATTTTTAATATTTTCAAACAAAATTTCAAATTTCTATAATAAAATTAATAAATAAAATTTAAAAAATGAAAAAATATATTTTAGGATTAGTAAATGAATAATAATAATAGTAAAAAAATAGTAGTGGTACAATACAAAAAAAAGTATTTGGGCGCTTAATTTAGATGTATATTGTATACACATAAATGTATTATGTGCTGCATAACTAGTGTTACCAATTTTTTTTGACAAAATCAGAAAGAAAAAGATCTATAAACGGTAAACTTTGTATTCACTAAACAGCCTTTTATCTCAACTTTCGTAGATAATCAGAACGCCAATCTATGATATCATTGCCTTCCCTGATCAACTTCCGTTAGTTTTCACATGTTTTTAAATTTGAAGCCCATTCTTAAAAAATGTCTTCGAGTAGTTTCTTTTCGGCCAGTATAATTAATCTTGTTTTACATCTTACTCACTCACTCACCTCGGCACTTACTTGTCAACCGTGTAAACCTCTTCACTGTTCTTTTTAAAATTCCTAAATCACACTCATCCATCACCATTTTGTTTAATTCTCAGTTTCTAATAAATCACCGTCAATCACAGCAGCTTCTTTTCAGATCGTCACTGATTTCCCAACAGCAGCTGCAGCAAGTTCGGTTGCCTTGTCCAAAGCAAATGCCCATTCACCAGCAGCTTTTTGACTACCGAAGAACTGAATAACAGTTCTTCTACGCGGCGAATGGGTTCTGGCGACCGCCGTCCGCGAGGGACGGTCGGCCTAAAAAGGTTATCGTGCCTTTCGACTCGCGAAACTCCTAGCGGTATCGTTGCATCCTTTGTCTAGATAGGATGCGGCCTAAGAGGCGTTCAGGCTTAATCCCGCGGACGGTAGCTTCGCACCAACGCCCGCTGTAACCAGTGTTGTAAATAGATAATTTTTAAATTATATAGATACAGATACATTTTTTTGTTTCAAAAATTATCTACTATTAGATAATAGATAAAATATTCAAACTTTATATAGATAACAGATAATAGATGAAATAATCTAGGTAGTAATAACGATAGATAGAGTTCATTTGAAGAACTACTATAGAATGTGGGAAATTACTGAAGAAAAACATACATATTGTAACTTGAATTTTACGAAACACTGGATTTTTTAGAAATTTTATTTAAACAATTTAAATAAAAAATTATATATATACAGATACATATAACTTATATATTTTTGATTGTATCTAGATACATATAAATAGATAAAAAATATGAATCTAGATTAATTTATCTATATAAATTTATATAGATAATTTACAACACTGGCTGTAACACCCCGGTGGTTCACAGTCTCGGCGTTGGATTTAAAACGTTATTAATTTGAACACAATTAACATAAATTTATTATACAAACTAAAAATGTAATTGTTACAATAAATATGTACAGGAGGTGTATTTTTATTTCCTCTCGTATAACAAATAAACTTATTTTGCTATTATTATTAATTCCGGGCTTCGGTAGAATGCGGCCTACCACTTTATACGAAATTGAGAATAGTTGAATGCGGCCTACACAACTCTTATCTAACCTTAAAAAAACGTACCTTTCCTGCAAGGAAATGATTAAACGTAAATGGCGTGGTTGGAATCCTTTTGAAAACTGCTATAAATCAAGTTAATTACAGGCCGGAAAATTATTCAGGTACGGTAGTTAATAAAGGTTAAAGACAGGTGTAATCAATTAAGTATTTCAGGTAATACACTGCTACGGTTAACGGGGTTTAACCTCGAAGTTACGGCGGGTTGACCACTGGTGTCTATTAATGACAAAGTTTTATACAAATAGAACACGGCAGAATTCGAATACGTTATTAGTATTACGGGTTGTTGCGGTTTAGTTATACTATCAAACGAAAACTTCGGCAAATTCAGGTGAGTATTTCGAACTGACTTATTGATTTGGAATGATTAATTTTAGACCTCAGCCGGAAGCCAAAACGTAACGATGCTAAACGTATTGAGATACTTTAAACCAGCCTGGCTCAAGCAGTATCTCAACGCGTCAACTTCAACTACGTTAAGGGTTGAAAGTAACTGGAGATTTACGCTTGACAAATCCTACACCAGCCTGGCGCAAGTGATTTGTCACTTCACTAACGGACTGCGGTTCCGTTATAACAAATACTACACGGTGAAACGAGAAGCTTGTGGTCAACTTGAGGGAGGGCGTTTTGACGTAACAGGGTTCTAATACAAAACGGAAAATTGAATACCAAAAATCGCGAGAGTAGCAGGGTTCGAAACGGGTCGGTCTGAGTTCAGAAGGTCCGGGTACAATAGCAGGTTTCGGTTAATCGGTGCTCACAATTAAACAGTATCAGGATCGGCTCGGAAAAGAGTTAGCCGGGTACAAAAGCATTCGGTAGCAAGAATCGGATAAACACAGGTCTTGTTTCACCAGGACTAGGTCTTGGAAAAGAGGTTCTACCTAGAACGGGTCTCGGCAGAGAGAGAGTTTTCAGAGTTGACGGCGGCTTTTATTGTGTGTTTCGTTCCGGTTGAAAGATTATTCGGCAGGGGAGAGTCGCGCGCTTCGAAGCGGTAGAGGTGGTGCGCAGCCGAGCGTCCAAAGCTCACGCGTAATTGAAACAAATTTATATACAATTTTCAAAACAATTACGGCCACCTCTGCCGTTTCGTTACATACCACCCTCTCCTGGGCGAAGACATGAACACAGGGGATTTCTGGAAGAGATTGACTTACCCTTAAGTTTTTACTTACAGTAAATTGCGGCGGCTTAACTACAAATGCGTATTTCTTAAATCTCTTGGTGGCTACCTGCCGGTTTCGTACAGCATCTAATTGGAACAAAAAATCCAGTGGCGGCTCCGGTCGAGTTTCTTTTGCGGTGTCTGGCGGCAAAGTTTTGTTCGTTGACGGAGTTATCGAACAGCAAGCTCCTGATTCAGGATTCGCGGTCCTTAACGGCATGACTTCGGGCATCGGTAAGCGGGGAGCTTTAAAATCAGGCGGTGCGGAGTTTGACAGTAAAGACAGCTTGTGTTCTTTTCTTAACACCGGATCTTTTTCAGGTCGGTACGGTACTTCAACTAGGTGATTGGTTAATGCCTTAGATGGATCTACTTCTTCTTGCAGCAAATCGTTGACTACTGGCGGTCCTGGTTCAACTACCTTCTGGATTCCTCCAAAGCCTGGACTGGTTCTGCTCGTACATGCTATCGGTTCGGCGTTCAGCGTCAGAGTTCTTTCTTTTACCTCCAATGTAGCATTATTTCTGGATAGGACATCGAGACCAAGTAGAAGATCGGTTGTAAGATTGTCCAGAGATTGACATTCAAGCGTGATGGTTTGAGATCCAATGTTTGCTGGAAACGAATAATTTCCGCGAGTTTTAACAATTTCACCGTTTGCTAGTTGAACCCTATCTGGATTGTTTCCTTGCGGTTGTAAATCTCTAGCGACAAGTTCTTCTACTTTTGAACTTACATAACTTCTGGTAGCGCCAGTGTCGACTAAAGCATCCAACTCTTGTCCGTATACGGTGACAGGAACAAGAAGTCGAGAATCTACGGAAGCTACGGCGGGTACAGGGGGTTTAGACCTAGAATGAACATTTTTAACGGTTTCCGGTCAAGCAGTCCATTCCTGGTGGTTTGTAGATCCACGAACAGTCTTTGTAATCGGCTGGGGCTGTTTTCCGGTGTGAATTGAAGGTCTGGAGCGGTCACAAGGTGGCGGATCTTGTACAACACATACCACTGGTACTTCTACCGGCATGATCGTCATTAACTAGTGACTTGAGGCCTGGTTTCTGGAAGGTTTTTGACGGGTTATATCCTCATAGTCACACGCCAACGTTTTTAATTCTTGCAGGTTAGTGAAGTCGGTACGTTTTATATACAATTGGCATGAACTCTGCAAATTCTCATATATTCTTTGCAGTTGGACTTCCGGGGAGAACTGTCCATGACGACGCATAAGTGTTTCCATTGCATTAATGTAGTCACCAGTTTTTTTCTCCATTTTTTTGAAAACGGTTGCGTATCACTTCTTCCAAATGGTAACGGTATCGTGGCCCTACAAAATGAAGTTGGAAACTACTTACAAAGTCACTCCATGTTTCCCAATCATGTTTATTATTCCGGTACCAGAAAAGTACATCGCCATTTAACAAACTGGAAGAGCTTGCAGAAGCATTGCGTCTTGAATTCGGTACGAGTTTTGCAACTCTTCAATGCTTTCGAGAAAATGCAATCGGGTCGGTGTTACCATTAAACTGGATTCCCCATTAGCGAATGGTCTCACACAATTGTGCAACTTCGGTTACCACTACTGGTGGTGCGGGTGCGGTTAACGGGTTCGGTGAAGACGGTCGGGAAGTATTACGGTTTTCAGGGCAGGTTAACGTCACGGATTGACGTTCTCCGGTTCGTAGAAAATGCAGCAAACGTATTTTCCATTCAGTCACGCTACCGGATGTATCCAATTTATGTATTTTCATCTAGTGCGTCAACTCTTCATTTTGAATGATACTCATCCATTTGGACCATACGTCGGTTATCGGGATTGCTTCTGGCACTTCTACAGGTTCAAACATTTTGGATTTTCGGACAGGGTATCTCGGGCGCCAACCAAAACGTCTAAAACAAAATTAATAACGCTTACTTTTAGGTCCAGGTCCAGTTGTCCCTGCTCGGGCGCCAAATGTAACACCCCGGTGGTTCACAGTCCGAGACGGAAAAGAGTTAACCGGGTACAAGAATCGGATAAACACAGGTTGGGTTTCACCAGGACTAGGTCTTGGAAAAGAGGTTCTACCTGGAACGGGTCTTGGCAGAGAGAGAGAGAGAGAGTTTTCAGCGTTGACGGCGGCTTTTATTGTGTGTTTCGATCCGGTTGAAGGATTATTCGGCAGGGGAGAGTCACGCGCTTCGAAGCGGTAGAGGTGGTCCGCAGCCGAGCGTCCAAAGCTCACGCGTAATTGAAACAAATTTATATACAATTTTCAAAACAATTACGGCCACCTCTGCCGTTTCGTTACACCGCTCGGGCAAGTGCTTAAATAAATGTCCGACCCTGCGCTTCCTCTCGTACTGAGCAGGTTTACTATCGCAACGACGACGTCATCAGTAGGGTAAACTAACCTGTCTCACGACGGTCTAAACCCAGCTCACGTTCCCTATTCCTAGGTGAACAATCTAACACTTGGCGAATTTTGCTTCGCAATGATAGGAAGAGCCGACATCAAAAAGCGACGTCGCTATGAATGCTTGCCCGCCACAAGCCAGTTATCCTTCTGGTAACTTTTCTGCAGTCCCTATGCTTACTGAGCATCGGGATCAAGCCAGCACCTGCGTTATTCTTTGACAGATGCACCTCGAATTGGATCGCGACGACCACTACGACATGACCGCACACCACGACGCCGCCGTGCCGCCAAGCGCAAGCCAAAGCCGCGCCTTGAACGCGACCAGGGGGTATTTACTTCATATAAATTGCCAAAGAGGTGCGATTTTTTCGCCACCTATTGGCTGCCCATATCAACTATATAACGTTTATGGTTAGAAACTAAATGTATTGATTATATTAGTAAAATCACTAAAATTGTAACTAAAAGTGTAAGTAAAAAATACAAAGTAAAATCACGTCATAAAAGCGCCAAAACCAGCATAACCTCAACAAAATGGTACTTAAATAAAAGTGATAAAGTAAAGTATTTAATTAAAGACAAAGCAAAGTATATAGGCCTCTTTCTGGATAAGTGCATGTCACGATCAAGGCATCTCCACCACGTTGCAGCAAGAGCATCAGCAGTCACACCCAATTTGTGCTCGATTATGGGATAACAAACTATTAGTTTACAAGACGGGTCACCATTATCTTACACGCGGCGAAGAGCTATACAGAGAAGGTTCAGCGAACCTAAAACAAGGCATTACGACTTGTTGCTAATGCACTTTGGTTCATACGAAACAACCAACTGCACTGGGATCTACTGGTACTCACCATCGAGGATCTACTTTATCAAACAGCACAGAAGTTAGTAGAAATGATACATGATGACATATCTCAACGAGGTGGAAAGAAAACTGGCGTTAGGACTCAAAAATGCTGCATAAGTACAATAGACCGAAACATGTTCTTCGATAGATAAGTACCCAAATTTTGTTTTGATTAAATTTTTTTTCAAATTTACCATTCAACTATAAATTAACTAATTATATAAAAATTGTGTAATCCAGGTAATCGATAATGAAATATGTAACTTATATATCCCGTTTTGAAACGATTCTAATGAGTTTATACATTTGCATAAATATTGAAAATAGCCACAAGATATTATTAATTTGTTTATTTTTTGTTGTCATTTACATACTTATTATTAAAATAACTAAGAATCGATTATCGAAATAATTGTTTTTATTATATAATATATCTATCTGTAAAATTGTTTATATCTATGTATATATTTTGTATCTGTTATGTATTAATGTAATTTTGTAAGAATTTTAATATAAATTTTTATTTTAAAACAAATTTTTTTTATTTATAAAAATTAAATATAAATATGCATATTAATTATAATGGATATGAGATGGCGCTGTACATGTGTAGATAACTATAAAATGCTTAAATTAGTTCAAATTAGTTCGTTGGGCAACCTATGGCTGTCGATAGTGTCGATACGATATACATTTTTTTATACACGGAGCGCGATCGGCTACTAATCGCGCGGGGTGTGCTTGATGCGAGAACGTCGTGACTACCGCGCGCCGCTTGATCGAGTAAGTAAGGAAACTACGAGAGTAGTGGTATCTCATTGGTGACGGAAGGGGAGGGCGAACGCGCGAGGCGTCCAGCCGCACGGTCCCGTCTCCCACCTATGCAGCACCTCTCGTGTCTCCTTACAGTGCCAAACTATAGAGTCAAGCTCAACAGGGTCTTCTTTCCTCGCTAATTTTTCCAAGCCCGTTCCCTTGGCTGTGGTTTCGCTAGATAGTAGGTAGGAACAGGTTGAGAATCTTGTTAATCCATTCATGCGTGTCACTGATTAGATAACGAGGCATTTGGCTAAAACGTGTTTATTAAGGATAATATAAACTTGTCAATCAAATGATTGTATCAGATGTTGACAATTAAATTGTACATATCTTATTAATAATAATAAAAAAATGACAATATAGACAGTAAAAGACAAATAAAGCAGATTAACAGTAATGGTTATCTTAAAATTAAACGATTATGAAGTATCATCTCCGGTGGATTCTGTCCCAGATAATTGTCTGGTGGACCTTGTGTATGATAATGGATCCTAGAATAGTGTCGTTTACCAGTTGTGTTATTTGTTTCGGCTTGAGTTCGAGAGCCCTGATGATGGACGAGTTGGCGGCCTCGCTCCAAATGCTTCTAGTCCCAATGATGCAGAGGCCGATATTAATATTTTTATATGCTGGATATTGTTTTAAAATAATTTCTTTAATGTGTCGGTCTCCGTACGTTGCCAATTTCTATTCGGCTGCAACATTAGAACAGCGTGGACCTTCCCAGGAGATAGAGGGGTCTACGACTGTGATAGTGGATCCTTTAAGACATAATAGATCCGGTTTACGTAGGCGGCCTAGAGTGTCTCTGAACCGAGGTTCTAAATCCGTGACAAAACCGTTCTCTTCCGCAAACTTTTTTATTTTCCTCACAACCTGTTCGTGTCTCCTGATACGGTCATTGTGCAGCAATGGGTACTTCTGAAGGATGTGAGAAAAGCTCTCCCGTTGCACACATCCAGCTCTGCATATAGCGCGAATACCTGTGTTTTGGACTCCACCAGGACATGGAAGACCCTGGACCAGTCCATTACCTGCATAAGAGGTTTCCAATTTCTCCGCCCAGTGAGCTTTAATGTTATATTTACCAATCCCGATGGGTTCATTCATACGTAATAATTTCTCAGTAAATTTTTTGTTAGTGACAGTAATCGTCTTAGCGAGTGGCGAGTCGAAATTAATAAGATTTCTTAGACGACAGTGTAAGATGTCGGGAGCGTTGACACGAAAATTAAATAGGCCAATACCGCCGTTCCGAATGAAGGCGTAGAGTGCCACATCGGGGAGGCAATGATGGAAGTGATGAATTTTCTTAATATGGAATCTAAGCTGGTAGTCGATTCTGTTAAGAAGAGCCCTATCTATAAGTGAATGCTGGGTATGAAAAAGTAATTTTGGTATAAGATGATGTTTGAATATAGCCAATTTCTGATAAGGTTTAAGTGGCGCTTTTCTAAGGTTGATAAGCTACTCCTTAAGGTTACTGGGAAGCAAGACGAACGTACCATCCTGTCTAAAAGAAAACCCAAGGTAAGGAAAAGATTGGGAGGGTGAAAGGGAAGGAATAGCTTTATCCTGTATGGTTAGAGGGAAATCGGTAAGATGCTTTTTCTTGCGAGGAACGACACATGACATACATTTGATTGTGTTGGCTTCGTGTCCGCGTTTATTAAAGAAGTTAAAACAGATGTCCAATGAAAGTTGTGCACTGATTTTATTAAACAAGAATAACACTGTAACACAATAAAATGAATTGGTAATTATTAAAAGGCACGCGGAAAATGTCAGCTGTAGACTGTCATAATTTGTAAGTAATCTGCTTTTAACTGTGAATGTACTTTTCTTTTGTGTTCAATTAAAATTCTTCTACCACAAAATTTTTTGTATTGACATTATTTTAAATTAGGATACATGCTGATATAACAAACTCTACAAGGACACTATGTACTAATATATTTTCAAAACTAAGAATGTACGTTATGTTCAATGGAAGTTGTAAGTTCAATGCTAGTAATTTTTCAATAAAATTTGATCTTTAGATAAGAATAAATGATTTACCTTTCCATCATTTATATCATCACAGTCGCAATACGGGTTTCTTTTAAATCCTATTTTATGAAGATGCGAATTGAATTTACCACGATTTATTCTGAATCTTTCAATTATTAATGTAGCAAATTTTTAAATAATTACATTATTATTATTATATATTTTCTTTTTAGTTAAACATGGATTTAAAAGAGTGTATTGGTTTGAGTTTTTACTACAATAACTTTTCCAGACGTGTTTTTAAGATGATCTGCAGTTTTCCTTAAATATTTTTAGTAGGTCTGTGTGCCATAACCAAGTGTCGCTGTGATGTAATTTTAAGGATTCTTTAGCCTATAAGTCTGCCATTTCGTTTTCTTTGATGCCCTAGTGTGCTTTAGTCCATAGTCCATAGGTAAACCATTGAGGTGTAGCTCATATTGATTATATAAGATGTTGCACAATATTGGGTTTGGCCAACAAATGACCGAAAAATTGTTTATTGTGTTTAAAACTGATTTAGAATCCGAGAATATTAATGCATTAGATGCTGCATTTTGACAAGCCCATTCAAGAGCTTTATCAATGGTAAACGCTTCCGCCGTAAAAACCGAACTTTCTATAGCTAATTTAAATTGGAAGGACAAAATCTTATCTAAAGAAAAAAACACAAAACGCAGCCTCAGTTCCATCTCTATTTTTACATCTATCTGTAGCAATAAAAATATATCGTATTTACTATTGATACTGCTAAATATGTATTTGTTAATAGAGCAGTTTTGAGTGTACACTGGAATTATGACTATAATGTATGTAATAATAATAACTGTATTAATTCATAATGTATTTTTATAAACTTCCATATAATATTCATAAATTATTATTTTCTGTTATTTTTGTTCTCTGGTTAATATGGAAAAGGTTGACATCCCTTTTTAAGTTTACATAAAACATACAGGCTTCCTAATAACTCTATTACTAACTCTAGATACATTGGGTTTAATACTATCAAAACTTAAAAACGAGGTTCAACAATATCATCTACTATAATTGGATTATTGCATTGTGTTGTAATCTCTGATATAAAAGAAAGTTTCTTCTATTTAGTAATATTTACATGCTTGGATGTTGTCGGATCAATGTTTGATTGAAATTGTTTGTGAGAACTTCTTATAATCTGATTTATATGCCGTTTATGTACTAATACATTACCTACCCGATATAAATATGTTTTAAAACCTATTTTTTTCTTCTATAATTGCAGGTTCTCAACGCTTATTAACTAATCGATAATCTCTAATCATTACTTCATCTCCCTTTTTAAATTCTTCATTCCTTCTTCCACTTGCAAATTCAACTTGTTTTTCTTTAATTATATTTTCATGAGAAATATATTTTGGTTTAATTAAAAACAATTTGCATTTTATATTCAACTTGTTTTTCTTTAATTATATTTTGATGAGAAATATATTTTGGTTTAATTAAATCTAATTTGCAGTTTATATTTCGGTTTTTTTAAATTTGCATGGAATTTCTCCTGTTAAACAGTGAATAGAAGATCTATATGCCATAAGTACCTTACATATAGTTTCATTAATGTTAGTTGAATTTTCTGCTAACGAACTTTTCAAAAATTTTTTGAAAGTTCTTACTGCGTTTTCAGCTGCACCGTTTGTAGCTGGATGACCTGGAGATGTAGTTTTATGTCCTATTCTATTTTTATTTAAATAATTTTATCAATGATGAATACTTCTAACCACTTACTATATGCATCTATTATGAATAAAAACATGTTACCATATACTGGTCCCAAGAAATCTACGTGTATTCTTTGCCATGGGTGTTCTGGCGTCTGCCAAGGAATAAATATTGTTATTTCCGCTTCCAATCTTTGTTGCAAACACATTTTGCAAGAATTAATCATATTTTCGATGTCCTTATCTATATTAGGCCACCAAACATATGATCTAGCTAAAGATTTTGTTTTAACAATACCTAAATAAACAGAATGTATTTCTTTTAAGGTATATGAACGTAACCTTTCTGGTATAATTACTCTGTAACCCCATAATAAAATGTTTTGCTCAGAAGCAAATTCATTTTTACGATTATAAAATGGTTTGATATTTGCTTCCACTATGTTTGGCCATCCTTTTAAAATATAGTCTAAAACTCTCGATAACGTAGGGCATTTTATTGTATTTTTTTAATTACATTTGCATCAATAGTTGTGTTTTCATTAAAAATATAATTTAAATAAGAACCTTTTATATTATAATCCAATGATATATATTTTAATGAAATAGGTAATCTTGAGCAAGCGTCGGCAATTATATTTTTTTTGCCTTTGATGTATTCAATCGAATATTGAAAACCAGACAAATATACTGCCCAACGTTGTAATCTTCCTGCAGCCATTTGTGGAATACCTTTCTGTTTCTCAAATATAGCTATTAATGGTTTATGATCAGTGCGAAGTATGAATTTATGCCCTTGCAAATATTGATAAAAAAAATTTTTACTGCATAATAAAGTGCTAATGCTTCTTTATCTATTACTGAATAATTTTTTTCAGCTGGCATAAATGTTCTGGATGCAAAAGCAATAGGTCGCTCATCTCCATTAGGATAACGATGTTGCAAAACATGCCATCTTTAGATACATCTGCATTGACCACAACTTCTATCTTAGGGTCGAAATGTACTAATACCATATCTGATGCAATAATTTCCTTAATTTTTTTAAATGATATTTCTTGATCTTTGCCCCATTTAAATTAAACATATTTTCTTAATAACTCATATAAAGGACTCGTTACTTGTGCAAAGTGTGGAGAAAATCTTCCATAATAATTAACTAATCCAGCAAACGCTTTTATTTGTTGAACATTCGTTGGACATGGAGCATTAACGACTGCTTCAATTTTATCGTTACTTTTTCGTAACCCTTCTTTGTTAATAAAGTATCCCAAATATTTAACTTCTGATTGAAAAAATTTACATTTTTCTAAATTAAGTTTTAGTCCCATTGAATTTAATTTTTCAAAAACATCTTTTAAATTATCTTTACCAGTAACAATAATGTCATCTAAAAAATTCATTGTTCCGTTAATTCCCTGTAAAATTTGTTACAGCGTTTAGAGTTTAGAAAATTTTTTACCACCTTGCAATTTTTGAAATATTTCATCAATACGTGGAAGAGGATTATTTATAGTAACTTTATAGTCTGCGCCAATTCAAATTTCACCATTTTTTTAGTTACTGGCACTAAATGTGTATCCCATTTTGAATAATTTATATGTGTTATAACCCCTAATTTTTCTAAACGTTTAATTTCACTTTCAACTTTCATTTTATAAACTAAAGGAATAACACGTGGTTTATGACAAACTGGCTTAAAATTAGGTTTTAATTTTAGTGAAATGATAACATCTTTACATGTGCCTAATCCATTATTAAACATTTCATGATGAACTTTTAACAACTCATCCAATTCAGTAGATATATTATTGATAACAAAATTAAATTTAACTTCAAATACAGACATGAAATCTCTACCTAATAGAGCTGGACCTTCTTCGTTCATGACATAAAGTTTAATTAATTTTTTTATGTTATTAAATTCTATTTTTGTTTCAAACCAGCCTATTGGTATCAACACTTTACCACCATATGCTGTTAATTTAATATTAGTAGGATTTAATTTAATTTCTGGAAAATATTTTTTAATGGTATTTAGTGAGACCACCGCTAGCTCCACTATCTGAACCTTAAATAATTTGTTCATTACTTTTACTTAAAGTAGGTTTATTACTGTCTACAACTAAATTAAAAATATTGATATCATCATTTTCTACTTCTACTTCCGTAGATACGAAATCGATGTTATCCTTTTTTCGACAAACAGTCGGAATATGACCTACTACATTACATTTTAACATTTAGCATTTTTGAGCTTACGAATTTGGGTTTTGGAGTGTGTCTTGCCACATGCTTTACATTTATATGTTCCTGTTTGAATTTTCTGCTAACACGTCATTTGATTTTTCTTTCGCCTCTGTAACAGGTTCACATTGCTTATATCTTCTTCTCCTTGTTGTATATTTGATTTCCTACTTATTCCGATTTCCACCATTCTTTCCAAACTTATTTATTTTACTTACCCGCATAGCCTATCTTGTATATTCCCTCTCTTCATTCCACATAAAAACTGTTGTTTAAGCATTTCTTTTAAAGCTTCCCCAAATTTGCAATTTACGAATAGACTGCGTATTCTGGTATACCAATCTGTCAGTGATTCATTAGCATTTTGTATTGCTTTATAGAAATCAATTCTTTCCCTGTAAATTGAAGTTTGCTTGCCAAAATGTCTCTTTAAAACATCACACAATTCTCTAAAAGATTTTTCTTTAGGATGTATTGGATAGCACATATCTTTTACAATTTTATATGTGTTTAATGCCAAAGCACTAATAAGAATACCAACTTGCATCTTTTCATCTACAATATTGTTTATAAATAAATATTGTTCCAAAATATCTTCATATAATGTCCAATCATCGTTTTCGGCATTAAATTTAGATACTCCTCCTTGTTGATGAGCCATTTTTAAATTGGAAAACAGACCAGCGTCAATGTTAATTCCACTTATATCAAAACGTATATCTCACTGCCTATTTTCGATAAAATGCACCGTTCTTAAATTAGTTTTCTTTTACGTCGCCATTATAATGTATGTAATAATAATAACTGTATTGATTCATAATCTATATTTATAAACTTCCATACAATATTCATAAATTATTATTTTATTATTTTATTTATATTATTTATTATTATTACATCTTTAAACTAACTTGATAATATGATAATACATTAGAATGACTGAGCACTTACTTGCAGAAACATTATAAGGCAACCGAAAGTATGGTATTTTTAACTGTGGTTTAATAGACGAAAATGCTAGTGTAGTTAAATAGGCATCTACTAATGGGGGATTGTTTTTATTTTCCAATATTTATTAGTCAAAAAATGCAAACTTAGTATGTGAACTTTTTCTAGTAAAACGCTGTCAAACGTTCTGATTTTAACTATAGCTTTGTTTGCAAGATATTCTCTTCTAAGGGAGAAGGGAGTTTCTTGGGCTTCTGCTAAAATGACATTACATAGTGATGAACGGATAGCAGCAATACATATTCTAACAGCTTTGTATTGTAAACGGTCTAGTATTAAACGATTAGATTGAAATGTTGATCCATAAAGTGTTGACCCGTATTTCACAATTGAACGTATGTAAGCCTTATAAAAGTTTATACATGAAGTAGTATCTGCTCCCCATTTTACTTTAGATATGTATTTAAGTATGTTTAAACCCTTTTCACATTTAGTTTTTATATGCTTTATATGTTTTGTCCACAACAGTTTAGAATCTAGAATAACTCCTAGATATTTATGTGTAGACACTAGAGGAATTACTAGATCCTCAATTTAAAAAAAAATATCTATTTTGAGCCTGTGTCCGATGAAAGTAAGTATAGTTGTTTTATTAGGAGAGAGAGAGAGAGAGACTTGTTCTTGCAGCTCAATTTTTAGTTGTTTTGCTACGTGTTTAAGGTCTGATTTACATTCTTCATATGTTTTACGGATGCTGTAAAAGCAAAAATCGTCTGCAAACTGAATACATTTCACATTATTATTTTCTATGTAATGTAACGTAGCCGTGTAAATATTAAAAAGTAGGGGACCTTGCGAAATACCTTGACCAACAAGCCTCGGCCCAATTATTTTGTTATTATGATTGCTTATAAAAATTCTTCTATTTAAATACAAATTAACTATGTTGGCAGCAGTTTTTTCAGCTAGCCCCAATCTACAAAGTTTGACTAACAATATATCCATTTTAACGAATTCATAGACCCTATTTAGGTCAAGGACGAGACAGCTTAAATACATATTTTTTGATAATGCGCATTGAATATCGGTTACCAAATGACAGTGTTTCTACGGAACTCCATTTGATTTGACGGTAAAAAAGAATTGAATTCCAGTCGAGCTTTTATCATTTTTTCAAATGTTTTAGTAATGCATGACATTAACGATATAGGACGAGAAGATGATACTAATTCAGGATCTTTACTTGGTTTTAATAAATATACCACACAATATCTACAAGCTCAGAAATATAGGAACCGTTTATCCACCAATCATTAAAAATGTTGAGTAACATTTCTTTAGCAATTGATGGTAGGTTAAAATGATAATGTAGTTGCAACTTTTTAATCCTGGTGCTTTATTTTGTAACTGTGTAATTGCTGACTGTAACTCTGTTAGTGTAAATTTCTTTCTCATCGTATTATTACTATGATTAAATTCAGAAGAGCGAGATATAGTAAAATTGTTTGAAACGAAGAGAGGAGCTATTTTATCAAAAAGTTCGTTTATTAAAGAATCTGACATTGGCGTTTTGTTTGATGGTATTGTAATATTTTTAATGTTTTTTATGGTTTTCCAAATATCTACTAGTGATGTCGTTTTATTAATGTTGTTTAGATACGCTTTCCAACTTTCTCTACTTTTTTAAAGTAGTAATTGTTTAGTTAGGGCTTCTAATCTCTTATAATTTAAATAATTATCAAGATTAGATTCTTTTTTGTATTTTCTTTTTAAGAATTATTTTGTTAGAGCTAGCGTCCGACCATTTTGGTTTAGAGTTGACTATATTATATGGTTTTGATTTTAAAACAACTAGAAGCAGAGTTATTAATTGCTTGCATAAGAATATTAAAGCGTTCTTGGTTATTATTACAGATGCTATTTTGCTTTTGTAAATTTTGATTAATTAACTCTTGGAATAAAGTCTAATTAGCTTGCGAGACATTTTATTTAGTCGAGGGAAAGCAAAGATGTTCATCAAGTTTTTCGTTAACAACTAGTAAAATTGGAAGATGATCGGAATTCATTGGGTCATCTAAAAGGTACCAAGAGATACGACTAGCTAAGGAGTTAGAGACTAATGATAAATCTAAAACCGACAAAGTTTTTGTTGGTGGCGCGATAAGTGTAGTTGAACCGTCATTGAGAGTGATTAAATCTAGTGAATCTATTGCGTTATAAAGTATGTTACCTTGAGCATCATCTTTAAATGAACCCCACAAACCATGATGTGAATTAAAATCACCACCTATAATAACATTTCCTTCAAATTGACTAAATATATTAATCCAATCGGATGTTGTTGCTTGTATGTTAGGCGGTTTATATATAGATACAATAGTTAAATTAGTTTTTATTAATGAAACTGCACAAACTTCTATCAAAGGATTAACATTGACGTTAATTTTGATTGGAACAAAAGACATGGAATGTGAAATCAAAATTGCTGCATCTCCATAACCATCTAAATTTACAAGATTGAAGCCGAGAAGTTTAAAGTTGTGTTTTGGTTTTAACCACGTTTCGTATATGATTAGGACATCAATACTATTATTTTTTTCTTTGATAAAGATCTAGCATTCCATTGCAAAATTTTAATTTTAATTTTAGTATGTTGATTCGCCATCAATGTCAGTTAATGAGATGTTATCCATAATTGAAGAAATAGGATTTTAATGTTACTTGAAAATTTATTTCAGGCATTATTGCTTTTAAAATATCAAATATAACAAAAGTTGTTTGTTCAATCAATTTTTCTTTATAGTGGAGACTGGTGTATTCTCGTTTGCTAGTGATGTGAACTACAGATGTGCTAGTAACTGTTTTTGAACACACCTTTTTGCTGCAAGCAGCGACAGTTATAAAATCAAAATTTTCCGTAGGTGAATTAGGAGCTTTACGTTTTTTCGGTGACGAGATGTTACGGTCATTATTTAACTTAAGAACTCTATTTTTATTATAGTTAAAATTAAATACCGGTTCTCGAACTACCCTAGTTTTCGAAAGTGTTTAAGATTGCAAATTATTTTACTGTATGAAGAGTTATTTACTAAAGTTTCCGCCTCCTTGAATGATACATTTTCAGTAGACATTATTTTTTTAATTTTATGTTGTTTTGTAAAGACTGGAGACTTTTTATCTGTAGAGCAGTGTTCATTATTTTTACAATGAACACAAAAACTGTTTTTTGTACATTCTGATTCTAAATGACCTTCTCCACACATCTTGCAACAAAAGCATCCTTTACATAATTTACTGTTATGTCCAAAACGTAAACAATTTCCGCATTGTACTACCGGGTATATGTACGGTTCAACAACACTGTTAATACGAATATTTTTTGGTAACGTGTTACCTAAAAATGTAATTATAGTTATTTGACGTTTTACAACTTTTGTCATGCCGTCTGTATCTGTAATCCGTTTAATTATCCTTTGAACATGCATAACTTTTTATAAGGTTTCGATATTGTTTTTTAAATATTCCTCATCGAAAAATGTGTCTACCATTTTTATCAGTCCTTTACGCTGCGTGAAGAAAGTGGGAATGTATGTAATTAAGCTGATTTTAATTAATGTATCGTGGTTAATTGCGAGGTTAGTCATTTCGTAATTATTAAACAAAATTTTAAGTCGGTTGATTCCTATGGTTTTAATGTTGATAATAGGATTTTTGAAAACATTGCCGGAATGCACTCTAATGCAGACAGTGACCTATTCGTATCGGATCTAATCTTCTATAGGGAGCTTCTTCAATAAGATTGTCAAAATATCCTATATATATATTTATTTTAACTACAATAATCAACGTTGCTTTATCATGCTTTATAACTACATCACACCATAACTTAACGACATTCTTCCGGACATCTACACTTCCTACCAAATTAACAATTTAATTGGCGCTAAATTCAAATTTTGAATTTAGGTCCTACAGTTCGGTCAACCTGACAAGATTGATCGTCCCCGATCTATACAAAGATACAGGTAACATAATGAGCATAAAACGTATACAAGTATAACATAATAACTTACGCTAAAATACCTCATAATATCTAAGTCTTCAAATAACAAGTTTCATAATTATGTTAATCCATACCTGGTACATAATTACATTTTTAAAATACATAATTATTGTTAAATTATTATTCACATTGAATGTTCGAGACCTACATATCCTATTGTAACGTGTAGAGCAATATGGCCAACTTTGGTGACTAGCAATATGGCCATGGCCATATTCATCTACACTTAATTACAGTGAACAAATTTGTGTTTTTACCGTGTTGAATCTTACTTATTGTTGCAGTTCACACATAAACATGCCTTAAAAGAGTAAAGGCGTTAGGGGTAATTGGATACAGGAAAACATGACCAGAGCTATAGACGCCATCCGTAGTGGTATGTCAGTTAACAAAGCTAGTCAAACACACAATATCCCACGCTGTACTTTAAGGCGATATTTGGAAACAAATAAGGAAAACAAATCTGTTCTGGGGCGCAAACCTATTCTCACGGTGGATCAAGAATCGGAACTTGTCCAAAGAATTATTCGACTGTCCCAAGTCGGTTACCCACTCACTTCTAAAGTCCTTCGCTCGCGTGTGTACAGATATGCAAAATCTAATAATATCGCAAATCCGTTTCGAAGTGAGAAGGAAATGGCTGGCCGGTATTGGCTGAAGGGTTTTTTTATCCAGGAACTCTCAAATTCGCCCCCGGAAATCACAAAATTTAAACCCTGCCCGGGCACAAAAATTATACCCATTTATCGTTAAGGACCATTTTATCAAATTAGAAGGTATTCTGACAGAGCTGGACATCATAAACAAGCCAGAGAGGATATACAACATTGACGACAAGAGTTGCAGACTGTGTCTCCACCACCAACAAAAGGTTTTGGCACAAAAGGGTGCTAGAAGAGTTCACATCGTGGGAAACGAACAAGGTGAAAATGTCACTATCGTTGCTTGTGGTAATGCGTTGGGCGTCGTCATCCCTCCATTAATTCTATTTAGAGGCAAGCGCATGAAGCCGGAATGGAAGGACACACTGCCACCAGGATCTGATGCTCTAATGACTACGAAAGGAAGCATGACGGTATCAACATTTATCAGTTGGCTTGACCATTTCGCCAAGTATAAAGTCGCCGGTCCGTGCCTGCTTATTTTTGATGGAGCTAAATGTCATCTTGATTATAGCATTGTTGAGAAAGCCGCCGATTTCGATATAACGTTATATTGCCTCCCCAGTAATACGACCCATGAGTTACAGCCTATGGACAAGGCGGTATTTAGGACGTTTCAGTATTACTGGGATGATGAGGTTCTAAAATTTTTATCTGTCAACAAAGAACATTATATTACTAAATATCGATTCGGAACGATTTTCTCCAAAGTTTGGGATAGAGCCTTAACGCCCGCAAACATCAAGTCAGGGTTTTCAGCAACAAGGATATATCCTTTGAATAAAGATGCAATTCCCGAAGTTGCTTTTGCCCCTAGCACCGTTACCAATCGGGATTTAAATGATGTGGAAACACCAACTGAAGTCTTGAGTCCACAACCTTCAACTTCTGGTCTCCAAAAGAAACATTTGAAGAGACGTCGAGAGTCTTCAGACTCAGACTCGTCAGAATCCGAGGTAACTTTGCATGATGAAGATGCAACAGATGACAGTGATGAGGATAATTATTCTGACTCCAACGATGAACGTAATGTCTCTTTCCAAGATATGCTCACTACTCCTACTCCACTTAATAGCAGAACCCAGATTGTAAAAAAAACTTGTTTCATAAAGAAGCTAAAGAAAAGCCTACCATACAAAAGAAGAAAACCAAAGATCCGAAGGAATCTTGGTTTTGCAAAGCTTGTAGGGAGAATCGAATTGCAGACATGAGGTTGTGTTCGTCATGCAAATTATATGTCCATGAAGAGTGCGTAGGATTGACATCTAAAGATAAAATGGCGGTTTTCCTTTGCCCTGATTGCGAGAAGGATTGAACTTTTGTATTAATGTTAATTAGTTGTTCTTTCAATTGAAACATAATTTTTTTATTTCCTTTTAAATAAATGTTCTTTATAACTGGGCCGTTTTTACTCGTACACTATGCCTTTACAATTCCAAACAAGCCCGAATGTAGCACTTTTCTATATTTGGCCATATTACCACCACCGTGTCGGAAATATGGCCAATTGTAACTTTTTTTTAAAAATGGTTGTCAACTAGTTGAAAATTTTACAAAATTCCTAATCATTACATTATCACCTAATTTTTATTTAACAGGAGGTTTGTGCTTTTTGTCATAATATTCTTTATTGTATTGTTGCACTTGCGAGTTTTTGTTTTCAGCATCGGTTCTTAAGTTGTCTAACTCTAACTGTTGGTTAGTAAAACTACTTAACCAGTTTCGTAAATCATCATAAGGGTCTCGTTGATTCATACCAAATAAAAGACTTGATGGACTGTTGTTTATAGATTGACAATAGGTATTATTAAGACTAAATTCAACATGGCTCAAGTATTGATGCCAATTATTTTTTTCAGCAGTTAACTTAATATCTCGATTTCGACGCTCTATCTGACCATTTGTTTTCGGTGTCTGACTCGCAATTTTGATATGAATAATACCACATTTCAAAATAAACTCTTCGAAATCATTGGATGTGTAACAACTGCCTCTGTCTGATATAATATAATATATCGTTTCTTCGTAGGAGTTAAGTCTAATGGACCATAATGATTAATATGAATCGTGTGAAATGGATTGTCACCCTTCGCAATATTATGTAACTCTCCTTGTGTTCTACCACTGGTTGAAGAATAAGTGATACATTTTAAACAATTCTGTAAGTACGTTTTAACTTTAGAATGTAGCTGTGGAAACCAATAAACTTTACATTTTATAGTTCTATCTAATCAGATATGTCCTACCGCATCATGTGATGCATAAATAACCTTGTTCTCCATGGAACGAGGAACGTAAAACAATAATCCAGTTTTCCCTTTCTTACATACTAATCCATTGCGTAATTCATAATATTTACTTTCTCTAGCTTCCAAATCTAACTTAACCTTTGCGATTTCACTATCTAAGTTTTGAGCGATTGACAAATTTTGTTCGAACGTAAAACTAAAACCCATCGATCTATCCGCGGGTTTATTTCTCTCTTGTTTAACGCAAGTTTAATAGAATTGCAATCTGTTACGATTTTAAACTGAATCCCTTGCAAATAACTGTGAAATCTACTCAAAGAGTTAACTCTAGCGGTCATTTCTAATTCATAACTGTGGTACTGTGACTTACAAGTGGTGGTTCTTTTACTGAAATAAAATACTGGTTGAAATAATTTATTATTGGTCTGGCGTTGTAATAAAATTGCGCCGTAATCCTTGGAACATGCGTCACAATGGAGTTTGGTCTGTAAAAATGGGGAATAAATTGCTAAAAAAGGAGCCTTACTTAATATTTCTTTGATGCTCTCTCAGTGCATTCTCTGAAAATTGATACTCTACATGTTTTCTAGTTAAATCATAAAGCGGTTTGGCAATAACTGAGAACTGACTAATGAATCGTCTAAAATAGCTTGCTAACCCAAGAAACCTTTGCACTGAGTTTTTAGTCATTAACATAAATATTTCCTTGAGAATTAACATATTTTCTGCAATCGTATCGGTTGCTATAAGTATATCTTCTAAGTAGATCAATATCTTCTCTTTACTTACTAATTCCTTAAAAATTTCGTTAATGTAACGTTGGAACACAGAGGGACCCGTACTAATATCAAATGGCATTTGCAACCACTCGAACTGACCTCAAGGACTACTAAAAGAAGTGTATTTAATCCATTCTTCATCAACTTTAATATGATGGAACCCATTTTTTAAATCTAACGATGTTAAATAAATTTTGTTCTTGAGTCTATCAATTTGATTATCTATTCTAAGGATTGGATAATGTTCCCTTATTATAATTTTATTCAAATGACGAAAATCACAGCATAAACGATAAGATCCATTCCTATAATAGCGAAGGCTTCCACGGCCGGAATCTATACTAACATTAGATCCCCCATCAGATTCTAAACCACCTCGTCTATACGGACTTCCCAAAATTCACAAACAAGGTATTCCTTTTCGACCTATCGTCAATACTATCGAATCTCCTACCTACAAGCTAGCCAAGTTCTTGTCCAACATTCTTTGCGAGTTTACAGGTAAAACCTCTTCTCACATCCTCAACTCTCAGCATTTTATTCAACGTCTAGAAACTATAAAACTTGAACCCCAAGATCTTCTCGTGAGCTTTGATGTTACTTCACTTTTTACTAAAGTTCTTATTAAGGATTCGCTTATTATCATCAAACAGATTCTGTCTCAACATGACAAGGGCTTGAGTTTGGTTCCTCTTATTGATAAGTGTCTATCGTCTACTTACTTCCAATTTGATAACAAGTTTTACGAACAAGTTTCTGGTGCTGCTATGGGTTCTCCTCTATCACCTGTTGTAGCTAACATTTTTATAGAATCTTTTGAAACGGTTGCTTTGGAATCATCAATATTAAAACCTAAAGTGTGGTTTAGGTATGTTGACGACACGTTTATTGTTTGGTCTCATGGTCATCTTGAATTGTCTAAGTTTCTTGATCATCTTAACAATCAACACTTAGATATCAAATTTACTATGGAAATCGAAAGTAAGGGTTCTCTTCCATTTCTTGACGTTCTTGTGACTCGTAAGCCCGACGGACTTCTGGAACATGATCGTTGTATAAGGAAAAGGTATGTTTCCAAGTCTGCGGTTGCCGAACATCATTTTACTACAGGTCACAAGATAGATTTTGATAATGTTTCGTTGATTGCCAAATCTCCATTCTTTTTCAACAGGAAATTCAGAAAAAGCATAGAAATCATCAAACACCCCAATAACTTCAATCGCGATCATGGTTTCGAGCTATCCCCTCTTTGGTTCCCGGTCATTAGTCATTTATCGAAAACACGTCACTTTATCAACCGTAACCCAATCAGAGTCGAGCTAAACCATCCGTGGCGATCATTTTACTTTATATACGGACACTATTTCTTCTTAGTTCTTCTTCTTCTTCTTCTTGGTTCACAAGTTGATTACCTAACTCGGTAGTGGTTCTTTGTTAGATTTTTGTTTGCTTTTTCAAGTTATCGTTTACTTTCTTCAGAGTTTAAATTATGGCTAGTTTCGCAAGTGGATAACCTAACTTTTGAGAAGTTCTTAGTTAGATTTCGTTTGCTTGTTTGAGTTTTACGATTTATCTCACGCCCTGATGAAGCTCCTTACAAAAGTGGGTGAAACGTTGGGAACTTGAACAATGACACGGTTCAAACCCAGAAGACATTCTAATGTTAGTAAAGAACCATTCCGTTTTTTTTACCTAAACAATAGGGCTACAGTATGGAGATCTAGATTCTCGAATAATGTTTTTCCGTAACAACTCGTCTAAAATTCCTCGTAAAACATTTGTTTCATAATAACTTAACCTCTTTGCCCGAAAAGCAAAAGGAATATTATCCGATTTAACTCGAATTTGCATTTTATAAGTTAAACAAGGAATTTCTGGCCTTTAAGTATAAATCCTTATAAATATTTTGAATTTTATCACGATGTGCAAATGAAATGGATGAATTTATGTTTAATTGTTTTTCATTTATATCATCATCAATTTCAATTCTCAAAATCTCATTTTGGATGTCATCATCAGAATCATTACTTTCATTATCAATTTTCTTTATACTAATTTTGAAATTTGAACCTATCTCTAACTTAACTAATTCGTTTGACAAGAAATCTCGCCCTAACAGAATTTTAGCATTCATCGTATGTTCAGGAACAACATAAAATTGTAACTTAAATTCAACATCGTCTATAATTAGAATGGCATGAACAATACCCAATATGTTTAATAATGAATTATTAATTTCACAAAACTTAACATTAGATACAAATGATACAATCATATTTGCAGGAACGCAACTAACATGCATTAGCGAAATCGAACTGCCAGTGTCAACAAATGCATTTTCCTTAAAACTAATTTGGTTTAATCTCACCTCTACCCAAACCGTGTATGCTGGAATAGGAGTTTCTGTCTTTTGCAAAACCATTGTTGTACTATCCGGTACTCTTGATGATCATCCTCCATGATGTGGTCTGGTACTTGTTGAAACTCTTTGTTATGGACATTATCGTTGAAGATGACCCATTGAACCACATACAAAACATGAACCACGTTCTCGTCTTGGCTTCGTGCATTGTGAAGCTAAATGACCAACAGCATTACAGTTATAACATCTTATATCTTTTTCTTCTCAAGCTGGTGGACCACGGCTATTGAATGGCTTAAGTGTCTTAGGCCCAAAATAAAAATTGTGTCTCTCCCGATCATTCGTTGTGATTTTACTCATAACACTTAATAAGCTGCTAAGGTTTTGAAATTCTTGCATTCTTGCTTGACTCTGTAAGACAGGATCGTCGAAACCATCAATAACATATTCCAGTATATCTGCTTCTCTTAACCCAGCTTCATTACCCAATATTACTTTATCATTATAATATTTTTGAAATGTTTCAGTTTTCTTCCATCTTCTAGCTTCAAATTTTTTATAAGTGAAATTTTATCCGGTCGACAAGTAAACATGCTTCTAAATTCTTGTATTAGTTCTAACCAATTTAAAGATATTAAATCAACTAGAGAGTGATACCATGATTGTGCTACACCTTGTAATTTGCCAGCTACTAATACACACATTGTCTGATTGTCAACTTTATAAGCGTTTTGAATAACATTTAAAACTAATAAAATTTATTCTTTCACAAACTTATATTAATATTATGTATTTCTTTTTTAGATTGAAATGTACAATTAAATAAACCTTCGAAAAAGCTTAAATAGCGAAACGTACGTAAGGTTTCAAATGTCTAAAATTAATGTTCCTATATGTGTTAAATAAATGTACTATTGTATAATATTGCTGTTATTACAATTTTCCAAAAAATTACAAATTATAATCATCTTATCTAAATAATTAATTAATGTATATATTACTATCACTTGAAAAAAAAATGTTTGCAGATACCTTCTGCTTATCTAAACCGGTATTTTTTTATATTAAAACCACGTACAATTACACGCCGTTATATTTATCTTAGCACACGCGTTAAACACTTAATTTATGTAAACTAAAACACTTCTTGCGAATCCATTTGAAAAGGTGACCTTAGCTTCCTTTAAATAGTTTTTATATAGTTCTGCTATCTGTGTCAAGAATGTTCAACATCCATCAGTTATTGTCTCAAAATTGACAATAACTTAAAAACGTTTCACTGCTCCCTTCTTAAGACTGTTCTGTCACGGAAACTGAAGGCGACACCGTTTACCAGCACTACTTTTGTGACGTAATCAAATCTGTTTGCATCCTCTTTGCACTTTTGGTGGTATGATTTTTTTTCACGGAGTTTTTGAACATCGCCTTTAGAAGTGGTAGCCGATTAAGTTAATAAATATTTTTTTAGTTCAGTTAGTGGAGGTTTCTCCTAGTACGTAAAATCTACGGCTTATAAGAAAATTTCACGTGCTTGGCAAGGGCCTCTAGTCCATTGAGCTTTACTCCTTCTTGGCCCTCTTTGATATTGGCTTTTGATTTTGTTTTCGTTCAAGTTTTCCAAACGGTCACGGAATTTTGAATATAACCCACCCCGTCTTCACTGAGCACCGGCAATAACTTCGTTTATGTTACTTTATTTCAGGCAAGTGTCAGTTTTCCAGCTTTTGCACGTAACAAAGGGCGGCAAATTTTCACATTGCCCACAGCTGCATAAAAGGCTAGATCGGCTCCTGGTTGCATTAATTATGGTTCTCTTTAGTATCCGTCATCAACAATATAAATTGTTAGTAATTTAATTACAGCAAATACTAATCTTTATTTTAAAAACTTTACAAAAAGTACTTTGTGTACTCGATTATGCTTTTCTGCGGTTGTAACCAAAAAAAAACTTCAGTTAAATAAGCAAAAAACGTTGCAATGTAAGAAGTATAAATTATAAATTTAAACTTCTTAGAACTGGATTCAATAACTTGCTTAATTTCTGTTTTGATTTTTTTAGTTGACGCTATTTGCTAAAGTGATTTGTATAAATTGCCTTTGATAAACTTTATTTTGGGGTATGAATTTTACATTAAGGTAATATTATTTTTAAGAGCTTGAAAGCTTGGTAAAAGCTTGAAAGCTTAACCTGTAAAAGATTGGCTTGGCTTATATTAAACTTGGCTTGATTATTTCAAACTATTTTTCAAAAGCTTGGCTTGAAATCAAGCTAAGCCTGTGAATCCTTATTGCAATTTTGTTGCACGCGGTTCGATCGGCTCCAGCTAGTGTACGCGTATCTTTAGACTTACATTACGGTTTTTCTATTTATTGTAACGTTGGCGCTGTCGGTGCAGCGAAAAGAGTAAATAGATAATTTTGAGTTAGCCATTTAGGTGTATAATTAATCTCGTAGTCAAAAACACTTTGTACGTTTAAATATTATAACTTTATTATGACTATATATTGTTTTCTAAAGTGGAGTTTACATAATCAAGATATTGTATGGTTTAAAAAAAATTAAGTAGCTTGTGCCTGAAATGTCTATTTTTAGTAGCACCTAAGACAGTAGTAGTGATCACTAAATACAATCAAATAATTCTTTCTTATTCGAGATTACTTTTTTATAAATGTGTAGCAAGTAATTTATTTATATTTTGCAATTACATCAATTAGTTGTTTATACACCAATTCCGGTGCGTCTCTTGCCCATATAAAATCAACATGATTAAACAGTTTGTACGGCACTCTATAAACTCCTATGCTGTTGTTAACTGCTTGGGCAAGTGTTTGAACATCCTGTAAAAGCATCATATGGTTTATGTTCATTTAGTTGTAGTCATACGTACAATTTCATCAGCTAACCAATCGTTGTCACCATACATAAAATAAGTAGGAACGTCAATCTTACTTACGTTGTAACGAGGTGGAGAAGGTGTACCGTACTGTATCATATTACCTTTTTTCCCATAATCAAATTGCATAAAATCTCCTTTATAATATATCTCTTGAGCGTAGTGTATAATTGTCTTAGAGGAACTTCCCGCTGGCGCATGATTAAGCACTGATGAAAGCAATTTCTGTAACAATTCAATCAGTAACAACTGCACTACGATAAAACCGTTAACAACCGTATCGAACTGAGTTTCATCGAATCCACATACTGCAAAAATAACTTGCTCACATATAAATCTCTCTATTTGCAGTTGTTCACAGTGGTACGATAGAAATTTCATTAACAGGCCGTGCGGAAGAAACTGTCGGATTCCCAGATATTTAGCTAACCACTAAAAAAATTTAAAATTTAATTATTGTTGTCTTTATATATTACAATTTTTTTTTATTTAAACGAACACAAAACACAAAAATTACAAATTGTCATACCGATTATTATAGTAAAACAATGATTAAGCACATTGCATAAAAGAAGGAATATATTTGCTTCAACTTTTGTAAACCGATTGATATAATTGCACAAAAGTTAATTCATAACTGTTTGAAATATAAATGGTATCGACATGGAAATTAATAATATTTACTGAAAAAAAGTTTACTTTTATAATTTAGAATATTTTAATTTAACTTTACAATGTTTTAACAACAAACTCGCAAATAGTCGAAATAATTCTACTTTTAGATTCGATGGAGCGTATCGGTTTATCAAAGAGTTCCCGTAGGATTTTCCTTTTTTCAGTTTTCTAACAACCCAATTTTCTTCTGATGCAGAATACATTCTGTGCAGCTGCTATGTAGTAAAACAAATTTTCGATAAATTTCAAACAGTTTACCGTTACATCTCTTTCTTATAATATCAATAAATCACATCATTTTTGCTTTAAATTTATTTGATAGATAAAGTATTCTGAATATTTAAAAATAAACTGATTTGTTCGGGATACACTAATGTTATGCTTAATAAGTTACCCCATTTATTTTCTCTTTGTCGTTATATATTGCGTTTTTATAATTGTTTAATTTGATAAAAAATTCAGATGTAAGAATGTTTTTCAACGTTTTATAGCAATCGTTTGTATTATACAATTAATTATTCTGATGCAGTTGTTAACATAACGGATTCGACCTACGATCCTTATCCATGGTGTGTAATGCAACTACTACGTCTAAGTTGCTCTTACGAGACAGAAGTTTCTGCTTGCATCTACATCGTAGAATCAAAATTCTCTTCAACGCAACGAAAACGTAAATTACATACATACATTTCTATGATTGACTTCTTTGAAAACTTTGATTAGATAAAGTTGTTTTCTATGTTACGTAACAAAAAAAGGATTCCAAAAATGAAAAGGTGAGAAATTTGACTGAAACAGGTTGACAGAAATTTTGAACATTTAGTATAAACTTATTTTACTAGTAAATTGCATATCATCGATATGTTTTAGATTTTACCTTTATTATTATATAATTTTTTTTTAAATTAAAGACAGGGGAAAAAACAACCTTTGAAAGTTGTTTCATAATTTTGAAAATACTCGTTAAGATTGTATATAAAAACACTATTTGATTCGCATCGGAAAAATTAAAGCAGAATTTAAAATAAAATTCAACGTTTTGAAATCATACTTTACCTGTAAATCTTTAACAAACGGAGCAAAATATTTAATTGGAGAATTTATATGAGTCATATAAGCCACCGGTGCTAAACCAACCATTACTTTTACGTTATTTCTTGCAAACTCCGGTAGTAATGAAGCCATCGCATAAAACATAGTCGTTCCCATCGAATGTCCTATATAAATAGTTTCGCCACTTTTGCCGGTGATATTTGTAATGTAGGTCAACATGCTTGGAACATCATACAGAGCCATTTCGTGAAAACTACAAAAGTTAGATTAAAATCGGTTTTAACTGATAAATTTTTGTACATCATACAGTATATAAGTTAATTGGTAAGATAAATATAAACGTACAAAAATCGGTACGATATATTGTTCTAAATAATAGTAATAAATGTTATTTTTCAAACAGAAAATTAGATGTTAAACAAATCTAAGATTAATAATGTTTTATTTTTATCTTTTTATGTGTGGTTTACTTTTATAACACTTCTAACAAAGAAACTGTATTTTAACTAAAAGCAAAATCTGTGTAAAAAACGAGTGTTTTCAGTTTTCAGTTGAAAATGGTCCAGGTGGATATGACACCACTGTTGATAATAGTTTCAATTCAGAAGTTGACGAACCACAAGCAAAACTTTGTACATTAGAAATCAACGACAGGGCCGTATCTAGATTCGAGGGGTGTAAAACTGGAAAATTGAAAAATCGAAGCAAAACATGAAAAGAATTAAACATAAAAAATATTGTGGTTTTGCATGCATGTACCTTATAGTTAGATAATTATAAAGAGATAGCAAATATTGAAAAGATTGATAAATCGCCAAAAGTCGACAACTATTAGTGAATTTGTGATTTTTTTTAGTAATAGTAATAGTAATAGCAAAAGGGAAATGAATAAAGATTGCTTGTTAAGTCTATATTTTATTTAAGTAAAGCACAAAAATCAAACCCATTCTTCAATAGATATTCCGTATTCTATTAAAAAAAAAATTTAAAAACAAACAAAGAAAAATAAGACATGCAAACCCAGTCTTATTGAATTTGGCCCAAGTAGTAAAATTAGTAGGCAAAATGTAGAAAAGATCAAAGTTTTAGCTTTCTGAAAATTTTAAAGTAGGGAACAAATGCAATAATCATGTTTCTTCTGTATTGACCAACTGGCTTTAAATATTCCTACGTGCTTGTATAAATGCAAGCAGCATTATTTTATTTCACCAGTTGTAAAAAAACTGAAGATCAAATAAGTAATTCTTGAACTGGGGAGATCGCTAACCAAACACGGAAGCCACCGGAATCACCGTCGTCGTGTGCGGCATCGTCTTTTTCCACACAACTGCCTGATGAAAACAGACTTAACCGTAAATTCGTCTCAAATCGAAATAGATCCTTCTATAATTTTGAATGACGATCTAGGACCGTGACCTGAATTTATATCGGATGCAGAAGAATATGTATAGTAAAAGAAATGCCAGCGTCTCTAATCTATAACTTGAGTTCCCAGTGGATAATACCCGTCGTAGATTTAGCACAAGAAACTACACCAGGCTTCTTAAGTCATAATCCTCAAAAAAACATATTGAAGCACAAAAATCATGTCTTGAATTAAGTAAACATCTCAAAATGTCTCAAACAATTGATGTCACTACCCAAAGACTTTTGGATGCAGAAAAACACGAAAATGAGAGCTTTTTAAAACTGGTTCAACTGTTAGCCGAGTTTGATCCAGTTATGGAAGAGCATGTACGAAGGATTTTAAGTAAAAATGACAAAACTACATATTTAAGTAAAACCAATCAAAATGAGGTAATTCACCTAATTGCTGATAATATCAAAGGTCACATAATAGAAGAAGTTAAGAACGTTAAATATTACTCAATTATACTGGACTGCACATCTGATTTAAGTAAAACGTCGTCAGCATTCAAGATAATTTTTTGGGATTTCTTCCGATCGAAGGATCTACAAGCCAACAGATTTTTGATGTTGTACTTCAAGAGTTAGAAAAGTTAACATTACCTTTGGCAGTTATGAGAGGTCAAGGATACGATAATGGTGCCAATATGAAAGGGGAACATTCGCGTTTGCAAAAAAGAATAATAGGTAAGAATCTTCGTGCATTTTTGGTACCATGTGGTAGTCATTCTCTTAATCTAGTGGTCAACGATATGACCAAATCATCATTAGAAGGAGCCAACTTTATTAATATTCTACAAAAACTATATTTATTTTTTTCTGCAACTACTTTAGATGATCGATTTTTCTAAAACATCTTGAAGTAACAACCTTAAAACCTCTTTTAAGTGTATTCTTTTCGATGCTGGCGAAATGGCATTCGAAATGGATGTAAAAATAAATTTAAATCAACTAATAGACATTGAGTTTGACGACAGAAAAAACAATTTGATTACGAAGCCACAGATGATCCAATTATAAATGCTAAGGAGTAATATAAAATTGATTTTTTACCATATACTTGACGTTGCTGTTAATTCTTTAAAAGAGAGATTTGGTCAACTAGAGCATCATAATAATTACTTTAGTTTTTTATATAATATTTATAAATTTAAAGATATTAGCCGTACTGAACTTTAGGCCTATTGCAAAGACTTAGAGACTATTTTAACAGACGGTGAATCTTCTGATATAAATAATCGTGAACTTTTAGATGAAATAACTGAGGTATTTTCCCTTTTAGAGAAAAACTTGACAGCTGTAGAGGTTTAAAATCCAACACAACATTAAAATTTGCTCTTAATTTAAGCATTGTCTGAAGAATTTTATTAACGTTTTTAATAACTGTTGCCTGAAGGGAGCGCAGCTTTTCCAAACTAAAAATAATTAAAAACTATTTACAAACAACTACCACTCAAACACGATTATCAGACCTGGCTATGTTAGGAATCGAGTACAATCTTAGTAACGACTTAGACGTTTCTAAATTAATAAGCAAGCTTGTTGAATTAAAAGTTTAAAAAAAGCTTTTATTTGAGAATTTCGTAGTTGGATGTATCAAAAATTTATTTTAAAAATACATTACTACCATTACAAGTGTTATATTACTAAATGTTACACTGTTGCGTTTTAAATGTTTTCTAATAAAGATAATGCTTTTCTCTACACTCGCTGTTCTTATGAAGACTGCTACTCCTTTTTTTAACATGGGAGCGCACGGTACTTTTCCACGGAACAATTTAAAGGTTAAATCGGACCCTGTCAACGAGAACCCTAACTATAAAGAACATTTCTGAAAAGGATCAGGGCAATGCCCACCCTGTTTACTGAGGTGCCCACCCGAAAAAGTATATAATGTACTTGTTTTTAAAACTTATTAAAAAAGTCTTTAAATGTTTTTATACAAATGAATGTGCCCACTCCAAAAATATTGTGTCCGCCCATCTACAAAAACCTTACGCCATCGCTGGGGCAATAGCGAAGGTCATATAGTGCAGAAGATCGTAGGTTCAACGAACAAGAATGAAAATAGTGATCACGAAAACTTCGGCAGTAATTCAGTTGTCGATGACTTTGACGCAGATCCTAATTTTGACGCAAAATGTGAAGTTGACAGACGCAAGAAGGAAGTTTTCGTAGCTTGCCCAAACTGTTCTATTTTTCAATGCTATTACTTGTTACGCCTTGAGCAAATTTTTTCTAAATCCGGCACTGTCTGATTCATTTAAGTTAGACGTGTGGGAATCTGCTTTTACTAATTTCACGCTTTATTATGTTACATTTTAAAGTCGATAATTTGTAATTTATGGGTAATTAAGAGCGTATTATTTTCGCTTAATACGTGATTAAATGCTGCTTTTCTACAAGTCCTTATAAATATTTTTGCTTAAAATATCATATTACTCGAGCGTTCTCACGAGTTTGCTGACAAATTTATTTTGTTGTCGTGTGACGTCATTATGACCTTAGATTCTTTCGTTTCCTTCTTTAATTAGTTCCTGACAAACTCTTGTTGAGATCACTTTGAAAATTTACTGTACCTTGGAAGTACTAACGTTTACTGAAACACGGTGATTTTACCGGATATTACGTTAAAACCTTCCTAACTTTTAGTACATCAACGGAACCTGTTTCTTTCCTGAAATTACTAAAAATCGTATATTTACGGATATAAGTTACTTTAAATTTTAAAAGTGTACTTAGTTTTCTTAACGCTGGATTATTATACCCAGATAAAGTACTTAGTTTTTGCTTTATTTAGTTAATCTGACTTCGCTTCTCTCCCTTCTTTTTATAGCGGGTTTTTCTTTCGACGAAATTGTTCCAATTCATATGAACGTTTCCTCCAACGGATTGTTTACTCCACGTGTGAGAGTTCCTTGGTTCATCTGTAAACTCTACTAACGCTACGCTGAGAAGTCAACTTCGATTGCACCAACTGACGCTAAGTGAAAAAAAAAACCAACCGTTAACCTTCGTTCTATTGTGAATCAATTCATATTTGTGCAAATCTCAAAGATTTATTTTCTACATTGAACTTTTAATCAAAATCGTACTTGTGTAATCAATTTTAGAAATTCAAAAAAACTTTATTTTATATTTTAAAATTTTACAATTTGCTATTTAAAATTCACTTTAGTTATTTAAACTTTGGCTTGATTTACTTAATTTAATTTCTCTTTGTTTCTATAAAAAGTTGTTACCTGATTTACCTTGAATTTTTTTTTGTTGACTTATAACGTAATTGTAACTAGTAAACTTGAACCTAACTCTAATTCTCGGCTGTTATCTGCCGACGGCCTATTGTTTGTTTTAAATATTTTATTTAAGGAAACTTCGACTGGAAATACCGTGCACGGAGTTCCTTCAGCGAAGTGATAAGGTAAGATTTTTTTTTTGGTATTTCAAATTTGAAATTACTGTCTTGTCGAATAACGATCGCTGCCCCAAATTAAATTTTTTTTTGTTGTTTGTTTTGCGAACCTAACGTAATTAAATTAGTGTTACTACTTTTGTTTTAACACAAGGTAATTTAGATCCTGTAATTTTGTAACATTTAAAATCCATTATCGTTTATTTTACTCGACTTGTTTGCATAATTCAAAATTGAATATTTTATTGATTATTTTGTAAATTGCTATTTATTCTAAATTCATTATATTTACATCAAATTTACTGAATGCTATTTATTGTTTAACCTTCCCCGTTTTTCTTTTTTTTCCTTTTCTTTCTCTTTCAGCAACCCTTCGCTACTACTAGAGCCCTGTTAAACTTTTACAATTTACTTAACAGGACCGTAACTAAACAAATTGTGTGGCGCCCATTTCTAACCGTTTCTAATTACTATTTGACTAACTTTATTTACCACGACATCTTTGATTCAAATATTCCCCTCACAATTTCTTACCTACCCCAATTTGCATACAAGAACCGAGCTACTGCGGCCATCGCTCCCTTTAAATTTAGTTACATATAATTCTTACCGTAACATACTACCTAAATGAAAGTATATAAGACTGTTTTCATCATACACAAACATCACCAAGTTCATCTCAGAATGGAAACATTTTAACTAATTGTGTGAAGTGTGAAAACTTAAATAAATTACCTATGTTACAATTTGCAACCGCAACACCCCAAATAATATTTTTACTGAGCCAGTGGACTTTTTTACATAACTGTTTTTCAGGTCAGGAATATGTCAGCACTTCTACAAAAAAAAACCATTTGGGTAAAGAGAATGGGTAGTCGCTGTGATCACCGACATGCTAGGATTTGGAAAACGTGTGTCTCAAAGTAAGGAAAGATCAAAAAAGAAAGATTTTTGAGTATTTTAATGGACTTGGTGATCTACAAAAGCAAAAAGAGTTTCTGGCAAGGCACTTACAAATTATAAAAACAAAAAGGACAACCACAAACAAAGAAATGTCAAGAAGGCAGCATACAATTAAATATTTACTAACAATGAATAACACAATACAATACAATAATATTTTTGAATAAGAATTGCAATGAGCACAGTAAACGAGATGGACAATTTAGAGAATGACTGTATAGATGGCAGACGAAGGAATATTGAAGTAAAGGAAAGAGAAATGGCTATGAGAAATTAAGTAAGACTTTATATCGATAGATTCCCTAAATTAGAATCGCACTTATGTCGTGCAAAAACATCAAAACATTATTTGAATCCTGACCTTTCACTGCAAACAATGACATTTTGACACTTTATAGAAGGGTTTTTAAGGCGAAGGATCTTTTCTAACTACTAAAAAGACCAGTGTACGCTTTGTTTCACGTATTTAGAGGAGAACAAAGACACAAAATGTATATTGAGGGACAGATACAATACACAACTTGCAGAAAAAACGGCTGTAAGAATGAAGAAATCTGCAAACAAAAAGTTTTGAAAAACATAAAATTATTATGTCTTTAGAAATAGCAATGTGTTTATCCAAAGTGCTTGAACAGTGCAGCAAAAAAAATCTTTCTATAGTTTCTCTGCATTCTGACGGCTGTTACGGCCAAATCAAGAACACCATTATTGTTGCTTTGATGATGCATGTATTGGACAAATTTTCTTGTTTGGAATAAATATCGTCAAAAATACTTCGAAACAAACCACAGCCAGAGAAAGCAAAGGACACGCAGCACAGCGAAATTTCTGCTGCAATAAGTAAAACAATCTATATACTCCATCCTAACTGCTACCTGTCATTCATTTGGCACGTAGGTGCCATCCGTATATTGTCATACCTATGTGCTATGAATGAGGTAAAATGGACTGATTTTCTTGTTTTTTATTCTCATTTTTAATTAAAATCTTTGTGTTTATAATTATTGTTTTTACCAAGAAAAAATGTTCTATTTTAAAGCAATATATATTCTTTTGTAACCTACATGTTTTTCTTTTTTAACACGCTTTTATTAGGTTGACCTGTATCTATTTACATATGTAACGGAATCTTTCAACATAATGATCACCAGCTTCAAGACGTCTGATTAAATTGAAAATTTGCAAACGTATTAACGACCGATGACAATATAATAATTTGATAACTTTGTCTTAGGATCCTGAATAAAATCAGATCTCACAAGTCGTCAAAATCAATTTTAAATTTAAAGTAATTTTTTGAATAATTGAACCCGTCACTCAAAATGTCATTTACTATTAATTAGTTTTAGTATATTATGTAACCGTCAAACTTTCAATTTTTATCAATCTCATGTTTGTCAGTTAATTCATATCACTTTATTATCATTGCAATTTAACTTTTAGTCTGAAGATGATCTTAAATATTTAAAGATCGAAACAATTGTAACATTCTACGACTTTTAAATTTAAAAACTATTATTCAAGGAATTCTATTAAAACCCAAAAATAAGGCTGAATATGGATCCATTCCAAGACTTTACAGGTTAAGTACATAAAAATGTCATGTCATTAACGTCAACCTAAAAACGTTATTGTAAAATATCCTAATATCCTGAACAAAATCATAAAAATAATTTAAAAAAAATATTAGTTTTACAGGTTAAGTGCATCATAATTTTTTTTTTGGTAAATCGAACTAAAAATTTAAAAAAAATAATTTTTAGTATAAGAATAAAGTGATTAATTAATTAATCTTTCAACATAATTCTCACCAACCTTAAGACGTCTGATTAAATTGAGAATTTGCACACTGAATCATAAAATTTCTTCAGAGATTTCCACACTAAAAATTAAAAAATAAATTATAGTTTAAAAAAATAAAAAGTACGTTTTAATGGCAAATCGAACGAAAAAGTAAACAATTATTTTTATAACAAGAAAATGAATTTATTTGTAAAATAGCGTGGGGTAATTAATACCATAAGCAAGGGCTACATTGATAATTGTGGGGTATATTTGATCATCAATGCGACAAGATATAAAAACAAACATTGGCCCCAAACCTATCTTTTTGCGCTACCAACCTCACACAATTTTAGTGACTAGTGATTTTTACTGGGTTGGCGGCAAAACTCCTAGACTTGTGTTTTTGGCTAATAATACGTAAGTAATTTACAAAATATTAACTTTTAAATTGTAAAGGTTGACAAATTACACCTGTATCTGCAATTTTGCTTATCAAAATTATATTGTTGTTTTACAATAAAGTTTCTTAGTATTCAACTTTAGTGTAACGTTCATAACCGCGGGTAACTTTGATCGGATTACAAAGGGTAACATTGATTACACGATCAAAGATGCCCCGTTGTTAGTGTTATTGCTACATCATCACGGCTTTGCGCGCTTATAGATTATGAAGATGATATCATCGACAAGGCTCTACAGAAAATAATTATAGCATTAGAAACGCAACCAAAGACTATAGAATTGCTTACAGAACACTTTACAATAAGTACACTGGACGCCATATACAAACTGTTTTGCGGCAGAAAGTTTTTTCACGAGCACAAAAAATGAACTTATAAATGCAGCAGCTGCTTGTGGGGATTGGAAGTTTTCACGAAGTTAAAAACATCTGCAACAAATCGCCAAAAGCTATCTCGACACAAAAGGAAGAAATCTGGAAGAATTTAAAAATAATAAACCATAAGTGGATTGGGTGAATAACTTGTTTGTGAGGAATGTATCGCATATTGCAACAAGGGTATCCGCTCATATAAAAAGATCAAGATCCAGTCTCTTCAAGACTTTGTTCGTAATTTGAATGCTACAATTGATGTGTCTCCTAGTAATTCAATCAGACTAATTTTGCTAATGATCCAGGGAAGAAAGTAAAATTGTATAAAAGAGAAGTAAAATATCGTGAATAGGTCGTTGCTGTATTCCATAATTATTTTGATATTTATTTTAATGGTTTTGTTTTACGGGTCTGTAATTTTCAAAATCTGCCACAACTGTTATGGTACGCGGATCTGCATCGGGCGTATTACTTCCCCCGTATATAATATACAGGTGTAATAAGATGTGGGCCTCCTGGACTAAGGATGGTATACTCCTGCTGCAATGAAAGGTGCTGTTTTAGTGACGCCAAATACAACCATACGTCCCACGGTTAGATGGAGGCATCGAAATTTATAATACTAATTGTTTTCTATCACATGCAAAGTGGCTGGAGAGAAAAAAAGTTTTTCCTGGCGATAACATGGCTGCATGGAGAATGATATTGCATTTAGTTCCTAACTCAGCCCATTTGATCCAACCACTTGATGTCAGCTTATTCAGACCGATAAAGATAGCATGGCGTAAGTTCCTTTTAAAGTAGACAGAAAAGCTTAGAAGGCAATCAGCCGTTTCGAAAGAAGCATTTCCCAATTTATTGCAGAAAACCTTACTGAACTTAGACAAACACGCCGAAGAAAAAAAGTGCATTAAAGAGATATATAATTAGTGGGTTTGATGCTATTGGTATTTTCAGCCCGGAAATGTTTTTGCAAAAATTCCCGGATATGAATATCTACAACTACCAATAGCGGATGTCAATAAGGTTTTAGTTTACTTTCTTAAAGAACAAATGTTCGAAAAACCGGAAAGTTAACCTCACGTAAGGGCGTATCTACAATTTTTGCATATCTTCCTCTCCTGTAAAATTTCTTAATTTTAGATACGCCTGTGCGTGAGGAAGAGGACGATATGTTTATTATACATTTTAGTTCGCTGAACACATCATACAGTTGCCGCAGTTAACTGACGAAACGGTCTAAAAAACTGATTAAGCTCTTTTTTGGCTAGTGCCTAATCTACACTTCAAAGAATCTTGTTTTTAAGTTAAACTAATATTTACGTTAATATTAATTTGAATGAATTTTTATATGAAACAGCACATCTTTGTCGCGAAGGTGAATTAAGTGAGTTTTTAATACTTTTTCATATGTGGCAATGAAAACCATGTAACCGAGTAATCAAATAATTAGTTTGCCATTAACCAGTTGTTTACAGAAAACAAAAAGCCGATGAAATGGTAAACAAGTCTTTGAAACCTTCAACAACCGGTTCGTTCAGCTAGTTATGAAACTTAAACAATTAGTATGTAGAACCGTTTGTCGGTTTGGTTCAAATATCCTTTTGTCAAATTGGCCATTAATCATGTATTAGCTTCTTTTGTTAACATGTATTAAAATTAATTTATTTCTTTGAAAATTTATTGCCACCGATAGTTGAAATTTAGTAAGTTAAATTAATGCCTTCTGTATCAGAGGTTAAAAATTGGAAATACTTTATCTAAAACCCTTCGTCAATAAACATGAATATATCAAAAAAAAAATTTTTTTATTTTAAGGTTTAAATATGTATCAGAAAAGATGCATCTTTTACAGTACAAACAGGTTTAAATCATAGATGTTTTAGAACTGGAATCAACTTTACACATAAAAAATTTCGAAAATATATATTACTTACGTAAAATTCCAAAATTCATCGCTGTCTATAGGTAGAGAAACATGTCCTTCTGAATACGTATTTCCTCGAGAGTTTCCTAACCAGACATCATATCCTAAATCTGCCAAAATGAATGCTAAAAAACAAAACATAATTTAAAGATTCAAATACTTGTAATTTTACCTAGTGATTTCTTCTCTCCAGTGAAGAGAAAATCGGCACTGCTGCTTAATAATCCATGCTGAATAAGAACAGGTTGTTCACCGCTGCGACCAATTTTATTTTTTGGAATACGATGTAACGTCAACAAATATCCGTCAGACGTTTCAACAACGTGCGATTCGGATTGATAACCGTGCCTTCGTATAATTTGAGGCTGGGCATTTAAGCATTAGTTAGAATTTATACGGACACATCAACACTTACCGGTGTTAACATAGAATCTGGATTAAAATCGTCGTCATCGACATCATTGGTATATAAAGCTTTATTACCGTCATCATCATCGTATTGCGTTATAATAATTTGCGAAAAGCAATTTGTAAGAAAACTTAACCCGATAAAGAACACGAGAGTATTTTTAACATCGACCATCGCCATATAGATTACCTAAAACAGCGAAGTGCAAAGACTATTTATTTGATAAATTATTTCTTAATGTAATTCTAAATTGTTCTATAAACAGTTTACGTGAGTCAAGCAAGGCTAAGTGTCGTAATTTGAACTGTGGATCGAAAAATACGTTTTTATCGAATCACAACTCATTTCTTAGATATTAAAGGTTTTATCATATTATATTAATATAACATACATATGCATATTAGTTAGTGATTACTCTACCCAGAAAATAATCAATGTCAAGTTTATTCTTATTAATAAATTATATCTATTACAACATCCCAGTTAGATAGTTTACAAAAAGTCGCCGTATTCAAATTTCGAAATAAATTTAATCTTACATTTTTAACTTTGTAATTATCGAAGCTATAATTTTTGGTAAGATATTTACTTGTTTGTAAATAAACTTCTTAATCAAGATTGTTTAAAATTTAAAAATCATCACCAAACTGACAATTGTAGAGATGGAATCGGGTCGAACTTCAAACTGAAGATTGTAAAGAGTGTTTTTTCTACCGCCCAAAATCGGACGAGGCCTTGGATCTAGTTGAGCTAAAGCCCAATTTTTTTATATGGGTAAAATGTTGTTGAGCTTACGTTTTTAAGAATAGTTTATGGTGTGTCCGGACTTGAATACCATTGGACCGGTGCCAGCAAGTTTGATTATGTTTTTGACATTAGCCTTTAGGTCAATTTATAAATATAGTGGGTCGGGTCTACAAATGATTATAGCCTGCGCAAAATATGTAGCTGTTTAAAAGATGTATGTAGATTAAACGTGTATTTAGCAGTTGCTAAATCCGTATCAGGTACTTAAGAAATTGCAAAGTTGTATTGACAAAAATCTATGAGCTTATGGGCTTATTTGCGTAAAACGATTTTTTTGTATTACTTTCAGCAAGATTCTTTTAAACAATCTTTAGCAACTTTAGCAACAGCCTTTTTTTCCTTTTTTTAAGAACCCTAAAACTAATAAGAATATTTTCGAAATCACTCTATCAACTGACAGAAATAAAAAGAGTTTACACTTGATAGCAAACTATTTTAAATTAGGTGGGTTGACTGGGTTAATGAAGTCTAAACCCCCATTTTTACACATATTTAAAACAAATGTGCTTTTTGTTTTACCTGATTACTTAGCTGAAAACTGGGAACCCGAATTATCTATAACCTTCAAGAAAACTTGTAAACGACCAAAAAAATATTTTAAATAATGTTCCACAAAGACAAAAAAGGCGGATAGAACATCCAGTCGACAACTACACACCAGATGAACTGTCGTTTGCGGCATCAACATCTAGATCAACGGTCAGCAACAAGTGGACCGCAGTTCGTTTGCGGACCGCGAAAAGTCGAACCTTGGACCGCCAAATATTTCATTTCATTAGTTTCCTATCTAGCCTGTGTGTGTGTGTGTTTGTGTGAATTAGTTATAACTGATGTGATTTAAATATTTATAAACCGTTCATTTGTTTTGTGACTTGTCGCGTTTTCGTTCGTTTAATAAAAAATCTTTTTCTACGTTAATATGGATCCTAAAAAGTGGACAGTGAAAATAGGAGGTTTCTGGCAAAATGAGCTGAACAATATTGTTTTACGCTGCCTGATAGGCCTCAAGCGGTTCCATTGTGCCTTATAGGCTATAAAACTGTCCCTATTGTTAAAAGTGGAAATTTGAAGCGACATTACGGAACAACTCATCAGCAATTCTATAAAAACTTTCCTCTTGGCAGTAAGGTTCGTAAAGAAAAACTTCACGCATATCTCACTTCTTATATAAAATAAAAGCACAAAATTACTAGTTTGTTGCATGAGCGAGCAAGAAAAATCCACAGAAGCAGCGATACGTGTGTGCCGGACGCTTAATAAACACTAGAAACAATTTTCAGATTCTGAGGTAGTGAAGGAATGTATGTTGGCGGTAGTCACGGCACTTTTTGAAGAAAAACAAATGTTATCGCTGCAATTCAAAATATTTCATTGTCAGCAAGAAGTAATACAGAAGAACTGAAATTTTAGTTGCTGATATTAAAAACACTCTTCTCAAACTTTTGCAAAAGGCACCTTGCTACGCCATAGCACATTGTTGATGAAGAACAAATGTCTATTTTCGTAAGATTTCTTGACATTGAGTGTCAAATTTTTAGGGAAGAGTTGCTAGCAATATTGCCGTTGAAAGGTAACACTCGAGGAGAAGATTTATTCAAGGTCATTGATGAATTTATTACTAAATCTAACATCAGTTACGATAAAGTGGTGTCGCTTTCAACTGACGGGGCCCCAGCAATGATTGGCAAAGAAAAAGGTGTAGTAAAGAGAATCAGGGATAAAAATTCAGGTCTAATATCGTATCAGTGCATAATTCACCAGGCAGCCCTTTGTGGAAAACTTAGTGCTACACTGAAAGAAGTGATGGACAGCTTGGTCAAGTTAATTAATTTTATGAGATCTCATTCTGCTCTTCAGCACCGACATTTCAAGGAGCTTCTTTCTGAATGTGATTCGGCGTATTCTGACTTATTGCAACATGGCTAAGTAAAGGTCAAGTTATTGCAAAACTTAGGATACGCAGAGAGCCAGGAAGCACTTTGAGTTTGTAACAAATAAGCGCATATGCTGGTTGTGGCTTTTCTAAAAGATATTTTGAAATATTTAAATACGCTCAACACAAAGTTACAAGGAAATGGAAATATAATATGTGATCTGATACAAAGCGTCTCTGCTTTTCGTCGTAGGCTGGATATCTTTGAAAAAGATATTACAAGACGAGAATTTATTCATTTTGCGACAATTCTTGAATATAAAAAGGAGAACTCTGAAGAAGAAATTGCAGTGTGAAATTTTTGGCCGATCTTAGGAACGAGTTTGGTACAAGATTCCAAGACTTTGCAGAGATGGGCAGCTATCTCCGTTTTTTAAATGGCCACTTAAAATTGATGTAGCGGCAGAAAGGACAGATGTGGCTGTCAAGTTGTTTATCCTGTCGAAGCCATCACTTCAAATGGAAATAATTGATACGCAAGAAGATGTGCCTTTGCAAATATATAAAACTGTATCCACTGACGAATTCTAGGCCAAACATGCCCCAGAAGAATATGAAAATTGCAAAAAACCTAGCTATCAATTTGGTCACTATGTTTGCCTTGACATATGTATGTGAAACATCTTTTTCAAAGATAAATTTCTTGATAAACAAATATCGTTCAAGATTAACGGACGCCCACCTAGAAGAAACACTTTGAATTTGCTGTTCTAATCGAGAACCTAGCTCAAGACCGTCGGTGCAGTTTCTCACATTAATTCTAGGTCTTGTGTTTTATAATTTAGAATTTTATTTGAAACCATACAATAAATATGACAATGACAGAAATAGGTGCAGCAGTAAAACTCTATAAAGCCCCTCAAAGTTATTGCAAATAAATGATAATATAACAGCTGCTTTGCTTCGTAAATTAGGGTTGGTCGGCAGTGGTTGACATAACATCTATAACCAGAAATTTAAAGATGATCAGAATACCGATGAATACCTATTTATGAGTAAAATTTATTTTGAAAACAAAAAAATTAAAATTTGAATCTCAATTTGACTTAATAGCCCAAGCAAGATGTCGAAAGTTCTAACAATGGCAACACAAACAGTTTCTATCAAACTTTCCAATTATTTTAAGAGTAATATCTTCAGCTAAAATCAAATACTAACGAACTTATCAAAGAAACTAGATATCTATATTGGAGCTTTTTGGGTGGTACTATATGCACAGTAACGTGCATAAATTGACGTAATTGATTTTGTTTGACCTACCAAGGCTGTAGCAGACTCTTAAATTTACAGCTTAATTTTTCAGACTCGTAAAAATTGTCAGATTAAAACTGTTCTCGTTGAGACAAATATATTTATTTGCTTGTTTATTGAAATTTATAGCTACATAACTACTTATTTCCACACCCATTGACAAACTGCATCTTCATTCTAAATTTGAAATATTCCAAAAAGAACTTAAATTGTTAATGTAATTTTTAGAAATTTTGGTTTTCATAAAAAAATTTTGAATTTATTTAGATATTTGTATGTTCTATGAATTTGATTAATTTCAGAAGCAAATGCAACAGTTTCTTATTTTAGTAAATAAAAAAATAAAGAACATCTACTGGAAGTTACGATTTAGGTTTCGTTAAACCGTTAACCCTTTGACTACCAACTTGACACATATGCATGTCACAGTTCAATAGTGATAAACCCAAACAGCTAGATATAATAAAACGTCCCACTGGTAGTCAAGCCACTAGCCCCCTAGTACCAAGAATAAATAACAGATAGCTCCACTGGTCTGATAAACTGCCAAAATATTGACAAATGTTTGACTTTCAACTCTTTTTTATTTTTTTTTGTGAGGTTATAAATTGTAACGAATTTTAAAATGTATTTATTTATAACGAAATATTTACACGTTTATAACTACACGTAACTAATTAATTCTAGCGATATTTAAGAAAAACACTTAAACTAATTTATATATTACAATAATACCGACTTCATACTGAAGAAGTTCCATTCAGTGATGCTTTTGTTTACTAGACCGATTTAAAAGACCTTTTAAAAATTGTATTCCAATTTTTTTAATGGTGGTATTACAATTTAATGAAGCATTTAATTTTATTATGAAATCGGCTTTTTAAATACCTAAATCAAAAATTACGAACATGTTACAATAATAAAAAGAAATCAAAAATGTATGATGCTCAATTAACTGCTCTACTAAGAACTACACATTTCCTCTCAGTAGGTAATTTGCTGACACTAAAAATAAAAATAAATACAAAATAATGTTGTCACATAAGACGTAGTTAAATTGTAATTTTTACAGATGTTTAACTGAGGTAATGTTACGTGGATCAGTCAAAATACTTGAATAAATAAACATTGCAAAAATAAAGCTAAATATGCAAGATAAGTATTTTTAGGATACAATGATTACATTTTGTACTCACTTTACAAACGTATTGTTGAAATTCAGCTAAAAGATTCATGCAAAATTGGTCATTGTTCATGCACCGAAAGAACCTGAGAATAAATTGATAACATAAACCGAAATTATGATTACTACAAACGATGTTTTAGTAACGTGACCATACATCCCTCATTTGAAGGGGTAGTCCCACATTTTAATTGCCCCTTGTTTCTAATGTGAGATCCTTTAAAACACTTATTTAAAACGATTTAAAAGTCAATTTTGCATCTATACATGTAAAATCATTTACGATGAATTTTGAAAAAATCAGATAATACAGATATTTGAAATCAAGTTCATTCAGCAGCAAAATATGTACTTAGAAACTTAGTGTTTCTATATTTTTGTAATCAATGAATGTTGTTTTTAAAATCAAAAAACATATTTCATTTACTTTCTATTATTTTTCAAAATAAATTATCGTTGTTTTTATACTAAATATTATTATTATTATTATTATAAATATACATACTTTACAATTGAACAAATTTGATTTGGATTTTTTAATACATATGTATTTGAGTTCTTATCTATCGGACTGTCCCTCCTTAAGCAATTTCAAATCTGATCACTTTAAAAATTAACATTATCCATGATTCCAATAAGCGGCATGCACTGTACTAAAACCAAGTCTATGAAACTAGCGGCAGTTAGCAAACGCACAAGAAATTTTTGTCGGCAGCTATCGCCTGCCACTCAACGGTATTGGTTTGAGTCAACGCTTTTGCAAAAAAAAAACAATGGGTGCATTTCGACGACTCAACAGTTGTGCAACAGTTGAGCAAAATTCCGCTAAATGCGCATAAACAACTTCAACAGCTAACTTAGCGCAGGCCCACCCTATATTTTCTGGGCCCACCCTGGAGAATAAGTAGACATACCAACAAAATTTTATGAAAGACTTGCGAATATATATAAATGAAAAAAAAATCTAAGGATTTTATTAAGTATTTTAAATATCACAGCTCCTACAATGTGTAGAATGATAAATAATGGTAATATGACATTATAGTTGCGGTTTCGTTTTCATCGGAAATGCGGCGTTACCAAAATCTTATTTTAAACGTTATAGGATTTTTTTTGCTGATGCAGACATACAAACAAAACAAAAGATCATATTTCTTAAAATTTACTATGCTTGTGGTTTACATTATTTCTTTAGTTTTGATAACAAGTGATTTAATATTTTATTCAGTTCAATTGGTCTTTAGTTTTGGTACCTAACACTATCGTGTGCAGTGCTTCTGATGTGTTGATTATAGATTTTTTAAGTATCTGTAATTTGTAATAATTTTTATAATGAGTGGTAGTGGCAAAAGAACTTTAGTGGACTATTTTGGTTTTTCAAAAAAAGTTAAACGAAATAAGGAATCACAAATTCTATCATCGTCGACTTCCGATAACGCGGCTTCTACTTCTAAAAAAATATTTCCACGTCCATGGTGGAATCCACCCTAGATTTTGATTTGGCTTTGTAATTGATGGACACCGAATCTGAAACTGAGGAAACAGTAGATACTGAAGAATGGTTATCCAAATAGCAGCAACAAACCTTACAACAAGTTACGGAAGTCAGAAAAAAGCGCCGGGCAGTGGTGATAGCTTTGAATATGGACCAACGCAACCACTATTATAATTCTACCCAAAAACAAAATTTCATAATAGAGAAAGACAGTTTAACAGTGACTTGTTTAAATCATACCCGGACTGGTTAGAATACAGTGTGTTCTCCGACGCCGCATTTTGTTTTGTTTGTAGATACTTTTCGATAAATTGGGACATCATTGATGTGTTTGTCAGCGTCGGTTTTAAAAATTGGAAGAGAGCCTTAGAAAAAGAGTCGGGATTTATTGAACATGATTGTGACAGTAAACATAAAAAATGTTACATTAGGTGGCATGATCGTTGTAAAGTAAATAAAGAACAACTATCAGTCGAAACTCAAATCAATGTGGCATATTTCGCGTTTCTGGAAGAAAATAAAAACTATTTACGTGTGGTTATTTTAATTTTTAATGCAACACAAAACATTTCACAAAGGGGATGTATAATAAAAACCAAAAATCTTTTCGCTAAACATATTCCTGCGGTTAAAAAAAAATGGTGGTTGAAGTGTCAAGAAACGCAAAATATACTAAATACAAAACAAAATTCTGTTCATTTGCTCTGAAATGGTACTAAATCAAATTGGTGCTGAAATTAAGAGTACGGTATGTTTTGCGATCATTTGTGACGAAGCTAAAGACATAACAAAAACTAAACAAATAACGGTAGTAATTTGTTATTACTTACAGAGCACCATATTCAAGCATTGCTTTCATATGTTAAAGACCTATTTAATGAGCATAAAATCAATATGCATAAATACATTGCACAGACCTATGATGGCGCAAATGTCATGAGGGGCTGTTCAAAAGGTGTTGAAACATTGTTTAGGCGTGAAGTTCCTCAAGCGATTTATATACACTGTTATAACCATAGAATAAACTTGATATTTGCAAGAATTTGTCACAGGTAAAATATTTTTTTGACCTTTTAGAAACATTATATGTGTTTGTGTCCGGCTCCTCAATGTATAAAAAATGTATGGAAGTTCAGCGACAATTGAATCCTTCAAAAAATCCAGTTGAACTAAAGAAAATTTGTTACACAAGGTGGACAGCCCAAGTGTTCGCTTGTATGGCAATTAAGACAAAATTCACAGAAACTTTAGTGTTTTAAAATATGATTATAAGCGAAAGAAGTGATCATGCACCGGAAGCCGTTGGCATATTACACCAAATTGATTTTAAATTCGTGTTTTCTTTGTTTATGTACTGCAAAATTTTGAAATTATTTAATGTACCCAGTGACATTTTTCAAGAAGTGTTGTCTAATTTGGCGGAATAAAATATTTGTTAGATGTTTTTACGGAAATGAGATCTGACAGTACATGTATGTTTGAAATATATTCTGAAGCCGTCAAAATTAGTGAAACAGATAATATTGAAATACCGAAAAACAAAAAATCGTAAACAAGAAAAAGGAAAATGCTCAAAGGACTAGAAAATTTTATTGTGACGACTAATCTAGACGAAGAAATATTATCCGAAGAAAATCAATTTAAAACAGTAATATTTTATCAGCGGTCTCCATCCGAGAAATAAAGATTTCTTAGATTATGACTGTTTGAAAGCGTTAGTAGATCATTATAAAGTTGATAGTGAAACATTGAAAGCCAAACTAAAAATATAGCTAAAACAATAAATCGGTATGAACTACTAGAAAATAATGTAAATATTACAAATATAGCTCCTTAACACCTATAAAATCGTGTTTAGTGAAACTAACAGTGACGGTTATCACTATTTCTGTTTCTAATGCGAGCTGTGAGCGTACATTTTCCTGCTTAATACGTTTGAAAACGCATATTCGTAATAAAATAAGTGAGGAAAAATTGAAGCACCTAGCTATTGTGAACATTGAAAACGTTTTGGCAAAAAATTTGGACCCTGAACCAATCATTTGGAAATTTGATTCCATAAACGTTAATAGGAGAATTGTTTTGCAATAAGTAAGTGTTTTCAATTCTTTAATTCAAAATATTTTTGAATGTCATAAAAAAACCATCGGATTTAGGGTCCACCCAATAATATCCAACAATATACCCTACGTAAAAATTCAAGCTACGTCCCTGCTGCTAAATCAACGCAAATGATCATTACCTTAAAAAATGACCAATCAAATGTTTCGTTGATTATTTAGCAGCCGGGGGCCCCCAGAAGTCGGGGCTCCTAGGGACGTGCCTAGTCTGCCTTATGGGTAATGCGGCACTGGGTACAACCTGAATAGTGGCACGGTGTGAGAACTTCAATAAACTTAGTTATTACCAGTTATCACAGCGAAATGTTTATGTACACATCTCTATAGACGGCACTATTTTAAGTTTTAAATATATTTACAGATTTTATCTTTAGACTATTTTGGATATTACAGATCTCTGTAGTTATAGTAAGAAAACCTGATAAAAATTTGAAATTTTTTGCAAACTTAGCATAATTATTTCAACCTGATTAGTGATTCATTTAAAACAAAATTACTTGTATATTACCTGTAATTTTAGTTGATTGTCATTTTTAATTAGATCAGAATATCCAATAAAATGTAAATAAAAAACGTGTGTGTTTTTATATAAGAATATGTAAGTAAGTATGGTTGATACTTGCATGCTTACGACAATTATGAACGTGTTTAGTATGGTACTGTACCATCCTTGTGCAATTTTGGGGTGCAAAGATAAAAGTTCAAAGACATCGATTTCCTAATCCAAAAAAGGATAAGAATCGATATAATGAATGGATTAAAATTTGTGGAAATGCCAAATTGGTTACGCTAAATCCAGCAACAGTGTATTTATCTCACGAGTGTGTCACATACATTTTCAAAAAAATGATTATGCATCTAATATGTACATCAAACGAACATCACTGCCTACCTTACACATTCCTAATAACACCAGTAAGTAACATCAACTCTTCATATTATTATAAAAGGTAAATCTATAATTTTTATAGATATTCTTCATGAACCAATGCTTGAAGTTACATTAAACATTCCACCCAAGGAGGATAATATTTCGATACCTTCAACTTCGAAACAAATTATTACTACATCAACTTATACAGCAGGTTGTTATTAATATTAATTTGGTGGTAAAGACTATAAAAGTTTTAATTGATTATCTTTAGATTCTAACACAACCCTTTTGCGTTCTGTGATTATTACAAGATCACTCCATCTAACACCTAAAGCAAAACGTTTGTATGAGCATGCCCAAAAATATAAACGACTTGCAAATATCGGCGAAAGGAAGATTCTAAGTTATCGCGACCGCCTGACACTTGTCAAGCAATCTGGTAATTTGCCAAACAAGTCAGGTTTACAACCAGAAATATACAACTTTTGTTTACGACTTGCTAGAAAAAAACCCACCCTAAGGGCTATCGGTTCACATTTGAAGAAAAAGTAATTGCTTTAGCATTGTATAAACAGTCAGGAAGAGCTTATAGGTTTATGTCAAAATTGTTTACTCTACCTAGTCGTAGAACATTAATGACGTTGTTAAACAGAATTCTAGTAGATGATAGTTTAAATAACTATTTGCTTGACAATTGAAAATCATCTGCTAAGAATTTATCTATTACAAATAAATTCTGCACCCTATTCCTTGATGAGATGTCGTTGATGCCTAGCATCACATACAATAAACATCTCGATAGATTTGATGGTTTTGAAAATGGGAATTCTCTAAACTTAGCTGATCATTTATTAGTATTTATGCTTAGGGCAATTTTTAAGAAGTGGAAACAAGAAATTTCTTATACATATTGCAGGGTACTACAAAAACTAGTAATTTTAAAACACAAATTATTTCAACAATAAAAGCAGTTCGTGCTGCCGGTTTGAATGTAGTTGCTATAGTGTGTGATCAAGGAGCTACAAATCGAACAGCAGTGAATAGCGCTAGAGCAGTATATTTGAAGCAAGGAAAAACTCTGAAAAGGTGCATTGTTGTAGATGACACACCGATAATTGCAATATATGATCCTCCTCATTTAATAAAAAAGATTCGTAATAATCTCCTAAATAGAAATTTGGTTTGGACCAAGGATAATAAGAGTATCACAGCTAAATGGAAAGATGTCGAAAATGCATATTTCATTGATGCAGCTAGTGGTGACACGACTGTTGCCCAAAATTACAGATTTTCATGTAGTTAAACAAAAACCTAAAAAAATGAAGGTGTCTATAGCTACACAAGTATTCAGTCATTCCATGGTTACTGCAATAACATATAGTAGGTTAAAGAATATAGTCTTAACTTAAATAAACTTTACTTTTTATTTTAGATGAAACAAGTGTTGATAGACAAGGGACAATGGATGAGCGTGCAAAGGTAACAGCTAGATTAATTAATTAATGCTATCTTCTTCGTTTAGGAGGGGCAATATAAAACCACTTTAATTTATTTTTATGGCAACGTTTCGTGCTGAAGGTTAGCACTTCTTCAGGCCAACTGTAATTTATTGAACTCGTAAGTCAACACATAGTAACAACAAAATGAAATTAACAGATAATTTTGACACATAAAACTTACAGAATAAAATCAAGCGGATCAATCCACCGACCAAGGACATTGGCAACTTTACGAGTTAGTAATTAAAATAAATACAACATTAAACATACAATGGTCAATATTTAAAATTTTAATATAACGTAGGACATACACGTTCAACAAACAATTGACAAATGTTGTGTAATCAAAAATTTATGAATGTCAAGGGATGTCTTTCCCTTGACATTCATAAATTTTTTTAAATTTTAATTACTAACTCGTAAAGTTGCCAATGTCCTTGGTCGGTAGATTGATCCGCTTGATTTTATTCTGTAAGTTTTATGTGTTAAAATTATCTGTTAATTTCATTTTGTTGTTACTATGTGTTGACTTACGAGTTCAATAAATTACAGTTGGCCTGAAGAACTGCTAACCTTCAGCACGAAACGTTGTCATAAAAATAAATTAAAGTGGTTTTATATTCCCCTCCTAAACGAAGAAGATAGCATTAATTAGTATATCACACAGAGGAGGATAAAGAATCTTTACCTAGATTAATTAAGTATTTTGATAATGTAATAGACAGCGTTAATGGAGGAACCAAAATACCACATATCGGAAAACCATTACGTGGCGCTGTGTCACTTAAATTGTCGCATCTTAGTTATTGGAGACAAACCATTCATGAGATGAAAAATATGTATTTTCAAAAAGAGGGTAGCACTGAAATGCACATTCCTCCATCGAAATGTAAATCCAACTTGTAATGAATTTAAAAACGTTTTTAAAATGTTATTAATTAGAAATGTTGTCAGTACCCATTTAGTTGGCGCAAATTGCGAAGAGACGAATGACACTTCACAAATTTTTTTGAATTCAGAAGTAGAACCAAGAAATAATAAAATTGAATTTAAATTGGAAAAAAATATCTAAACATGCTACAAGTTACGTTGCTGGATATATTAGTAAAACATTATGCAAAAAGTTTAGTTGCAAGCTTTGTCTTATTAATATTGAAATGTTCGAGAAGTTATTCTCAACTTCGAGAGCCTTCGAGAGGTTTTTGTACATTCCCTTAACGTATACCGAAAGATATGGAACATTCGAGAACGATTTCCAAAATGTATAAATACGGCACAAACAAATCATAGGTCAGTTATTCCATCAATTTAAAGACGGCAGTGTTAAGAAGATTATTCAAGTTTAAATAAATAATTGATAAACGCGTGTGTTCGAGATAAATATACGAAGTATAACCTTGCGCGTGACTTTAAAGTAAACAATAAGTGTTAAACTAAAGTTATACGCGGACTTTATCTTCGTGTGATAGTTCTATATATAAATTAGTGTAGGTATTTTTATTAAATATCCTTAGATTTAATTAGTTCGGTTATTTATAAACGTGTACATATTTTTAGTATAAATAAATTAGTTTTTAATAAACGTTACAATATATTTGAAGAAAGCAGTGAAAACATAAAAAAAGATTTACAATTTACTTTTGAAAAAGATTATGATAAATCAAAAAAATTATTGAAATATTGTCGAGTAACGTTTACAGAAAGCATAAGACGTAACTTAACTAAGTTTTTGTTAACAAATTATTTTTTTAAAACCAATGTTAAAAAATAAATAATTTTATGTTTAAACAATCATGTCCAGTTCACTTTTATTTGTGAGCATAAACAAGCATTGATTGATTTTATTTTTGATTTTCGTATATTCAATTTTGTTTGTTCTATTTTAGTAAATGTGTTAATAGAATACTTTTGGGTAAGGATACTCGCCCTACAATATATAAAAATTCAATTTTTGTTCAAGCAAAAAAGTATAAAAACAAATAAAATTTTATACGTATGTACAGTTTAATTTGTGAAATTCTAATTTTGTTATTTACTGTAGTTAACTGAATATTTATTATTCAATAGAAATATTGAATGTAAAAATTCGGGAAACAAAATGAACTCAACTAAAAAATCAATTTAAATATTTTCGCGCACAGCTCAAATGTTAATGTGCATATCTCACTAGATGGTGCAAATATGGTTTAATATTTTTTGGTTGAAATGCTCTTCTAATATATGTATTACAACTATATTTCAATCACTAAAATTAGCAAAAATATATTCTCAGAATTCGACGTTTACTGAAAACTACTCCATACTCAGTTCCTTCGTATTTATCTTCGACAATTATTTTTTATAAGTAATAAATGTCAATTGTATTCTGATCCATAGAACTCTCAAACAGAAACAGCAATAGGATATTCAGTTAATAATGAAAAACATTACTTAACTTACTAAAAACGATAAGTACATGCGAATGTAATTTAACTTCGTTGTAAACATATTTAAACGTTCGAGAAATTATCTGCAAATTCAAGAGCCTTCTGGAAGTTGTTACCCATCTTCTAGAAGATATATCGAAAGATATGGAACACTCGAGAAGGATTTGCAGATTTGTATAAATACCGAAGAGAGAAATCGTAGGTCAGTTATTGCCGTAACGCGAATGCAGCAGTATTAAGAAGATTATTCAAGTGAAGATAAATAAGTGATTAGCACGTGCGAAGTTTTAAATAAATAACAGTGTACACCGAATCGAGTGAACGTGACTTATAGTGTAAACAAACAAGTTAGTGGCTTTATCTTATCGTCGCGTAAGTGATAGCATATTATTGTTTTATATAAATTACTGTAAATTTTTATCCTTAGATATTTAAATTTAATTAGTTCAGTTTATTTAAAAGTGTACATATTTCTAGTATAAGTAAAACGTATTTTTAGTCGTTTTAAATAAATTAGTTTTTTTAATAAATAAATTCGCTACAATATGCATTTTCGTTTTAGTAAATGAGCATAAATCGATTGTTCCTAAATAAACAATTTCTACTAATTTCTATTGAGTAACTTTTAATGATTAAATAAATGTCTGAGTCACAATGCAAAACTTGATTCACCGAAAATTCACACTTATTTGCAATATGTTTTAGAATTAGCATAACACTACAATTAACAATATCACTCATTATACTTTTATAATTATCTTGCTTTTTATTAGACGTGAAGATAAAGGAAATGAAAATAGTCAAAAATATTTAATTTCAAAAATCTTATTCTGATACAATTACTTTTTTTTAGTGATTTGACCACCTAATCGATCAATAGATAGAAATTTAAAACATAATTACACATAAATTCTCCATAATGAATTTGAATGGGAAATACAGTTAAAAACATGTTATTATTTATTTTTAAAATAAAATTAATTACGTAAACTTCTGTCTTATATAATGTTTTGCAACATGAAAAAGACGCACATTAAAGTATAAATCCACTGTCAACTTGCACAACCAAAGCATGTTAATTGTTAATGTTATTATAAAAAAGTAACCATTTGGTATTTTCTAATTATTGTTAAGACACACACACGTAAACATTAACGCACATTTGGCTAGGGGTACATTTTTGTTGTCATCCGTGCATTGTCTTGCCATGGCAAAGTATACTCCTTGAAATCTGTCTTTATCATAATGAAACTACAAATGCATCTTTGGTTGATATGATACGTGCAGAATTTTCTTTTCAAGTTAAATGTTGCAACGACATTGCTGCATTTTTAACCTTCTTTAAATGCTAAAAAATATTACATTGAGTAGATATTGGTGATGTCGCAGCTAACGATGGACCTGTTTCGTCAGCCTTTGTTTCCTGCAGCCAATTAGGGCATGGAACCAGTAGTGATGGTAGTTTCTGTGGCCAAGTCGTTAAATTTTAAATGCTGAGAACATAAAACCACAGATCTTGATACTCGGTCTATATCATCCAATTCAATGGCCTTACATACAGTGCTTTACGAGACTACAGCATAAATAACTTACAGATACAAAGAGATGTTTCGTCTGAATTTTGTTTAAATCCACAAACGTAACACAATTTTACATTTTACCAATTCTACAAATACAAACGCAAAACAAGACGTCAGTCATGTCAGCTGTCAATCAAACTCGAAAAACGCTGTTACTGGCTGATTTCACGCGTGCGCTTATCGGGTAGGATTTCCTGAAGAGTACCGACGTATATGTTTCTGCACCGTGATGTTTGCGGAAATTTTTCATCGGTGCCAGCAATATAGAAGTAATAGATATATATTGCTCTTCTAAACCAACTTATATTACCTATGAATAGTTGTCGGTGCTGCCCGCACTCTCGGGATGCACCGGCCAATCGTAAATTATCGCAAAGTGGTTAAATTTAGGATAAAGCTTAATTTGGGAGCTTTTACATTTAGTTAGATGATAAGCTATTACACGGAGAGAAATCTGCAATCACTAGTTATGAATAGTATGTTCATAAATTACACATTTAATAAAATTTATAAAATATGAATTATATTATGATGTTATGCGTAATACGCATACAACATTCCTAAGAGTGCAATTTGTATGCGTTACGTATATTCATGTATTATGAATATAGTTTATAAATGTAATAAAGTTATGAATTGTTTTCATATTTTACTAGTTTTCACTATAGTTATAATTTTATCTAAGTTATGAACAAACCTTCTTATATTATGATACATCAGCAAAACCAGCAGAACGTTTCACACGCAGATAGTGTGTGCATTGCATCATCTAAAGAAGTGATTTTATCAACTGATAAAAAGGTAAGCAAAATGCAATGGTTGGAAGTAATGCAGTAGAAGTAATGCATTACAGTAATTAAATTACTTTTTTCGTTAATGGGGAATGTAATGCATTAATTTTTTTGATAAGTAATTAGTAATGTGAACGGATTACCTATTTTTGGTAATGTAACCAAAAAAAACATTACTTTTGTCGTTACTTTGATATTTAACAGAATAAATAATCAGGATATTTTAAAAATTTCTACATGAAAATTATACCTTCGGTAAGCATAAGTTGCGAAACGAAAACATCGCGTTATCTACGCAACCATGAGCTTCCACCCACATGTCTTATCATTGAATAACAATCGTATTTAATGGTAGTACAGTGCACGCCGCTTAATAGAATTACGTTGGGGTTTCGGATTTTTGATAACAATAACCGAATGATAACAATATCCAAAATTCAGAAAAAAGACAAATACATGTTTATTATTAAAAATAACGTATAATGTACAATGATAAAAATTTTCACTTTAAACAAGCGTATTGTAAAAATTCAGCAAAAAATTAATGTAAAATAGGTTATTGTTCATGTATAGAAACAAACCTGAAAAGTTAAATTGATAACATAAACCAAAATTATGATTACTATAAACGGTTTTTTTCTATGTAGTAACTTATCTCCGGGCCAACTGTGTTGTCTAAAGCTCTAAAGTGTATTGTTTTTGTTTACAATTAAATCATTGAAGATGGTTACTAAAGCGAATGATGAATTACGGCTACCGTGGACTCCCTCATCAGAGAAAAATCTACAACAAACAATGAATTCATCGAAATAAGCAATTTATTAAACGTAGCGGACGTTGAAACTACTTGTAGTGCTGAAACAGAACATACCAAAAGTTCCATCGTGTTGCGAAGTCATTATAGATGTGCTAGCCATACCTTAAATATAGTAGCAGCAACTGATGCAGAAAAAAACGTTATACATACTGTCTTTTAAAAAAATATTTAGAAGTTGTTTTGCTAAATGCCGAGCAATCTGGAATAAACATAATTTATCGACAGTTGCTGCTGATAGCCATTAAGAAACAGAAAAGAAACCTTTGTAGTTTATTTGAAATTGACCAACTTAAACGATACCGATAGTTTGGAAAAAATTAATTCTGTTTACGATACTCTGAGTTTGCCAAGGTTTCTTAGAAATGAATTGATCTTTTTAATGGAATATGTTGATGTAAGTCAAATAATTTAATACTTGGTTTGCAGCAATAATTAATAGTTACATATTTTTTTACAGGTAATGAAACTACTGGCAACAACTTTGGATCTTTTACAAAAAGAAAAAAACATGTACTTGGGATATTTGCTGCCTACACTGTACCACACAGTGTCAACTTTTAGACAGATTAAAAATATGCGACAACTGCAGTTTTGTGTGTCTTTAGTATGTACACTAATAGACGGTATTTCATCGAGGTCATTAATGAAATTAATTTTACGCGATGTTTGCGTTTAGCCGTTTATATATGTTTTTTTGCGATTTCAAATCTATTTGGTGGAACCGTTCATTGGTGGTTGCTAGTTTTGTCCATCCCAAATTCAAAATGAAACAAATTGAAACAAATAAACGCGAAACGGCATACAATTAAGTGATCGAGGAATTAAATGCTTTCATTTAAATGTATCTAATTCATTGTTTGAAAACTTCCTAAATGATAAAAAACGGTATATTACAATATTAACTAATTATGGTATCATAAAGGATGTTTTTTTGAAATATAATACACTGCCATCCAGCTCAGCTGTAGAAAGAATGTTCAGTGTGGCAGCAGACGTTTTTAAAACGAAATGTCCCGCACTAGCAGATAACAATTTTCAAACGCAATTGTTTTTGTTAAATTTAAATATGGAATATGTAAAATAAAATTTTGGTTATACAGTGCACGCTGCCTATTGGAATCACGGATAATGTTATCACTTTATCAAAAAAAGGGCCGGACGTATGCTACTGCATAAAAAAAAACACCGTTTATAGTAATCATAATTTCGGTTTGTTATCAATTTTCTTCTCAGGTTTGTGTCTATGCATGTACAATAACCTACTTTGCATGAATTTTTTAGCTGAATTTTTACAATATGCATGTTTAGAGTAAAAAACGTTGTAATTGTACTCTAAAAATACTTGTTTCGCATGTTTAGCTTAATTTTTGCAGTGTTATTTATTCTAGTATTTTGACTGACCTACGTAACATTGCCTTAAACATCTGTAATAAATATACGTTATTTTCGAGAATAAACTTAAAAAGCATATACGTTCTTAGAATAACAAGTTCATTTAACTATATCTTATGTGATAACGTTACTTTGTATTTATTTTTAGTGTCAGCAAATTACTGAGAAGCAATGTATAGTTCTTAGAACAGTGAAATAAATATTATGTTGTTTTTCATTTCTTTTTATTACCGCTGTCAAAAAAACTATTTAATGTTACAGGTCAGTAATTTTCGATTTATTTGGCTCAAAATTTTGATTTTTTTAAACGTCTTATCAAAAGTTTTATATTGACATTTTCTGCTTGTATTATTGCTATGATTTTACCTCTAAATGAAGAACCTGTTAACCAGATAGCAATCTACTGCTTTATAACCAATAAACATGTATTTGTTTTTTTTCTGAATTTCGAATATAGTCATCATTCGGTTATTGTTATCAAAAATCCCAACGTGATTCTTTTAAGCGGTATGCACTGTATTATTGTTTTTTGTGTGGTGTAATTATTAGTAGTATTAGTATTTAATAACGACAAAAGTAATGTTCAAAATAATGCATTATTTTTTTTGGTAATTACTAATTGTAATGCATTACCTTCCACGAAAACTTATTAGTAATGAGAATGCATTCCTTTTTAACTAAATAATGAGTAATTTTAATTCATTCTTTTTAAAAAGTAATGTTCCAACCACTGGCAAAATGTTATAAAATTGTCATATATTTCTGTTTTTTGAGTTCTAATGGTATATTAATTATTTTCTACGAATATAATTAAGATACAAATATTAGTACTTATAACACATTCACATACAAATTTAGAATTCTTGCGTAAACTAGTAGGTAACGACAATATATTACATTATAAAGTATGTATTTGTATGAGGTGTACCAAATTAATTTGCCGTTTATCTCAATGTGTGCATTAGTGATAGAGAATAAGTAACTATTCGTTACTTGAGTACTCGTTACTCGCTAGGATCCGAAGTAACGATTACTCGATAGGCAAAGTATTCGTTACATAGTTACATTCGTACATTCGATTACAGTATTCACATCTGCAAAATCGGTTCCAGTACCCGTTTGTACTCAGTACACATAGTACATCATTACTCATTTGATGAATTGTAATTTTGTAGGGACAATATTGAACCCAACCCAAATATCAACGTTTTAAGAGATAAGTGTACTTATTCGTATTCATACATATACAAATGTTAATTGTTATTTTCTGGATAACATCTATTTCAAAATTTAGCAAAAAACAAAATTGATTATTATCGAAAATTTATAATTTTATACTTTGGAATATTTTTTGAAACTTTTACGTTATATATTGTGCGTATTTCTATTTCTTAAAATTAATATTAAAAACGTTAATAAATACTAATAATCCAAAGTAGGTACATATGTTCTGTTTTGTATTTAAAATGATAAGTTTCTCCGGTATCAGCTACTGTTAAAAATGTTTACATAAATTAGAATTTTGCAACACGTTCTAGACATTTATGCAGATACGTCTAAGGCAATCAAATCCCTATCGCGAAACGATTCAAGGAATTATATTCCGGTACCCGTATTTATTACCACAAAAACATACAGTTGTCAAAGTAGTCATAGTATCCAAAGTAATCAAAGTTAGGTAATCAACTTGTGAACCAAGCTAGATTCAAAACTCAGAAAAGGTAAGAAAGAAAACGATAAACTTGAAAAAGCAAACGAAAATCTAACAAAGAACCACTACAGAATTAGGTAATCAACTTGTGAACCAAGCCAGATTCTAGAATCCTAACTCTGTAGTGGTTCTTTGTTAGATTTTCGTTTTCTTTTTCAAGTTTATCGTTTTCTTTCTTACCTTTTCTGAGTTTAGAATCTAGCTTGGTTCACAAGTTGATTACCTAACTTTTGAGAAGTGTTTAGTTAGATTTCGGTTGTTTGTTTGAGTTCTTCGATTTCTCTCACGCCCTGATGAAGCCCCTTACGAAAGTGGGCGAAACGTTGGCAACTTCGGTTACAACATTGACACGGTCCAAACCCGGAAGACGTTTTTATCTTAGTATTGATAAACGTTGCTGCCTATATGATAAGTAAACCTATTACAAAAATTATTTGTATTCATGTTCTTCAACTTCAATATTAAAAATCGTTTTTGTTAAATTATCGTGACTGCAATAGAAGAAAAGGTTTGTGGTTAGCAACTTGTAAAATTATTTTTTTAAATTGTTGCTCAAGTTCTGTTTCAGTTTTGTTTATATTATTTACGTTTTATTTATTTGAATAATGTTTTATTTTTATAATAATCTGTATTATTATATAATGATATTATGTGTTATTAGTTATGTATTAATTCTTGTATTATGTGTTCTATTTAAATTATTTAGTTGTAAAAGTATGGTGGTGTAGGTACTTATAGCTGCATTAAAATTGTGTAATCATCGTAAAAAAAATAAACATTTTTTGAAACTCGAAATATATGTTTTACTAATTTATAAAATATATAGGAGAAATATCTTGTGATTATTTCGTATAAGAAGAGTAAAATTAACTCCGAAATTATGATTAATATTCATAATTGTTAATACACTATTCTGAATATCATTTAATAAACAATACTTTATTTATCACATATTATGATTGGCTGCTTAAAAAGTTATTCTTTATTTAATTAGAGTTTATGAATATTAATCATAAAAAAATGTGATTATTAAGCATACATAATGAAAATACTTCGTTACTGGATGTGAATTATAATCATAATAGATGTGACTTAAATCACATATTACGATTACCTGGTTAAAATTTTATTCTTAAGGAGGATAGGAACAGGCTACAAAAATTTAAATTGCGCCTAATTACAGAAAATGGAGGCAACTAATATTGCAATTTAGATGTAACCTTCGTTCGAAGTACATAATGACGATCTATTGAATTTTTAATCTTCTTAGGAATGCACCTCTTGTTTGATAAAGTACGAAAAGTAAAATCTACATTCTTTATAGCTTAAGTATGGAATTCTGATACAATTAAAGAAACATTATTAGTGGTAGTTTCAAACCGTGTGTTTTTTTTGCTTGCTATATTTATATGGTAAAACGGAAACCTTTATCTCAACCAAGGAAGAGCAAGAAAATGCTCATGAAAAAACTTTCTCAAAAGTAAGTATCTATTTCAGCGTTTTTATAAAATATTTTAGCGTATTTTTGTATCTATAAACACATTACAATATTTATTTTGTTTCATTAGGAAATGGAAAGCTGTTACAGTATTGCAAACTGGGCAAATAAATGTTGCGACTAGTTCTTGCAATAAAAAAAACATCAGATGGAGATCGAATGTTCATCGATTCCAATATCAGTACTCAAGGGAGTATTATAGAACTAGGTAACACACCTAAAAATATTGAAGATCCCTCCTTACGAGATACATTTGATAAAGTTTCGGATTCTGGATCAACTTCTGACACAGACCACGATACTTCAATTAAAGAAGATTTTTCTGATATTGGTGATGAGTACTTTAGTAATGAGTTACACGATAATAGTCGGTACTCAAATCACAGTAACACAGATTTAAATAAAAATATAGATTGTGAAAAACTTTACTGTGAAACCGAAAAAGGAAATAATTCTTCATTTAGCGTTACTGGTCGACGAATTATAAATATATCTTACTTTTTTAGTCAGCTGAAATCATTGCAGCATAAAGGTAAATATGAAAACTAGTTTTTTACAAATGTTAATCTGTTTATATGATCTTTTTAGGGTACGATTGTTCTTTCTTTGATTTAAACCTTATTTCTGAAAAACTAGAAGGTTTACAAAGTATATTTTCATTTCAATGTGCAGTGTGTAATATTATACAAACTGTCAAAACTGATGACCCAAGTGAAAAACACAGTTCAAATTTATTGGTCGTACTTGGTGCACTAAGTACCGGCATAGGATACTTCCAGTTTTCCGAAGTTCTTGCTGCAATGAATATTCCTTCTCTGTCACATAAAACATACACAAAATATCACAATCAGTTATCGGGCGCTATGAATAATAAAAATAAAAAATTATTGATAAATGCGGCAAAGAAGAAGCGCTTTTAGCAATACAATCAGGAAATGTTACTAGTGATGGTGTACCAGTAATATCAGTTATTGTTGACGGTGCATGGAGTAAACGTTCGTACCGGACAAACTATAACGCTTCATCTGGAGTTGTAAGTATATTACGTAATTTATTGTTAAATACCTTAACTAGTATGTTTGTATTTACAGGCATGCATTATAGGTGCAAAAACAAAGAAGATGTTATACATGGGTGTTCGAAATAAGTACTGCTATGTGTGTTCAAGATCCAGTGATACAGCAAAAAACCATAAATGCTACAAAAATTTGGGATGGCAGTTCTACTGCAATGGAAGCAGACATTATTTGCGAAGGGTTTGAGAAATCTTTACAAATGCACAATTTGATTTACGGCAAAGTAATAGGCGACGGCGATAGTAGTGTTTATAGGAAATTGACGGCAGCAGCACCATATGGACCAACGTTCATTATAGAGAAAATTGAATGTTGTAATCATCTTTTAAGAAATTATTTGAATAAGTTAGCGTATATTTCAAAAGAAACAAAATTTCCTTCATCACTTTGCAAAAAGGTCACTAGTGAAGATAGTTTGGGCAGATTTAGAATCGCCGTACTAAAACCATCGAGTATAGGAAGAAGGAAAAACAAACTTTTTCTTCCACAGCAAATTTGTTACAAAAGGACATCATAAACGGCCCAAAACATATTTTTGGTGATCACACTGAGTGTGACAAGTATTTTTGCAAAAAAAAGAAGAGGTAAGCATTTGCTGTTACGTACAAGTACCTACATATTGTTAATTTTTTTTCAGAAAAATTTAGTGCCTGAATTACAAGTATGCGGCTTGTTTGAAGTAATTAAAACTATAAATGCACGACTTGCAAATAACGCCATTAGTCTCTTACACGACGTAGATACCAACGCCGCTGAGACTTACAATTCAATAATTGCTAAATTTTTGGGGGGAAAACGAATTAATTCTTCACTAAAGGGGTCATATGAAACCAGGTGTAATGCAGCTGCAATCTCTTATTACACCTCTGGAGATTTTATAAGAGTAATTTTGTCTGAACTATCCAAAGATGCCCCTGGGTTGCACTTAGAAACATTTTTTGCAAGAAGAAAAAAAGCAAAAGAAACTCGTCAGAAAGGTAAATTAGTTTTTACAACTTTATATTTATTTGTCAAACTTTGGTTTTGTTTCAGGAAAATCCTTAAAAAGGAAAACATTTGCTACTAGTGATACGTATTACGGACCAGAAGCATTTGAGTTTGTTCCAGACATCGATGAGGAGATCTTTTCAGTAAAACGCAACAAATTTTTACAGAGCTTAGAACAAGATGATAAAGACGCGATATTTCAAAATATAATTTTACAGTCTGGTTGCAATGTTTGGCAAAGTGAAAAAAAAGAGAATAACTGCATCTAATTTTGGAAGGATTTGCAAACTTAGACGAACAACTTCTACAGCTAAAATAATTTCAACGCTTTTATATTCGCCTTTTTCAGGTTCCAAAGCCACTAGGTTTGGAATAGAAAATGAACAAACGGCAATTTCTATATTTTAGAAACAATGCGGTAAAACTGTTTGTAGAAGTGGTTTGGTGATAGATAACAGTATTCTCTATTTCAACATCAGAATTAGCGATTCTTACACTAAAATCCGTGTAAGAACAAGCCAATTCTTACACGAATTTTAGTAATGTTAGTTTTTTCAAAGTTAGTATCTCTGCATCGTAAGTTGACGTTACATGAAAAAGAAATCAAAATTATTGGACCTTAACAATTGAAACTCAAATTTTGATGCCAAAATAAAATAAAAATGTTTTATTAATTCAAAGTTGTTTACTTATAAAGGTATAAAGAGAAAATTTTGTATGAGATTTTAGGTTAACACATAAATTTCAATATGTCAAAGTGTAAGTGCTGCCAATTCAGTAAAATATAAATTTCCCAATGTTGTTTTAAAAATTAAAATTATACGAAAAATATTAAATATTGTATCGAAATAGAGAAAATCGTATAAAGCACACGTCATAAAATACGTTTCAATCACTCGACCGCTTCATAAACTCGGCGCTGCGCGGCTCGTGTATTAAACGCGGTCTCGTGATTGAAGTGCGTTCATTCTGTAACTTGGGTTTTAATATACTATTCTTTACTAGGCGTGCTCTTCAGACGGATTAGTTGACAATGATGCAATTATTGAAATTAAGAGTTCGTATAAAAGTGAAAATTTGTCGCCGACCGATGCCGTATTGCAAAAAAAAATTGATTATTGTAATTTGGAAAATGGAAAAATTTTATTAAAACGCAATCATAATTACTTTTATCAGATTCAGGGTTTATTACATATCACACAACGAGATTTGTGCTACTTTGTAATATACACCAAAGGAGGGCTGCATGTTGAAAATATTTTGAGGTAATATTTTCCAGCTTATTTCAGTTAATTTCTAATAATTTTTTGTTTATGTCGTAGAGATGAAACATTCTGGAAAAACAATATGGAGAAAAAATTATGCAATTTTTATCTAAATTTTCTATTACCAGAATTAATAGACCCAAGAACATTTATTTAACATAATAATAATGTATTTTAAAGTAATTTATGTATTATTAAAATTACTAACTAATTATCATTAATTTCTCAAATTGTGATTATGATGAATAAAGATGGATTTGTTCTTATATTCTTGTCCGTAAATATAAATCAAATTTATTTCATAAATAAAGCAAAATACTGATAAATATATATTACAATGAGCACATTTTTTTATCTAAAGAAGATATGAGTTATGACATTTTAAATTCAAATGTAGCTGCAGGCAAATGATATTTGGGTTGTCTATATTCAGCAAATTTTGTCTTTCACGCAGCGATTTTTTAAGAGTATACAATATAAAATTACAAAAAAATTGAGGTCACTGAAAAAAATTTGCATATATTTTTTGATACAACTTTCTGATTTTGTGGTACGTACGGATTTATTTTTTTGTTTTTGGCCGTACAAAACGCTGTATCTTAATTAATTACAATACAAACATTTGCTTGTATAAACAATTTAATATAATTTGAAAAAAAATAAATGCGTACGAATTTGTCTATACTACAGCCCATTATTTTAAGATAGCAAGAACCGTTTCAAGTTTATTTTTACGCCCTTAAAATTATTAAATAAAAATAAGTTTTTCGTTAATTTTTACGTAGTAACGTGTGTTGCCTACCTCCTATTCCTAGCCCCCTTAATATGATCATTGTTTGTGAGTATTATTCATAAAGATATGATTATTACGCATATATAACGAAATCGTTTACTTCATAACTTATGAATTATAATCATCATCGATGCTAACATGACTATTCACAAATTATACCGATGGTTTATAAATTTATGAATAGCTAGTAGTAGTTGTATTTTATGCATAAATTACGCATAAGTTGTGCATCTTACGAATGATATCTGAAAACATTTCTCTCAGTGTACCTAAAGTTTACTATAACATATCACAAACAATGTAATTTTGATATTTTCCATGAATTTTTGGTACATTTTTCTTAGCGATCGGCTTTAGCGGCCCCTCCCCTACACATAACCGAACAATTAAACGTTTATACAATCATTTAATTTTATTTAAAATTCCTGTACAAACCTGACATCTATGAAATTTGTAATAGAAACACTAAATTCTATTACAGTGAACAATTTGAACCATTCACAAAGATAAAAAAAGTTTCCATTGGTTTACAGGTCCCAAGTAAGTGCACTCAAATTACTATATTTATTTTTTAATATTTTCTATACACTGTCATAATATAAAGAAATTAGCTTTCATGGTATACCTAGTATCTGTTTTCATTATCTAGGTTTCCCTATACTTCAGTTTTTGTATTTTTGAGTCTCGTTTCACTGTTTATAAAAAAAATGTAGAAACGCTTATACTATTTACCTTGTTTGTAAGTGTAAGAATAGAACAGTTAAGTAAGTTTTTAATAAAATTCAGTCAGGAGAACAGGTAAGCATAAGCGAATAAATTTCCTTTAACGAACATTAAAACGCTCATCAAGACATTCAGGTAGGTTTTAACGTTACCGTATTAAAATTTTTAATATAAATAAGCTACAACACATAACTAGTAAAATAAAAAAGAAAATTAAGTTACAAATTTTTTTACTACTAAAGCAAGCCTGTCACTTAGGCGTCGCTTTAAATAAAGTAGTATTTTTGGTTCATACTTATTTGCATTCTATTTTAATGTTAAAACCGGCGCATTAAACGTATTTGCACATTACCAGAGTTGATTAATTAACGTCTTTCGTATACCCTAAAAATAGATCTAGTTTAATTACTATAATCGACAAACTACAAAAATAAGTTTGCACGTAACAACAAACTTGTAAACGTAAACGGTGACTAACAGCAGAGCGATCTAACGCATTTCATGTTCTCCGCATACTCAATTTAGATGTTTAAAGTAAAACCGAGAAATGCACCAATACGGTAACTGTAAGTGTAAAATGCGCCAATAGTTTATTACTATGTCACTGTAGAGACAAAAATAAACAAAGGCATTCAAATTTGCATATAAATAAGTTTTATATGTGCAGTAGGACAAGTGCGGTACGGTGTGCATACACAATACCGAGTATAACGTTTTGCAAATCATGGCCTCCTGTTACACAAATATAGATATCGGAGGCAAAACGGCGAAACTATAAATATACGTGGGTAGATAACTAACAAACGGTGGGAGAACATATTCGACAAGTAAATTGTAGTACAATTTCTAGTCTTTAAAACCAAAAAAGGCATTCGACAAAGCGATCTTTCGAGTTTTCCCGCAACGGCAACGCGTAGATGTCGCTAGTAATACAAAGTAACAAAATATTATTAATTTGGTTATTAATATTGTTTATTTATATATAAGGATTAAAAGTTGGCTTATTTAATATTCTTGTATTAGAGAAACATAATCTATAGAGGACGTACCCTACTTACGTTTATTATGTAAACACACGCTACGTTCACGAAATGTGCACCGAGTATGTGTTTCATTGTGCATTACCTCAATAATTTCCTACGCTCCTGATCAAAAAGTTGGAAATTACAATGCAAAACTGTTTTTAAAGGTTGTTTTGGTTTCGTACCAAATCGGAAACTCAACCCTATTGATCCAAAGAACACCTAAATTAGTTTATTTTTAAACTGCTATGACTATTCTTCTCAATATATCTTCGTAATTCGTTTATTACAAATTTGGCTGAAAATTACATATTTTTTGGTTACGTGAAAAATTTAATTAAACTAAAACGTATTGGAGAAAAAAAGTATTGGTATTATTATATAAAAACGTTTTTTAGAAAATATTTAAGAAACTTAATTATCTAATCGATGTTTTCTTGTATCCAATGAAATTTTTGCAGGACCGGTGCATTAAATATGTTGGAAACTTCCTGATAAATTGTACTGATAAAAGCAAAAATTACATAATCTTTATACTCTACAAGTATTGGTAATACAGTGTGGAAAAGACAAATGGAATAAATTCATTATTTCGGTTTCTATACATATTTATAAAAAATCCCGAAATACGTCAAATTTAAATTATAAATTGACATTATTCAACGTGAAAATGTGATCCCTACCTTCAACCCCCTTCGAGTGACAGTTACAAAACCATTAACCTTTTAAATGGGAAGTATGGGCTTGTGATATCTCGTTTGAAAAGTCTCTTCATTCTCTATTCAAAAATGTTAAATTTATTGCAAAAATTAGCACAAAAAAAATAAAATCTTCTGATTACCAAAATTCACTATAACACACTGAAAAACTAATATGTAATACGTATGTGTTCATCATTTAAAAAAAACAACCATGAATGTCATTAAAGTATATGTTCAAAATACGCACCGCGAACGTCTTGGGAACATCCTAAACTTAAATAAAAATGTCTTCTAACTTTATTTAACATATTAGGCGTGACCGACCTAATAGCAAACGTTATTAGTCCTCTTTAGTCATAGTCCCTATAAAAGAAGTCTAATAAGGTAAGATCAGGTGATCGTGCTGGGAATTCTATCAATCCTCGCCTCCCTATCCACCGATATGGAAATATTTCGTCAAGGTACTGCCGGACAATGAGTTGGTAATGTGGCGATGCTCCTTCTTGCGGGAACCATATCGTATTTCCTGGATCAGGATATAAATTTGCCAAAGTTGGCTCGACATTATTTTAAAGTAGGGCTAAATAATTATTGCCATTCAAATTGCCCAACGAAAAAGGTACCAATGATATGGTTCCCAACAATTCCTGTCCAAAACATTAACCTTTTGACGGTATTGTGTACGTTTTTCTCTCATCCAGTGTGGATTTTCCATTGATCAGTAGCGGTAATTTTATCGATTAGCATGCTTGTTAAGTGTAAAAGTGCATTCATCAGAAAACAACGTCTTTTAATTGGATAATATTGTTATTAAACATTTCCACCATTCGTTTACAAAAATAAGTTCTGTCAAAATCGACTTCCATAAGCTATTGAGTTGGTATCATATTGTGAGGATGCATTTTATTTTCTTTTAATATGTTTAGAATCGATGACTGGCTAACTAACAATGTTCCGGATACTTGTCTACTCGATGTATGTGGTTTTTCCTCAAACTGAAGCATCACATCTAATTTGGTATCATCGCTCAGTGCATTGGCAGCTGCTTTCTTTATTTGCTTTACATGTCCAAACTCCCAAATCCGGAAATTTCTCATGGAATAGGCAAGCAACTTCCATTTGTGTTCGGGTGTTATCTTCGTAACCAATGATTTGTAAAACTGTTATTTTATGCATTTCTGTTAATCTAACCATCTCTCTAAATTCCAGTTAATAAAATTCAAACAAAAATTATAACACTGACAACTACTGACATGCAGTAATAATTAAAACACAGTTTGCTAAGACGTTTTAAACAAAACTAACATTGCCATGGTAACTATTTAAGTCTTTTTGATTGATACCATCAATGATACCATCTAAAAAGAATACTGTTGTGGTTTTTACTTATTTTCTTATTATGAATACCTATACGGGAAATAAGTTTTGAGTGTGTTGTAGCGACTAATCAATAATCAGATGATTTTTTTGTTAATTTTTGTAATAGATGTAAAAACGATAATACTTCTGTACTTCTGAATAGAGAATAAAGTGTTCTTTCAAACAATGTATCACAAGCCCATATTTCCCATTTAAAAAGTTTGGGGTTGGAACTGCCACTCGATTTTTTAAAATTTGACATGTTTTCGGATTTTCCATAAATATGTACGATAACCGAAATAATGAATTTATTCCATTTGGCCTTTCCACACTGTATATATGGGTTCGCCATTACTCCGGCTTCGGTTTCTAGTGCCTTTGTATAAATGTCAGCATAAAATGTTTAGTACTGTACTTATTTCTATTGAAAAGCTAAACAGCAACCTACCAGTTTTTTATACTATGCGATGTAGATGAAAAATATTTTTTTAAATTTTTTTAATTGATTGCGGCGTTGTAATTTTAGAGCAATTTCTAAAATGAAGAATCAGAAATAAATAGTCCAAAACTGATGTTTGTTGATATTTTGGAATTTGGTATTGTAAATTTGTAAATGTCAGTCAGAAGTACTTAAATATTCTAAAAGATTTTTTTAATTCGCCATACTTATTTTGTATGAGAGCGCTAAATTTCAAATTTTTCAAATTGTTGAAACTCATTTTTTTTAAAGGCAACCTCTATTTCTTTCAGCTTATAAATGTTTAATTAAATCACAACAAGCATTATTTTAATCAAGCAGGTTTATTCTAGCAGGCTTTGCTTCTATTAAACAAAAGACAAATAGCCAGTAGAAGTTGCTTATTGTATTTAGTTGTCACATTATTACCAAGTGGCGGCTTGGTGGTCAATGCTACAGGAGGGTCATTATAACATTAAAATGTTAAAAACGCATTTTTATTTTTTAAGTCAATGTATCTATCTTTGAAATCGGTAAGATTATTTATTGTTTATCATCTTTTTAATATAAAGTAGCATAATTTTTAGCATTTTTTGGACGGTCATTGACCAAATGACCTAATGGAAAAGCCGCCACTGTAATATTACCGATTACCACTTTCAACTTCATTAACTTTCGTTTAAAATGAATTTTCCACAGAACGAATTAGTGGACATGGTGTTTATTTTGGGTAAATGTGAAAAAAATCTTTTGGCTTCTCGTGCTTATTAGCAAAGATATCCTGATCGCCGTGCTCCAAGTATCTGTGCATTACAAAAAATATTTGTACGATCCCAACAAACAGGATCTGTTCAAAGAAAATCTGAAAAGGCAGAATTAATGGTATTGTAGGCTGTAGTTGAAAATGTAAATGCTAGCACCAAACAAATGAGTGAAGAACTTAGTACAATTAGTGCTACTTCAGCGAGAAGAGTACTAAAAAGCCATAAATACCATCCTTATCAAAATGAACTCCACCAAAAGTTGACTATAGGGGATTTTAAATCGAGAAGAACTGTGTGTGGATTTTAAATAAACTTAATGAGATGCCAGGCTTTATATGCACTGTTTTATTTACCGACGAAGCTACCTTTCATAGTGTTATTTTCATTACTATGATAATGTAAATTTGGATCATCAACATAGATGGATGGTCAATGTATAGGGAGGAGTGGAGATATTTGGAGTTTTTGAATAATTTTTTGCTACTACTAGAAAATGTTCTGGAAAACACAAGAATGACCATGTGGTATCAGCATGATGGTGCGCACCGTCATTTTGCTAGAATTAAGAACCGTATTTTGTAACGTCACACACGAGATGTTACAAAATGTGCGTAAATCTTTACAAACAACAAAATGGGCAAAATTTTGAACACTTGTTAAATTTCTTTTAAATTTTTGATGATTTTTTAATGGTTTCCCTCTTTATGATTTTTGTTTAATCAATTCCTACTAGAATAAACCCGCTTGATTAAAATAATACTTGTGATTAAATTCAAAACTTATAAATATCTCCATAAGCATATCCATAGATGTTTAAAATAAAAAGTTGAAACAGAAAGAAATCGAGGGTGCCATTTAAAAAAAAATGAGTTTCAGCAATTTGATAAATTTAAAAATTAGCGCTTTCATACAAAACAAAGATTATTTAAGTACTTCTAACTTTTACCTACGAATTTACAAATTTCAATTTTCAAAAAAAAATTAGCCTTTAGTTTGTCGTACACTTTGTATGCGTTACTCAGTAGTGTTATCCATCTATAATTTTTACATTCTTTAATTACATTTTCTATTGCCCCTGATAATTGCTTCCAGAACTGAACTTTTATTTGTACTTTTTCATCTTTACCTAATCCATATTCAATTATCAACTTAGTTTTGTTAGTATTTTCTAACTGTATTTCGATATTAAGTATTCTTTCTGTAATAACTGTCCATTTTTTATGTATTTATTTATTTCCTGTTTAGTTATGCATCCCATTCCCTAGCTTGCACTGTGGCTGTGTTCGACTCCCGCGTATATTAGTAAATTTCCGCTTGGTAGTATTATTTGTCCTCTGTTATTCCTAGAATATGTAGTTTTGCTTTGTTAAATTGTTCGTCCAATTCGTACATTTTTCCTGCTAAACTTCTTATGTTCCAAGTTCCTATCTTCCATCCATTTGTTGCTTTGTTCGTTGTCTCATTGGTTCGTCCACTTTTCGATCTTCTATTTTTCTTATTTGTTCGTCGAAGTTTTGACCTTTCTAGAACCTTTTCGTTACTGTTCTATTGTAATTTGTGTTTTGATCCAATGTGTTTGTTTCTTGATTTTCCTGTTGGAATTCGTAGGGTGTACCTGCCTTATTGTAAATTTTTAGTTTATCGTAGCGTAAATATGCTGTTTCTCCCTTTGCTCTAGGTTTTTTTAGTAGTGGTATTAATCTTCTTCTTTCTTCTTTCATCTTTTCCGTGTAGTCTTCGTCTATCCAAATATTTCATTTCATTAAATTAACTAATATTGGTCTTGTTTTTCCTCCAGTAGGTTTTCCTAATCTTTTTACTTCGTAGCCTAGGGTTATCCCTATATTTTTCTCTAGTTACTTCCTCACACTCGTTTATATCCTCTTTAATATCTTTCATTATGAGATTTTTTCTCTTATTTCGTATTGTTAAAAAGTGTTTACAATGTAGTATGTAATTTTGTAATAAACCATAGCTACAAAGTCAGTATCATAAGAAACTTTAATACTTTTTATATTATTAATCTTAAGTAGTTAAATTCGAACGTAAGAGTCTAGACAATTGATGGTGCTTCGAATCGGATTAAAATATATAAAATTAATTGAATCAATTAGTGGAAATTCGTTCATTCATTGAAGGGCAGCCAGAATCAACATTCAAGTGTTGCTACCTGCGTCAGATATTAGAATTTACCTTGCATTCTTTCTCGTCGTTGGTAATGCAGGTGAGAACAGGATTCAGTACTTCGCCAAGGAGTTGTAATAAATGTAACCGTGTAAATTTATGTTTAATTTTATTTAATTTGTAGTTTTAATTACGTTAAAATGGAAACCGAACTGACGGGGATACGTAAAAATTGCGGAACAAGGGTTAACATTATTCGACAAATACTTAAATAAAGTATTGTCTCAATGCGGTGTGATTCCACCGTTTAATTAGAAACAAGATTATCAAGAATATAAGTACGAAATTTAAACACAAAAAAGAATATAAAATCACATGGAATATACCTGGATAGAATAAAGGCAATCAAATAAACCATATTTTAATTAAAAGGAAAAAAAAGAGAGCATGATTAAGGATGTAAGATCGTACAGAGGAACTAGCGTAGAAACAGATCGCAACCTGGTTATAAGAAAAATTAAACTGAGAATGGTTAAAGAAAAACATAGACAACAAGGTGAAAAGAAATGGGACAGAAAAACAAGAGAAAGAAGAAGAAACGAAGACATACAAAAATGAGATAAACAACCTAGTCCAGAAACAGAACAAAAAAGAAAGTATAGAGAAAGAGTGGAATACAATTAAAAGAATTATGATAAAATCGGCAGAAAAGATAATTGGGACAAAACGGGTTCAAAATAGAAACCGATGGTTTGACAAAGAATCCAAAAAGATAATAATGAGAAAGAAAGAAGCAAGAATAAAATGAATAGGAACGAGCTAGCAAGAGCATTACGAGAATTACAAGAGAATAAAAAAGAAGGTGAAAAATTAATGACAGAAAAGAAACGTGAGTACATCAACAAAATAATGGATAAAATAAGGAATGACAATAAGAGCAATACTAAACTATATCAACAGTTAAGGACGCAAAAAAAACATAACCACAAATATAGACAAGAAGAACAAGAAGAAGAGTCAAAAGATGAAGATGAGGAGAACAATATAGAGATAAAAGCAACACAAAAACAAAGAAATTATAAATAAGTTAAAAAATAAAAAAGCAGCTGATAATATATGTAACGAAATGTTAAAGTATGGGGGAAAAGAACTGAGAGAAAGATTATAGGAAGTAATATGTAAAGCATGGAAAACGGATTAAATACCGCAAAAATGGAAAACAGGAATTATTAGACCAATACTCAAAAAAAGAGATTTAATGAATTGTGATAACTACAGCAAATAACACTACTGAACACAACGTACAATGCTAACTACAATTATACAAAAAAGATTAAACGAATACACAGACGACCATTGGTGAATATCAAAATGGATTTCGGCTAGGAAAATGAACAATGGATGCCATCCATACACTTAGACAAATCATAGAAAAAACCTACGTAAAAGGTAATGAAATACATATAATATATATATAGACTTTAAACAAGCTTTCAATACCCTTAAGAGAAAAATGACAATAAAAGTTGCGAAAAACCAAAGTATTCCCAAAAAACTAAGAAGTCTAATTAAAATAACCATAGAAAAAGGGGTTACACAAGGAGACGGATTATCAACTACCTTATTTAACATCGCAATGAAGGTAATAAAAGAATGCGAACTCACTGGACAAACGGAAGTAAACTTGAAATAAATCAAAAAAAGACAAAATATATAAAAATCACAAGGAAAAGGGAGCAAGCAGAAGAAGAAAAAGAAACGAAAATAGGGAAACATAAGTACGAAGTAATACAAAACTATAAATACTTGGGAGTAATAATAAATAATAAAAACAACAACAGCATAGAAATTGCGCAAAGAATAGAAACTGGACATAACATTTTCCATAGATACAAAGAAATAATGAGAAGTAAACATATACGTAAGAAATCGAAAATTATGCTATACAAATCAGCTATAAGACCTGTAGTAACCTATGCCGGAGAAACCACATGCCTAACAAATAAAAATGAAGAGAAAATGAATTTCTTTGAAAGAAGCGTAATTAGAAAAATAATGGGACCCAAGAAAACAAACGGGGAATATAGAAGGCTCATGAATAAGTGAAGTGAATAAAATACTAGAAAACGAAACCATAACAAGAATAATTAAAGCAAAGAGAATGAAGTCGTACGGACACGTGCAAAGAAGAAGAAACGAAGCAATTATAAAGAAAATCATAAAATGGAACCCACTTAACAATGGACAGAAAGGAAGACCTAAACTCCGCTGGAAAGATCACGTCATTAATGACATTAAAAAAATGGGAACAACCAGAGCGAAAGAAAAGATGCAAGATAGGAAGGAATAGCAGAAAATTACAGAAAAGGCAAAGAAACACATCAACTTATAAAAAAAAACAAGCAAACAAACAAGAAAGCATAGTAAAGTGACTAACTGCTATGTAAAATATATAAGTCGAAAGAGCTTAAATGAGCGGTTACAATTCCAAAAATGGAATGTATCACCATATACTATATATATATTATCAATAATAACATCTATTATAATAGCTTTTCAGGATATTAAATCCAAAATTGAATGTATGTACTATGTATTTCAAACAATCTGATTGCTGAGTTGGAAAATTTGTATTGCGATCTCATTTCACGAGCTAAATTATTCATTGATAAATCAAACTCCGTTCTTGTCATTGAAAAAATATTTGCCAATATATGATACTGGGTACATAATCAAACAAAATGTACGTCATGGTGATGGGTTAAAGTCGCAAAATTCCATACTAGCTACAACATTAGGTTATGTTATGGTGTGATCTTCGTACTGCATAAGTTTCGTCCTAGATCGCTCACTTTTCGCTACACCCAGAGTGTTGGCTGTCATTTGGTTGTTTTGGCGGATGGAATTATACGGGGGGAAAAAACTATTTTTCTGGTGACTGTGGTATGGTTTGTACATAAACATCTAACGTACGCGCCCGGTGAAGCTTTCATCTCTCTCATTGATACTTATGTGAAAGTCTTTCTGAGGTAAGAATTGACTCTATTTTTGTGATTTAATTTGACTTCCCGTAATTGTCATTAGCAATATGGGGTATATTCCATAAATCCAAAAATGTTGACACCTGTTCGTTGATATTGGGAAAATTCCTATGATTACGTCACAATCTACGATGTAATGAAAATGGTGTTGTACCTACGTTGATTGAGGATATCGAAACTACAATTATAACCATATTGGAAGGCCCATTTACCGAAATATCAATATTAATTTATGGAAAACTTGGCGCATCTGTTTTTTTTTCATAGGTCGTATAAGCCAAAGAGAACTTATTTGTGATAACGCGATATCTATGTGATTGTTTATTTTAGCAAATTTTAGAAAGTACTTCGAAAGAAAAAATAAATCAATTGTAAGTATTGTATTTCTTACTATAATTTTCTTTTATCTACGTTGTCAATCGTTTGCACGCACGTCTGTACGTACATATTAGGTTGTTGTCACAACTAACTATAAAACTTTTTTTGTGTTTTGGTTTACTTAATTATTGAGGTTCTTTTGGAATGTAAAAGTTAGACCGACAAGTTTAATTTTAAAGAATGAGGCTTGCATCAACAATTATCGTCTGTCATCTGTACCTACGTACTAGCAATTGATCGCATCTATGTAAATCTACCTTTTTCTAACATTTCTTTCTGTGATAAAATAAAAATATATTCGTGTTATAACCTGTTTGTTGTCATTTGTTCTCTTTCAGCCTTAGATAGATTTAAACGGTGTCTTCCGTTCTAGTTTGCAACGTTTTTGGCGCCTTCTTAATTTTACTTTATAATTCGCACATCGAGACCTGCGATCCGTTCGCCGAATCATACTGAGATAGTCGCCAGCAATTAAGTTACGAGAAAATCACACTTTTAACATTTTTTAAATAAAATATACACAAATATATGTATTTAAGTAAACTGTCAATTTAATCAGCTTAATCAAATTTATACATTTAATAATTTTCATTAAGGATTTGTGTTAAAAACTATGGCTTAGGTAAAACATTTGTAGCATAAATCGTATAGTCATAGAGAAAGTATACTCTTCTACTAGCGTAGAATGGCTATTATTCACTTAGATGATTCCAACCCTGGCTCGCTGCGCTCGCTTGTGGTGGAAAGTTCATCCATGTGAATAATATTCACTATTTTACGCACATTGAAGAATATATTATTAGTAGCGGACTATGTCATTTAATCACGGATCAAAGCGTTTATGCAATCGAAATATGATCTGATCCTCTCTATAGTACGGTATTACAATTTAGTTCCATACTAAAATTTACTACTGAATTAAATAATGTTGAAGCAATGCAAATTCGGCATTTAATACCGTATAAGCGTTTAGTACCAAATTATACATTTAATCCGCATTTCTGCAATCACTCATATAGTATGTAATCAACGCGATATAAGAATAAGCACTGTTTTTTACTGTAATTCATAAAAAAAGTTGGTTATATAATAACTATGTTTGTTTCTTTGTTATGAAATAATTGTTTGTTTTTTGGAAAATAATTTCTCTTGTTATCTGTAACCTGTGTGCAAAATCGTCCTTTCAGAGTGAGTTTAGGTAACGCACGCTTGACTTTTCATCAAACCAGTTAACAAAATGTTTAAATCAAACAGCAAAGCTTGAATTTTTTACAAGAAGACAATCAAAACATCGCCTGAACAAAACATCATTGGAATGAATCTCCTAATTATCTAATACTCAATTACAAATTTGATGCCATCACAGAAAGTAAGCATTTTTTTTGTTGGTTACTGTAAAAAACTAGTCAAACATTTACATTTATAATATTCGTTTAATTGTTTTAATAGTTAAAATAAATAAAACTTTAAAATCGTTACACTATTCATTCAAAAAATATAGAAATTTAGAAAATAAATCTGTAAATAATGCTTTTGAAGTCATCTGAACTACTGCAAGTATAAAAAAACCGTACTCACAGTTGTTGACTAAACTTTTTAAAATATTGGTTTTATTACTTCTTTTCTAAAATGTTATTATTTTTTACGTTAAGTTTGAACGTTGATGTTTATTCAATAAGTCTTCTAATTTTTGTTTTATATACAGGGTGTCACGTGACTGTGAAAGTGCCTTATAAACTACTTTTATTCAAAACAACTGGACAAATGTGTGTATTTTTCTTATTAAATGTAATAACTTACTAATCGGATTTCAAATTATTGTGAATTGTTGAATTTATAAATATAGCATTAAATTTTAAATTTTAAAACACATAAATACCTAGTAATAACAACAATAAACATACAGTGCAAAATATTCACTTTAACTTATTGTTTGTCACACAAAATACAAAGCGAAGTAGTTTAAAAAACATTTTAAAATTAATAATAATAATTTAATAATGAAGCTAAAGTAAGTGTATCAATTTTGTATCAACTTCAACGTGAAAAAAATAAATTTTATCTATATTGTAAAATCAATCAAAAAACCAAAATTCTTACCGTGCGTTTCTTGATTTGACAAACCGGTACTAAAGACTTAAGACGCACGAAATAATGGCTATTCAACGTTAAAAACAAAGTCAAAACAGGCGAAACAAGTATTTCTACCAGAATGGAAAAAAACTTGTCAGAAGTTGCAAAATAAATAAACTTAGAAATGTTTATATATACGTGTACATACATATAGTAACTCTCAATTAAGATCAATCTTAGATTTATTACATAAGTGTAATAGCGAGACGTCTCCTATTTCTGTTGTTTGAAACGATTAATTAATCAAATAAAAAAAAATAATGGCACGGCCTTGAAAACTGATTATAAATGTGTATCTGTATTACTATACGGTAAAAAATAATATAAGACCGTTGATTGAAATATTTTTAAAGACAGTTAATTCATGTAATAAGAATGCAATATTTGCATGCATGTATGATTGGGTTTTTGTTATCTAGTATTAAATCATAGATAAACTATTTAAACATTGTATAGATAATAGATGAGGAGAAAAGTAAAAAAACAATGTTTACTTTTAAAAACTATAATTGGTCAAAGTACATTAATAGTCTACGTGAGTGCTTTTGGGCGAATTCTTCAACAGGTTGTAAACCTCTTGATATATCCCGGTGTATATACATAGCAGCCAAACCATTCAATCGAGCTTCTGTCATCGTCGTCCGAAGATAAGTTTTAATGTGTTTGAGTGATGAGAAACTTCTGTCAACGCTGCATTTAGATAAAGTTCCAAAGTTCCTTCCATAGAGTGATCTCTCCCGATAAAAAGAACGGATATGCAACTGCCACTACGGCTGTAAGATTTGTCGTCTTTACAATATAACTGGGAATTAGCGTGAAGAGGTCAACGATCGAAGACTGATCATTCTTCGAAAAAGGACTTTTTAACTGTCCCAACACAAAATCGATGAAAAGAAGGGATACATTCAATCTGAAATAAACTACTACAGTTCGTTTCGTATTAAGTCATAAGGTAATTACGAGTGACTAAGACAAAAGTTAAACAATATTGCGAGCACTATCGGCAGATGAGGTACAGAAAATTGCTTTTACATAAGATTTACCTTACCTGTAATATTCTTTTACATCAGGGGCCTCAATATTGGAGCGGTGAGTTGACCATTTTACTGTTCTAGGTGCTTGCATTGGAATATCCAGAGGTTCTACAATAAAATTCGCCTCTTGATAAATTTCTTCAAGAATTGTTTCTCTGTACTTTTCCAGTGGTTTTATTACCTTCTCTGCCATCTCGTAGCAAAGATGAAGGTCTAGTACAACAGCCTGGAGTTGTCGTAAGAGTGATACAGTTATTTCAAATATAGCGGCGGTATCCGTCAGAGATAAGACGAAATCGAATAGTAGAACCGATACCAGAAGGTTTGCACATTGTGATGATGGAGAACTCCGGTACATTTCCTCAAAAAACAGTACAATAGAGTCAAACAAATCTTTAAATTAAAGAAGTGCACCATGCATTTCAAGCCAATGCGTGTCACTAAGGCTCTTTAACTTGACACTTTTCTTCTTCGGGTGTTTTTCGAGGATAGTTTCTGTGATAACTTCCAACCTTCTTGCTGACGCTCGCACAAAATTAGTAACACTACCTACAACTCCCATCATATTGCGAACACTTTGTTACGTGCAAAAATTTCATAACGTAATAGCCTGTATATTGGTTGAATTAAAATTAGATTTCTGACGTCAACCCGTTAACTACTTAAAATCGTGCTTGTGATAAATGATTCTGAATCCTACAAAATCGACATTAATGAATATATAATTCTAATTTGAGAACGCATTTCGAGTAGCTTATTTATCACAAGCTGAGCTTTTCCTATTAGTTTTTAGAATTCTTTGGTAATTTTCTTCTTAATTGGATTCCGTCACGTTTTTGCTACATGTTTCGAGGCATTATCGATCAAAGAGGGATTAATATCGACAAATACCTTCACGAAACGATTAGTATTCTGGAAGGCCTATGTCCAAACTGAAAACGAAGTCTCGACAAGAATTTGTCTCCGAGATATTACTTCTTATGCGTCAGTCGATTGCGATACCAACCTTTTACTAATTGCGAGGAACAGCATTCGATACATCGGGTTCTTATATCTAATTTCTTTCAGTATTAACAATTTTGTAGATTCCTACTTTCGTGAGTCACTGTGTGTTGACACGATTTGCTATTCATAATTATTTTAGGCCTACTCAACGAGGAAAACGTTTTCTTCGGGCAAGTACTGGATTGTGGGTAAGTTTTATTTAATTCTTATGTCGCTGTCAAAAAAGGTCACTCACGGAATTTAGCTTGTTTAACTTACGCAATTATGATAGTTGTTTTATTACCATTTAGTTATTGTCAGTAATTATTTCTGTGATATGGCATGCTGTGAACCTTAGTTATTTAACGTATAATTTTCTTCGCTTATCAACACCCGATGTGTGTTGCTGACACTTCCGGCATTTATGTATTTAGAATGTACTACAAAATTTCTGGAGCTCGTTGTTAATACCCTACGTTATTGAATTATAGTTGTTAATACTCTACGTTATTGAATTATAGTTGTTATACATATTTTATCTTTCCTTTATGGTAACCTACCTTTCTCTTTTATTGTGGTTACATGAACATCAGGGTAACAAGGATTACGAACCTAAAGTTCGTTACAAGCTTGGATCTTCTGTCCTGATCGAGACAGAAGTTTTACTCATAAAAGATCTGGCGCCTTTTAAATATTATTTACTTGCAACTCCCCTACCTCCGACTGTGTGAGTTGGCCGTACAAGGTTCGTAAGACCTATAAGTTTGTAATAACTTGGCAAGCTACAGGCCTTCGGGCTTTAGTCGGGCTTGTACGCCAATAAACTTTTCAGGCATGTTCGCACCTCCAGCATAGCCTTGATCTCTCAAGTTCTCAATCTGCAAGTCTACTCGATTTAGTTATTGAAGAATTTGTTCGCTTAAAACAGCGCCACTCAAGTCAATTGCAGATAAAAAGCACATGAACTCTTCGTGTATTGTACTCTTTTGTATATCATGATACATGATGATACTTAGTTGCTCTTTACCACTAGCGTCTGTTGTTTCGTCGGCAAGTACAGCGTAATATTTTGCTTCTTTTACTTTGTTTATTACATTTTTCATAATTAGAATGTAGCAACATTCAATCCGCTGGTTCTGAGTTGTTTTATTCAGATACGTAACATTTTTTGGAGCTGTCTCTAAATGTTTTTAAAGATTTGAATCGCTTGCATTCATACAAAAATGTAAAAGTTCTTGAAACTTTCTCTGGCCGATTTCATCGCTCAACTCACCATCATCTCGATGGCCTCGTAACGGTATGTTTTTCTCGACCACACAGCATTATCGTCTTTACTACAGGAATCAATCGCTCTCTATTAGATTTAATAATTTTTAATTTTCCAGTTTCTATCTGAATCTAAACACCTTTTTAGGACATTCGTATACAGTTTTGAAATTTGTACTCTTTTTGCACTGCCATTTTTTAGTATTCTGTGGAAGAATGTTTGCCGAAGGATTTTAGTGCTTTTTGTACTTAGTAAGCGGACAGGTTACTAAAAATCCCAGAGCCACAGGATGCTTTCCTTCAGTATTCGAAGCAGAAAATAACACGCATGGCAAAGAATATACCCCATTTTGTTGTTGACTGTAGACTACCCACGGAAATTTCTTTTGCCATTTTGCTTGGAACGTTCTTTTCTGCCCACCCTCAGTCTGTTCCGGATATTCATAATTATAAGTGGTTCTACAGACCCTGTTAGGAATTTGTACTTTTCCTCGTCACAGAGTATTTTTTTTATTGTAAAAGATATACCGCGAGGTTATTCGGCACTAGTAGTAGATGTGTAACATTTTTGGAAATTGTTCTTTTATTTTGCCAATTAAAAAAAATTCTGCCCTTAAGAGTATTACATAATTATCAAACAAACAATAGACAAATCAACAAAATGCACGGCTTACCTGATAAATTTTTATCCAGTACAGATCCTTTGCTAATCCTTTTGTTTTTAGGTTTTTCATTTTCAACTTTTTCTTTCCTTTTTTTTATAAAATAAGAATGAACGTAAATCTCCTTGTTTACATTTGGACGTCATTTTGGATCACAACACAAACACTTGAACGCTATTCAAGGGCATCGCGGCGTTTGCCACTATTCGTACGTTAAAATAAAAAGCCCGTTGCGTCAGTGCGTGTGCATGTACGTGTATTTCTACTAGTTGGCTAACTGAAATCTACTAAAATGCTACTAATCGTAAGTGAGCGCAGCAAGCAAAAAAGCATCGCAGGCAATTTTTTTTTAAATCTAGTAAATTTTCTAGTAGTATACTTGAAATGAACAGATATTCCACTTTTTCTATTAAGATTGTTATATTTGAAGTACCCACCTACTGTAAAACCAAAAGAACAGAAATTTAATAAAATATCTGTATCCGCCACTGATAGATAACATAATCTAGGTAATAATAACGATCGTTGGAGGTCATTTGAAGAACTACTTTGAAATCCGGGAAATTACTGAAGAAAAATATAAATATTGTAACCGAAATTTTAAGGGACACTGGATTTTTTATATGTATTATTTAAATAAAAAATTATATATATATATACAGATACATGTTTGTTGATACTATCTAGATACATATAAATAGATAAAAAATATGAATCTAGATTCATCTATATGAATTTATATAGAGAGTTTACAACACTGGTTGCCATGTTATTGAAACATTCGCGAATAACGTCGAATCTACGATTCGATAAAGCTAAATTTCAGATAGCAAACGATAAATGCAGAAAGGTTGCGAATGTTCTAGACCGAGATAACACGAATGTATAAGAAATGTTCGATCATGCGGAAGGTCAGTTTTTGTATCTGCAGTTACAGAATGAAGTTTAAGTGTTGTTGCGGTGAAGATAAATAAGTGATTAACACGTGCGAAGTTTTAAACAAACAAAAGTGTACATCCAGGAAAGTGAACGTGACTTTTAAAGTAAACAACTGTATAGTGATACGTATTATTGTTTTATATAAATTACCGTAAATGTTTATTAAATAACCTTAGATTAATTAGTTCGGTTAGTTTAAACGTGTACATAATTTTAGTAGTTTAAATTTTTAATAATAAAATTCGTTATAAATTCTTTTAATGTACATTAATATGAGAAATAAATATAGGAAACAACGTTCACCAATAAACTAGCTATTTTACTTTATGTTAATCTCACAAGTAAATATTTTTATACGATACATGAAAAGAGAGTATTGAGCACATACCATCAATATAAAAATTAAACACTGAAATCCACATTAATCTTTTAGAAAATTAATCAATAATGACGTTTTTGTAACAACCGTCACAAACGACCGGTTTTACTGTAAGCTGTAAATAATGTAATTTTTGTAATTTAAGAAAGTGTTTGCAGTGTTTGTTGAAAATTTAAATTTCATAACTGCAGATTACTTCTTATAAGCAGTTACAAAACCAATAAATATGACTTTACCTGAAATGTTTACCCTTTAAAGTATGCAGATCCCTTTTAGTACTTTTTATTAAAAATTTGTTAAATAACGTTCAGACTTTTTGATAAAAAAGTAACAAACTTAACTATTAAGTTATTTCTAACTTCATACATTGGAAATGACACATAATTAGTGTTTTGACAATAATTAATTATTCATTAGTTTACGCGATATTGTATTCAAATAGAAAAACGCTGAACAAATTAATTTGCAATGCCAATTATGGTACCGGTTTTTATTTATTAATTTTTCTAAAAGTGGAAAAAAATATATCGTAATATAATTTCTTTATTTAACCATTTTACATTCAATTTGTGTTAGTGGTAAACATTGCCGAAAATAAATTAAGTACCTAGATACATTAGTTTTTTATTACTCGTTTGGAAATATTTATACATTTACAATATATACATATAAATAAATAACATCCTCTACATTGATAAGATTCTGATCTTACAATGAGGTTTTTTGAGTGCCGTAACATTCTTACTGAGTGCCAGTGTTGATATTACGAATTGACCATTTTAATGTTTTATGAAGTTTCATTTTAATCAGTCAATAATTATTGTTTTATGTGAATTGCATTCAGTTAACCACATAATATGTTTGTAACTTATAAAACTCTTCATTAAACAATACTAATAGATTGTACACAATCTCTGAAAATTCTGAAATTGATCTGTATAAACATTTTACTTCCTTTGAATTACTATAATTGTAATGAAAAACATCATAGTTTATTGCATTACGCAAAAGAAGTTTCTAATAATTTAACGGATACGGTTATAAATAAAAACCCAAAACTTTGTGGGTATAGTAGCATCAAAAAGCACAGTTCTATTAGCAACTGCTGTTGTTCATACCATGGATGCGTCATGTTCTTGGGTCCCTATACGAATTTTAGTAGATTGTGGTTCTCAAGTTAACTTTATTTCAGAGAGTTGCGTACAACGTCTTAATTTACATCGTACACATTCCTCAGTTTTTGTTCACGGTTTAAATCAAATAATTTACGTGAAGAATCGTAGTGTTGTTGTTTGTTCGATAAAGTCTAGAGAACAAACAGGATCTTCTTTTATTGTGTCGGCTCAAATATTGTCATTGATTGTAATTTCGCTATCGTTAAAACAATATAATTGGAGTCACTTTCGTAACTTAAAATTAGCTCATCCTTTATTTTACCGCCAACAAACAATTGATATGTTGGTTGGAGCAGACATATTTTCTCAAATATTGTTAGGTAATTTAATTACAGGAGAACTGTCTGCTATTAATACCATCTTTGGGTATATTGTATTAGGTAAAGTCAATTTACATTCAACCAATCTACCTTATAACATTTTATCATCTGATGGTAAGAGATGTGAACAACACTTTATTGATAGTCATTACAGAACGACTGATGGCAGATATGTCGCGTCTTAACCTGTTAAAAATGATCATCTTCCAGTTTTTGGAAATAGTCTTGGTAACGCTTTACGTTGTTCAAAATCGTTAGAAATATGTATGGTAAAAGATACTGCATTTGCTGCAGAGTATAAAAAAGCATTCGGGTAATATGTCTATAGCTGACCTATTAGTCAATAAGTATCACGGGTATTATGTTCCTCATCATGGAGTGCTCAAGCAAGTTGCGTGTAGTTTTTAACGCTTCAGCAAACTCGGGAAATGGAATATCTTTAAACGATACGTTATTAGTAGGACCTAAATTACAAACAAATATTGTAACAATTTTATTGCGATTTTGATTACACAAACATGTTATTATTGCTGATATCAAACAAATGTATCGTCAGATTATATTACAAAAAAATCATGTAGATTTTCAAAGATTGTTGTGGAGATTTAATGCAAATCAGCCTATTCAAGAATACACCATGAATAGGGTAATGTTTGGAGTATTTTCATCTAAATTTTTGGCTTTACGTACTACTAGACAATTATCTATAGATAAAAAACCACATTTTCTAAAAGCTGCAGAAGTGTTACAGCCAGACGTTCATGTGAATGACGTAATTACAGGGTGTAATTCAATATAAGAAATTCGATTTGTGATAGTAGCGAAATCGCATTTGCCGGATTAGTATACTTTCGAACTATTCAGACTACTGCAGAAATTAACACAACTTTAATTTGTAGTAAAATCAAATGAGCTCCATTAAAAAAAATGTCAATTCCACGATTAGAATTATGCGCGGCAGTTCTTTTATCAAAATGAATTTCGTGTGTAAAAATAGCTTTTGTTAATAAAATTAGTTTTTCTAAGATAATAGCGTGGTCCGATTCTCAAGTAGCATTGTCTTGGATTAAAGCTCCTTCGTATAAATAAAAAACATTTGTAACCAACAGAGTTTGAATAATTTACGAATTGCTTCCAGGAAATCATGTAGTATCAGCTAATAACCCCACGGATTGTGCTTCGAGAGGGTTGTTGCCTTCAAAGTTTTTTAATAATTTATTATGGTGGACAAGGCCCATTTGGCTTAAATTAGACACTAAAGATTGACCGTGTTAAATTGAACACTGGGATACGAATGAAGAGATAAAACAGAAAACGTGTTTTGAAGAAATAATAGATAATATTCTTCTTTGTTAAAATTACAAGGAATTATTTGCATTTGTGTTAGGTTTAGTTTGTATTGTCGTCGAAATAGATCGTTAAGAGGAATTATTACTACAAAAGAACTTTCTAATTCGTTATTAATATTAATTCGTGTAATTCAACAAATTCCATTTATTGGTGAAATTGAACAAATTCAGATAGACAAACTTTGTTCCAATTCAATTAGAAAATTGAATCCATTCTTAGATAGCGAAAAAAATCTTTGAGTTGGAGGACGTTTTAGAAATATTGCCTAAAAAAGGAAATTTAACTAAATTAATCATTACACATTTTCATAATATTTATCGACATCCTGGTCGCGCTACTTTATTGGCTATACTTCGTCGGCAATTTTGGATTTTATGTCGTCACCGTGTAATAAAATCTGTATTAGTTAATTGCTATAAATGCTTTCCATTTATACAAAGGAGCTTTAATCCAAGACAATACTAAGCAGTCTGAACCGAAACAACACAGACAATATTTTCTAATCTGGCTCGAAGGACCAAAAAATGTAACGACAATAATTGGAGTGTAATTATCTTTTTTTGATTTTATATTAACAAAGGGACTTACCACCAGTAATTGCACTTTCTCTTCTTAGTCAGAGCTCTGACGCACCACCGTCAATTGGCACTGTCAAATAAATATATAAAGCAAATAAAGGTTCAAAACCTACCGAATATAAATGATTAAAAAAATTACAATTCACAAAATTGTATAAACTTGTAATAATAATGTTTTGATATATTTTTTATATGACAAATAAAAATCATTAATAGTAACAAAAAACAAACTATAAACTCATTGATTTTTTAAACTATTTCTTAAACAATAATCTTTTTCAAGGTTTCAAGCACATTTATATCACTCGTTTTATTAACACTTAAATGTTTTTTACAATGTTCGCACTTAATTTTTTTATATAAATCGTGACACAACTAACCCGCAATATGAGCTATGGAACAAGATTATAAATAGATTGTAACATTCTAGTCACGTTAAATCGAGACTTCCATGTCTTCAGTTATAAGGTTGCCATCCTTTTTCTTTTCTTCTATTATTTTTTCGTGGTTAGTTTTAATATTTTTTGTTTTATCTAGAGTAGGTGACAACTCGTCACTATCTATTTCACAGTTTGCTTGTTGAATTGGTACTTGTAAATGAATGTGCATGTTGTGCTGTAACGCTATCCTGAATTCACGAACAGATAGTTGACATCCTCGTCTGGCACGGATCATTAAAAAACGAATTTTTTAATGGATCTTGATAAATCCTTCGCGTCAATAAATACATATTTTCACGAAGAAAAGAGATAGCAATAGGTGGGAAGTGCGTCGCGAAACGTCAACTATTGCGCTATTGCATCAGTCATTTTAGTGAATGTGTGTCGGCGTGTGAAAGTGGTAATCGATTAGTGGCACATAAACATCAAGTAAGTAAATTTGTTTGTCTTTAAACTTTTTGGTCTATTTCAATCAATTTTCTAGCTATTTTCGTGTAACTTGCTATTAACAGTTGGGCAAACCATAGTGGTTATCTTTTTAATATCATTTTTGTTTTTTATAACCTATTCTATTATAATTGGAGGTCACTTTGAAAATGAGATTTTGGGTTCAAAGTTCCGTTAGTGGGGGGCTAATTGTTCCGCGGAAAAACGTGCCCCGTAATGAAACACATAAATAATAAAATTAAAACTTTGTTTTAGGATGAGAAACTATAAACGGAAAACCGAACGATGCAAGGTTTCGACTGACCTTTTGCAGCGGGCAGCTGATGCCGTTATTAAAGATGGCCGTAAGCTTAAGACGGTAGCTCGGGAACTAGAGATATGTCATATGACATTATTTCGCTATGTCTGTGGGTTACTATTCTAGACAGGTGTTTAACCACGACCAGGAAAAGACATTGGCGGATTATTTGTTAAAATTTGCGTCAATTTACTTTGGTCTCTTGCCAGAAGAAGTAAAGAAGTTAGCATATACTTGTGCTGTTAAATTTGACATGCCTCTTTAACAAGCTCGGAGATGTCTTATTGAAATATAACTTGCTACCATCTAGAATATGGAACTTGGACGAAACAGGAGTCACCACTGTATTAAAACCAAAGAAAATTGTCGCTGCAAAGGGCGTTAAGCAAGTGGGTGCCATAGTGTCTGCGGAACGAGGAACTTTAGTTACCGCCGAATTAGCAGTAAATGCAGTTGGAAATACTATACCGCCTATGTTTGTTTTTCCTCGTCTTAAGTATAAAGACCTATTCATTCGTGATGGTCCCCCAGAAAGTATTGGAGCAGGAAATAGCTCAGGATGGATGACGGTTAAAGAATTCCTCGTCTTTATGGTCCATTTTATAAAATACACAAAGCCCACTCCTGAGGATCCAGTATTGTTATTGCTTGATAATCATCAATCACATGTTGAAAAAGCAAAAGCCAATTCGGTTATAATGTTGTCTTTCCCGCCACATTGTACCCATAATTTGCAAGCACTAGATGTTGGCGTTAATGGACCGTTTAAAACGTATTGTGCCAAAGCTCAAGAAAACTGGCTACGTAATAACCCAGGCAAGATAATGTCTATTTATGAGATACCTGGAATTGTAAAACATGCATGGCCTCTAGCAGCGACCCCAAATAACATTATGAACGCATTTAAAAAAGCCGGCATTAGTCCATACAACCCTGATATATTTACGGATGAAGATTTTGCTCCGTCTTTCGTAACTGACCGACCTATGCCCGACACTAATACTTCATTAGAATTGGGTCAAAATATAGAATTACCAGGACCCTCGCTAATTTGACAAATAATATTGTCATTCAAGCCACATCTAGCACATTTTTCCCTGAAGCTATCAAGCCCTTACCAAAAGCACTACCAAGATCGTCTATATCAACTAAGCGACGAATAAGAAAATCAGCAATATTGACAGATACTCCTGAAAAGAATGCTTTGGCTGAAGAAAAAACAAGAAGATCAAAGAGTAATAGTAAAATAAAGGAGAAAGAAATTAAAAAAAGAGTCGGAAATAAAAAGGCAACTGGTAAAAACAAGCGAAATTATAAACTGACACGTAAATCCGCAAATGATAAAGAAAATGCAAAACGGAAGTCCTGCAAGAAGATGATCATGGAAGTGATAGTGAAGAAGACAGCCTGGAATGGTATTGTTTAATAAGTTGCGAATCATATTCCAATTCAGAACCAGGTGAACAATGGATTGAATGCGTCATGTGTAAGAATTGGGCTCATTCAAAATGCCTGAAATCTAAAGATGTTCATTCCTATGTTTGTCCAAATTGTAATTCTGACGACGAATCCTCTGAATAATTATTTTTTAAATTCTGCGAGACTGAAATATAACTATTACTAGAGTAAACCACTAATTAGATTATTGATCTTAGTAAAGTGAATGCTATGGGACTGAAAAAAAAATGTTAAAATTAGTTGATTTTTCTTTGTTTTTTTAATTAAAATAAATAATTTTGTTTTTTTGACAAACAAACGTTTGTCAAAGTTGGTTAATATTAAGAATGTTTATCAGTCTTTAGGTTGTATTACATTATTCGTATTAATGTTCCTTACTTTTTTGTTTTGTTTTCATTAAATCCTTAAGTTTGTTGAAAGTTTATCAAAAACATTCAGATTTGTACTTTTATAAATGAAACTTTTATAAGTATTCAGTTACAAGTGCCTTATTTATTTTATATATACCTTTTTAACAATATTACATTATTAATGATTAGAGTTGACAGCGGAACAACTTACCTCAACTGGGGAACAACCAGCCCCTTCGTGGGGCAAGTTGTTCCCTGTCGACTTGCTACAGAAAAAATATCCTGAGCCAACATATATTATTATTTCAAAGAATTTGACTTTAGAATTTGAAACTAGGATAAATTCTGCATCTAATTATATAGGAATCATGGATTATAAATCTTTCTATTACATTCATATTGCGCTCTTCTCCAAAATCAGAACTTCGAACCCCGGCCTCTACTACTAGTATTTGTATTACGGAATAAAACTAAAAAATAATTTAATATTTAAACTGTACTTATGGTTGGTTATGAACAATTGAATCGGTTATTGCTACATTCCCCTAAGTCATTTTTCTTAACTTTTCAGGAAACGAAACAAACATCTAGGAAACATATACATGCAATAAATTGTATTTTTTTGCTTTAAAAGTCAGTAAAAGATGTGTGTGATAAAAATAAGTTTTTGCAAAAAGAACGAGTTAGAAATTGTTGACTTAGACGGTTTTTTAAAAAAATACAAAAATACATTATTGACTTATTCAAAATATAAGCATATTGCGTTTCCTTGTTTTTGATTATTAACATTACCAGAGTGTATAATTTTTTCATAAAATAGTTTATGTTCTTGCTCAACCCACAGCAGCAACGTTTTCATGTGTTAGATTTTAGCACTTACAATAAGAAGCTCTCCTAAGTAGGCGTTTGCTTTGAAGAATTGCACTATCGTGCCTTTCTTCCGTTTAATATAATCCAAGACGAAAGTTTGCCAACTCCAACCATTTATAAATTCTGAAGCTTTTAAGCAACCAGTGTTTCATGTACAACTTTTTCGTCTTCATGAAGCTTTATCGTTTCAATAGATGTATGTACAATCTCTGTTATAATATAATGACCACCAAGCTTTGAAATCTATCGTCCATTTGTATTTCGTGAACTGTAAATTTTTTGTTAAGGCTGGACGTTATAATCATTGCAGTGTATTTATGTAAATCGTAAATCCAGTCATGCTTTTTTAAACTTCTTTTTATAACGCCAAAAACGCTGTCATAAGAAAGAAAACAATGGATGCGCATTGGAAGTTGTTTCATGCGTCCACGCTTAACTAACGTCATACAAAACAGAACTATACAATAATTTTTGTTCTGACCTGAACAATTGTCTGAAAATAATCGAACTTCCGACACTGTTTTAGGCACGTAATTTTCAACGAAGTGCATTAGAAAGGAACACTCTTTGTTAAGGCTTTTCCCTGACGTTTTTTCTCTGTATATGTAATAGTATGCCGTATCGATTTTTAAATAATGCACACAGAATATCGACACAGTCAACTGTGTTAGATAAAATAAGTTTTGTACAGGAATCACGGGAAGTTCTAAATTTTGCATGTAATCAAATGCGAAAATCAAGGTAACTGTATTCTTTTCCCGAATAATGGGACTGCTTTAACGGGTATAAACTAATATGATTAAATTCCTAACATGAACCGGGATAGGATTTCTATTGGGATGTTTTTCTCTTCTGTCCTTCGAGGTTTGTTACATAGCAATTTTTTTATTTTTTTTAACTCTATCCACGGTTATAGCATGTACAGTGCAAAATGTATTCAGACACTCGCGTGATTTTTGCAAACCTACGTGTCTCTGTAACACATTTCTTACTTCGAGGAAACCCAGAAGATAGATATCTTGTTCGTCTTTTGTACATAGTTGATAAAATTTATTGTCGCTAATTTTTCTGCTGCGCTTTCAAGGACACCTAAAATAAAATATCGTACGTCAAACACAATGGAATACGGAAATAATTTTCAATATTACCTGTAACTGACTGCTGCCCATGCTTTAGGCGGAACGGTTCTGTTTCTATAGTTAGTATGTTCTACTCATTTTACTTTACATTTCGGTATAAAATTTCTTTTATAATCTTCATCATGACAAACGCCGTTACGTCTTTTAGTGTTGAAAACACTTATAGGAAGCTTGATTCGAAGGCTCGTGTAACGAAACGATGAAACGCTCAGATGAAACAAATCTAGAACTTGCGCTGGTGCATAATTTCACTTCATTTTTTGTATTTTTCGGATGCAATGTTTATTATTCCTTATGATTCGTTTTATGTTTTAAAAATATAATAAGTCTTAATTTCACTCAGCAGTGATGAAAAATGATTATAGTAATTGCAAAATTAGATCCGCGCGAGCTTCCGCCTTGTACGCTGCAAAAACGGTACAATATAGATGAAAATTTCACATAAACAATTTATTGAGCACAAAATGTACTACAAAGAAGTTCGGGATAGTTATATCTAATAGTTTAAGAGTTACAGAATTGTAATGTAATTTTTGTGCAAATTTGCACACGTGTATCTTCTAAACTATGGAAGCTAATTGTACCCTTCCGCCGACTTTTTTATAGTAAATTTTGTCTTCTATAAAAAATGTTTATGAGCAACTTTTCTTTATCTTGCATCGTTTTAGGGTAATAGTTTATTGGTTATTTTAAGTTATTAAGCAAATCATTTCAATACAAAAATTGTGGCGGTTTTGATGCAGGCATGATTTACAAGAAAAACAACTCTTACGACATCGACAAAGCTACCCTTAGTCGCAAAAAAAGCCGCGGTGGTCACCAAAAGCAACTCGACCGAAACACAGATGTTCTACTAAACCGATAATTTATGTTCAAATTTTAAAATGTATAAACGAAATAATTTAATAAACCTGATTTATAAAGTTTTATAATAAAAACTATCAGCAATTACTGGTTTAAGTCATAAATGATTTCACTGTGCAGTTATCAACATAGGACGAAAGTATGTAAAATAAAATTTGAGTAAATTTTGAATATTAAAATTATATCAACAGTCAAACAATTATAAATATTATTAGCGTTGTAAATCAGTTAAGATTAGAGAAAGGATTGATGTTTTAGTAAAGTTCATTTTTTTAATGTTTTTTTTATAGTCAGTAGCGCATTTGTTTAATATTAATAGGACACAGAATTATAGAATCAGTAAATTTTTAAATTGTTAAGGAGAATCATTATTATTGGTCAATTTTTAAATTATTCAAATTACCAGGCCACCAATAATAAATTCGTTAACTTTCAAATTGTATTTTTTACATATGTTTCTAGCTTTAAAATAATAAACTTTAGAAAAGTCTACAAAAAATATTTACAACTTATAAAACGTTAAGATTACAAAAAGTTTTTTAACTTACATTTTTTGAAAAATGTCAAATATGAAAATTTGTAACTAGATAATTAAAAAATCTGAGTTTTACAAAATGTTAAATGTAAATTATTTTAAAAAAGGAAGGTGATGCAATTTAGAAACAAATCTAAGAAAATTTAAGTTTAAAATCATAATTGAAATTGGTTTGATCGTTTAACAAAAAAAATTTATTTGATATTTTAATATAAATCAACTTCTGTAATACAAGAATTTGTTTGTTATTGATGCTATTAAAAGGATGAAAGAATTTGTAAGAAAAAGAGTATGACGATTATTTAGAACATGTTGTGCAAATGTAGATTTTACTGAATTTGAATTAAAAAATAGGTCAAAATAAATTAATAGTATACATTCTCATTTTTGAAAATTGTAATAAACCTTGTTCATTATATTACCAAAATATTGACCAAAATATAACACATAACATTACGTTTATTTGACTTAAAAACAGTCAATGTTTGATTAACGGTTAATCAAATTTAATGTGAATTAAACTGACACATACACTGAAAGAAAAATTGTACATAAAGTCAATGTACGGTATACATCGACCTATAGTACATTAAAACAATGTAGGTTTTCATTGAATTTACATTATAAGTAGATAGTTTTTTTATGTTATTATTTTATTGATTCAATGTATCAAGTTGTATTGTCATCTTTCAAAAGAATTTATGAGATCATGCACAGTGAACCTTTAAATGTACCATTACGTTAATTTATCGTACGATGTACATTAATTTAACATTTGAAATACATTGGGTTAATGTAATCGTACGTTGCATGTGTAGATTTTTTATAGAACCATGTACAGTTTATCATTTCAATGTATTTTTACATTAAAACTATCAATGCATACGTTAATTTTAGGCAAGAGATACATTGATTCAATGTAACATACACAGAATCAAGTCTTATCACTATCACACGTAGCACCAATTTGAGTATGTGTGAACATAAAACTGGTAATAACCGTAATAGAAAGTCAATAGTATATCACCAATTAAAAATCTCAAAAAAAGCAAAGTATTTGCCGTAAACCTTAAATATTAAACGTTTGTTTGAATGTATTAAACAATGTTGCTTGATGCGAAGTAATAACATTCTGCTGAACTTTCATTGTTTATTATTTTGAAACGAATATACACAACGTTTCGATTGCTGTGGTATCTGCAATCGTCATCAGGTGAATAAAAGTATTCACCTGATGACGATTGCAGATACCATGCATGAATAAAAGTATTCACCTGATGACGATTGCAGATACCACAGCAATCGAAACGTTGTGTATATTCATTACAAAATAATAAACAATGAAAGTTCAGCAGAATTTATTACTTCGCATAAATATTAAATCCAACCGAAAATCAAAATCCAAAATTAAGTTGAAGACGTAACAAAACATCAAAAATATTTAAATCACAATTAGTCACAAGAAAGGCTAAAATAAAACTAATTTCCAAACTGTTTCTCCTTTCCTTTGTAGTTAACTTGTGTAATAACAAAAGGAAACAAACGAAGAACAACTAATGAGGTATTGACAATATAATACCGCGCGGTAAGTACGTCCGATTTAATTTTTTAACACATTTATTAAAAAAAGCAGGTTTACTTGAAATTTGTATTTGCGTTTACGAATAATTCTTTCGTTATTACAAAATCAGTAAATATTCAAAAATATTTTGATTGTGAAAAAAAAGATGAATCAAATGTTAATAGTTTTGTCATTCTATAGATTCCTTAAAACACATTCAATTTTTTTGTAGAGCTTAAAAGTAAGAGCGACTGTTCTATAAAAGTTTTGTTTTAAGAACCGAACTAGAAAAACGAACCGTAGAATCTATAAAATAAAAAATATCAACAAACAACTACCAATTTTTCAAACACATTTAAAAATGTATAACATTTATCTATATATTTATTAAACCAATATTTTTAAGTTTTTTCGTTTTATTTTAAAAAGTGTTCGTATTGAAAGAAATTGTTTCATAATTTAATTAAAACTTCACAAAACTACAAAAAGCTATACAACTAGACGTTTTAATTAAAGTAACAGCAATGCAAACTAAATACATTCACAAGTTTGATAACTATATAAATTGAAGTCCTACATAACGTTGTCATTGTACGTACGATTATTGACTTCAATTGTATACGTAAAGCATTAAAGAACTACAAATGTGGTACATAAATTAATTCGTATCATTGTGAAGAAAGGAAAGGAAACTGTGACAATCTTGTTAGAGCCACCACTGATCTTAATGGAAACTTCAATCAAGTAAACGATAAGCTTGCTTGCAAGAAGCTTATTTTGCAAGCTTGCCTCAAGACTAATTTCTAAGCTTGCATTAAACCGATTAAACCTTGACCAGCGTTTAAGGTGGAAACTAACCTTGGCTCGTCATTAAAATATTTTATTTGCATATAAAATCTTATCTACTAATATTTAAAAAAACATACCAGTAATTGTATACGGTAACTGAAGCGTTTGCGTCAAAATTAATTGCCCATTATATAATAGTGTTGACGAAATATTTTTAGTGAAATAGTTTCCTAGAGAAAATATTTTTATCCGCTTGATCTAAATACTATAAGTAATTATACGTTTTATTTGTTTTAATATAGTAAGTGATTGGTCTATAGTTTTCGATTTCGATTTTCGATTTGTGTTGGTCTACATATTTTAAGGGGTCTCTGAGAAGAAATAAACTTTATATACCAAAAGTTTTGAATTCCGTCTACTCGCAGGTATTTACAATTACATGTGTGGGATACAATGTACATGACAGTGACTCATAATTTTAAAAATTATATTTAACAAACTGAACAAGAATATTTCTAATCCGGCACTAAATTAGTAGTATCTACAATAAGATAAGTCGACATTCCATAAAATGTTCACATATTTTTACCTTTCTGTTATCCTGATGTAAAAGTGCAAACCGTAGGATGATGAGCGGAATCGTAACTACTGGAATATTTTAAAAAATGAAATGTATTCAATATGTTTTTTAATCTTTGTCGCAAGTATGTAATACCAGGCCCGCGCTTAGCACTTTTGGTACCCCTGTGCAAATTTAAAATAACGCCCCAAATTTGTATTACGTTCATATGTGAGTACACGGGTTAAGTTATTACCCACTATTGAAAAATAATTTAAAAAAGTATTTTCATAAATTTATTTTCATTTTTATATTTTACAAGTACAAGCCATAAGCCATACAAGTATTTTTGCATTAAGGTGCATAACATAATTATAAACTTATAGAAAACAGAAATATATTCTAACAGTATTACTACTCAAAATTTTTCTATTTTAGTTTCAAATGTAATATATAATACAAAAGGACAAGAAATAAAAAAAAATATTTAAAACATTAAAAATACACGTTTATATATCACAGGACGAAACTCATCGACAAATAAAAACAAAACAATATATTATTTTAATAATGCAACATGTCACCTTTTAAAGGTTAATATCCAGGTATTATGTATTGTTATTAATATTTTAGCTAAGTGAATTGACCTTTCCGTGCTTTAATTTTTGCAAATTGTTTAATTAAATCTTCGGTGTCTAATTCTTTTAGCTGGTCCGTTTCTATTGAAATGATAGCAAGATTACTTAGTCGGTTTTGCTCCATGGTCGATCTTAAATATTTTTTTATTATTTTGAGTTTTGAAAAAGATCGTTCTGCGGTAGCAACAGAAACCGGCGTTGTTAATAAAATACGAAGTTTTATGCTCGTATTAGAAAAATAATCCATAAGTTGTTAATTGTTATATAATTTAAAGTTTCTTCTAGAGGCATAATAACTTTTTCATCAAAATTTTGTAAATATTGCAATTCTTTAAGAAGATCCACGGCAGTTATGTCTCGTTCATTGCGAGTTTTGTCGTTTAATAAATTTTCAACTTTTTGACATAATTCTAATTGTTCGTTTTCAGAATAATTTTTAAATTTATCAATATTCCATAAAAACGCGAAATTATTAGAGTAAGAAGAAAGTAAATAGAATCTCTCATCCACTGATGTTATGATTGCATCAGAGCATTAAAAAAACAATCAACTTTGAACTTTAAAGTTTCGTTGTGGATCGGTTCATCGTCACATCCATAATCAAAATGTTTTTTTTTATTTTTCGCGATCTTAGACCTCCAAATCCGATAAAGGTTTTAAAGTGTATCCGATAAAGGTTTTAAAGTAAAATTTGTTACATTACATAAATTAGATTTCAGAATTGACCAGCGTTTAGTAGAAGCTGAAAAAAATACAAACAGTTCTTGAACTAAAAAAAAATTGATGCACGTAATTTCTTTGGCCATAGTGCAGCATCTTTCGAACGTTGACTCATATTTTCCGTTCTGGTAATTTTTGAAGGTGTTGACTTCCGCAAATTTTGGTATTCAGACAATTTCTTCTTTTTTTCTGACATCTTGTATACTGTAGAGAAATTAATACGTAAGTAAACAAATTGACAAATTATTCATAAAAAAATGGAAATGTTTCGACGTCTCAAACTCAAACTCGAAAATATTTTCTCAACATTACTTATTTCAAGTTATTTCAAAATTTAAAAATTTTTATAAATAGTAATATTAGTGCTTATCAATTATTCTGTTTGAATTTACTTCAGTTAACAATGATGTTTATATAATGAAATATAAAAGGATTTTTGAGATACAAGTTTTTGGCTTTTAATATTTTAATAAATCTAAAATAAAAAATAAATTTTAGATGAACTCACCTTAATTCAAAACACAAAACACATCACTATAAAATCTGTAAAACTACGAAAAACTAAAGTTTCAAAAGGAGATATCTTTTACCCCATGCACTTTTTTACTTCGCTAAGTTAATTATTGATCAGGCATCAGGCAACAAATGAAATCGCGACCGATGCAGCGCCTTAATATATAAAATTTCGTACATTGCAAGCTCAGACAGGAACAAAAACGCTTGTTCGCTTGTTGGCTCGTTCCAAGCCAAATTTCAAGCTCAAACATGAATAAAATCAGTTTTGTTTGAGTTCACACAATTCATCTTATCATGTTACGTATTACACATGTAGGAAACTATGAAGTTGTTAGTTAGATAGTAAATATTACAACCGCGAATTTAAAAAAATGTATTTGAATCATACGCGGCATAATATTTCTAACTGTACTACGCAAGTGCAAAAATTTGTTTATATAATTGCAGAAACCATCTTAGAGACCAGTGGACATCTGTTTCCTCCTATGTGGACTCCTCAGCACTGGAATACTCTAATGCAGTTTCCACAACTATATAAAACAAATTGCCATAGTGCAATTCTTTCTAAGGTTTGAATTCGGGTCGGGTTTAGGGCTGGGCGGAGAAAAAAAGTTCGTGTCAGGCTTCGGGTATATATCTTTCGGGCTTTGGGCACACGTTCACGGATTGCACCACTCACAATATTTATATGACAAAAAGTATCCCATTGTTCTTTCTGGAAAACATACTATTGCTAAAGCTAAACTCATTGTATCTTGCGAGCATGTTAGGTTGCTGTTTGCTGGATCTCAGTTTTTATTTAAAAGAGACCGTTTCTGGATTACCTCCGAACGAAATTTGATAAAAAAAGTTGTAACGTTAAAATAAGAAATTGGTAGTTCAATTCGCGAGTAGGGAAAATGTCTCGGTAGGTATTATGAAACTTGTCAGGACCTTTCTGCTCTTGCGCCAGACTGTCACAATTGCGACAGCATATTCGCAGTTCACTTTACATTAAATATTTGGCGAGTTCATTGCTTGTATGCCCGGGTTAACCTTCACCGTTAAATTGTGTCACGCTGCTAATTTATAATGCGTTTATTTGTGGAAGGTTGAAACGGGGTAAGTGGTATACAATTTTCTTTATTGAGGGTTTAATTTGACACCTACTAATTTTCTATAGCGGATTTTGGTAGTCACCAATTGTTCTGCGTTATCAATAATTAAGATAACCAACAGGTGGTCTTATTCGGAACATTCCATGACGTCGAAGTAGTGATACGTACTGATAATATCCACCGTCGAAGGTAGAGAACCGCCAGGACCATCCTTTTCTGTTACGAAGTCAAACATTGGAAATTTAATCGATTAAGTCACAGGGAAACGCTGCGCACTTACATTCGTAATCATTGGATGCCAAACAAACCTTTTTTTAGTTGTGTTAACAGCATATGCTCGTTCCAATTTGGGTTTAAGATTATTTTTTCGGAGGTTAGCTAACAGTCCGAGTGAGGTGAAGCCTGTAAGTATTACTACTTTAAATTTCTTATTTGTGTTTCGGGGACTAGGTAGTTGAAGACCGTACGTTCATGTTAACTTAACACAATTAATTGTATTTTTGCGCTTCGCGAATTTATCGTTTGTGCACATCGAATCTCGAAGGCTTAATTTGCTTGATTTGTCTACGATTTAAGTATATGTATTTATCCATTTAGACGTTATATGTATGTAATTATCTAGTCCGACAAGGGCAGTTTGTTGCACGGTGTGTTGCTCGCCACAATTTCTAATTTAGTCAACCTACGTGTGAATGTTTTCAAGAATTTACATTTCTACACTTGTTTCAACTTCTGTGATACAATAAATATATATATTCGGTGTTATTATTTTTGTAATGTTATTTATTCTTCGCTTACGACGAGGCGAGTTAGACGGTCTCCCTCGACTTTAATTTTTCATCGTCTTGGCGCTTTTTTTTAGATTCACGTTATAATCACACATAACGAAGCCTGCGATCCCTCTCCGAAGAAGCTGTGCTGGCCGTTGCTTTGTTTGGTTATGAGAAGACAGGTGGGACTTTTTAGTGTAACAGCTCAACTCTAGAAACCCGAGTTTCTCGTAACAAAGTATATAATCGTTTGTGATGCTATAGACTTGATCCAGAGGTTACAAAGCCTATCATGGGAAATTTTCTGCTCTGTCATTGTCTACACTTCCCTTTTTGGTCTGTGGGGTAGACTACGCTGGTCCTTTTCGCATGAAAGATCGAAAGGCCCGTAATCCTAAAATTATCAAAACTTTCTTGTGTTTGCTTGTCTGTTTTTCTTCACCTAGAGTTAGTCACGGATCTTTCTACAAACACATTTTTGTTAGCATTTAGACGTTTTGTTTCTTGCTGCGACAAACCTTTACATATTTAATCCAATAATGGAACAAACGATGTTTGCGATAACTCTAAATTGCAGGAATTACAAACACGTTCAACATTTTACTATTGTTAAAACTCTTGCTAATAAGAATAAATTGGCATTTTATTCCTGCACATTGCTCACATTTTGGTGGTCTGCAGAAAGCAGGAATTAAATCTTGCAAGACACATATTAAGCGTGTATCTACTAGGGACCTATGTTATAAATTTTGAAGAATTATTTAATTCGCTTACACAAGTAGAAGTTATTATGAACTCTTGTTCTATTTCTTCCTCATTTTTTGATCCTAACACTTACTCACGTTTTAATTAGGAGACCACTTACTGCGTTACCTGAACCCGATGTTACTCATTTACAAGAATTAAGACTGTAACTGTCAACAAGTGCTGCTTTATCAACAAATATAGAAACGTTGGAGTTCAGAATATGTTTCCAAACTGTAACAACGAACTAAATGGCTTTGTAACCAGTCGTAGCTAAAAAAACGACCTAGTACTTATCAAAGAAGACCATTTGCCTCCATTGCAATAGCATATGGAAAATTTTTTAAAGTTAAAGTTACTTCCTAGTGCTCACGGTGTTGACCGAGTAGCGGAAGTTACGTATAAGTTTTGTTATCGTGTACGGCATAGTTATGTTATTAAAAGGTAACGTTGCTACAAGCTTCTAGTAGTTTACGAACCTTGCACGGCCACCTCGCTGTACGATTGAAAAAATTACCTGTCGGAGAGAGGGGAAGTTCAAGTGATTTTATTTTAAAGGGCGCCAGATCTTTTTTTGCGAATATAGCTCCTGCTAGATCAGCACAGGAGGCCCGAAGCTTGTATAAAATTTTTAAGGTTCGTAAAGCTGGAGGAAACGAAGAAAGAAACCAAATCATTAACAACAATTGTACTTTAATTAATTTAGAAGGATAAAGAGATTAAGATTTTAATCAATAACAATTAGATAATTTGATAGCATCACAGGTAAATTCAATTTGAGTACAAGTATACGTATGTACTAAAATATTAGAAGTATCAGCAACTTACAATACAATTAAATCAGGAGTGTAGCAACCAGAACATACAGAAATCTTTGTAAGTAAATTACATTAATAATAATAACAATTGACAGTTGACGTAATTAGAATGCGATAGCAATTTAACTTAAACTAATTGAGTAATAGTAATAAGAAGCAAATCACTTTCAACGTTTAGATGATTTATGAGCAATACCGTAGCGACAAGAAATAGTTAAAATCAAAAATTGACTTACCAAGATTCAGGTGTACTTTCAGAAAACGTTTTCCTACTGGCTTCCTGTAATCAAACTACCTGAAAATAATCGTGTCTACCTGGTGACTCACAAACTACAACAGGTACAAAGAAACATTTATAAAAGGTAAGAGAACCGAAACGTATCGTATGCTGTTACATATGCCCTTTCGTCCAAGATGGTATTAGTTATCAATTGCCTCCGAATGGAAATTCAATTGTGTCTGCCCTTGTATCGCAGAGTTTATAAGTACAAAGCTTCCTATCAGAACTTTTCCATCGTACATTTTAAAGTTGACAAGAAACTAAGACAAGAAAACCCAGATTTGGGAGGTAGCACATGGCGCCTGCGTTGACTAAATTAATTAATTATAGACATTTTCATTACACATCGTGTCACAACACGTGGATGTTTTAAGAAAACAGTTTTAAGTTACGTAGGTATCAGATTATATAGCGAACGATGTCAAAGTGTCGTTTTCTCGACCGAAAGGGACCAACGATGCCCGATAGATGGCGTTTTTAAATTTATGCACGTAACAGCGTTTTGAACACCGGTCAATAGACTAGTGTCTCCAGCCATCAATAAAAATAGCATCACGTAAAAATACATTTATAATTTCCATTTACATTAATAACAAGGCTTGCTTAAATATATCCTTCAAGCATTGAAGGTCAAAAACGTAGAAATTGTAACACAAATATATTACTACAATCTACTACAATAGACTTTTAAAAATTTAAATTGTGATAAAGAGTTATTTCTTCTAATTCTGAAAATAATAACATATGTGAAAAAAGTAACATAGTGAAATGTTCGCGAAGTTATTGTCAACTTCGAAAACGTTTAGAAAGTTATTGTCTACTTTTATTTTGTGATGGTCAAATTAATGATCCCTTCTTATCAGTGTTGCCAACCTTGAAGAATTATCCTCAAATTTGAAGAAATTGAGAACCGATGAGGAAATTTTGAAGATTTGGAGAAATTAAACACATTTTTGAAGAATTTTACAATGTGATTCAACTAAAGTAACTTTTAACGCGACAACGTTGTTCGGTCCTCTATCCATAGCAGTTAGTGTTAAGCGCACATGTACATGCTTAGTTGAAAACGTTACTGTTACTTTATTGTATCATCTGAACTGTGATTTTTATACTGTTACGTAAATGTGGGAATGATATAATAACAATAATTATAATTAGTGAACTGATCATTCATATCAGTAACACTATAAAAAAAGGTAAAGTGCTTAATCGTTATTGAAATTATTACTTACAATTCGAATTAACAGGGGTATTACTCTTTTACAAATTTCAATTACATGGACGCCAATATTATGTCTCAGTCTGATGAAGAACATCACAAGGCACAAAAAGAAAAAATTGCCAATTTAAAAAAATCTAAATACCGTCACAAATATAAGCTACAAGTGCTACAACAAAACAAACCTTACGTGAAATAAATACAGTTTTTACATCAATTGACAAAAAAGCAAAAACTAATGCAATAAAAATTTATTCATTCGTAATCCGAAATATGATAAAATTAATTAAAGGTTTCAAATGATAGTAACAAAAATTGTTTTGACACAGTAAAATTAATTAGCAATTTATTCTTGATTATATAAGAAAGGTGTTGAGATTATAAGGTGATGAGATTTGAAGAAATTTGAGGAAATGTACAAAATTAGGTTGGCAACACTGCTTCTTATAGGAGGTAGGGAAAGAAGCAACTACTTTCGTTTAATTTGATCATCACAGAAAATAAGTCATTACCAGGAGGCGAACCGTTCTATCAAGTTATTGTCTACTTCGAGAACTAAAAAATTCGCGAAACCGATAACAGAAATATATAAAAACGGTTCAAAGGAAGTATAGGTCAGTTTTTCGGTCGAAAGTATTAAGAAGACTGTTTAAATAAATAAGTGATTAACGCGTGTGTTAGAAATAAATATAACGGCGTTCAAGCGTACGTGCTTTCGATGTAAGCAAGTATCAATTTTAGATCAAATTAAAAAGTGCGGCCTAGTGATAGTAATATGTAAATTAGTGTAAGTGTTTTTTTCCTAAATATCGTTAGATTTAATTAGTTACGTGTACTTATAAACGTGTAAATATTTCGTTTTAATCAAATTAGTATTAAAATTCGTTACAATAGAAACACAGATATTTAAAAACATTTTTAAAAATTTGAAAATGACTACATTCCAGACAAGCTTAACTTAGAACCAATTTTTTCTGTTTCACAACATCAGCTTAACATTATATATTTCCCAATTCACTTTTTTTAAGGAATCATTTTTTTGTGAAATCGGCCAGTATTATTAAAAGTGTCGGCGCACTAAATCCTGGTGATCTTTTGTTGTTTATAAATGATGATATAGGATTAGGATACTACCATTGGTAGAAAATTATAACACTGATCTTTTGTCTTTGACAAATAAACTTAATATTTTGCAAAATCTCTAAGTTTCTACAAAATTTTTATATTCTTATTACTATTATTACTATATGGGAAAAGTGTGGGCCCACAGGTGGTCCATTTAATTTTGTTCACTTGATTGCAAGTGCTTTTAACTAGACCACTATTTCAGTAGTAGTCTGGCAGTACAGTTATTATATTATACCTCATTGGGCAGTACTGTTACAAGTTTTTTTAGCAGCTTGTTGCATATTTTTTGTTTTTCTTGCAGTTCCCAGTTCGCCATTGTCTTACTTTTTCAGAAACTAAAGTTTTGAACTTATTGATAACAGACAATGATAAACAATCGAATAAAACCAATGACACATCTATTAAATGGAAGGCTCGTTTTAGAAAGTAAAAAAACAGCTGAACTTATTTGTTTGTAAGATGCTTCCTCGGAAATAAAATAGATAGTCTTCGTATTAAATATTGGCTGAACCCTTGATGCGATAAAACGTAAAGGAAAATTTTACTTACACTATTTGATATCGTGCGAAACGGCCGAAGTTTTTTGATTGATTGATTACAGGCTAAGAAAAGTTCAATATTTCATGATATCTACTAGTCTTAGAAACATTTAAAAAAAATAATAAAAACCAAGACTAAATGTTTTAATAGCGGTAGGTTCGAATGTTGATTGTTTTCAAATCACAAAGTTAACGATATTAAATTATGATTTACAGAAACAGACAGTTTCTAGAATTTCTAGATGACAGTAGTGTATTTATTAATTTTGAATTCATTTGAGTGCAAGAATATAAAAAAAAATTAAAATTACCTTCTTTAACACTGACTTCAATATTTTCTAAACCTGACACTACTACACACAAAAGGCAGATAAACACAACTTTTCTATTGTAAAATTAGAAGCTAGGTGATTGTAAAGTTGGATTTTTTGTTTACATAAGGAAGGAATCTGATATATTAAGATATTTAGTCTTAATTGAAATTTTTGCTTTATCGTCCGATTGTATGTGTGTGAATCATGCCACGCGAAAACCTTGATAAACGATAAAATCTCACGTATCCAGTGACTAATTTTAAACGATTCTCACTAGGTAAAACTTGTAACCATTTCTTTACTAACCAATTAAGTTCAGATTTTTTGCAATAAATTTTGTATATTAATACCAATGGAACACCCAAGCTCGATTTTTAATTTTTTGAATTTCTATGTTTTAAAATATTACCTTTGTTGACATCAATTTAGACATTTTAAAATTTGTTTGAAAAAAAAAATTTTTTATGCAACAATTTTTTAATGAATTTTGGATGGGTTCTTGTGTGATTAATTACAGTTTGAATTTTGAATAATTTTTTGGTACCAATGGAAGTATAGTCTATCCATTTTCAAGCTGCAGCAAATGTAAACCAACGTATACGGAATTCACGTGAATAAAATATACAGACCAGTATTAAAGATTTTGCGTAATTTAAAGTTATTTACAGTTTTGTACATTATATTACATTATAATAAAATTTAAAAAAACCAATATATACATTAGCAGCATATAGTCCGGTCAAATTAGACCAAAAAATGAGAGTGAAGGTGCATAAATTCTCATCAAGCTGAAAGTGAGTAAAATTGTTTAAAACATAATTAAAAACAACACTTCAAAACTCCCCATCGTTCCGGTACGAGGAAAAAATTTTACTCGAGGTCAAAGGTCAAAATTGGGTTTTTTGCGATTTTCTGCAAAACGGTAAGTTTTATCACTTCAGACACAAAATGTAGATCATAAAATTATCTATAAAAAAGGTATTAATAATTTTGTTCTGAAAGCCACCATTTCTGATATAACGATTCAAAAAGTTGTAAGCGTCATTGTATGCATAAGCACGCCACGTATATACATCTCTATAGCTGTAATATTAGAAAATATATTTTTCTATCGGTGATTTTAACTTACATTTAAAATATAAAATATACATAAGTATCACTATAAGAATATCAGGTCAAACGAAATCCACCTGCGCCGGAAAAACTGCTGAACACAATTTTTTGCAACTATAAGAAGGGATGCAGTGCTAAATGTGGTTGCAAAAAAGTTGGACTGTGTTACGCACCTCACAAACACGTAACTAGGTTCGAATAAATATGATTTGTAATACTGTATCAAATAACACTTGAAGAAGTATGATGATTTTATTTTACAATATTTACATGGATCTTTACCAAACAAAACCAATATCTTAACTTAACTATCCTTCTAATTTTGTCGCAACCCGTTTTATACCTTTTCAGGTACCGTATAATTCTAAGCAAAAGTACAAAAGCAATAGGTACATTTTAAACGAACAAGTTGCAACTTGCAATCTTATTGTAATAGTAATATAGGAATATAACAACTGTTTTGTTCTTTAGCATGCACGAATTGTCAAGGCCGGTCGTGTTCTAATGTTGAATCACCAACAGCAGAGGATTCGTTTGATACTGACGAACAGACATGCGATACATCGCTATTGACGCAATTTACTTACATTCAGGAAAAAGACGAAGGAGATAAGGAAGAAGAAAAAGAAGAAACAGAAGATCAACAAGAAGTAATTGAAGGTTATGACTCGGACGAATACATTTTTTTACTGCTTTTCAATTTCCATCGCTTTTATCAATTCCAACCCTTGCCCATATCTGTTATAGTTTCCAATTAAACAAAATCACAATAGACCTGTGGAATAGGCCTACGGTGGAAATCACGTTAAAATAAAACGCGCTAAGTACACTACCTCAGAGGTGGCGTGGAAACGTGTACATATTATAACGCTTACAACTTTTTGAATCGTTATATCTCAGAAACGGTGGCTTTTAGGAAAAAAAATAATAATACCTTTTTTATAGATAATTTTATGATCTACATTTTGTGTCTGAAGTAATTTTGCGATAAAAAATACCGTTTTGCAGAAAATCGCAAAAAACCCATTTTTTTGACCTTTGACCTCGTGTCAAATTTTTTCCTCGTACCGGAACAATGGGGAGTTTTGAAGTGTTGTTTTTGATTATGTTTTAAACAATTTTACTCACTTTCAGCTTGATGGGAATTTATGCACCTTCGAATGTCTAAATTGACCGGACTAATATATAAAAAATAAAATTAAAAAACAATTTAAATAAAACAATAATTAAAATACTCTTTAGCCGGTACTGCAATAATGTATACATTACAATCTTAACGACCAATAAGAGCCTTAGCACGCGGCGATCACGCACCAGTCATTGTTTACGACCGCTATGAATTGAAACTAGACGAAGAATATGTACTTTTTTAAATATGATACAGATTTAAATAACAAAAAAAAGGCACACGAAGAAAGAAAGAAAAGACTTCCATAACGACAAACAAAAATATAAAGTAAACCTAAACGGTGAATTTACTGGCAATACCTAATCACATTTAACTTATGACTGCATAGGTGTCGTACGCTCATTTCATGCACTTTTCACAGTTGAACCACTGATCTCGTTTTTTTGCTTTTTGAGTACGCGGTAGAACAATAAAATACATTTAAGGCCATTCGATAAACTGTTCTTATGATTTTTTATAACTTCGACCTTTCTTTTCTTTCATTTTCCATTATTTTTGTATCACTCTTATTTTTATGATGTCTTGTTTTTCTCTTTGTTTTTCAAATTATTATTATTTGCTTTTATACGGTGTGCAAGTCAGAACTCCTGCTTTTCCACATTTGCGTGTTCTAGTAGTTAGTAGTTCTATTTCTTGTACTCGTCAGTAAAAGTACAGTGAGTTTATCTGTCTTATATGTTCTTTTTCTTTTTCTAAAGTTGTTCAAATAAGTATAGTTTGTGAGCAAATTTTGGCATGCTTCTGCAATTCAGAGGTAGGTTCAATTACGCTGCCGTTTTATCTAACTTATAGAATTCAGTTGCATAAAACACAATTTGTAAAGACAAATTAGTTTGCCCTATGTAATCCCGCTTTCTCAAATGTCTTAAGACCAAAGACCAAAATAAGCGTTTACATTTGAGAATTAATTTAAAAAAACATTTTTTTAATTTTTTAGATATGCTCATTACATATTACTTTCATCGTTATTTTCTAATAAACTACGAAAGTGCCCATGATCCGTATTATCAGCGCCTCAGCTGATGTTGACTCGTGGTTTTAATCGGCCTGTCGCGATCAATTGTTTGCTAAAGACAGTGTATCATAAAATACAATTTCCAGCGCACAGGGTATTTAATGTTGATGAAACACCGTTGAGTACAGTCTCAGCTAGAAATTGTAAAGTACTAGCTTAAAGAGGCTGGAAACAAGTTGGCAGAGTTGTATCGGCAGAACGAGGTGTGTCTACTACTGGTGTAATCTGTATGTCAGCATCTAGTTCTGATGTTTCACCAATGGTTATTTTTGCTCGTAAGCGAATGTAAGAAGAGTTGACCGATGGTGCACTACCGAATCTGGTTGGATAAATCTTGAAGTGTTTGCAGTATGGTTTGACCATTTTCACAAGAAGATCCTGCACTTCTAATTCTTGACGGCCACCTTTCGCACACAAAAAACTTAAGTGTCATCGAAAAAGCCAGAAGTAATTTTGTGACCATTTTATCTCCACCCTCGCACACCGCCCACAAGCTTCAGCCGTTAGAAGTGGTTAGAAGAAGCTTCTCAAAAGTTAGGTAATCAACTTGTGAACCAAACCAGATTCTAAACTCAGAAAAGGTAAGAAAGAAAACGATAAATTCGAAAAAGCAAACGAAAATCTAACAGAACAACTACAGAGTTAGGTAATCAACTTATGAACTAAGCCAGATTCTAAACTCCATAGAAGTGACTTAAAAAGAAATAGTCTCCGTATATAAAGAAGAAGTATCGTCACGGCTAGTTAAGCTCGACTCTGATTGGGTTACGGTTGAACGAGGGCGTGTTTTCGATAAAGGACTAATGACCGGGAACCAAAGAGGGGATAGCTCGAAACCATGATCACGATTGAAGTTATTGGGGTGTTTGATGATTTCTATGCTCTCTCGAAATTTCCTGTTAAAAAAGAATGGAGATTTGGCAATCACCGAAACGTTATCAAAATCTATCTTGTGACCTGTAGTGAAATGATGTTCAGCAACCGCAGACTTAGAAATATGCCTTTTCCTTATACAACGATCATGTTCTGAAATGCGAGTAATGACGGAACGACCGGTCTCACCAATGTAGACTAAACCACATGAACAAGGAATTTGGTATACACCTTGAGATGAAAGTGTAGGAAATTTGTCCTTGGGAGAACGAAGAATCTGAGAAATTTTGCCTGTCGAGTTGAAAATAGGTTTGATACCATTCTTACGAAGAAGTTTCCTTATTTGATCTGTAACCTTGTGAATGTAGGGTAAAAAGGCCAATTTCGGATTGGATTCGGGAGTTGAAATGTCCATAGCTAATCCAGTACGTGGATGTAGACGACGATTAATAACTCTATGAATATCTCGCTTCATATAACCATTGTTCACTAAAGTTCTAGTAAGATGACAGAGTTCCGAGTCTAGATTCTCAGGTTGACAAATAGAAAAGGCGCGATGAACCGAAGATTCAATAACAGAACGTTTCTGTGCAGGATGATGATGAGACGAAACATGAAGGTATCTATCAGTATGGGTGGGTTTGCGATAAACAGAATGGCCCAGAAGTCAGTCGGGCTTACGAGTCACAAGAACGTCAAGAAATGGGAGAGAACCATTACTTTCGATTTCCATAGTGAATTTGATATTGAAGTGTTGATTGTTGAGATGATTAAGAAACTTAGACAATTCGAGATGACCATGAGGCCAAACAATAAACGTGTCGTCAACATACCTAAACCAAACCTTGGGTTTTAATATTGATGATTCTAAAGCAACCGTTTCAAAAGATTCCATAAAAATGTTAGCTACCACAGGTGATAGAGGAGAACCCATAGCAGCACCAGAAACCTGTTCGTAAAACTTGTTATCAAATTGGAAGTAAGTAGACGATAGACACTTATCAATAAGAGGAATCAAACTCAAGTCCTTGTTATGTTGAGACAGAATCTGTTCGATGATAATCAGCGAATCCTTAATAGGAACTTTAGTAAAAAGTGAAATGACATCAAAACTCACAAGAAGATCGTGGGGTTCAAGTTTTATAGTTTGTAGACGTTCAATAAAATGCTGAAAGTTGAGGATATGAGAAGAGGTTTTACCTGTAAACTCGCAAAGAATGTTGGACAAGAACTTGACTAGCTTGTAGGTGGGAGATTGGATAGTACTAACGATAGGTCGAAAGGGAATACCTTGTTTGTGAATTTTGTGGGAAGTCCGTATAGACGAGGTGGTTTAGAATCTGAAGGGGTAAGTCGACGTTTAGTTTCAGGAGGTAGATTGCAAGATTTGATGATTTGGCTGACCTCACGTTCAATCCTCGAAGTGGGATTACGAGTTAGAAGAGCGTACGTTTCCTCAGACACAATAGAATGGATTTTCGCAACATAATCAATATGGTTCAAGACGACAGTATCATTGCCTTTGTGGGCGGGAAGAACAATAATATCAGGGTTCTTACGAAGACTTTTTAGGGCTAACTCTTCCGACCTAGAAATGTTGGGTTGTAAAAATTGTTCATCTTTTCGATCGTAGTATTTACCCATTGATGGTGATTCTAATCGGTTTGATAACAGAGAAAAACATCAGTGTATAGATTGGGTTGTAAAATGTAAGTTATTATTTTATTTACCGTGATGAACAAACAGCGTGTGGTCGCAAGTAGTTCCCATATTATGGGGACACTGTACTAATATGCGAAGTAGTGTATCTTAGGTTTATGATATAGACAAGTAGCTGCTTGTATGTGTTTTTTCAAAAATATTTATTTTAAATTAGAATTAACGTCTGCCCTGTTTATACGCCGCTACTGATTCTCCTTATGGGTGGGGATAAACGCGATACAGCAACTAACGGACATTTTACTCGCTCTTTACCTATTTGAAACCCCTGAAAACGTTCGTGTATTTGAGTGTTATTTTATGACATTTAAGTAGTTTTTATTTCTGTTGAATTTTCTTTGGTATTGGTGAAATTCGGCGATTGGGTTAATTACGCGATGTTCCAAGTAGTAAAGCAATTCCAAAGATGGCGTCGTCACGTTATCTTTTTAATTTTTTCAGCGAGTCTCGGGATTGCCATCTTTGTCTTTGTACCCGGCTGTTTTTGGGATATGTAACCTGTGGAGTCCACCTTGTTTTATGAAATCAGAAAGTACGAGAAAAGACTCACATCTGTTTCTGGAATATCGTATTACTTCATTAAATTACTTTATGCACATTACTTAGTATAGCGTTTATATTTATTACTATAATTATGTCAGCCTTGTACCTATTTCTTCTTAGCTTTTATGTAATTTGTTTCAATTGTATGCATTAACCGTCAGCCTTCAGCCTATAACTTATTTTATGTAATTATAACGTTAGATCATACTTACTTAAATTTACTTTTAGTCGGAAACTTTATATCATCTGTAAGCTTATGTTTGTCTTTAAGTACGTTGACGTGACATCCGTCAAGTTTCTTCTATCATTTGAATACAGTCATGGCCAAAACAAAGTAACATTAACCGTCATACATAAGCTTATATACGACGCATATTTTCGTTTTTAAATCAGATAAAAGGGAGAAGTGGAAGTCACTACTATTGACGAAGAATTGTCCGTTGGGTAAATTTTTGTGCTCCTGTTTTACTTTTTTTGCGATTTATTAGTGTCATTGTCAATTGTAGATTTATTTCGCGACTTCATAGTAGACGAGATAGTTTGATCGAGTAATATTTATATTTAAATTAGAATCATTCACTCATAACGTTTGTTAGTAATTGAATATTATTAGTTATATGGTGGACCTACATCGATGTTACAGTTGTGATATTACTATATTAGTCGAAGAATCTATAATTTGTTTGATATATTATTCTGTACATTATTGGGCCACATTTGTTTTTATGACACTTCAACTTTAGCTGGGTAACGATGATCTTATACCTACTGGATGGCTCTTGTTAAAATATTGATGTTTGTATACGTGTTTATGTGTTGTGATTTAAACCAGTTATCATACCTGTGTATTTGTTTAATTGACTTAAATTTGGGATCTTCTAACTTTCCGTTGTTTATTGATATCTTATAGAATATAACTTTACACAGAAAAGGGATTTATTAACTCCAAGTTACAATTCTACGAAACAAAACTATCATTAAAAATCACGCGGAAAACAACATTAATAGTACAACGAACCCAGTAACAAAAATTGTCTAATGTTAAACGTATTCGTCATCACGCGTCATTCTATTCTTTTGTTCCCTCTTCTCTCGCGTTGGCACCACTTCCTTTTCCTCTGTCATCTGGGATAAAGCTGGGCACATGGCGACCGGTTGAGGTGGGTCTGTTACAACCCCTCCCCCAAAGATCTTCCCGACGAGGGATCTTCCAAAGTTTCGTTTCGAGGTCGGCCTCGGCGGCGCAACTGCTTCAGAAACACAATGCCTTGCTTTCAAATCACTGGGCTGAGAGCAGAAACGTGGATCCGAACGATTACTAAGATTTGCAACCTCGTAGCTTACACTATTCTGGTAATTGCATACGACCGTATTAGAGCAAATTTGGAAGCGTTTTGTTTTGACAAATCGCTCAGTACATAGGTCTCTACCCACACCCGATCTCCAATGTTGTAAGACTTACTATTGCGCTTTCTCTGATTAGCATATTTATTACGCGAATCTTGATAAACCTCGCTAGTAACTCTGGCTTCGTATCAGATGTCGGTTACCTCCTATAAATACGGAGTAATTTGCGGAATCAGATTTTCACAATTTATAATAGCTCATAAATCGTTGGTTACGTCGTCAATTGTTCGCAACTCTCTACCAAACGTCAGATACGCGGCGGTACAGCCGGTAGTTTCACACGGAGCTGTGTTAAGAGCAAACTTGATTGTAGGTAAATACTCAACCAAGTAGCGTGTTTGTCGCGCACTAAAATAGCGAGTCTTGGTTTTAGATCACGTTGTACCATGTTGGAAGACGGATGGTGTACCGGAGTAAAACACTAATAAATTTTAAGAGAGTAGCAAATTAGTTGCATAATGTGGGATATAAATTACCTACAATTGTCACTACTCAAATCGTCTTGGTATACCATATCGAAGGAACACTTCGCTGATTAACACTCGTGCGCATTCTTCAGCGGTTGCCCGAATAAGTCCAAAAAGTTTTACCCATTTGGAGCAAGTTAGTAGCTTTATATCGTTGACAATCCGCGCAGGATCTCACATAATCTGAAATGTAGCGTACTCGCGATTACATTAAATAAGCTCTTTCATTCCACGTGACAAACGAATCATCATGCCCGTCTTTAAAACTGTCAATAATTTTCTTAAAATCCGGATCTTCTAGTTGTAATTGACGTATCTCCGTAGTACTTCTACTCGGAAGGTCTATGGTCACTACGCAGATATCACACGTCGCGGTATCAGCAAAGTCACAAAGAGGTCTCGTCAACATATCAGCTACTATGTTGCGTTTACTAAGCAAAAACTCGATTTTAACATTATAACTTTGAATAGATAATGTCCACTACCAGTTAGGTATTTCATGCTCATAAGTCATCTAAGTGGTTGGTGGTCAGTTGAAATTATTATAGGTGAACACTTCACATATCCCCTAAACTTTTCTAAGGCCCAGACAATGGCTAACACTTTACGCTCGGTAGTTGAATAGTTACGCTCAGCTTTCGTAAGAAGAAGGCTGGCATACTCAATAGGGTGTTCTTCTCACCTTGGAGCAAAACAGCGCCAATCGCATATCCACTCGCATCAATCCTGATTGTGTATGGTAGGGCCTGATCGCTCTACCGTAGTACAGGTGCAGTTACTAACAGATGCTTGAGGCGATCATAGGCTTTTTGCTAGGAGGACTTCCAAACAAACTTAACGTTGTTCTTCATAAGTTCAGACAAAGGTCGCGCTACGTCGGCGAAACCGTCAATAGATCTACAATACCAAGAACAAACTTGTAAAAACGATTGAACGTCCTAAACATTGCGCGGAATATTACGATTCGCAATTCCTAATGTTTTTTAAGGATTCACTTGAATACCTTGAGCCGTGAGTAAATGTCCGAGACATTTAACACATGCGCACATAAACTAGCACTTTTAAAGATTTCCTCTAAGTTTAAATTGTAATAGCCGAGAAACCACTAATAGTAAGTCCTTTAAGTGATCGTCAAAAGTTTCTGAAAGCACAATTAAGTCATCAAGATATGCTAATACTACAACACTTCCCAACCCGCGACGAAAATTGTCCATCAAGCGTTGAAACGTGGAGGGTGCGTTTCGCAACCCGAATGGCATACGCAAATACCTAAAAGTCCCAAACGGAGTGGTGAAAGCAATCTTATCTATATCACTTGATTGAACGCTGTAAGTCAATTGTGGTCACGTATCTCGTTCTTCTGGATGAATGCAACAAATCATCCATTCTTGCGAGAGGATATGAGTCACAAACAGTAATCGCGTTTAGTTTACGATAGTCAACGCATAACCGCAGTGCTCCAGACTTTTTTGGTATCAGCACAACTGGTGCGGCCCACGGCGACTCGCATTATTCTATGATACCTTGATCCAATATATCTCTAATTCTTTCCGCAACATCTCAGCCTTCGTATGGTTCATACGATAAGGAGATACAGCAATAGGCGCATGATCTCCAGTATCGATGATATGTTCCACATATGGCGTTGGTTCCCCAAAAGAAGCAAAAATTTGTTCATTCGCGGTTAACAATATGTTTAGGCGATGTTTTTCTTTTGTACTCAGGTCGGCTCCTTCATCCGAGTGAAAGGGTAGATACTCGAGTCTTCAAATTTTTTTGGCTCGAATGAAAGTTCATATTTGCGACGAGGATCATTAGTGAAACACCACCGATGGTTTACTATGTTAATAGCAACCTTCGCGTTAATTATGAAATCTACTCCGAGTGAAGTGATGCTATCCTGCGTATTCGGAAACACGATAAAAGTGGTTGGTATAAGCAGCCGTATCCAATATACCGGTCCCTCGAAATCCCTTAATTACAATTTGCATAATAGGGCGCGATCGCGGCGCGACATAATATTTGGGTGCGGCATCCAATACAAAAAAGTCAATAAAAGACACTGAAGTTGTTGATTTACAAGTACGGCAATTTGATCGTACACCCAGTTTTCCACATCCGTAACATAAAATAGGCGTCTGCGGTAGTAGTTTAGGTGTAAGCGACGCTGCTGGTGCGCGCGAAGATATTGAAGTGGTGAGTTGAACCATTGCTAGGCTTTTTTGCCAATTTACAACAATATTCTATAGTGTGTCCCACTTTTCTGAAATATACACAGCGATGAGCGCGTGATGGTTCCCTATTTTCTTTAGGTACCATTCGCTCCGATCCACGCTCGTCCAAACGACATTCCTTAAGAAGCTCACTAAAAGTGACTACTTTGTCACAAGAAATATTCTCTCTTATACTACGATGCAACAAACCATACACCATATCGAGCTGTGTTGGTTCGCTCAATGAATTCGGTGGCAGTTTTGACAGAAGAGCACGTGTATGACATACAAAAACGTCAGTTGTCGTAGACACATCTTGTTCTTTTGTTCACAATATATTTTGTGTGGCGGTTGTTGTTAACTGAATGTTACCCTCAACAGATTCAACGCATCTTTCCACGTCTCTAAGGTAGTTTTCACTCTTTGAAACCATGAGGCCGCAAATCCGCTCAGAAGCATTGGAATTCCTTTAAGTGCATTAACATCAGAAATTTGTGAGCAGTCTTTGTATACAACGATGCTATCAATAAACGCGTTAACATCAGATTCGGCACGCCCGTCGAATCGCGAAGAACATTTCGAAAACTTACCTCCAGAAGCTTTTATTGTCTGCGCTGCAGCCGGCGTAGCTGCAACCGTTACCCTAGCTAACAACTGTTGGAATTGTTCATCTGTCAACGTAACGCTTGCCATTGTATCAGTATTAGAATCACGAATATTGGTTCAACCTCGTAACCAATAACAACACACGTATTTGCTATGTTCCTCCGTGATTATTAAAACAGATTTTAAAAAAATATTAAATTACTCACGTCAACAAAGTATTTACGTCGTTCAAAGATACCGTGTAAACGTAATATAAACACATTTCATTACTTTCCCAGCTGCACCGAATGCTATTATTTCTAAAACGCTTTAAAAGTTTAAACAGTCAAATGATTGTTCCATCAATGTTAATGTCCACGTATTTCACTTTGTTTTTTCTTTTTTGACAAAAACCCCGTTCAAAACAAGGAACAAACAATGCAGTTTTTCAACCCACACCAGTTCACGAAAAACGCGTATATTCGCAAACTTTTCTATGTTTTGGTATTCTTTGCCCCACGTTGGGCGCCAGTTATAGAATATAACTTTAGACAGAAAAGGAATTTATTAACTCCAACTTACAATTCTACGAAACAACCGCTATCATTAAAAATCACATGGAAAACAACATTAATTGTACAACGAACCCAGTAACGAAAATTGTCTAAGAATAAACGTATAACGTCATCACGCGTCATTTTATTCTTTTGTTCCGTCTTCCCTCGCGCTGGCGCCACTTTCTTTTTCTCTGTCATCTGGGATAAAGATGGGCACGTTGTAACGTGTAAATTCGAAATTGAGCGAAAATCCGCCTGATAGTTAGGCAACTTACCTTAAAAACGGAAAATACTCGACCTCGAGTCGTGATTTTCAAGTCACGCTCGCAGAGGGCGCTCGAGAGTAGTCGGCCATCTACAAACTTCACTTGATGTAGTGGTTTTGCGGTGGTAGGAACGTGGGAAAGTCGGATGGGTAAGAAACATGAGGTTTCTCTTTCATCGATTAATATCTACTACAACGACGTTTTATTTTAGCAATCAATAATAAATCCGATTAAACGTTCGATGCATACAATAAAAGATCGATGTATTTTGCTGCAAAACTCATAAAGTAGGTTAGTATTTCGCACGTGGTTAAGAAAATGGAGGCGTATAATCTAATATTCGCTATTTTAGCTCTTTCGTCTTTTCGTCCTTCTTACTTTTGGGTTTCTAAATGTCTGTTGGAATTTTCTTCCGAGATCTGTTGAAGTGTTGGACTGCGTGCTTTTGGAATCGCTGAACTGATGCGGTAATCATAGTCGCAGAGTGAAAGGATCCCAGTGGATTGCTGGCGCTGTGCTACAGGTTGGGGGAATGAAGTAACGAGGTATTTATAATATCATTAAATTTGGAACCGCGAGGGACCACTAGACTTCGGCTCATTTCGTCCACGCGCTTCGGGGTCAGGACTGCTGCTCTCGCTACATACGCGGCGTTTCAATTTAAGTGAAAACAGTGCGGATTTGAATGTAAATGCTTTTGTGTTTCGAACTTTATCTTTGTACATCCGGTACACCTATTCGACTACAATTACTTCTATTTTAATTGAACTATTTAACGAACTTTTGGAACCTGAATAATTATGATTAAGAATAATTAACGTCAATTTTTTTTATAATTGAAAGAGGGTTAATCACAATGTTTAACAGACGCCTTAATGTAATGGTTGATCTATAATGATTATTTAACGTAACCTACACCTTTTTTTTTGCTGTTAATATAAAAGAAATTTTCCATTATCAAGGGTAGAAATTTGGGAGCTATAACCGTTTCTGTCGTAAACTAATTTAATGATACTTTTACTACCGGTCGTAATGAACTTGACGTCAAGGGCCACGGGCGGTGTTACGTTGCTTTAACGCGGATAAATTTTGCTACGGGTTACGGTAGCCGCGGAGATACCTTTTAAATATTAGCGCTTTACTTTTTTTGGCTCCCAGAGTCTATTTTTGGGACCTGCTTTCATCTTGTATGTATATTTGTTACAATTTTGTGGTCTTATGTAAGGTAATTTATTTTCTGAGTATACCAGTGGCGTAATCGTCGAATGACTCTTTCCGTTCCCGAATGGGCTATTAATAAATATACTCAATAAATGGTTATTGTTATTCGTACTATATTTCTTTTGGGGGACCTCGGGTCTAGGATCTCCTTTTCTCCTACCTAGACTGTTTATCTTCGACAAAAATTCGAGAAGAGGTGGCGCACTTGGGCATGTAGCTTACCTAAAGAAAACTTTGTGTCTTGCGATTTTCTTTTACCCGACGACCATCTACGGTGAGGCTAGCCGAAAGGTAAGCAACAACATCTTGGTAATTAATTTAAGTAATTTGTTCTTTCTTTCTTTTTTCTCCACCTCCCCCATTGGAACATAACAACGTGGCGACCGGTTGAGGTGGGTCTGTTACATCTTGCATTTATATTTAATTAATGGAGCGGAGGTTTTTTTTTGCCTGTTCTTCCCGTCTTACCACAAGTTCCACCGAACAGGAAATTTCGGTTATAGCGAGTTAGAAACGACGATTTATTTTTGCTGTGTGTTTTATTTAACCTACTGCAGCCTTCCCACATATCGAGAGTAGGCAGTATATAACGAACTTAATACAACGTAAGTGAAAGGATAAGGATTCGCTTAACGATCACATCCGCAGTGAGATGTCACTATATTTTTTTTGGTACGCGGGTTTTAATTTTCAGATACGAGTGGTTTATATCACAAAACGCAGCAAAACTCTTTTTTGGTTATTTCTTTAAAAATGTGTTTAACCAAATAAATAATTACACTTCCGGAGTTGACTTATTAGATTAGTTATCAAGGAAGCTTAGGAAATGGGCGAGGATTAAATAAAGTTAATGCAAATAACACTAATAAATGATTATGCACTTTATTTAGGCAATTTTGTAACAAAGTAGATCTGCAAGCCTTGATAATAACCAGTGGCAGAATATTAAAAGTTGCACCTGCAAAATTTAGTTACCTCGTGAACTAATGAGCGTAAATACTGCAACAAAGAAGTTTATCGCAATTGCTTGCACACTACATCAATTGTGATTTTTCAAATTTTGCACAGTTATCACTAAGTACACTAATTCTTATAAAAATACTGATTTACACAAAAAAGATAATTATCGAAAAGTTAAATATAAATAATGACTTAAAACGATACATCCTAACAATCACTGAGGCAAGAAAGGTAACTAATTTTAACATAGGAGACATTTGCGTCTTGTATATTTTTAATTTTCATTAATTTTAACAAAGAAATAGATTTGACGTCATTTACTTCAAAACTTTACAATACATACATGAAAGGCATATTTACAGTATTTTAATTGCAAAGTATGCAGTTTACTTGCAAGGTTAAGTTGCAAACAAAGCTGCACAGACATTGCAACATATTTATTAATAAAGAATTTATATTATAACACCTGCCGCAATCAAAGTGCAGCTTTATGTGGAATAGAAATGCACAAGTAATTAGTGCTAATCTATTAACGTAATTGCCTCCTTCAAGACATCTTTAAACTACAATCGTAAGCAAACATTCAATACGTAAAAATATAAGAAATTTTCTTAATGTGCAACTTTCTTTCATTCATCTATTTTAAATCTCTTTTTTTTTCTTTTGATAGTCCAGTTTTCAAAATTCTCATATTGTCATCCCATTTTTTTAAGATATAAACACTTAGATATAACTGTATAACCACATATGCGATTGAGGCAAATTATGACAGAATTTGCACTCGTAAACTTGTGAAGGTCCTACTTATGAACAAGTATTACGCGATTACATTTATCAACATATTTATAAAACTAGACAAAAATGTATGTACAATAAATTTTAATTTAAATTGGTCTGCGAACCACTGAGTAGCATGCTGGGTGCATTAGCAGCAGCATAGCCGAAAAAAGCTGGTGTTTTGACATTATTCTTACTTCTAAACAATAAAGCACATTTTTTTCCATAAAAACAAAAATCTGTTACACAACGTCATAATTAAGCAGTCTTAACATCTGTAGACTATTTACAACTTAATATTATTAACCATCAAATTACAATTACTGATTAGAAAACATCGTTTGCGGGGGTTAGGTAATAGAAAAGATTTTTCAACGATACAAAATAGTGAAAGCCTCCTGAAGCACATTGTATTTAAATACTATTGCCTATTTGTATGATTACGGCATTTTACAACACAACATACGTTCATCCAGATATAATTTGGTTTAACTACACAAGTGAGTACAATTACTTACCTTTTTCAGTCGATAAGTTTTAAACAATGAGAAAACGGATATTAAGTTACGCGTGAAGTGTAGTCACATGGTAGAAAGATAATTATTATGCTTCTACAAAAAAGTTAGTTAGTTGCTTCTGGATGTGGCTATATTACAATCTAAAAGTGACTTCAAATACATTTAATCGTTAAACGAACGAATTCTTAAACCATGCAAAATTAATACTCGTAGTCTACACTAAAGCATTATTGGACTTGTGAAATATGTATTAACACAAATAAACAAATAAATACTTTCATAGAATAATAATAGTAATTGTCTAACTAGATGATTCCCAACGAGCGAGATATAAACGTCTCGCGTCGAGAGTTGGAGAGAGCAATGATCGTACTTCAGCTGAAGGAAGGCTAAAGTATTTAAGTGTTAAAGGAGACTGTAAGTGTCTATGTCTTATTATTTCGCGCTCTACAGGCAACGGCCATAAATCCTAAAACGTCTTTGTTTAACAAATGACAATGAACATTTAAAAATAGATTTTAAAGCTCCACCTGCAGAGACTGAGCCTCATCTCAGGATTCCGTACTTCTTCCTTTACGACCCGTTAGCGATCCAACTATAGATTTTAATGTAGCACCAAAACTTTTTCCTGGTGTTTGTATATTAGATTGACTTCTACCTAGGCTTTGTGGGTGGGCGTCTAAACATTTTTGGTATCGTAACTGAAAAGAGAAAATGTCATCAATCAAAAGCGTAATATTATTTAATGCCTTAAACAATTTTACATTCTAAAGCATTATTGGTTGAAGTCATAGAAATTTACTTAAAACTAATAACAACTAAAAAAACTACGAAAGTGTGCCGTTTTAAGAGGGGGTTGCGCACGCTAATTGTGGAACATCAAGATAGAAGCGTTACAGCCCACGATACAATCAGCCTTCTTAATAATAACATTTGTGTTTCTGTTTTGTGTTATTTATAATGTAACTGTATACCGTTAGCTAAGGTAAGGGATGAAAAAATTAACTGTAATTTTTAAGCACTTTGTACAGCCACTTATTGGAATCACGGATAATGTTATCAATCGGCTAATGTTATGATTTTATTAAGGAACGGGCCGGACGTATGCTACTACATAGAAAAAACATCGTTTTGGTTTATGTTATCGATTTTTTTCCATACATGAACAATAACCTATTTTGCATTAATTTTTTTGGTGAATTTACACAAAACACTTGTTTAACATGAAAAACTTTTATCGTTATTCCCTAAAAATAATTGTTTTGCATACTAGCTTTATTATTGCAGTGTTAATTATTTATTCAAGTATTTTGACTGATCTACGTAACATTTTGAATTTCAATAATAATGTCAATGTCAAATTGCACTCTCTGTAAAAATAATATTACAGATGATCAATATGCTCTACAATGTGAAGGCAGATGTCAGCTATGGTTTCATACAAACTGTGTTAATTTGAGTGATAAAGAATACAAGGCAATAATAAATTTAGGACATAAAGTGTTATGGTATTGTGACAGCTGCCAAGAATGGGTAAATAAAGTAAAAATAACATGTACTTTTGATGAAAAGTTAAGAGAAATAAGTGATGATATTAAACGCATTGCTGATAACTAAAACACTACCAACAAAGTGACTTTTTCGGAAATTGTAAAGGGTAATCACTATCCTACAAATAGTACAAATTTAAAGAAGTCTCCTAAACAAAATATAATTGTAAAACCTAAAAATAAAAAAACTAATCAACAGACTACAGAAGAAATTAAAAAGAAACTTAACCTTGTAAAAGAAAAGATTTGCATTAACAATATAAAAAATCTGAATAACGGAGCGGTATTATTATCATGTCAAACAAGAGAAGAAGCTAATAATTTAAAAAATGTTATTAATAAAACTATTTTTGATGAATATAATGCAGAAATATCTAAAATTAGAAAACCAATATTAAAAATAGTAAATTTAACTGAGAAGTATAATAAATCATCACTACCTAATAGAAATTATAAAACTACAAAATGCATACTTAGCAAATGAAGAAATACAAGTAAAACATATTAAAGAAATTAAAAACAAGTCTACTTGGACAGCTTATTTAATGTTATCAGGTAAAGGTTATAAAAAAGTGTTGGAAGAAGGCAAACTTTTCATTAATTGGGATTGTTGTAATGTATATGAAGAAGTTAGTATATTACGATGCTTTAATTGTTAGGGATATCATCATAAGGCACAATTTTGTAAGAATGACGTAGTATGTGCAAAGTGTAGTAGTAATCACCAAACCAAAGATTGTCACAACCATGTTAAAAGTTGTAAAAACTGTAAATTAAGAAACAAAGAAAATTCAAGTATAAATATTGAACATGAAGCCAGTAGTTATGAGTGTCCAGTATATTTGAAACATCGCCAGAATGCCATTAACAACATAGACTACAATTAGTAAGTTATTCATGCAAGCTAATAATTTTTGTAATTATTATAAATGTATCAATAGCTATCAGTTTACTCTAACTTAAGGCTTAAAAATTATGTATATGAACATTAGAAGTATAAATAATAAGTTAAATGATTTAGAAGCAATTATAGATATATTAAATAAAAAAATAGATATAATAGTTGTAACAGAAACATGGCTTCTGCCTGATCATGAATGTTTTTTTAATTTAAACAATTTTAACTTTTTTTTCATCTCGATCTAATTAATAAACGAGGTGGAGGAGTTGCTATATTTATAAAATCATCATTACCAGCTGAAAAAATTTTGTCATTAGAATTTGATAATAATAATATTCTTATAATTAAATGTTTAAATATACACATTATGGGATTGTATAAATGCCCCAATTCAAGCATAAATTTCTTTTTGCAAGAATTTGATAAAATTCTAGAAAAATTTAATAAAAATACTTTGCTTTTTGGTGATATTAACATAGATCTTCTCTCTGTCAATAAAACTACAGAATATATAAATACTATAGAATCAAATAATATTTTTATACTCAACAAAATTGAGAAACATATGCCAACAAGAGCAAGTTCTAATACAATTATTGGTCATGTTTTATCTAGCCCAAGGATGGAAAAAACTATTTTATCAATAATAGAAAATGAAATTTCAGATCATAATTTAATAATTTTTAAAATAAATAACAAAAAACAAGAATACTTTAAAAATATTTATACATATATAAATTACAAAACGCTTATCGATATATTAGAATCTGATCCACTGGAAATTGATAACAATTTAGATGTAAACCAGCAATACAACATACTTATACAATACCTAGAGCATAAAATACAAAAAGCAACTAAGAAAAAAGAAATAAAATCAAATGACAAGTATTGGATAACAGATGCTTTTAGAAACCAACTAAAAAATAAAAAAGAAGCATATGCTAAATGGAAGCAAGATTTCAATAATACTGAAAAAGAGTTAATATATAAAAAACTAAGAAACAAAACTACAGAATTAAAATCTACTTTGATAAGAGAGTACTATGATAATGAATATAAAAAACTTGGTTTATATCAAAACAAGTTTTGGAAATTAAAAAAACAAATTTTATTCAATACAAAATGAACTCAAACTAAACATCAGTTAACTGAAATTATAACGCAAGACAAATTAATATCTATAAACAATCATAAAAATATCAACTACTTCATTAATGTCGGAAAAAACCCTACAAAAAATCAAACTCAAATATATAATATGTCTACAATTCAGTCTAATTCATCACCAATTCATAGTATATTTTTAACACCTACAAGTAATGATGAAATTGAAAAAATTATAAATTCAATGAAAGATAATACTACCGCAGGAAAAGATGGTATTTCTGTAAAAACCTTAAAAATTGGTTTTTCTTATGTTATATTTTACATTACACAAATAATAAATAAAATATTGGAAACTGGTATTTTTCCAAATGAAATGAAAATAGCAGTAGTAACTCCGATATTTATAAATGGAAACACAAAAGAAGTATCAAATTATAGACCAATATCGGTGCTTTCAAGTTTTTCTAAAATAGTTGAAAAACTAAGAAACAACAGAATCATAAAATATCCAAATAAAAATAAAATAATAAGCAATAAACAATACGGGTTTCTAGAAAAAACTGGTACTCAAGCGGCAGTAACAGATATTAAAAATCAAATTTATCAAGACATCAATAACAACAAAAAATCTGTAGACCTTTTTATAGATTCACAAAAGGCTTTTGATACAGTTGATCATTTTATATTATTACAAAAATTAAAAAAATGTTGGTATACATGGAATAGCTAATTCTTTAATACAAGATTATTTAAATAATAGATTACAGGTAGTAAAATTAGAAGGAATATTAAGTTCTGCAAAGACAAGAACGTGTGGAGTTCCTCAAGGTAGTGTTTTAGGACCAACTTTATTTGTTATTTATATTAAAAATCTCTTGAATCAAAACATTAAACGCCAAATTTACTCATATGCGGATGATACAACACTAATTTGTAATAACACCAATATTGAACAATCGACACAGGATTTACAACATGATGTAGATCTAATACATAAATGGATAAATGACAATAGATTAAGTATTAACACTAAAAAAACAAATTATATTATTTTTGGAAAAAACAGTATTATAAAAAATCCTGTAATAAAAATTGGAAGCAAAATGATCTCTAGAACAAATGCTACAAATGTTCTTGGTTTGATAATAAATGAAAATATGAGCTGGAAAGATCAAATACAATCTGTTATAAAAAAAATTCGACCAATAATTGGAGTGCTTTCTAGAATTAAATATTTTGCATCAACCCATGTTCTCAATATAATTTATAACTCATACATACATCCATATTTTAGTTATTTAAATTCGATTTGGGGTGGAGCTCCTTTAGTACATTTGAAACCATTACAAATATTGCAAAATAAAGCGTTAAAATTAATACACAAAGAACCATATTTTACTGCAACAAACAATCTTTACATAAATCATGACATTTTAAATTTAAAACAGTTGCACATATATGAACAGTGTTTACTAATACAAAAAATAAAACTTCAAAAATTAAAAATTAATATTAAATATTCAGTCAATAACCAAATACACAACCATTACACTAGAACTTACCAATATATTCATATTGACTCAATAAGAACAAACAAAAGTAAAACTGGCATTACTAAAAATGGAGCTTTAATTTACAATAAATTACCAGAAACTGTTAAAGAAATTTAAAAAATACCTAAATTTAAGTTTGAATTAAAAAATTACATTAAAAAAAGTATATTATAGTACCTTTGTTAATTTTGTTTGTAGAATTAAAATCATTTCCTCTAGAATAGATTATTTTTAAGTTGTAGCAACTGTGTAACATGAGAGTTACTCTCGCACACAAATTGTATGTTCCTTTTCAATAAATAAATATCATTTAAACATCTGTAAATACGTAATCTTAGAGAATTAACTTGGAAATCATGGGCGTTCTTAGCATAACAACTTCATTTAGCTACGTATTACGTGGTAACGTTATTTTATATTTATTTTTATTTTTAGCGTACGCAAATTACTGAAAAGAAATGTGTAGTTCTTAGAACAGTAAATTTGTTTTGACATTTTTTTGCTTGTATTGATTTTACCTTCTAAATTCTAAATCTAAATCAAATTCTAAATTAACTGTTAATCGGATACACGCTGTATGTATTTACTGCTTACTAACTGAGGTAACCAAAGAGTAGCTGTTTACGAAATTTTGCAAGCTTTGGCAACATACCACACGATTCTGCAACAAGTGGCAACATCGCTCTTGCGACATTTTTGCGCGGGATGCATCTTTTTCGACTGGAAAGCATCATCTTTGTTCGTACTTTCGAAGTGTTCACATCATATTTTTTTGTTCTAAGTATTCTTGTTTTATTGCTCTTTGTGTGTATATCACCACGTGTTTTATTTCAAGGTAGTACTGTTTTTATTTTAATGCATATCTGATTTAGCTAACTATTTAATTCATTCATAATTTGTTTATTTTTAAAATATGTTGTACATGCAATTTCTTTCTAGGGTGTAACAGTTGTTACCTGCTTTTGTTTGGCCGCGTTAATATTGTTACTTATTTGCTGTAGGTCTGTCGATTTGCGGTTTGCTTTAATTTTAAATTGGGTATTGAATTGGGCATTTCTAACAATGAACAAAGTGTGAACTGACCTGTTATGTTTTGTACTAACATTTTCCGTCTTGAAGACTACCTTTCAATACGGTGGTAACTATCCAGATATACTTAATTAAAGTCCGTATTGCTTGGTAGCAAATCATCTCTAGCCCACGTTCGCACAAGATCGTGTTATTGGTACCTATGCGGGGGGCCGTATTAAGACTAATACTACTTCTGTTTTAATTTTATATGTTTTGAGATGTTAAATGTGTGTTAATTGCTAGAAATGCCAGATATCAACCCCTTGTGTTCATTTTCTTACTTTGGTTTTACGGGCCAAATCGACAGAGCTATGGTTTAGTATAACGATTCATGATCGACAATTATTTTTCCATCCCTTTTGCCTAAGCATGTAACAAGTGTCTACCTTTGCAACTTTGTGATTCTTTTTGTTTGCGTTTATAACATTATAACTGTACAACATGTTTTATGTATCTATTTCGTGATTTTATGTCTGTTTTGGATTTAATTTGTGTTGCCAATTGCTATTTTATCACTTGACTTGTTTTATTTGTGTAATTATTTGTGTTCTTGAATATTTGATCAATCAGGGGAACAGGGTTGGTTTGGGTTCTTTGTTTATGTAAGTTTTGGTATCGTCATTTAAACATGTGTATTTTCAACGACAGGCTTTGAGATTGATCGAAGTCCTGTTCAAATTTTCTTGTCTTATGTTAAATGTGCATATTTTTCAACAGTTTTGTGTGATTTGTATACTTAAATTTGTTCAGCGTAATTAATGTGTATTTAAGCGAGTAGTTTTTCTTGGGAGTTCTTTTCTGCTCGCAAATCGTCGTTGAACTGCCCATTCTCCTTTTTGGCCTTGTGTTGCTAATTAATAAATTAATAATTACAAAATTTTAGGAAGCTTTTAAATAAATATCTTTTTGTTTACTGTGTGTTTTGATCTTCCCTTCCGATTACAGTTCTCTGCAAGTGTATTCGTGTCTCCTTAAGACAACAGAGGGCCTTACTAGACGATCACGTTTGTGTGGGGTTTGCCGGGTAATTTTAAACTTTACCGCGTTTTCTAAATTTGGGGCGGGTTTGTAATGGCGGGAAAGTTGGTTTTAGCAGCCATTTGTAAGTTTTCCTGCTTTGATTTGAATTTTTGTAACTGTAATGTGAAGTTAGCGTAGAATCTGGGGTAAGAACATTACATAACCAATAAATATTAATTTGGTTTTTTCTGAATTTTGGATATTGTTATCACTCAGTTATTGTTATCAAAAAGCCCAAGTCCCAACTTGATTCTATTATTCGACGCGCACTGTATTAAAATTCCAACGTTATAGAAATATTTTGATAGTCGGGCCACATTGCAGATGAAAATTTGACCTCGGGCCAAACAGTTTTTTTTTAAGTATTTTAAGTATAGTTTTTGCTAAGGATGTCAATTAATGAATTTTAAAACCAACATTTTTGAATCAAAATATTTATTTATCAAGTCATTTGGATAAAAAATTGAAAAGAAAATTTTTAAACATTGATATCAGATAATTATGAAACTGTACAATTATCAAACTGTACAATTATCATACAAAGGTGTTATTAAAAGTGTTACCACTATCATCTATTGTTACCCCTTTTCTTATCTTTTTTATTTTGCTTTTCGTTTGTTTTATGCCGGACTAGCCTTAAATTGCCTTAGAACATGTGGCTCTTGCATTTCAGGGCTTATGTGAGTGGTTGTCCATGTATATTTATGTAAATTTAAATATTTATAAAATTAAGCACTCGAGAAATCACCCTTTAAGTTTAACGTTAAATTAATGATTTACATTACTTGGCGTTGTGACAAGAACTTACCTCTGGCGTTACAAACATTTGTAATGTAAAACTAAATTAAAAACACAAAAAAAATTAATACATATATTGAATAACACTAGAAAAAAATCATAAACAAAAAAAACGAAACGTAAATACACATTAACCATGCAATTCCTTAAAAAATATAAAGCCTGGGACTGAAAACGCTCTGAATGTTTGCACACAATTATATGTGATTTTAATAATCACATAAGAACACAACTACAACGAATTACAGCAAGTTTTAGATTCACTGACCATTAAAGGTGTTCTTTTAAAATTAACTTTTATTTTGATAACTATGTTTTTTTTTACAACGGCATAAAATTCACCGGAACGTAATTACTGTCACACACTAGTAATTTTATTCATCCAGAATTAAAAAAAATAAAATTGACAGACCTTTTTCGAGTTCGATATACAGATGGCTGCTCGAGTTTTAAAATTGATTTTTTCTTCCTTTTGGCACAAATCACCAATAAAACTTTAATGAAAATATTACTTTTTCACTAGTAATTAATTTACATACTTTAAATCTGATAACGTAGGTAAGTAGGTAATTTTTTTACCCTATGACACTTTTAAAAAACTTTTATCAACAGGGATTCGCGTACTTCTACCTACGAATCCCTATCGACTGCCCTCTTTTCACCCTTGTTTTACACCACCGCATATAAGGAATGCAAGGCCAAAGTTCCCCTTACTAATATGTGAGTTCTAAAATTAGCTCGATTGCTGGAAACTAATAAATTAAGTAACAATCGAAACCACAGACATGAATATTTTTTTTCATAGGTAGTTACTGAGTTTTGTTACACTATGCTTAATAGATGGAGACACAAACAGTCACAAAAAACATTAAAAACAACTGCTGGCAACACTGTGGTGATTTACATAAACTATTAATTTGACAGAACGTCTTCTTAGATTGTCAATTTCTTAGATCAAATATTTCACTTCATTTAACATAAACAAGTAATATGAAAGAAAGATAAGTTATGTTTTATGAAGAAAAAGGTAACTACAATAAAATATGTATGTTGAAATGAAAACAAATCTTCCAATAAAATTAAATTGATCAGACTACAAAAACTGTTCTAATGACATTTGCGTTTTGACATATTATAATTTTCATAGCCAACATTCAGTAATTTTTGAAAAAAAAGGCATAAAACAATAAACAATTAAATGAATGAAAATTTAAAAAAAAATTTTTTAATAGCAAATTTTAATGACTAAAGTGAAATTTTTTAGCATCACCAATAATTTTTTGAAAGTCTGGTGAAAATTTTGTATTTGAAATTCTTAACACTGCTTTTAAATGTTCATCACTAATACAGGATCTGAACGGATTTTTATTAAAATTCATTAATGAAAATGTTTGCTCACAAATGTACGTTGATCCAAAAATAACAAAAATTTTTTTGGCTAAAGTTTTTAAATTAGAAAATTTATCCGAGTCCAAAGATTTATAAAAGGAGCATATTTCTTCACTTCTATATAAGTCTTTTAAATTATTATTGCACTGTAAGTCTATGATTTCCAGTTGAAATTCACTTGGTATTTTTTCAATGTCTACAGAAAATGGTTCATGCACAATCGACAACAGATTTTCTATTTTACCGAAATCTGCAAATCTCCTAGAATACTGTTCGCTTAATTTAGTAATGATATTCAAATATTTAGTCAATTTATTTGTGGAAATATTCAATGTTTTTACTGTTGGAAAATGATCTAATCGTTCTTGTGATAGTTGTTTCTTAAATAAATTAAGTTTTAACTGAAATGCCTTTACATTCGTGAATAAGTTGTATGCATATTTATTATTTCCCTGCAACGCTTCGTTAAGGACATTTAAATGTGTAATTATATCGAGTGCAAAAGCAAAATCACAAAGCCAGTTATAGTCTTTAAGTTCTGGAAAATCAGATATGTTTTTCTACTCTAAAAATAGATTTATTTCATTTTTCAATTCCCATATTCGACGCAGAACTTTTCCCAAACTTAGCCAACGAATGTGGCTGTGATAAAGGACATCTGTATACTCGGAATCGAGATCCTGGAGAAAGCTAGTAAATTGTCTATGATTCAAACCCCTTGATCGAATAAAATTAACTAACTTAACAATACGAGATGTAATATGTTCAACCTGTAGTACGTTTTTACATAAAGCCTGCTGATGTAAACTACAGTGAATTGTAATTAGTTCCTTATCACTTTCCTCACTAATTTTGTCTTTCCTTTTCTTCAGAACTCCCGAATGTTTGTCGGTTAAATTTTGTGCTCCATCAGTAGTCACATTCACGAGTTTATTCCATGGTAATTTATATTTGATTAAGCAATTCTCTACTTGTTCAAAAATATCATTTCCGGTTGTTTGATCCTTCATAGATTCCATTGATAAAAGTTCTTCGATTATGTCAAAATCAGGGGTACATGCTCTTATAAAAATTAATAATTGAGCTGTATCCTTCAGATGCGTAATCTCATCGAGAGCTATTGAATACCATGTTATCGATTGTAGTTTTGCCAACAATTGCATATTCAGATCATCACCAATACATTCAATTCTACGTGTTATTGTCCGTCGAGATAAACTTACATTCTGTAATTTATTTTTAATACTCGGACTTACAATATCAGCAGCTGCAATCATGCATTCCTTAATATATTCACCATCGGAAAATGGTTTATTTCTCTTTGCAATTATATGGCCAATTACATAACTCGCTTTTGTAGCATCTTCTTCTTCTTTAGTCATCCGCGTAAATGTATTTTGTTGCAAGGATAAATTCTGAGCTAATTTATCTGCTGCTTTCGATCGAGCTTCCGAATTTAATTCTGAGTTATATCCTTTATGTTAGGAATTGAAATGTCTTTTAATATTATATTCTTTTAACACTGCAACACTATCGTGGCAGATAAGACAAATAGCTTTATTGTTAACGTTAGTAAAAAAGTATTTTGTTTTCCATTCTTTGTTGAAAACACGGTTTTCCACGTCGACCTTTCTTCTCTTATTCATTTTGGATGTATCATTTATTGTATATTTTTTTAAATAATTATAATAATTAAGTCTCTTTTATTAGTATGTAATTACGACTTTTTCAACACGAATCAGAAACAACACTTTAATTTGATAAACAGTCAAAAGGCAGTTGTGTTTGGAGATCAAAGTTTTAATATAGATATGTTAACGTGACAAAACCAACAAACAAAGTGATAAGCAAAACTAACTTACTATAGTTATAAAAAGAAAATATGCTTTCAGGAAATTTCTTTTATCAGTTAAGTTTATTTTCGCAGAAAGCATGGCACCAATAAAAAATAAATCATATAGTAAGCAAGTCGATCAAATGCTACTTTGAATTGCAACAATAAGTTACAACGCACAAAAAGCCGCTGTTTTTTTTATAACTTTTGAGAAAATTAGTTCCGACTCTTCGAATTGAAAAATATGTTAAGGAAATACATCAGTTTCAGTTTCATTATTTCTTTAGTGTTTTACGATGCATGCACACTCAGTAGATCAAAATCTGCTTTTATTTCGTTTAATTTTCGGCGAATTTATTGCGGAAAGATACTTCTCCAAATTAAAATTAACATAAAATAACTTGCGTTCTACTATATCGCAAGAGAAAATGGCGGCTTTAGATTTAAGTTATTTTGTTTATTCATGCAATAATGTGATATAATAAGTATAATAACTAATAAAATTGTGCGACTATTATACATACTGTAATTGTTTAATTATTATAATTATATTTTCGAATAGGAGGCGCTGAAAAGAGCGGTTGTCCGGGAGAAAATTTTGGCTCCCACCGGCCCTGATAATGTGTATAAGTATTGCTTAATATTTTATTTAAAATTTTTTATGTACCAATTTATGTTAGACAAAAAACTAATATTTGTGTTTTTAATAATAATATATACAATGCTTCACGGGCCAGACAAAATTCTACGGGCCGCCATTTGCCCAGCCTGCTCTAGATGGAAACTCTATCTGTCTAAACTTGTATATAATACGCTCCGCCCTAGACAATGCCTTATCCGAATTGTTTTGTTTTTATCTCGAGCTGATTTTATTATTTTCATTCTTTAGGTAATCAAAATTGAAAGCGTTAACCACGCAGTCAAAATTATAGTAAAAAAGTATATGCAATAAAAAACGACAAAGAAAATATTTCTGTAGAAGGAAGGAATTTACTCACTATTAAAAAATCAAATAATTAGGTGAGAATGCACAGAGACCAATTCGACAAAATAGCCATGGTGATTCCATTATTCTAAAAGAAGAACTATTAAATAGCATATTAATCAGTCATTTGGTAATCACACTGATTGTAAAGACTATGGCTGTGATGCACCATCTTTAATCGAAAACGCCTCATTGTTGTCCACATTAAAAAGGCTGTATTCTTATATATACGGTATGTCTATAAATCACTAGTACTCTATTTAACAAAATTTTAGGCGCTTTAGAATTATTGGTTATCAAGAGAGATCAACTTATTGACAATGAAACGAACAATCGCGCAGAATTGTTTATGAGCGTTTTAGCAAGATTTAATATGGGCAAAAGGCTCAATTTAATTCAGCGTGGTTTGTTTTAACGTCGTTCAGTTTTGGCTGGTTTGAGATACAATGGTCCCTCTTGGCATCAAAATGAATGGAAGAAAGCCGTCAAACGAAGCCCTGGAAAAGTTTTTAAAAAATATAAGCGCTCACAGCAACAAAAAATAGTAAAGAGGCGGCTGTTTGTTAAACAAGTGAAAAAACAGAATAAAGTAAAACCAAAAAAATTAATTAAACGTGTAGGCAACTCTGATTATTGACCAAGTGCTGCTCAGCCTGAAATAAACGAAGAAGAATTGAACGAAGCTTGTAAGCAAAAGCTTCAGTAATTACAGGTATTGATCATTTTAGCGAATATTGTAGTTAAAATTATTTATTATAAATATAGTTATTTCGTATAAAACCATGTTTCTATACCTACTAGGTAGCTAAACCTGTACGATGTTTATGTAGGTCACAAGAGAAGAGCATGTAGCTATCGCTCAAAAAACTGTAGGGCAGTTTAATAAGATTTATTATAAATTAGAGAGGCGCGACAGGTTGACAGCATCTACTTTCGGTAACGTTTGCAAGAGGAGAGATTATACGCCATGCCATACTCTTGTAAAATCAATTCTATACGAAAATATTATCACTTCTACGGCTATGGAATATGGAAAAGTGAACGAAAGTGTGGCTCGCAAAGAATTTGAGGTAATGATGAATTGCCAAGTTGACGGGGCGGGTCTCTTTATTGATGTTAAACATGGATTTTTGAGAGCTTCTCCTGATGGTATGTTCTAAATGTTTTTTTAAAATATAGTTTGCATGTATTTACCGATAATGATAATTTTTTTAGATTTAATTGGTAACGATGAGATTGTCGAAATTATATGTATGTGCGCTGCATCCAAATATATGAAAGATGGGGTTGCCCTCCAACAATATGTAAAAAGAAAAAAGGACACATTCTTAAAAATTACATATTCTGAACAATTACAGGTAAAGACCAATCATAATTATTATTACCAGGTAATAATAAACTCAATAAATTATTAACAAAAAGTCATGTAGTTGTTCATTCAGGTTCAAGGGCAATTGCACATTACCAACCGAAAGGTGTGCAATTTTGTAGTATTTATTCGAAAAGAATTGGGTTTGTTTGTACAAAAAATTAAAAAAAGATGACAGCTTTTGGTACCAAAATTAACAAAATTTTAACTATTTTATACTTAAATTTAATGATTATTTAATATTGAAAGTGGCTTTATGCAGATATTTATATGTTTGTAAAGGAAGTTATTTAAACGATTTTGTTTTGTATTTATTTACCTTTGACGTGTTTTAGAATTAATTTGTGAATTTAATGATATAAAAGATGGTTTTTTAATAGGTTTGATAACAGGAAAAAACACCAGTATATGCATTGCCTTGTAAAGTGTAATCTAATATTTTATTTTGCGTGAGGGGCAAACATCTTGAAGTCGCAGGTTGCTTCATGATTAAACCCTGCTTGTGTTTTATTTGAAGTAGTGTATCTGGGATCTATGATATAGACAAGTGCCTGCTTTTATGTATTAATGTCGCGGTAGGTTGCTCCCTGAATGGACCCTACATTTTATAACATTTGTTTGATATATTATTGTGTATTTATTATATAAGTGTATTTTTGGCCTTTGTTTGTTGTTGCTGAGTTGCTTCCGTAACTTGGACCTTAGTACCCACTGACAGGCCGTCAGTTAACTAATTCTTCTTCTGTTTAATATAACGATGTTTGTGCACGCGTTTATATGTGTTGAGATTTAAACCTGTTATCATATCTGTGTATTTGTTTAAAAGACTTAAATTTGAGTTGTCCTAACATTCCGATATTTATTGATATGTTTGATTATAAACTGATTGCTTGATAAACTTAAATTATGTAATGATCTTGCTTTTACATTCAGTTAGAGGACCGGAACGCTTTCTTTGCCCGTTCCTCCCTTCCTACTACGGGTTCCACGGAACAGGCAAAATTTCCGTTCAAATTTAATGAGTTCTACTTGAGTAAAAAATCACGATTCATATTTTTTTACTGTTTTCTTGATCTACTACAGCATTCCCACATATCGACAGTAAGCAGTGTATAACGAACTTAATATAACGTAGAAGGGGGTCGATCGCAACCAGATGTCACTGATTTTTTTGTTTGCGGGTTTTAGTTTTTAAACGTGAGCGGATTAGAACACGCTATTAATGAATTCTTGCACTAGTTTCCTGTGAATGCTGAGTAGTATGTCAACACTACGGGCACCATCGGACTGCCCCAACCATCGTGTACAATTGTATATACGTAATCTTATAATCGCCTAGAAAATTCCGATTTCTTCTGTACCGCATCGAACATTTGAGAACTTTTCTAGAATGTTACAGTGCCACCTCCTTAAGAATGTTTTATACCAGAACAAGAAACTAAAAGCGGTATCGATAAAACGAGTCGTAGCGATAACTTCCTTAGCTACAGAAGTAACAATCAACGGATCAACAAGTGCAAATACTTCCCCCAGTCTTTTTGATGTTCGAATATTACTTTGGCTAAGTACTTTCCTATTGTTTTGCTCGGCTGAGAATACAAAAGCGTCGGTTTATCTTTCCAACGTACCACCGTGCAAACACCGTAGCACATCTGGCTCTGAAAGTCTATTCTTCGACACTATCAACTGTAGTCTGTTCCCCATCCCTGTCCAGGAATCGTTTCAAAAGACCGTCTTTTACTTTCAAAGATTCCCACTGCCTAATATGCTTTGAGGTTTCGGCCTAAAGTACTCGCTTCTTCAGGTTGAGCGTCGACCGTTTTATTGCCAGTCTACATGTAGTCTCAATTAAAAACATCGTCTTAATATTTACCTATTCATGGTGTTCTAATGAGTTTGATAACAGGGAAAAACATCAGTGTATGCATTGCCTTGTAAAGTGTAATCTAATATTTTATTTACCGTGAGGGGGTGTTTTATTTGAAGTAGTGTATCTTGGGTATATGATATAGACAAGTGCCTACTTATGTATTAAAGTCGCGGTAGATTGCTTCCTGAATGAACCCTACATTTTATCACATTTGTTTGACATATTATTATGTATTTATTATATATGTGTATTTTTGGCCCTTGATTGTTTGTCCTGGCCATTCAACTAATAGCTAGGTTGCTTCCGTAACTAGGACGCCAGTACCCACCCATCAGTTTACTAACTCTTATTCTGTTTAATATAATGATGTTTGTGCACGTGTTTATGAGTGTTGAGATTTAAACCTGTTATCGTATTTGTGTATTCGTTTAAATGACTTAAATTTGGGATGTCATAACTTTCTGGTGCTTATTGAAGTCTTCGTCGTCATAGTGTTCTTCCAACGTACCATTGTGCAAACACCGTAGCACAACGCGGCTCTTTGGCACTATCAACTGTAATGTGTTCTCTGTGCCCTGCCCAGGAATCGTTCAAAAATATCGTCTTTTACTTTTAAACATTCCCACTGTGACCAATATGCTTTGACATTTCTGCTCAAAGTACTCGCTTCTTATCAGGTTGATCGTTGACCGTTTCATTTCTTGCTCAAGCTCCCACTCGTCATCAACCATAGCAATTGTTCAAAGTTTCTCCAACAACATCATCCCTTTGACATCAACATTACGACGACTATGGTCAACATGATGTTCTGTGTTGTAGTCGCGCTCGTGCAATCTCTATTCATTTTACCACTCGTCCTTCCAAGTCTAATCTAACAGCTATTTGAATTCCACGTGGTCGGTTCCTTAATGCACGTTTACGTCAACACAAATACTTGTAGAACGCTGCATACAGTTTACAACTACTAACAGTTCTCTGTTAGCAACGAAATAATTGTTTTCTTGTTTATTCAAAACACTTAAAATACGTGATAACCTTTTTTTATCCATCGTCGGTATTGATATCCAACACAAATTTTCCTTTGAATAACTTAATAGTTTAACAATATTGGATGATTCGGGTACAAATCGTCGATAGTAGGTACACAACCAAAAATACTTCAAACGTAATGTTTGTCAATTAGTTTAGTCACGCTTGCATTGCTTGACCTTTGTCTGTGTCAACCTTTACTTCATCTATGGATAGGATGTGTTCAAGATATTGCACTTCCGTCATGAACAAGTAGTACTTTTTTAAGCTCAACTTGAAATTTGTCCCACGAAGTCGTTAAAACGCTATTTCCTTAGATACGCCTTATTTTGACTTGTCCATGTGAGGGAATTTGTTCATCAATCGCCATTCCAAGTCTTATCATTACCGATATTTTGATTTTGTAATGGGAAATGATGATTTTTAATGCAGTGTAGGTGTTCTGTAGACATTCCAGAGCGACTTGTAGCCTATTGAGCATGACTTTCGCCCTACTCGGTCAACACGTTTTGCTTCACTTGTCGTATATGGCCCATTTTTCCTGCAGTTCCAGCATGTCATTTTCCTTCCACGGAGTACTTCGTCGTAAAGCACTCTCAGAATTTCGTCGATACCTTTCTGAGCGTACAAAGCCTTCAGCAGCTCAGCAGAGTTTAATTGACTCGGTGCGATGCTTGTTTAGCTGCTTCAAACTCAAACACATCATCTAACTTTCTCGGTCGCTCCAACCGTTTGTCTCAACCGTATCAATCTGGCAATGTCCACCTTAAACTATAGAAAGTTCTCCCTAGATCTTTGAAAACGGTTTTTTATTTGTTGCAGCTAAGCACCGTATCTTATTTCTAGAAGTGAAATTATTAGTTCGTAATCACTTTGGACAGGGAGAGTCTGAAAAATTCTTAAAGCTTCCTCAGATAAAGCAACTATTAAGGACATCGCTTTCTTTACATTGATTTATTGATCCAAAAATTATGTTGACATTTCCCTTGATATTTAGTGGTACAAGCCTAAACTTATATGTAGTATTTTCCCGGTATACCATTAGTTACTCTTACATTAACATTTAAAACGCGCAAAAACTCCGCTCTATAACAAGAAGTTCTAAACATACGGATCTTAAGATAAACTGCTTATACAGCGCATCTCTTATTGTCGGAAATTATAACAAGTGCCTTGTCACGTTTTACTTTCCTACACATTGAAAAATATCAAAAACGATGATGATTCCCAAACCGAACAAAAATGCATTGTTTTTCCCACATTGTACTGATCGATTTTTTAATTCGTCCCTCGACAAGTGTTTCGAACAAGTGCTCGCAGAACGGTCGAGAGATTTGGTTAAAGCCCACAATTTTTTCCCGACATCCAATTCCGATTTACTTAAAATTTCACTATACCCATCTCCATTACTTCAACGGTTACCCCCGAATTCTTTTCAAGGGTCGAAGTTTACCCGACAGAGGAAATACATTTCGATATTTTTAGGTACTTGGTAAGTTTGTAAACTTGACTTCCTAAAAACGACAATAACTGATATATATCTAAACTTCGTTACCCTACTGAAGTCAAAACCAGTAACATTACAAAAAAGTGTAGTGCGCATGAGGCTTGTCACAAGAAACAGTTAAATCATTAAAAAGATAATGAAATATAAATAACCAAACCAAATGAGCGTAGTGGAATATAAAATTACAATCTTAATCTTTGAAACCAAATAATAATAATTAAATGATAAAATGTACTTGAAACGTATGACAATAAAATCGGCCTATGTGACTCAAGTGCAAATGCACTACATACGTATACAATAAAATAAAAATTACAATTAAGATGAATTTGAAAACATTAAATAACTTCAATAAATTAATACGAAATTACTCAAATGATCTTAAAGAAAACGACATGAATAAAACAAACCCAAAGGAGGGTTACATGCAACTCGTGCAACGGCATTTAAATTTTTGTTTGCACGTAGTTTATTTTGGGTGAATAGACTTACCCTAAATAATAGATATTCACTTATATGTTCTTGTTTTAAGATCGTCTATAACTTGTAGTGTAGTAATCAATATTAATAATCAATTTTAATTACTCTAAATATCAGGTTTTATTTTCTTCCCAAAGTTTATGAAAATATTCACTGTAATTATTCATACTTTACAGTAATTAACAATTACAACGGATTAACACAAAATCCAAACCACAAACAAAAGTAAATTCAAACTCTAGAACAGCTGATCGTGATGACGTCAGTGGAAACAATCCATTACCGGTGTACATGTATGAAGTGCGGATTTGAGACAACAGATGGTGCTCCAATGCAGTCGACGTCCACAGTTGATAAGACGAAAACGTGTTTGCATAGTATTGCTTTGCTGTGTTTAATATGTTGAACTTTGTGCCAAATAAAGAGCATTAGTGGACAACATTAATTTTTTATTTTCACTTGGAGAAAACTGCTGCTGAATCATTCCGATTACTTCGTGAAGTGAACATGCCCCATCGCAAGATACGTGTGAACGATGGCTTCGACGTTTCAAAAGTGGTGATTTCGATATTGCAGACAAGGAACACAAAAAATCGCTAAAATAGTACGAAGATGTGAAACTGCAAGCATTATTAGACAAAAACAATTCGCTAACATATAAACAACTCACAGAGCAATTGAAGGAACAAGCTGTTTCCAATCACCTACGAGAGATGGAAACAATTCAGAAGATCGGCAGATGGGTAACACATGAGTTGATCTAGAGGCAGATGGAAAGAGGATACAAAAGAGAGTCATTTTTACATCGGATAGTTACTGTAGATATATTTTGTGAATCCCAAGCGCAAAAAATCATAAGCAAACCCAGGCACACTATCCACAACACCTGCAAGACCACTTTGGCAGAAAAATCATGCTCTGTGTTTGGTGGTGTAGTTTATTACAAGCTGTTACAGCCTCGCAAAACGACCAAAATATCGACAAAACCAACAGAAAGTCATTTTCCTCCATGACAATGCTCCATCACATACGGGAAAACGGGTTCGTGACACGTTAAAAGCACTCAATTGAGAAGTGCTACTGTATCCGTCTTACTCGTCAGACTTGGCATCGACGGACTACGCACTTGCTGAGCAGCGTTTTGGTTTGTTAGAAAATGTGAAAAATTACACTAACGAATAGTTCGTGACAAAAGGGTAAGTCACTGTAAACAAGTTTTGTTAAATTTGATTTAACTTGAATAATAAATCTAAAAAGTAAATTAAAAATTAAAAACGCTAAATAAAAGAACTGGTTTGGTCACCACGCAATTTCCCTATAAGGAATGATGAAGGAATGTCTACATATTTTTTTTAAGGTTATGTTGTCATAAAACCATATGTACACGTTTGTATTGACTTCCTAGTATGCTATAATTTTTTTTTTTAATTTTTCTGCTCGATTTCATTAAATATATAACGGAAATATGGCAAATTAAGCTTATGTTGTCATATTGAGTAACCCCTATATTTGTGCGTCTCGATATTGCTTTCCCTCTTAGTTGTTTTCCCTTCAAGATACGGAATTTTTTTCTACAAAAATTGTCTCTTGTAGGATTCGAACCTAGATTATATTTGTGAATTCATTTTAAATTATAAATAAAATATCTAATAAACTGTTTTTATTTTTTTATTTGAATAAACTGTTAGGAAGATTTATTTCTATAGGAAAGTGTAAAAATAATTCGACTAATTTACATACGTACAAAATTATATAAGAAGAACTGTTTAAAATAGCGGATACACTCGCTTCCGGTTTCTTTATCAGACCCATCTTTTGATAAAACCGAGAGAATATGAAAAGTCAGCTCCATGCCAAAGTTCAATTTACTAAGACCTTTGGCTCGAGAGTTATCCTGGGCACATTCAAAAATAATGTAAGGAAGATGCAGCACTCCGTGTATAAACAAGTCACAAGAATATAGAAATGGTGTATCCGTAATTTTTAACAGTTTTTCTTATATAATTTTGTAGCTATGTAGATTATTCGATTTATTTTTACAGTTTCTTATAGAGAAAATTCTTCTTAACAATTTATTCAAATTTTTTTTTTCTAACAATAACAGTTCCATATTCCAATTCCGTATATATTCTAGTTTCGAATCCTGCCTGCGACATTTTTTTTAAATTCCATATCTTGAAGGAAAAGCAAGATACGTTAATAATAACATTTTTTTTCTATATTCTTGTGACTTGTTTATACACGGAGTGCTGCATCTTCCTTACATTATTTTTGAATGTGCCCAGGATAACTCTCGAGCCAAAGGTCTCAGTAAATTGAACTTTGGCATGGAGCTGGCTTTTCATATTATCTCGGTTCTATCAAAAGATGGTTCTGATTAAAAAACCGGAAGTGGGTGTCACTTCCGGTTTTTTTATCAGAACCATCTTTTGATAGAACCGAGATAATATGAAAAGCCAGCTACACCCTAAATTTCAAGTTACTAGGACTTTTGTTTAGAGTTATCATGGATACATCGTTACACACAGACACATCCACAGACACCCACAATTTTTTTGTCAAAAATACATTTTTCTAATTCAGGAGACCTTGAAACGTAAAATTATACAAAAAAAATTTTGAAAAAAAATTGCGATCGCTATAGTTTCCTTATAGGAAAGTAAAAAGTATTAAGCTGCACAAATATTATTCAAATAAAGGCTTAACTTGAAGCTATCAGATTATAACTTACTAAAAAATCGTATAAATCTATGGAAGTTGAAACTTAGATCAGACAAGGTTGATGAGAAAAATTCACTGACCATTCGGTCACTACTATACGTCGATTCTAGATTAAAAACGGCAGCAAATGGTTTGTTTGCATAAAAACATTTTAGACGTTAAAGACAAGTGTAAGAAATTAATAAACGTCAGTGATGAAAAAAAAGAGCATCGTAAGAGGGAACACAAACCAAATATTACCATGCAGGATGTTTTTTTATCTCATTTACTTACATGTTTGAAACACAAACAATTTTCCATCTGCAATAGAAGCCAATACAAAAAAAGTTAAATAAGCATTAAGTTAAATGATGCATAAATAATATGTAATGCAGCGTCAGAACGTACCTGACAACAATGTTATTACCTTAAATAAATATACGTCAACATACAATTTATTCTTTATAGGAATTTGTTTTTATTTCCAAATGAGATTATTTAGAAATTGGTATATAAAATAAGAAACAAAAACTTAAAAATTGTAATGTAGTTATAATTTTTGCCCCATTTAAACAAGGATCAAAAGGAGGAGAACAAATTATATTCATAATAATAATTAAAAACAGTAACGCATTCAAGGGAGCTATAAACCCCCTCCCTTAAAATTTATAATTTAAGGAGAACTTTTTATGTTATTGAAAATATTTATGCTTATTGTCACTACGTTATCAGCTGAAACACCCGCCAAAAAAATTTTTTGAGTGCATCTATGATTAAAAAAGATTATACTTAAAGCGTTAGCTAGACAGGGAAAAATGTTCAATTATAGTACGTTACTTATAATTTACATCAGGTTTATTATTAGTAAAAATTGAGTGGACGTAGAATGCGTGATTTTCCTCACAGACACGATAACTGCTTAGATTTAAATAAATTCGAGGAACATACTACTATTAAAGTATTAAAAAAGTGCCAGAAAACATACCTTGCACGCAGCTTCCACCGTTTTGCAAAGTGCTCCTGATGATGGTTCACAGTGAAATATGTGTGCCATAAATATATCTTGTGCTGTATGCATAATAAATGCGCACTGTTTAACATTTTTACCAATGCCCAAGAAGGATAAGTACCGCACGCGACATTCGGCTATTAATTTATCATCCTGTAACAAAACTGTGTTAGTTATTTTTTTAAAAAATGCCACACACTTACATTAGGTTGTTGAATAGAAATCATAGAAGGAGCAACAGCGACATTAACAGACTGCCATTCTTTTTGAGGAATTGTAGAAACCATTCTGTCAATTGCTTCGTTAAGTATTTCCATACCAGTTGCTTGAGAAACTTGAGTATTACCTAAGTACTGAGCCCGCAGTACTTTTTTCGGTTCCTCCATTGGCGTAGGAAAAGATTGAGCTAAAATATTTTTTTTAAAAAACGTAACTTCCAATTACCTAACGCTCACTTATTAGAGTTTGTCCATTTCTGTTAGATCGTCTATGCTCTGTAGGTAGATTCGTAGGTCTTGTTGCGAGACCTCTACCATTGATATCTATCGGTTTTGCTAAATTTTGTTGTAGACTACGTTCGATCATAATTTTTTTACAAATATCCCTAAGAGTGTTAGCAATAGTACGAGCGGGCATGTCGCATCTAAACACATGGCACATATGTTTTCGAGTGCTGCGGTCTCTTGCTACATACGCAAAATCCCTAAACCAAATACTGTGTTATTAAATATACGAATAAAACACTTAAGCGTTAGTCAGGCGTAGCATGAATAAAAATATTTGAGCAATATACAAGCAGCAATTAGAGTTTGATGTTAAACTGCAGTATCGCATGCATTAGTATTACACACAATTTCAAGAAAAATTAGTTAATTAGAATTGCAATAAGAAACAACGTTTACCTCTCTCTGGAAGTAGCGGGCACCACCACAAAAAAATAATACACATTAAAACTAATGAAGTAAACTACTTATCTAATAATGTTATAATTATGAATAAAGTGCAACGTATATAAGTTAAATAGAATATAGTCATTACCTTCCGTTATCACGTCCAACACCCCAAACCCTTATAGTATGAATTGGTTGTGTATTTAAAACCGTTAAATTTTCTGGGTCAATAAGTTTTAAAGCTCCTTCATCAAGATCCATAAAAAGATCTTTGCCCTATAATAACTTCATAAGCAAAAACCGTCATCATACGAAATTTCATACTTACGTCTCCCCACCTTCCAACTACATCTAAGAGATCGTTTCTACCTAAAGAAAGATCTACAATACATTTATTAACTGCTTTGCTGCTCCTTTCCGGTGTTAAATCGTCTTCCGCTATTTCAACCCAACCTAAAGATCTAACGGCAAATCTAATTGGTCTTTCTTTCGATTCCGGTTCTGGCCTTGCCGGGTAACTTCTACGCCTATATTTAGCGTCGTTATTTCTACATCGACTAACATAAATGAAAACTTACTTAAATGCCAATTCTTCTTTTCTTTTCCTATCGTCGGATTCTAAATCTAAAGCCGAACTTGTACTACTCCGAGTTACGGATGTTATCATACCATTTTCAAATTTAGAAATTATATTGTCTGTATCTTTATTGAAATTATTTTTCGTGTCTAATTTTTCGTTGCCGGGTATGATGGGAATTTCTCTTTGAATTGTTCCACTTTTTATGTGCCAATAATACGGTCCATCATTGTCTAAAATAAAACGAAAGTGTTTAGGTATTAAATTTCAGAGTAAAATACAAACTAGAAACAAATAAACGTATAGATCAGACGAAGAGTAGTAATAACAGCGCTTAAAAATGTCTGTAAATTTATACATATACATACGTAGAATCTATGTTTCATAAACACATAAAACTCATGTAGAATTACTGTTGTATTTTTGCTGAGTGGCCTCAAATAAAAATTCAATTTAAAAAAAAAAAGATAATTGATCATACTGTTACGATTTGATTTCAGACTTGTAATGTAACATTTAAGCCATTTCACAGTTCTTGAAAAGTGGCAACTAAATTAAACTGAAAATTTCCTTATATTCTAGTCAATAAGTTGAAAAACGTGTTAATTCTTGCTACTGCGAATTAAAATACGTGCAATAGCTTGTTGGATTGGTTATGGCGTCTAGAAAAATGTGCAGAAGTGTCAAACTAGCACATAAACAATTGCAAAAGTTATAAACAATTAAAGATTAAAAAAAAGAGGTCTACTTTTTTGGAAATTATTCAAAAATTATTGGTGCTAGAGGAATTGTGCAAACGGGTTCTTAGAGAGGAGGAAAAAAAATGTGGACTCCCGGAACTTAAGTTGTGAAGGTAATTTTTGTTCGGGTCCTTGAGAATCCGAAACTAACAAATATGAACTGTTTAAACAAAGTTCATCTTGTATTCGTTTTCAAAATGATTTAAATCGTGTCGCCAATAATTCAGCAAGTTTGTTAGAAAACGTTGACACAAATACCGTGGAAAATTACAATGGTATTGTAAATAAAGTTGGAGGAAAACTGGTAGCTACTCTAATCGATGCATGGCAGCTGCATTAAAATTTAATTTATTCACACTCAGTTAGTAACGTACAGTTTCCCGAACCTCTTAAAGGTTGGAAAGTGAGCGGTTTCCATGGTTAAAAAAAACGAGTATGTAATGAAACCTCGCGGTCAGTAATGTACACTTTCCGAACCTGTAATTCGTGTGTGTTTTGTTTTAACTAATTTGATAAAATGACAATCCTAAATTAAATACGTATATGTCAATTGTGAAGTGTGCCTACTACGTTTTAATTTTTTACCGAAATAAACGATAATATTTTGGAAATAGGTTTTCATTCATTTTTTATTAGTTTTATGTTATTTATTTTATTTAATGGCTGATTGTGAATAAAATGTTATACAAACCTTGGCAAAAGTGTTCCATTTGTCTCGAGAACTAGTTCACCTCGAGGCTATGCCTCTCGGTAAACTATAGTTCTCTCGACAGAAATGGAATATTTTCCGCCTCGGTATGTAATCTACTATTAAAGACACCTTTTTTTTTGAAAATATATACGGTAAAACTAATAGAACTGGAGAAATAGGCGTACATACTAAAAATTTCCGTAGCAAAAACAATTTTCAAAGTCTTAAGAAGAAGGTAAGAAATCACAGACCAGTAACATTAGCAGATGCACATTATGGAAATGTAGAAGAAGACGATGTCGATAATGAAGAAATAAACATACTTAAACAAAATTATTTAATTAATGACAGATTATAGGAAGTTGTTCTCTAGGAGGGGCAATTAAACCACTCAAGATTTTATTATGGCGACGTTTCGTGCACAAGGCGTGCACTTCTTCAGGCCAACTAAAAGGTTAGAGTGGAGTAGTCCTCAACTCCAAAGGACACGAAAACTTGTACACAATAATAATTAAAATTAACATATGAATAATTAATTTCTAACACATCTGTTTTAGATTTATATTTAAATTTAAAGCTATCCCTAGAAATACCCCTTCCTTTTGTTGTTTCCCCGAGACTCGCCCGAACCCGACAAACGAACGACCAATTGATTATTGCTGGTTAAACTTACGAGCCGACTTGCGACGTGAATGAGTCGCCTTTTTTAACATTAACCGTTGGCACCGTTGTTGATTGAAAAAAGAATGGTTCATTAAGACATAGCAGCCGAGTAGCTTGTGGTGGACGTTTTGGCCATGTTCCACGTTAGATGTTGGCATGGATGAAGCCCCCATTCCCAGGCATTATATAGTGTGTAGACCACGTAGGAAAAGTATTTTGGAAACAAGGTTAGTTCGTTCCGTTTCCGTTTACAAGTGTATTTGCTATGATTTTATATGTAGATCCATTACCCACGTCGCCGGCCGCTGATTTTTATTATTACATACATATATTTACATTGTCAATTTCATTTATAATTTATTTTTTTTGTTTTGTTATTAAACCAATTAAATAAGTTGCAGCTTCCTTTATTTCAATCAAACGTTTCGTTGCGGTTTGTTTAAATAACGTCAAAAAAATAAAATAATTGTAAGCAGCAAAATAATTAAGAGGCAAAAAAAGGGTAAAACATTTTTTTTATTTGATTGTTGTCACTGTAAGATCGTAAACAACTATAACATGATCATTAATTTTAATTTTTTCAGCGATTTGTTTAGAAAAAAATTTAAACAAATGGAATAATTACATATTTTTTAAAATATTTTTTTTTGCATTTAGCTTGTTGAACAAACAAAATTTTTTTCTGAAATAGATTTTTTATTTGTTTAAAAACTATTTTTTTATTTTTTAAACAGTATATTAAAAAAAGATTTTTATTTTATAAATCATAATTGAGTTTTCTACAAAATCAAAATTTTTTTTAATTGATATTCTATTTGTTTATTAAATAAACATTTTGTTTTAAACAATTAAAGAATATGTTTTTTCCCCTGAAAAATAAAATAACAAAAACAACGATATGCTACAATATGCAAAAAATTTTTTTTTTATATTTACAGCATTTTATTTGTCAATCCTTATAAACAAATCCATATAACTTATGAACAACAATAGTTACAAATTTGTTGTTGAGCTCATTTGAAAGATAAAGTTATAGTCTATAAAGTTGTCTTGAATGTCCATAATCGTATCTATAATGGTTTCAAAGATATAACCATTAATAGATAAACAAATAGAATGCCATTTTAGGTTTAGAAGTATAAGAAAATGAAAAATGCTCTAAAAAACTATTTTTTGCATATTGTTGCATGTGGTTTTTTGTAATTTTTTTCACCTTAAAAAAATATAAACTTATTCTATAACTGTTTATAACAAATTGTTTATCTAATAAACAAATAAAATATGAATATGAAAATTTTTTTTTGGATTGAGAACCGTTAATTATGATTTTTAAAACAAAAAACTTTTTTTAATATATTGTAATATATAATATAAAAATGAAAAAGTAGTTTTTTAGCAATAAAAAAAGAAAAATTTTTTAGTCAAGATCTTGTTCAACAAACTATGCAAAACAAATCTTATTTCGAAAATATGTAATTATTCCATTTGTTTAAAATTTTTTTTTAAACAAATCGCTGAAAAAATTTTGTTTACTATATAAAAACAATGTCAAAAATAAAATTTAAAAAAAATTTGTAACTCCTTTTTTGTTTTTTTAAATTATTTTGTTGCTTAAATTATTCATGACTAATAGATAATAACCATTAAAAATACCGCATGCTGAAATAATTTTAAGACATTTTGTTTAACAATTATCGAACTTGAATTATAAATCATAATAAAAAAAATTTCATTAACTAACAATAGCTTCATTTAATGAAAAATTCACGAAAAAAATTTTTATCGACAGAATTTGTTTCTTTCAAATGTCTAGAATGGCACAGTATTTTTTTTTAATCTTTAAATTAACATTTAATAGAACAAAAAATTATTTTCGTTATTACACAGTACAATAATAAAATAAGGTTTTCAATATTCAAGAACAGACACTTTTTTTGAAAAATTTCCTGCTTTTTAAGAATTTGTTTGCAAAATTCCTTTAGCACCAATAATTTTTGAGTAATTTCCAAAAAAGTAGACCCCTTTTTTTGGATCTTTAATTATTTCTTGCACTGGTTTATGTGCGGGTGTGAATAGCAAGATTTAACACGTTTTTCAACTTGTTGACTAGACTATTAGTCAAAATTAAGCATCAGTGGCACTCTTACTTCGTTTAACCAACATAAACAGTTAAGCTAATTCTCACAAATTTTTAATTGCGCAGCAACATCTACGCAATAGTCACTACAGTGTAAAGAAAAAGAAAAAAAATGCTTTAATACACAAACACAAGGTGCTTTAGATTATACAGGGTGTTAATAGTAAGATGTAATACCCAAAAATGGCAGTTAGAACTTATTGAAACAAACAACTTTTCTTAGTTCAAATCTGTTATTTGGAGCCCTAGTTCAATGCTATTGGCGTTTTCTTGTTTTACCAAAAATCATCAATACTCCCTAAATTTTAACAAATTGCAATAATCATTTAAAAGAAAATAGGCCTGCTGCCATTAAAAAATGAAACAAAAGCCGAATAACAAACACGTACTTCAAATTTAAGACACGTGTTTTCTAGTTTGTACATTCAAATTGAAACAATTTTTGAACTTGTTCTTTAGAAATATCTTCATTTAAAAAAAATATTGATTGCTTTATCTTGAAAAGCCTTTGTCACGTTTATCATTTGTGTTCGTATTTTGCACAGTTTGTGTTAAAAAATGCATAATTATCAAAACCCTAAAATTCTGGAAATGCTTTTGATTTTTAGAGAGTGTAACCGCTTTATTACTGGCCTAAGATGAAGGCTAACGTTATTCGTTACATTAATTCTACCGATCTTGTTGGACCGCTACCGCGCTCTAAGAGTGGCTATTCGCATATCCTTGTGGTTGCCGATTATTTTTCGAAATTTGTGTTATTTTTCCCGTAACGTTCCGCTACTGCCGCAGCAGTTACTAAACGTCTTGAAGAAGATGTCTTTTTAATGTTTGGAGTCCCTCAGTATCTTCTGTACGATAACGGCACACAATTTCGTAGTTCAGAGTTCAAGAAAATGGTTTCGTCATATAAATCCAAAATTATTTTTAACGCTAATTATCATCCACAAACGAATCCAACAGAAAGAGTCAACCGAGTTATGAAGACAATGTTATCGTCATATATCGAAGACAACCATCGTCATTGGGATAAGTATCTTGCTAAAGTAGCATGTGCTATTCGTACCGAAGTTCATGAGGTCACCGGCTTGACGTCGTTTTTCGCTAATTTTGGACGTGAGATCTGCCTCGACGGATCACGTCATGGAAGAACTACCGATTCAGACAGTATCGACGATCTAGCTTTTGCAGATCGTACCTTTTTGGCCGAAAGAGGCTCAGCTTTTCGAGAAGTTTACGTTGACACAAGAATCGCTTGAATGCAGCTTATGTCCGCGCTAAACATTATTATGATTTACGTCGTCGTCCAGCACCTTTTGAGGTGGGAGACACAGTGTGGCGAAAGAATTATGTCCTTTCAGATGCATCTTGATATTTCTCGGCCAAACTGGCATATAAGTTTATCAGTCCGTTCTACATAAGCGGAAAGTATCGTATCAGACCTATGAGTTGTCTGATGACACGGGAGCATCTAAAGGCATATGGAACGCCAAGCATTTGAAGATGAGCCCGACTGGGGATCGTTAGTATTTTTTTTCTCGTATTACATTTATTTTCGTTAGGTTGTAGTTAGCTTTATTTTGAGTTCCGTGTAGAGACGGACTAAGAATACTCTCTCTACAGTGGGGACACCACTTGTCGTAAGAAGCGACTAAACAACGGTTCTTTCATTTCCATTTTTCTTTCTTCTGCTATCTTGTCTATTCTTTTCTTTTACTTCTGTAGTGTTTGTGGCTAGGTGCCATCGCTCGGTGAGGAGTTTAGTTGTGGGAAAAACGCAATGCGCGGATCCCGTGAAGTGCAGCGCGCCCTGTTCTATTGTGCAACTTCGAATGATCTGTGTCGAACCCAAACATATGCTACCCTTCTCATCGTTTAGGTTTTTGTTCCGTTTAGTTTTTGTTAGGGGTTCTCGACGATTGAGAGATCGCGAGATCCATAGGTTTAGTTTTCGTTTTGTTTATTTTGGCGTTTGTTTAGTTGTTATCGTCTTTGTTTTGACGTTTGCAGCAGTCGATTTGGGATCTGTTGTACGGTAAGCTGTCTTTGTGTTTGACGTTGTTTGGTTGTAGGATTTTACAACATGCGGATCTCGTGAAGCATGGCGTGCCTCCTTCCTTTTCAGCGTCTAATGCATCGTGTCGAGCCTGACATTTCCTCAAATCTTCAGTTGTTGCAGTTTACCGATTTTTACCGATTTTTACCGATTTTGACGTATTTTCTTTTGTACCGGACTTGTCGTTTATCGTTAACGTTTTTAACGTTTTATCGCAACATTGTATTTTCAATGTTATATTACCGCCCTATCGATACATCACATTTTCGATGTTGGTTACTATCGTTTATTTAAACATATTTTCGCCGATTGTTTATTTAAAGTTGGTTTAAAAGTTCTTTGTTTAAGTGCAACAGTCGTACTTTGATTTCTTTGTGTCAATCGTTTAGATTACGTGGAAAATTAAGGCATTATCTTAATTTATTAGGCAGTTTAAATTCTTGTAATATAATATTTTGTCAATTTGACATTTCTACGTAGCAACCAAATACCGTGTCCAAATACTTCTTAATGAGATTGTTTTTGTTCTTGAAGTTTCGAACACAGCCTTTGTGGAAACGGTAGGCGAATAAGGTTATATATATACATGCAAATTTGGTGATAGAGGAAGAAGTTAGTCGGTTAACAGTCGCCAATATGTCCTAGTAAGTTAGTGGGTTTTGAGGTGGTAACCAGATCCCCTTTCGGAGGAAGTAATATGCCGTACGCGTGAATTTTTTTGTTGTGCAGTTAGTGCAGTTAGTGGAGTGTTGCTCCAAATTCGTAGAATCTACGGTTTTAAATAAATTTCACGCGCTTTCGGTATCTATTTAACGTAGTGTAGATCCGTGTTCGTCGAATGTTACGGCACGGCTACGTCTTCGCCTTGGTGGCGGATTAATAAGGAATATTTCGTCGGTAAATTATTCATATGGTTATGCTACCCTATCGAGGTTCCGGACGACGTCAACTGGCCTATGGTAACCAGGAGCTCGACTTCAAACAGTAAGGGTATTTATTGATTATCGATTGATTAGTTATTCGTGAGTTCAGTGTTTTAAAAGCTTTGGGATCTTAAGAACAAAAAAAACAGAAGTGAATTAATGTTGTAACGATAATGTAATTAATAATTGTCAGAATTTTTCGAAACTATGCGACAAAATTTCGTTGAAGTATACATTTATATTAGACGTTAGCCGTAAAAATTTACGATTAAAAATTTTCGTCTTGAGTTAATAATAACAAATTATTTCGTTTTATATTTAAGTAATTTTCTTTTATGTAATGCACACACGGCCGTGATTTAAGTAATTAAGATTTATCAGTGTTTTTTGTTTTATTTCTTTAAATTTTGTTTGTTTTTTTTTATCTTTGTGCATTTTACGTACATTTTTTTCTTGGTGTTTTGTTTTGTTAATTTTTTTGATTTCAATACTATTATTTTATTTTTTTGTGTGTTCAAATAAATGTTAAATAGTTAAATTGTAAACAAGCTTTTAATTCCGTCGGCCTCCGCGTTACGTAAATTTTATTTTTTTTTATTATTTCAGATTTTAGTGACGTACACTCTATTAAGGTAAGTCCATTTAGAGTGTATCCTTCAGGAGCGGGCTTGTGGTTGGCAAGGGCCAGAAGTCCATTAAGCTTTACTCCTTCCTGGCGCCCTTTGATTTTGACTTTATTACTTTTCGATTTTGTGTTTTAGTCAAGTTTTCCAAAACAATCACGAAATTTTGTATAGAACCCACCTCGTCTTCACTGAGCAGCGGTGTAACATCGTTTATATTACCTTATTTCAGACAGTGACATTGTTTCAACTTTTGCGTGTAACAAGAGGCAAGACTAGAAGGTTGTAGAATTAATTGGAGACGATATCTAAATCATCAGCAACCAAATTTCCGCCTTTTTGAGAAAAACCTGTGAATATATGAAACCTTTGTCAGAGACTAGAAGTTTTCACCCAAAAATTGGTAGAAATTCCAATATATAGCGTCGAACCCCTGCATTTCAAGAAGCTGTTTTTCATATTATTAAAGATGAACGATTGACGAGCACAATATATTAGATGTAAATGACATAAAAGGTTCCCATCTATTTTATAGACAAACAGTGCACCTGAAGACTTCCAGAGAAGATTGTTTTTTTTGCTGTTGATTTCTTGAACGTTGCAATCTTCATAAGCGTTTTGAAAAGTTTATTTTATCTACAGACGAAGCTTGTTTTACAAGGGATGGCATATTTAACTCTCGCAACATTTATTCGTGTGCATTAACGACGTTTTTCAGTAAATGTATAGACATGTCGGAAACTAAATAGTTGTTAGTTAAATAGTAAAAAATGTGCTGAAAAGTCCAAATAAGACAAAACAGCTGTCCACTGTTCTCTATTTATGGTTTCTGCAATTATATGAAGAAATTTTTTGAATACGTTTGACTTTGGTTTCAGCGTGATGAAGCACCGGCTCACACAACCCGAAAAATCATAGCACACTAAATAGAGAATATCCGAATAAGTAGATTAAGAGGGGAAATCATGTTGCGAGGCCAGCCGGGAGCCCCGACTTAACTTCCGTAGATTTCTTTTTCTGGGGTCACCAATAAACATCAAATTAGAACTGGTGGCTAGAATAGTAGCTGCAGCAGAAAATATAAAAAGCAAGGAGACAGCTCTTGCAAGTATCTCTTCTAATATTACAACACGATCCTGGGCCGGCGTTGCTGCAAATGGTGGCCATCTTGAAAATCAAATTTAGTCCCTCCCTTGTTGTTTCATTGTTTAATTTTTTTGTTGGTTTGCTTCTTGTCTTTCTTATTTAATTTTCTTCTTTAATGGCAACAAGCCTACCTTATTTTAAATAATTGTTGCGGTTTGTTAAAATTTATCTTGTAATTCAATATGAATAAAACTTTTTTGGACAGATCGAAAATAATGGTTTTTCGATTTTCTAAATGTTTTATTTTCAAAATATCTTGTTTTTCAATTTTTGATCAGTGGTTATCTTGTTATTTGATAATGTTGAAAATAATTGCAGTTCAAGTTTAAGCAGCTTGATGGCCTTTCTAATTTTTTTGAATTTAAATAATTAAAACTTTAATGTCCTAAAACTAAGCCATTTTCCCAAAAGTTTTTATTACAATTCTATTACTTTTTTACACAAACTATGATATTTACAAAGAAAAAACTTTTGTATTTAAAAAAAACCAAAGGCAATTTATTTTTTCTAGTTTTTATAATGAATTTTACGAAGGTTTTTCAAAACTGAGAAATATAACACTTCAATTAAAAATAATTTTACGTCAAATACAAGTAAGCAAAAACTTAAGTTTCTATTAATAAAATTAGGAAGTGTAGAAATTGATCGAATCAAGTGTAGTATATGAGTAAAAAAATCATAGTCTGAGTGAGGTTTAAAAAAGATAAAACTCAATTATTTTAATAAGATATTTAACAACTGTCAAATAGACTGTAATATACGTAGTAATCTCGTATATATTTTATAATTTCTAAGATCATTATAAACAAAAAGAAATTGTTTAAAAATGCAAACAGACGCATAAAGATTAAGTTTCTAAAAATAATTAATAATTTAAACACTAAAAATCAAATAATGAAATTAGTGTAAATTACAAAAAGTTTATCAGTTTCCAGAAGCTTAACAGTTCGCCTATTACCGAAAATTTATAAGAACGAACTAATTTGTTTATTACTAAACTAAAATTATACGATTCCTATTAAATATACAGAAAAATGCATTAAAAATTATTTAGAATAAAAAAGATTTAATAAAAAAAGATTAACATAAAATTTAAAGGTTTCGTCAATTTTTATTTTGTTTAATTTGAAAGTCTAAATAATAAAATTAATTAATGTTACACTTAAAATGCTTAAAAATCATTGTCCTGGAATATTACAATTTGAACAGAGACCAGAACAGATGCTACAATTACTAAATAGAAAGTTGGTTACATTATTTATAGTATGTTATATGATATAAAATTAGTTAGCCCATTTTATAAAGTAGATAACATTATGATTATAATATATTGATCAATTATTCAAAAATCATATTAAAAAACTGTAAACATTGCCTATTCAACTCTCTTCCGTGTAATATAAAACCTATTTTTTTAACCAATACGGATATAAAAATCATTTAAATTGCTAATTGCTAAAATTTTTATTAAAATCTGGCGATTGTTTAAAAAACTTAATTTTGAAAGTAATTTTTTGAACTTACAGTATGATTTTGTTTATCTTATACAAAAAAATTAATTACGTAAATTTCTTAAATTTAAAATGACTATCTTAAATTCAGTTTAAATAGTGCGGTCACCGGCGTAACTACAGGGAGGCCTGGGAGGGCCGGGCACACCCCAGACCCTCTCTCAAAAAAAGTGTAACTAATACATACTAATATATTTATATGCACAATAGGACATAATTCATAATTCGAAAATATGCTTCACCATGAACTAGGTTCTAGGCCCCCCCTAGCGCGGATGTCTAGTTACGCTCACGAGTGATGTAAAAGTTCGCAAAGAAAGCAAATGCGTTTTTATAATTATTGTTATAAAAGGCCGTGGTTTGAGTAACTCAAAAATTAATAAAAATTTGCAATACTCTTTTTCTGTCTTGTTCATTACAAACATTTACAAACGTATTTCTAATCATTTTTTTGGAAAAATATCGTCAATAACACTAGCCGACACGAAGTTTGGTATTTTCCATTGTTTTTAAAACACCATTTGTTTCTGTTTTGACTAAGATTAACGTAAAATTTAAAATTAATAAGCTCGAGCATGTTTGCGAACAATGTGAGAGAATGGCGGCAACTACAAAGAATACACATTCCAAAGAATAGAAAAAAATTCTAATCCATTAGTCATCGCGGAATGTACTAAAATGGAAACTTCTGGAATCCATACGTGCAGCTAAAGGTTGCAACCAGCGGATTGATTCATTTATTGTTTAGTTAGTGACGGGTTCTAGCAAGAGACAAATGAAATGTCACTAAACTGTCACTTAGTTAAGAAAGTTTGAAGCAGTGTTCCTCGATTTGTGTTCTGTGTGATTTTCAAGAATGGGAAACCGTGCAAGAAGCTGTAAAAATTATTTGGCCAATTTTTGTTATGTTCATGGATTGTATGTTACAAAATCGCAAAAGATTTAAGGATTTTAGTGAATTAATTCAATGAATATGCTGTATTTTGTGCTATATCAAATGAACTCAGTAGAACAAAAACAAGAATTCTTCTGAAGTACTGTCACAAAGACCGATAATTTGGCGTGAACCAAAAAACGTCACGGACTGTTACTTCTGTCTTGTAAAAATTGAAGAGTTTTTAAAAAGGAATAAACACAAATTAACGTATCCAAGCATTCCATTTGTTGTAACGTGTACATTTTTTACGTTTGAATAAGTCTGTTTTTAATTAACATTTTTGTATTCACTGTTATGTAAATTCTTTTGCGCAAGCATTTCACGCACTGACATGCGTTTTGAGCCTTCTTCTTAAGTACGAAGACATCTTACGTTTAGAAATGAGGTGAAGTAGACATTTTTTTGCGTGCTGCAAAAAGTGGAATTACCACTTATTGAATTTGTGTTTGTGAATTTTTGCCCTAATGGTGAAAATTATTTAAGCCTGCGTTTGTTTGTAGCTCCGCATTTGTTCGTAGCATGGCATTTTGTTGTATAGAATAAAAACCCGTAAATTAGAAGGGGTAAGTCATTTTTGTTTTGATCCGAATTGGTAATTCATCGCAATTTACGTTTTAGTTTTTTTGGTTTGTTTGTTTATGGTACTTGGTTTCAAATCTACGAAAAAGAATTAAATATACGATTTACGGAAATTGCATCATATTACGTCATTTCAATGAATCATATGATGACCACGCCTAAATGGAGAGTTGCGCAATAATTTTTTCTACGTTCGAATTGAAAGTTTTTGCCTTTGATATTACGACTACGCTTTCTGATATATTCGATGCTTTTTGATTATTTGTACGTTTGAATTCGTTATGGTTACGAAAATTTCGTTTGGATACGTACGCCTTTTTACGATTTTGATGTTTGAAATGTGATATTAAGATATGGTTTACGATGCACGTTTGATGTTAGTCACAACGTCGCTGTTACGATGAATTTCCGTTACGAATTATGATTTTTTTGGATGTTGCGAATGAAAATTTTACGCTACGTTTGTTTTACGATATTCTGGTTAATGGATCTGTACGAATATTAGATCAATCAGGATAAATACGGAAAATATGGAAATAGGCATTTCAAGAATTTCGTAATGTTGCGTCATCGCATAAATTAGATGAGAACGCGTCACTGACCTCACCAATTCGACTTGCGCATTAAAGTTTGAAAGCAGGTAACTTTAAATTTATATTTGACCTTCGATACTGTCAAAATATGTAAATATGTTTTTTGTTATTATGTTAGTGTAAATCTTTTGGTTTCAATATTTAACCATTTTAATATAAAAAATATTGTGGCGTCCAACTTATAAAATCTTTTGTATTTATCAAATTGAAATTTATTAATCTTAAGTAACGTAAGAATTCCCACGACTCTAATTAAATAAATATGAAAATTCTCATTGCTCTTATGTAGTTTGTTTTTTTTAATGGTTTGTAATAAATATTTTTGTGAGCTAGCACGGTGCATTATTTAATTTATGTGTTATGCGTTTGTTTTATGTTAAGTAAGTTTTTATCGTTATATTGTAAGCAAGCCGTTGAAAAGACTTGATTGTGAGCTTCCAACTCCAATGCATCCGAATTCTCAAGCAAATTCCACGGACGAAGAAGATATAATGTGTCGAAACAAGAATGTTTCTACTGTTGTCATATGCTATATTAGCCTCTTCATGCAAATGGTTCGGTGCGTAGTATGTTGCGTAATGGAGGATTCAGAGTAGATAGGTCAAAAATTGGACTTGTTCTAGAACAAAGTTTGGGGGCATCACGAATCGCTTGGCTATCTATTTTATCACTCCAACATTCCACAGAAGATGCGGCGAAAATGTATTTATTGCGATTCAGTTTAAGACCATGTTGTTTCATACGCCTTAGTGAAGCCTCTAACGTAAATATTAGGCTTTCAAATCTGTAAGCTAAACCAAGAACATTAACGAAGAAGTTGATAACGTTTGGTAAACCTTGAAGAACGATCTTCGTCCGACGCTGTCAAATTCCTGTCAAATGTGTGCGACACCACATCCTGCGCGAGTCGGACAAACTAATCCATGTGTTGGCGTGTTGAGCGTTAAGGCTCTTACTGTCAAATTCGTGTAGGCGTCAGTAAAGAACTTCGTCCCTTTTGTTTGGTAGAATAGGTGTTCGGCTCTTGGTATGGGGTGTTCATCGATAATTATTCGTGGATTCAACGTTTGTAATTTCATGTGGTACGTAGTTTGCCTTTTTTTTGTGTCGAAGTATGTAGTTAATGACCATTCTGAATGTTGCACACATTCGTAGAAACTTGAATAAATTTTGGCTACTATTGACTATTTCTTTTGCGTATGTTTCATGGAACGCTAGAGGTAGAGTCGCATCGTATTTGAAGTCTATTTGAGCTAGTGCTTAAGTAAGCTTGCCGACTGTATTACTAAAGATGTTTTTTGACAAGTCAGAATTATGTCAAAATGTTTTTTTTTGTTTAGTAGCAGATTGGGAGAAGTAATTGTTAATGAGCAAATTTGTTCATCAGCTGCAAAACGTTTATGAAAATTTATTTCATTTACGAATTCTGTTATCCATTCTCTTCCAAAAAGCGTATCATAGTGTCCATCTACGATATATAGATTGACACAGTCTGTTGTTGACCCTAGTGTGGTGTTGATCAAAAGTCGGCCGATGCAGTTGACACGATTTCCTGTGTAGTGAAAAAACGACCTGTCGGTTTTTTGTAGTTTACAATTGGATTTCATAAAAAATCAGTTGATTTTGTTAATGCACCGTACTTCTGAGTCGAATTCTATCGGTATATTGTAATTACCTATTCGAACAGTTAGAATGCGCTTGCTTGACGATTTCATAGCCTTGATTTCATCCAATTTTTGAGGCATTCTTCTAAATTTATATATTCAGCTGGTTCAGTTGAATGCTCTCCTGTCGTGGTTTGTGTTTTTAATCTACATATTTTAGCGATAGGTTATTTTTTACCGCATGTTGTAACCTACGCTTGAATTTATGTACATATATTTTTTTAAATGAAAAATCCTTAGTTGCTTTTTAATTGAGGTATTTTAAATTCATATTTGTTATTTTGAGGTTTTAAGTAAATTTGTTTTGAATTAATGTATGCTTTTATGTTGCTTAAATATCCGTGTGCTGTGTTTTCGCCAATTTTGCATTTTCTTTGTATTAATAAATTCAGATTAGATTATGATTTATAGTTCCGACTTACATTTCTTACTTTCTACGATTTAAGAAATTTGATATTACATTCGTTTGTTTATGTTAACACAATTAACAGTTTTGTTTCTTCTATATTATCTTTGCTTACGGTTACAGTCCTATGACAAAACTTCGTACAAAACTTACCCGAAATTACGTGTCATTTTATTTTTCATCTTTGTTTGTTACACTTTCTTCATAGGAGATTCTTTTCCTTTTTTAAACATCTGCCGACAGTATGTGTATCTTTTATAAAGCAAATTCATTTTCTAATTAATAAAGCAGTTCAATACAAGCTCTCTCTCGGAAAACAATAATAAGTGGTAGTGCCGCGGTTCCTCCAAATATCAAGATAGCTGTTGCGGGTTTTAAATGTGTTTGTGAAATAGTTAAGTAAGAAGTTTAATGTTCCAATTTCGTTTTGGTTAACGGATTTTATCTTTCATCAAACACAACTATTTTTCCGGTAAAGTTATGGATGGAATAAGTTAGATTTTCTTATCCGTCTACCCGCTACTACAGAGCGAGGATGAACGCTCTGTAGTAGCGGGTCGTTTCCAATTATCGCAGAAACTTTTGACATTATATCTAGCTACTAGACTTGAGAACTGCGGTCAACCAGAACACTCCAAAATTATCAAGGTATTTAACATAGTATTTATACCATTTAGTTAGTTAGTAATTGCAAAAAAGCTTCGAATGAAATTTATATAACGATGACTTCAACCTGGTGCATTTTACAATGAAAGACACTTAGCCAAGTTTAAAACAAATATTCATCTCCCGACTAAATTAAAACAATAAGTTTCATACTAATTAATTTGGAATTCTTCGTTTAGGAGGGGCATGTAAAACCACTTTAATTGTCAATTGTTTGTTGAACGTGTATATCCTGCGTTATTTAAAAAATTTTAATTACTGACCATTTTATGTTTAATGTTTTATTTATTATTTAGTAAACACAATCTCGTAAAGTTGCTTATGTCCTTGGTCGGTGGATTGATCCACTTGATTTTATTCTTTGGCCTGATGAAGTGCTCGCTTTTAGCACAAAACGTTGCCACAAAAATGAATTAAAGTGGTTTTACATGCCCCTCCTAACCGAAGAATTCCAAATTAATTAGTACATATACAGAGAAGGAGAAAGAACCTTTACCAAGAATAAGTTTCATCTCTTTAATATATTTTTTTGTTGTACTTATATAACTGCGATTTATTGTTATTTTGATATAATTATGTAATTTTACGGACACAAAGGCCTTTGAACTTAATGTTACTTTGAATTTGATTTTGCTGTGAAATTAGTTTCGTTTTTTTTAATTAAAATTTAAAATCACGTTGGAGTAAAATGCATTTTTATTTTATTTTTAATTAATTAATTATTGTTTTATTGTAACCGATTAAGAAATTTTCTTTGTTTGTTACATATTTTTTTAAAATTATTTTATTTGTTTATTTGTATTTTTATTTAGTAAGTGTCAAATTTCTAATGTAACGGAGTTTTTACTCAAATAACCTGTACGCGAGTCTAGATTATTTGTTTTTGGTTTAGAATTTAGTGATTACACACTGTAAAGGTAGGTTCCAATAGTGTGTACATCGCCGGGCGTGTTCTCTGGTTGGTAATGTCCACAAACCCTTATTGAGCTATAAACCTTCCTGGCGCCCTTTTGACTTTTGTTTGTTTTGATTTTGACGTTTATTTTTGTTTTCTAAACAGTCACGGAGTTTTGAGTATAATCCACACCCATCTTCACTGAGCACCGGCAAACATCTCGTTTATGTTACTTTCATACAAGTAATTTTCGTAATAACAGCTTTTGCATGTAACAATGTGTGACATGTTGCATTTTTAAAAAGACATTTATCTCGTGCATGTTCGTCTACGCAACCATTGCAGTAGCGTAGACGATGCTCGCCTCGAATGTTTCGTTCACTGTGGTGTGATGGACCACGAAAGTGTCGGTGTTGACTCCAGTCGCGTGATCTATGTGGTCATTGCTTTTTGTGTTGTATCTGAGATGGTGCATACCCTAGTTTGTGAACAGTTGGTGTTGTTCCTGAAAACCTCGCTTCATTTACAGTAGTGTGAGTTGTTTCGAGAGTGTGTACAATTTCATATGCTTGTTTGAATGTGGAAGGTTTTCTTGCTACTATTTAATAACACATTTCGCGAGATTCGAGACCATGTCGGAGTTGTTTGATAAATTCTAAATATTTACAATAAGCAGCACCTTGTTTTAAGCGTAATAAGTAATTTGCAATTGACTCAGGTTTTTGCATGATTTGACTGAATGTTGTGCTATCTACAAATTTGCTTTTTGTACGATCGAAATGGTTTAAGGGCAGTACATAACTCATCGTACTGCACTCCTTCAGATAGTTTCGGAAAATTTTAAAGCGTAATTGAGCTCTGATCCCAAGTGAACTCGTGCAAAGTTAGCGTGCTGATCTGTAGCGATGTTGCTGAATTGTAAAACCCAGTGAGAACGTTTGAAATAATCTTCGACAATCGTTTCTTCTAATAATCGGAATTTCCCGATTAAAAACGATGGTCCTGTTAAATGCATTGTTGTGGACGACCCAGGGACTTCAGCATGTGCACTAGGAATTATTCCATTTTAGTTGTACTGTTCCCATATGTTACTTTTTTTTCATAATATCCCACTTATGACAACACTTTTGTGTTTGGATGTTTTTAGTACAAAAATAAGAAGATAATTTAACATATACAGGGAGTATCTGATTAACGGGTTGTTATATCAGCAGGTGAAATTAGAGAATAAATACAAGCAAAAAATGTCAAAACAAAAGTTCCATTAAAACATTTAAAAAAACCAAAATTTTTAGCAAAATAAATCGTAAATTACGGACCTGTAGTCTCCTAAGGTTGTTGACACCATGAATAAAAACTGTTTTAAGAAGCGCAAATTTCCTCTCTGATTTGCTGACACCAAAAATAAAAATAAATATAAAGTAATGTTAGCGGATACCGCATAGGTAAATTACTTTGGTTAAATGAAGTTGCTATTCTGCACATTCTTTTCAAGTACATTAGATAATACCTTCTCCTTAAAATAAAATACAAACTTCTAAAAGTCGACGAAAATTTGTCTCTCTTTACTCGCGTATAATTGCACATTCTGTCTAATAGTGTTTGCTGCTGCAAAAAATTAATTTTGCAGCTCTTGTATATTATTTACGAGGGTTTTGTATACTTCACCTTTCACATAGCTCCAAGAAAAAGTCTAAAGGAATAATACATGGCCAATGGACTGACCAGCATCTAGTGCCGTTTCTTACAATTCAACGAACCGTAAAAATTATATTTAAAAAATATCGAACGGGAAGATTTACATGCGGAGAAGTTCTATCGTGCATAAACCACATTGTTTCGCGAACTTCAAAGGGTAAGTTATCAAATTCTTGCATAAAAGTCGCCTGCAAGTATTTCTGGTAAAATAAACGGTCCAGTTAACGTATTGCGTAAAATACCTACCCAAACATTAATAGAAAACTGCCTCTAAAAGTTACTTTGTTGAATTTTATAACGGTTTTCATCATTCCAAATATGCGTGTTGCGAAAATTCAGCACTCCATTTCGCGGTTCAAAATCAACGTCGGATAACTGTTGGACTCGTTGACATGGTAAGGGTACAAAGAATAATTCCTTAAAACACGATGTAGCGTACTATGGGACACGTTAGCTGCGCGGCCTATTTCTCTAGTGCTACTTCGTGTCCGATCTTTTACAATTTACAATATCTGCACATACATTGAAGAAAAACAAATATTAAAGTTTTGATTTTATTGAAAAGATTTATTCTTCTTCCGTTGCTAATACATGGGGTGTTCTTTCTCGACCACGGTCTTCGTAGGTAAGAAATGCACCTTCAGTTTCACTAAGTCCTTGCACACACACGCCAAAATAAAGTTTATGAACAGAAATTGTTTATTAGGATATTGCTCAACGTAACATCTATGTGTGGTGTGGAGGTTATAATTAAACTTGCCGTACATTAAAACAGTATCACTGTTGTACATAATAAAGAAAATTTAAATTAAATATTATGAAGTACGAGTACGTTAACACGAATCACTTAGCATCAACTAAAAAATCTATTAAAAAATTGAGACAGAAATAAATCAGATTGTCGAACTCAGTTTTCAGAAAGTTGAATTTTGCAGTTAATTATCTGAAGTCTTGTTTTGGTTACAATCAAAGATTAACGTGATCGTGTTCGCAAAGTACATTTTGCTAAGCTAGGTCAGTAATAAACATTGCTATCTGCTTTAATTATTTTATTAACAATTGATTTTGTAGATGATGGAAAATTAAAGAAAACAATAATTAACACAATACATCAATACGTTTCACGGATTTTACAGCATTTACACCCATCGTTTACCGCATAGTTACAACCAAACAATTTCCATTTGTTTAGATAGTCAGGATCGGCCTGAAGTTTGTAGTTGTATTTCAAATACACCCTGTATACCGGTTAACTACCATTGTCGAGTTTATTATTTTTCGGTATCTTTCAATATTGCTACTAAATAATAAAAACAATCAGTAAATTGGAAAAAATTAATTTTTTTAACAATTTCACAGCTTTCGCCATTTTCTGCATTCACACCGCCCATTTTCAAAATTACATGAAACAATACATTTCTTTGACTGAGCTATAAATTAACTATTTTCAAACAACACATCAAAAAATTAGAATGCGGTTAGTGTTATAATTAGAAATAATTCTGTTCAAAGTTGACGGTGTGCGCCAAGATGTTGCATCAAGCACCACTGACTAAAGACGTTTTTTCGGAAAGACGTGGAATTATGATTTTTCTGCAGCATTTTAATTTACTAGTAAGTGAAATATTCTTTAAAAAATTCTTGCTTTCTGATCGTTATTGACAACTTGTGAAATTATCAAAATTATGTTTCTGGTTAAAAAATAATCAATACCGCAAAAAGAAACTGAGCGAACAAGTTTAAGACACTTGTGGTGTTAGTAAAAATTACAGACAATTTTATAAACTAGCAACCGCGAAGACATAAATATAAAAAACGAAAAAATTAATTAGGGAAGCGATTGAAGCTTTTGATATTTAATTAACTCACCTTCATGTTTTTCCCATCCTGGCGGTAAATCAGTTTCGTCGCTCCTTTCTTTATCAGGCGAGCTGGATTCGATTTCGTCGGGCGATTTTTGATTTCTACGTTTTACCGGAATTGCATATAAGTCATTATTAAGATGACCTACGATATGTGGAATGCCAATGTCTTCCTCGCGATTGTCTTTATTGTTTTTGGCGGTCTTCTCGCATATGCTGTTGAAGGAAAAACGCACATACTAAAATATTATCACCAAAGATGTTTAGTTAAATGAAACTTAAAATGTATGCACCCAACCAAGCTGTTAATGAAAATGAATTGTGAGAAATAAGTATGAGTATTGTTGAAATGAACATTACGTACTTGTATCGCGGTCGGGAAGCGTTTGTGTTGGTGTCCATCGGACCCATGGTATCATTTCCATTGCTCTCACCGTCCCTACAACAAACATATTGTTGTAAAAAACGGTACTACAAAACATAATTTGACGTAGTAGTTGCAGTAGCTCGCGACACATGATTTACACAATAAAGAAAATTACAATTACAAAAGTATTAAGTATAGAAAAAACGCACTCATTACTTCCGCCAATATCAAACTGGTAGTAATAAAAACTGAAGATCATTTTTTAATTACGTTTCTAAATTTATTATCTTCAGTTAATAATGGTAGCAAACGCACTCGACCAACGCCTCAACTTAAATAACAAAATCTCCTACTTCCCATTAAATATTTAAAATAAAAAATACAAAGTATCATTAAATGTCATGCATAAAACTGCAATTAAAACAATAAAGATTAATTTGAGGTAACTAATTAGTTTATTCAAGCTTGTTCTTGGTTACACGCATCTGCGTTATAAAAGAACAGAACGTGAGAGAAAGAGTCGTATAATCTTTTATATTCAAGCTAATTGATATATGAAAGTAATTTCCTTCAAAAATTGGTAGCATACGAAAACGTATTAATTAAAATAAAACGTTGTTTACAATACTGCGCATAAACTATCGTTAATAATTTCTAATTTGGTGAACGTTTATTTAATTAACGTTACCTACGTAAATAAATAAAGTATAATCTTGACACAATTTAATTTTCTTCAACCATGCTGTAAAATTAAATTTCACAAAATCGGAATTCTTAATATACAATATTATGTTTTTTGTTTCACATGTAACATTTTTCAATACAATACGAGATGTAAAAGTAATGCAAATACGGAATCTTTTGGCAAGCTGCAACTTGAATGTGTAAGTAGAACACGTAACTACATCAGCGCAATAAGTTATTTCAAACAATAACAATAAAGTGTAAGTAAATTGCTTAAATTCGATGAAAAATTTCAGAAGCATTTTCTACAAATTTTAACAACAAATACTTAGTTAAAAAGTAGGAAAAAATTTACCAACAACAACCTTACTTATAAAACAGAAAAAATATCAAATAATCAAAAACAACGTTGAATTTCATTAACTTATTATAAATAAAATTAAAAAAATCACGGTGTCGTATAAAAAGAAACTAATGTACAAAAAAATCTTAGTAACATGTAATTTCAGGATAGAACCTGAATTCAAAAAGAAAAATAAAATCGGTACTGAAGTAATATGTAAATCATCGAAGCACAACTCAATGAAGAGAATCGGCACATATTTTTTCATATAAAACATAAAAAATAGTGTAGTATCTGTTTGATAAAAGATTATAAGCGTAAGCAATATAAATTACTTCATTACCCGAAAACTTATGAAGAGTTTGTCAATGTATCGTTAATTGTCAATTGCATCCATAAAATGCCATACATGCATTTGTGTTTAGCCAGAGATTCAGGCAATGTCAATGCCGACGGCGTATCGGTGATATTCGTTATAGTATATGGTACTTAGAGTAAAATTCACATCGTACAAATTATAGTGCATTATCAAAAATATTGTTGTTTTATAGTTACTTGATTTTAATACCTACAGGGTTGCATAATTGGAGCGAGAACAAAAAAATTCTAATGTCTTTTTTTAAACCTTTTTTCAGATCCTGATTTTTAGGAGGGGCAATCAAACCATTTCTAGTAGCTTTAAGGCGACATTTCGTGGTACTAATGTGTGCAATAAATTTACGTTTCTATTTTTTAAGCTGCCGGAGAAATCCCGTACAGAAGCTTTTGATTGCCTCAAAATCAAAAATTCAACTAACAGTGTAATACTGGAGTAACGAGGTAAGCTATTTTAACATATCTCAAGAAACTGAAAAGAAATTATAAGGAATCAACCAAAGAATGTCGCGAGGAGAAAGTCATCGGGTTAACAACCTCGATAAGAGTCAAGAACCACATATCTAACTGGGTCAAATATGACGCGTATGGCTGGTTGCCTATACCCAAGCGTTTCCGTCCTCAGCGGAAATAATGTTACAAAGGGCAAGAAACAAATTGGGAAAATGACGTGCGCCGAAAGGGGTCAAAACGTCATTGTTGCGACTTGCACGAATGTCACCGGAACTTATATTCCACCGCTACTTATATGTAAGAGACAGATGATAGGTTAATGTTTAGTGCACCACATGAGCCAGTTGGTGTTGCACAGACGAATGGCGGGATGGATGCTTCCGTATTTCCAAAATAACTAAAGAAGTTTGCTAAATATGCTTAGCCCACTAAATCGAATCATGTTTTTAATTTTGAACGGACATGGTCATAAAGATTTCAAAGTAATTTTGTATGCTCGTGAAAATCATATCCATATGCTAAGCACTCCACGGCATACAACGCACAAAATCTAACCACTATATACAACATTTATGAAACCAAAGCCGCTTATAATATTGCAGGTTCGTTATGGATTAGAGCACGTCTCGGTGCGAGAATAGGGCAATATGATATATTAGTTTTGGTGGCCAACGCTTTTTCTCGTACTGCTCGTTTGGACATTGCTAAAAATGGTTTTTAAGTGTACCGGAATATTTAACAGAAATATATTTACAGACTTATATTTTCTCCCATCAATGATAACTGAGATTTCTGATGCTGCTGTTGGCAATCTTGGTAATGGTATGTTCCAGAATACAGTCTCCAAAGTCAATCATGCAACTATTAAAGATGTAACAATTCGGGTCGGGTCTTCATCAGAAATGGTAGCCCATGAAACTATTGAAGATGAAACAATGCGTGCTGGGCCTTCATCAGAAAAAGCAGTCACGGTCAATCAACTTACCGAAGATATGATTTTCTTTGGTGTGAACGAAATTACAGTCGTTACTCAAGTTCATGCCGATATCAATAAAGAGACATTACCATCGCCAACTCAACAAATTTTTTAGAGCTCATCATGTACTTCTACTTTTCCAGATATCAATGACACAATCAGAGTTTTGGAAGAATTATCACGCATGCCAAAATGTACCCAAAAAAAATATATAAACGAGAAAAAAGAAGGCAGAAAAAAGTAAAATTTTAAGTTTCTACTCCCTTAAAAGTTGCTCTGGAAGAAAACGTACTAGCCCAGAAGACCAACAATTATCAAGAAAGTTACAAAGAAAATTAATTTCATTGACTCGACTAAAAATAAAAATTCATTAACAAAAACCAGGGGGAATACAAAAAAAATTGGAGACAATAACGAAAACCAGAGGGAATACAACAAAAAAGTTTGATAAAATACAGAGTACGGTGATGAATATTGAAACCATGGAAAAAATAAGATGAAAAATGATCAAGATTAGGAAAATGAAATTTGTTTATGCGTAGTATGCCACGAAAGCTTCGATGAAAATGGGATACAGTGTAATAAATGCCAAAAATGGGTACACGAGGAATATGCCGACGTTCATATCACATCTCTTTATAATATACATATGTGACTTATGGAAAAATTCCTCTAAATTAATTTGTCATACTAAAGTTTTGGAATAAGTTTGCATAGTATAGTCAGCTAGATTTAAATGTTTCTTTAAATTTTTGGTCAATGCCCTACTGGCACTACTGTCTAGATTTAATTAGCAGCTCTCAATTTATATAAATGTCTGTTACACTTTAGAAAAAGAATCAAAAGTTTAAATGTCCGGCACTACTCGACTTTCACCTACCACTAGTTCATTGAACGACATTGATACAAATGCAGCGGAACTTTTAGAACCAATAATAACCAATACTAACATGCTTTTAGGAAAACAAAGAATACGAAAAGTATTTGCTACAACAGATAAGAGATAGCCAATAGGGTTCAGAAGCGTCAAAACTTAAGGATGTGACAGTAGAAAAGTATGATAAAAAATCGACTTTTGTCTTACATGCTTTAAAAAACACAAACTTGCCAAGATACGCTACGTCCAACCAATAGTGAAATGTAGAAATTAGAACGGAAAAAACGGTTCACAGCTTCTGTATTTGTCGAAATTTGTAAATTAAAAAAAGTCAGTAGCAACATTACTACTATATTCAAACTGTTCTGGTATATTTTCCACTGTTGGACTTAAAAATGAAAAGCTAACACAAATGAAATTAATGAAAAAGGTAAAGCAAGAAATGAAGAATATTTTTCAAGTGAAGGAGAAGACTGTTATTACAATAACGTTGAACCAGAACATGACAAAAAACAAAAAAATATTTCAAGTGAGAGAAAAAACGAAGAAAATAATTTGAATGAAAATGTTGAAATAGAACAGGGCTACGCAAAGTCGTCCAAAAAAGAGTAGGAAAAGAAACTTTTCTTCGCAGAATTGGAATATTAGAAGATTAAAGTGTGTTCAAAATAAAACTTACTTTATTAAAAGTGGAAAAGTTAAAATAAAAAAAGAGTTTCAGCAGTTTCTATTCAAATGTGTATGTCTCCTATAAAGTTGGAGTAGAGACAGTAAAAAGGGAGTATAAAAAAATTTACAGTGTAAGCTCACATGATGCTCAACGTGCTTTTATTTGTGAGATGGTGCGTCATTTATAAGGCTTAAAGGTAAAAGTCAAGTTGCTTCATTAACCATAGCAGAAAGAGGGGCTTTAATTAGAGTTATTTTTTGTATGAGTGTCGCTGGAAATTTTGTCCGTCGCTTGATTATTTTTCCTAGGAAATATATGAACATTCATCTTATGAAGGAAACTTCTCCTGGTTCCGTAGGACGTGCACATCCGTCCGATTAGATACAGTCCCATATTTTCACCCAGTGGTTCCGTCAGTTTATCTAGTAAACCAACTCAAGTAAACCCTCTCCTGTTAATGCTTGAAGGCCATTACAGTCACACTCGCAATATTAATGTTATTTACCTTGCAAGGGAAAACCATGTTACCGTTTTATCTTTGCCTCTTCACTCGACGCACATCTAGCCTTTGGATAAGTCATTTATGGTTTATGGTTTATTATAACAAAGAAATTCGTATTTGGATCCGTCAAAATCATCCGGTTCTTAGTCCTTTTGATTTAATGGAATTATTTGGAAGAGTTTACGAAAAAGTTCAGACATACACTATATCGACAATAGCACTGGTATTTATCCTCTTAACAAAAATTATGAATTATATAAATCCTTAAATACAGCAAAAGAAAGTAGAAAAAAACAACTTTATAATCTCCCAAAAATAAAAATTCTTATTATTAACCTACGCTGGCTTAACGTAGATAAAGTAATATTTTTTTTTAAATCATATTCAAAACTAGCCCCCAAACCAGATATAAATATTGTTATTCTAGAAATAAATGATATTAAAAACATTAAACTTGTTCTAAAACAAAAATTAAAACGAATCAGTAAGTAAACCCCAGCAGTAACCAATGTAAAAATGTTGTTCTTGTCGTTAAAATTGAATGCTCTAACACGTTATGCAAAGATAATCCGCCTGACAGAATTCAAGGTGTTGACTAACATCAAGATCGAAACTCTACCTCAGAAGTTGATGTAGATGTAGTTTGTTTCACCGTTCGAATTATCTGCAGTCCCAAACACAATCCACAAACAAACCAATAAAGGATGCAAGACAATTGTATCTACTGTGATCACCTCGTCATCTTACAAATACGAACCAAATGAGTCAATAAATAAGAAAACCGAAAAGGAAGCAAAAGCGCGTAGTATTAAAAGAAACTTGTCTTCAGGAAAGTTTTTTAAAACAAAAAAGATTCTCCGAAACAAAAGAAGTCAAAATAAAAAAAAAATTAAACGTCCAAAGAATGATGAATCAGAGGATTCAAGCAAAGAAGTAAAACTTGACGAGACTAACAACGAATTGGATAATATGCCGTAACAATTAGAACCGAATGAAGAGAATGCGTTTTTTGCTGATCCGAAGGGAGAATTATGGGTATAATATTTAATGTAGGGGTTCATAATGTCTGTATGATTTATATAAGCAAGAGGCGGCATCTCCAGTATAAATTTCAAAAATACAAAAACATATTTTTAACTCATTTTAATGTAAAAAAAAAACGTTGAAAAGAATACCTGCAATACATGCGATAAACTTGAGGTTTTGAAAATTATCGGAACCTCCAAGGAACAAAATAAATATAAAATACAAAAAGGGTGCAATTTAAGTTGTGCCCAAAAAGCAAGAAATCATATAGAAAAAGAACAAAAAAAATATAAGGTTCTTCCCGTCCATCCCGCTCCCATGCCTTCCAACTAATGTAGTAGTTAACAAGCGCCAAATTTTATAATGTTTTTCAAAATTATTTTTTGTCGTAAAAAATCTACCGAACTATTCAGCAGAACCTTAAAGAAAGTACGACATAAATTTCTGAAAAGTCTTAGATAAAGTGAACCATAGTCCAATTGCAGCCTTTTTCAATGACGGTTTGCTGCACCGTATATGTGTAAAGCAACACAAGAACTAAATATGTTGTTTTCAAAAATGATAAATGGTAAGTGTTTTTTAGCACGTGGTTTACAGTTCGGTTTACTTATACTAACGCAAACAATTTGATATCAAATAATAAAAAAGTATTCCTGAAAGTGCCAAGTAGTCTCCAACTGTTTAGGAAAATTGTCGAAAATATGCTTGGATAGACACTGCAATTTATTTTACTAAACATTTTTAAATTATCAATGAAATTGTCGATAAATTAGACCCCACAAAAAGCACAGAGATTTAAAGAACCTTGATAATTTTATAAAAAAAGAAATTAGAGAGGATTCAATATTTATCTAAGCAAATTTGTCATGTAGGAAAAGGATTTCCTTTAGAACAAAGCATATTAGTAACAGAAGAAGTGATGCTTCGTTTAGGAGAACTGAAGAAAAAAGAATTTATCAATACATTTTAAAAAGTATTATTGAAGAACATAATTGTTGCAAAATCAATCCCAGCTCGATGCATCAAATAAACATTTTTTACTAATACCTGTTATACATTTTAAATTTGTCACTACGGCGTCTTTTCAAAATACAAAAACATTCTTGCCGATGTAAATTTACATTTTAACATTTATTGCGTTATATAATCAAATGTAATCAAAATTTGCAATTTTCTAGTATTTATTAGGATTTAGTACAGTACAATGCGCTTATTGGAATCACGGATAATGTTATCAGTTGGGTAATGCTTTCACTTTATTAAAGAACAGGTTTTATGTAATCAATTTTTTTCTCAGGTTTGTTCCTAGCATACATGAACAATAACCTATATTGCATGAATTTTTTTGTTGAATTTTCATCATACGTTTGTTTTAAGTGAAAAGCTTTTATCGTTATAACCTAAAAATAGTTGTTTTGCATATTTAGCTTTATTATTGCAGTATTAATAATTTATTTAAGTATTTTGACTAACCTACGTAACATTATACATCTGTAAATACGTTGTCTTCGACCTTGGAAATCAGGTGAGTTCTTAGACTAACAACTTCGTTTAACAACGTCTTATGTGGTAACGTTATTTTGTATTTATTTTTATTTTTAGTGTACGCAAATTACTGAGAAGAAATGTGTAGTTATTAGAACAGTGAATTTATTGTGCTTGTATTAATGCTATGATTTTACCTTCTAAATAAACACCTGTTAATCAGATACCCGTTGTATGTATTTACTGCTTTCTAACTCATAAACATTTATTTGTTTTTTTTTCTGAATTTCGAATATTATCATTCAGTTATTGTTATCAAAAATCTCAAGTCTCAACGTGATTCTATTAAGCGGCGTGCACGGTACTATATCGTTTATTTACTAATGTACTATATAGGAAATAAATAATTGTAAATAGCGCCATCACATTTTGTATAATAAAACTTATTTTTAATGTTTATGTGCATAATTAGATGCATATTTCAAACATTCGTAGTGCAACTATCTGAAATCCAGTCATAAATATGAAGCGACTTTTAATTATATATAATTAATTTTACTTCAACAAAAAAGCTATTACTTTCCTAGTAATTAAATTCGTTTGTCAAGAATTCAAATATATAAAAAAATGCTACAAAATCAAATTAAAAAATGTTCATTTAGTTAAACAAAAACTGTACATTATGCTTCGGGTCATTACTGCACCCTATCAATTCATGCCGTATAATAATACACCACCCAAATGGAAACTTTATTAATTAACTTGGCGTTTATGTCTAATTATTGGTCTACTTATTGCATATTTAAAAATTATATCCTAAATTGAATTTTTTTCAAGTACTTAATTCTCGCGTAACAAACATATATCTGAAATCGAGAACATTTATTTTAGAAGTACTGAAAATTATGCATAGTAAATAAATGTAGCGAAAAGATCCAATAGAGAAGATTGGATCAATACGACCCACTATATGAATTGGAAACATCGGATGCCAAAGCTTGTATAGATGAGGCTGTCAAACAACCGACAAAACATAAAGTGACCTAAAATATAAGAGTCAATTTTAGAAATCCATTGATGCAGTCTCGTGTTCAGTTTCGTTTTCGATTCTGCGAAAAATTCAAAGTACTTTAACCTCGAAATAAATTAGCGAAATGTTCGAACAATAAACTAGATGGTAATTAATTCAAAAGCGGTAAAATTTCTTCTTTAAAATTAATGATTACGTGTATTTCACACATTAAAATTAATTGTACCATAAATGAGACGGGGAACGATTCAGATTCACTAAGAACTAAAGTAAAGCTATATTTCAAGTGATACCTCCCTAATGGCAACCCTTAAACATGCTAAATGTGGCACAGAATGCTTCCAATTAGAGCAACATTCGTTAATGTGCGAATACCAATGCGAAATGCGCTTTCAGAAAACTTCCTCGATGAGAGAACTTTCGGTAGTGCACGTCAATGATGCGACGATAATTATAAACTTGCAGCCCTCAATGTACGTTTAAACTACTCCATTGTGTGAATATAGTTCAGCGACGTGTTTGAAACAGCAATTAAGTGATGAAAATCAAACTTCGAAACCCCGAATGTCGTACAAAAATGAGACAATTTTGTTAATTAAAATTTAATTGATGTAAACTACAGACTTGAAAGTGTCGTTATAACATCGTTTATAAATACGACGGTTACGATGTTCATAACATACTTATAGCCATACTGTATTTTCTAGTTATTAAAAGCATTTACTTTGATGAATATTATAAATTAAATACCACGACCAACTAATTATTTCATACTAATCTTAAAATTAAGTTATTAGTAAATTTTGTTGTGTAAGAATAATAAATTAAAGAAATCGATAACTGAACGGCTGAGTATCACTAGATAGATGTGGGTGACGTGCAACAGGTACTAATACTTAATGGTCGCTATTAAAACAATTTCCAGCATAAATCGAATCACAAGGAGGGGTTTCTAATGTCTGGCAAACCTTTATTCGGCCAAAATAAAATTACAAAAAATGAACTTAATAAACCTCTATAAAGTAGTTTAAACCCAACTTTTACTTGTTAAACCATAATCAAAACGACTAATACAGAAATGCATTTTAATATACTATAAGCGTTGAAACGCAAGCTCATTATTTTTCAATATAGTAAAAAACATTCAATTTTCATATACTGCTAAATAAATAATACTAAAAAACAGTAACTGTGTTGTTAAGTAGATAACAGAAGATAAGTACTAGAACATTAAAACAAAAATAAAAACCACAACGTTAACCTGTAGACAGTAGAAAATCAATATACTTTCCCAGATAACACAAGACGTCTTAGAGATATCTTTCTTACATCCTATTAACATCTGAATGTCATACGACGTTTATAGGATATCTTAAAGATATCTTTTTCAATATTTCAAAGATAACTTTTTTATGGTCATTTAGGTCAAATAATTTTCATTGTAATAATATTTAAAAAATAGTTTGACGACCGTTACGTCAAACAAACGATTGCGTATTAAATGGCGCGTTATTGAAATCGGACCAACGATGAGACGCGTCCATGTCAATATTAAATATCACATGTTTTGTTACGTTGGTTATGTTCATATGTGTTACACTTCTCGAAGCTCTGTTACGGTTTATCTTGTTTAATGGTCGAAGCGGTTATTGAAACTTGGTTATTTGATTGCATTAAAGTGCGGAAACCTACTGTGCGTTTTTGTGTAGTGTTTTTAAAATAGAATATTGGCAAAGTTGAGTGTTGGGTACGTAGGTTATAAGATTTTAGGTTAGCATTACTTAGCAACGAAACAATTTACAAAAATATTATATGCTGGCTAAAAGAGCCAAACTAAGCAGTCAAGAATCACATTCAGAACCTGCAAGCTCTTTTCAAGGCATCTAGAAGTATGAAAGCTGCAGATGTAATGGAAAATAATGACATATTAACACTTAACTTATTACAGCTCCAAAGTGTTTTATATCAGCGTGAGAATGAGGATTTTGATTTTATTGAAGACGTTCTAGGACAACCTAATTTGCAACCACCATTCTCTGAATTTGAATCTGAAAGTTCCGACACGGATAATAATTGTGAAGCCAAGAAACTTTTAAAAGATAGATTAAAGCTGGGCAATAAAATACAATATTTCAAATGTAGCGACTACAGATCTTCTCAAACTTTTGCATGATCAGGTTATTGAACCTTTACCCTTGGATCCTCGCACGTTGCTCAATACAACAAGAAAAATTATAACGGAACCTATTCACCTGGGTTAATAATACCATTCTGGTTTATCGGCAGCCATTGAAAATATTTTTAAATGTATAGGAACGGCCAGATTTAAAGATTCTGACTTAATAAGCTTACTTGTTAATATTGATGGTCTAACTTTAGCAAAAAGTTCGGACAGTCAAGTTTATCCTATCCTTATATCTATTTTTGGACACAAATGTGTAAGAATGCATAAAATGTATCGTACGCGATGCTCCTGCAAAATCTTTCATCAAATATATAAAGGGTCATAACAGGGTATTTTTCATGTACTAAGTGCCAAATTGAAGGCAAATACAAATCAAAGGTTTATTTTCCTAATACTGAAAACCTACGATTAAGAATTGATGAACAATTTAGCTTGCATGAAGAGGATGATGAACATCAAAATGGTATATCAATTTTAGAGGAAATGCCGCATTTAAATATGATCAGCAGTTTTCCTCTGGACTACATGCACTTGGTTTGCCTTGGAGTAACAAAAAAAAATATACTTATGGTTTTTTGGAAAACCTCCAACAAAGTTGTCTGCTGCTGCAATCAATGGTATTTCACAGTCATTGAAAGACATACGGTCATGTATCCCCGAGGAATTCAATCGGAAGCCAAGATCTATCAACGAAATAAAAAATGTGGAAACAGAATTTTGCCAAATGCTATTTTATACAGGCCCTTTAGTTCTAAAAAACTTTTAAGTACGGACCAATACCTAAATCATAATTTATTGCACTTGTCTGAAGATGTGAGGCTTCATGGACATGTCGATAGTTTTAGTGCATTTGACTTTGAAAATTTTATGCAAAGTATTTTAAAGTCTGTACGTAAAAGTCATAGACCGTTACAACAAATTGTCAAAAGATATTTGGAAAAAATGTCAAGTATTCACAATAATAAATAGAATATTACCACATTTCCAGTACCTAAAGATCTGTTGTTGTTGGGCAGTGATAAAACGGAACACTTTAAATCTTTACCATTTGAAAACTTTGTTTAAAAAAATAATTTTCCTGATAATTGTTGTTGCTTGAAAAATGGGGAGATAATCAGTCATATAATTAAAATAAATAGCTGCCTAGAGGTGATGGGCAAAAAATATTTGTCCAAGAATTCTTTTTTTGATAGTCCTTGTGAATCAGCTGATAATAATATGTTTAAAGTTAGTGACAGTAACTTAGGTCCTTTGAAGCATTTCAAAGTTTCTGATATTGATTACAAATGTATAAAATTACAATATGAAGATTATTATGTTATAATGCCACTTTCACATTGCTAAATTATTGTTTGTGCAATATGTATAGTTTAGTTTAGTTTTAGGTCTATGTAAGTTTAATTTAGATAAGACACTTCATAATATTTTGTAATTTTTACTTTTAAATGTAAAGCAACTAAATTTATTATCTTGAAAATGAACATTTTTGTTCAAGTTCGTTGTTGAAAATGGATACGAAAAACTGGACAGTTGTCCAATTTTTAGAGGAAGTAGAAGTAGAAGCTATCCCTTCAACATCGATCCAGGGCAATGACTGCCGTTGGCCTTCTTTTTTAAGAGAGAAATTATACAATGCCATAAGAAAATCCGAACCTCTGAATACATGTTGGCCAACGCACAAAATTAAAATTTTTAGAAGTGAAACTTATGGTAATAAATTATAATTTTTCTTTTTGGTGACAACTTTTGTAATAAAGCGAACTCATATATTACCCAAAAATGTGACGTTTTCATCATAATTTGAATGGTCAATTTTAACTTATTATTTTAGGGGATTATTTAAAAACCAGAAGTAAAGCGAAAATAGCCGAAAGTACCAGTGATATCAACACAGAAGCAGATGATGTTAAAATTAAGAGAAAAAGGATTCAAAAAATTCTGTCCAGTAGTGATGATTCCATAGAGGATGACAGTAGTTTGCCACCACCACCTTCTATTTCAAAATATAAACAAAACGAGACTTCAAAATTTAAGCAGGTGCATATAAAACCTGGTAAGTTCTTCTTAACTTATTTTTTAAAATTATTTTAATGTATTTTTTTAGGAAATGGTAATCACCAGACAACAGAAAACATTTTTGAAAATGTTAATGATGAGGAAAACCTAGAACCAAAAGAGGCGGATGGAAGTATACATAATGAGTTTCAGTTGTTGCAGGATAAATCTTATACTTGCAAGAATTGTCATTGTAAAGACTGTTTGGAGAAAGGTATGATTTTTGTCCGCACATCGAAAAATGAAACAAAAACTGAAAAACATTTTTTTTTGTAATTCAGTTTTTGAATCACACTGTATTAGGCTTTATTCACACCGAGTGTTCCATTTGAAAACTGTTCACACAGCCACCTTCTATATACAGGGTGTCTCAAAAATAACTGTGCTAGCAAAAAATATAAACAATTCCTTAATTCAACCACGTTTCGTTTCATCTTTGTACGATAAGTAATAAAAAAGTTGGAGAGAATGTGCTAATAGTGGATAAAGTACAGTTTTGTGTTTTGAGATAGGACACAAAAAACCTTACACAACAATACCACATTTTCAGAGGTATAGCTTGAGACACCCTTGAAGAAGTCAGATCAATTAAAAAATCCCTTAGTAGAGTCGAGCGAACCTCTGATGATGATGCTGCAACCACAAGCTTTTTCACTCAATTGGCTTGTCGATTTCCTCTAAACTTGGAAGAAGACTTGACAATCTTCAATCAATTCTTGGAGGAAGAAGAAAACTTTAAAAATGCTGTAAGTTTTTATTGGGGTGCTTAACATATAACAAATTTACTGCGTGATTTTAATTTGTGCAGTTTATTTACATTGAACCAAATACTTACACTACAAATTTCATTTCATACAATTTGTTATCCATTTTTTTAACATTTAAATAGTTTCTATACCTTTTAAATTCCAAAACCATTTTTACTACTTCACGAAAACACTTTTTAAATATCTACACGTGGTTCGCTAACTGGATTAGCATCATCAGAAGAGGATTAAAACTAACTAAGGTTAACTTAGCTTATGTGGAGATATAAAAATAAAGTGTGTTGGTGAAGTGGTGCAACAGTTTTTGAATTAATCTATACCTTTTTATTGTCTGTATGTTATGTCTAAAAAATGATTTTTTTAGGTTACAGAAGTAACAAGAGTGGGTGATTCGACCACCTACAGTTTTGTGTCGAGAACACTAAAGTTAATATTGACCAATGAATTAGCCCTTAGTTATAGTTGGTTGGGCAGGAAGGGCAAAAAAGTTTTCAAAACATTAACAGTTGCCACTTTAATAATAGGTGGGTATTATTACTTAATTTCTATAACTTGTTTTGTGTGCTAGAAAAAGTTTTCAAAGACAAAGGTAAAATAATATTTTAAACCTCTAATATTTAATTAAAAAAGCCAAAACATTGTGTAAATCTAACTTATTTCACATATTTTTCAGAATCTGCCACTGTGGCTATAAAAGAAGCGACAAGGCAAGAAATTGAACAATCCATCCAGTTGTGGGTGTGGAGGGCTTTTGACCGAAAGAAGATTGCAATGAACAAATCTTTTTAATTGTTATTGTTATGTTTTTTAAATAAAGTACTAATTTTGCTTTTTCTGTGCAGTAATGTGAATAATAAAAACATGTCTTTAAAAGACATTTTAGAGATGTCTTGCAAAGATATCTGAAAGATATCAACCTTTGTAACAAAAGATATCTTCTGTATATCTTAAAGATGTCTTTCTGGAAATAAAAGATGTTTAAGAGATGTCTGTTTTGTCTTAGAATGTACATCTTTAAGATATATTTCAGATGTCTTTGTGTTATCTGGGTTACCATAGCATTAAGTATTGTATAACACTTGGAAATTTAAAATCACTGAATCAATAATTAAAAATGCAAAATAATAACAATCAAACAAAATAAGAATCTTTATTTAAAGCTAGTGAAACTACATGTTTTAAGTGTGGACATAAAGGACATATGTAAATCGTATGAATATAAAAGTAAGAGTTGTGATCAGTTTCGTAGATACACAAGCCGTGATCGAGGAAATCTTCCATTTCGAGATCGTGGTAAGTATAAAAACAAATACGAAAAGAAACAAAATGTAAATTAAACTGAGAATGAAGTAACATTTGTAGAATTAAAGAAATATAGCGTACCAAATGAGTTGAATGTATTTGTAATTGATTCAGAAGCAACATACACCTAACATAAAAAAAAATAGAAAAATACATGACAAATATTGAGAAATTAAATAGGGAAGTATCGGTCCATGTTGCGAATGGCGAGAAGATAGTTGTAGAAAAAAAATGCAATAAACCATGTACTATTAAGGTATAAAAATAAGCATCCCGGATTTAATTGTTGAAGGTATGCAACATAATTTATTTTCAGTGGGTCAATTAATAAATGGACATAAGTTATTTTTTAAAAGGATGTGCCATCTGCTGTTCTGCAACTGTAGCAATCGAGTGTTTCCGCACCACCGAGTTTGTAAAGCCGTCCCTGCCTGCATACCGCCAAGCCGACTGGAAGGTAGACCGTAGCGAAGTCTTTGCGGATCTTTCATCACCGGAAGAATAACAGCTAAGTGAAATAAATTAATTATTTACTAACTTTAGATATTAACTACCATGGTGAAGCACGATCTTGCACCGGCTTTGCCGTCGCCGTTTTACTTATCGTACCACGTCTGACTCATCAAACCGTTCCGTCTCGTCTAATGTTTTTTCTCATCCTGTCAACTCCTGCTATTATCTTCGTAATTTCTCTCTGCGTTTTGCGCAACGTCGACAAAGATATTACCGAACCAGAAATTCTCACTTCTATAAACCTTCCCAAAGTCAACTAAATTTATCCAAATTAGTTCTTGGCTAACACAACAACCTACTTAACTAATGCGTTTGATCACATTTGGTAAAAATACTCTCGATTACCTCCTGGCAAAAAGCGTTTCCATGTATGGCAAAGACTATCCGTGCGAGCCTTCAAACATTCTCCAACCTGTCCCTCTTCAAGCTGCACCAAAGTAGGTCACTTTTCGTACGAATGTCCGACTAGTGTTTTGATCTGCCCTAAGTGTAGGGGAAAACACAATTCATCGACCTGTCCATCCACTGATCCCAAATGTAACAACTGCTCTGACCTACACCCAACTCATTATTTTGCATACGATGCCCGCAACGCCCTTCCTAAAACCACCGAAGCTACCGCTCAGCTAACAGCCAATGACACCGATAGCGAATCCAAAACCTCTGCCCTTAACGAAGATAACGTTGCAGATGACGATTTCAGATTAAAACCTTCTATCAAAACCTTCTCCTTCATGTACATGTTTCTCGACCGTCGCAACAAAATCATTAAAGTCATCAACAGAACCAGTGCTTCCATTCTTAACGGCAACGTTTACATGCCCTTTGCTAAACTGCTGTAATATTGAGAAAAAGAGAAAAAATTGACGTTCTTTCATTAACCGAAACCAAACTAAAAAACCCCGAAACGATATCTATAACTAATTATCACACCTTTTGTAAAAATAACGACACTAAGATTAACGCTAACCTAAATGGAATAATCCTTTCAAACGCGTTACTTAGATGGCGTTTCTGGCGAGTTAAAAACACTAATTATACGTTTTTCGCGCTTCACATTCCACACTTACCTACGCCAACTTTAATTGAAATCAAAGACTTTAAAAACGCCAAATAGAAACGGTTTGCCAACCATATTAAACTTTACGTCGCTGATGACCCCAATCTATAGATAAATAATGCTATAGCGCAATTAACCTACGTTATCTCTAAGCATCTATAAAAAAATTTCCCAAAAAACCCATAAACATATCTCGTAAACCACTTCCGGCAAAACTCATCAAAGAAAAAAGCAAATATTTCGTCGTTTTCAAAAAATTACAGATCCCGCATTAAAAACAGAACCTAACCGACTAAATGCTCAAATCAGACGCGATTAAACATCTTTAAAACAGGCAAAAACTCCAGATAAAAACGGGACCTACCGACAGCTACTATAACTACTACACAAAGCTTTAGTATTACTATACAACATATTCAATAAATGTTTAACTTTATGTTATTTTCCAACACCGTGGAAATGATCCACTACAATTATGATTCTCAAACCTGGTAAAGATCCAACACTTTCTAACTCATACTGTGTCGAACGAGTGTTGATAACGCGATTTGCCGAGCAAAATAATCTTCTACAAAACTTTCAGTCTGGCACGATGGACTTATTTACAAAATTCACTCTCTAGGAACACCTTTGCATTTCCTTAAACTCGCATCGTCATTCCTTATTAACAGGTCTGTAACGGTGAGAGTCGAAAAAACACTTTCACAACCTTTTACACCATTAACTGGAGTAGCCGAAAGCTCAGTGATAGCTTCTTTGTCGCTTTTTGTCGCAGCAGCAAGGAAGCGTCTAATCTAATTCAATCTAACTTAACCAAATTTTCAAAATGGGCCAATGAATGGAGAATAACTCCGAATCCAAACAAGACTCAAGCAATTTTTTTTAGACACCAACATTTTTGTCAAACATAATAACAATCACACCAAAACGCCACACTCCTTCTATGGAACACACTTATACATCACCAAGACAAAATAACATATCTTGGCGTCAAACTCACTAAGACTTTAAACTGGAACTCGAACTTGGAAACTTCCCTAAACAGAATTAGAAACCGCAGTAACCTACTGAGCGCCCTTCGCGGACATATCAAAGGATGTTATCCTAAAACCTCGCAACATACGTACAAAACCTTTATACGCCGTGTAATCGATAAGCGTGCCCCTATCTCCTGAACTCTAACTTTGACCCAACTGAAAAAAATACCATCTCGCGAGCGAAAAATCCTACCTATAATTAACAAATTACCTTACAGATTCCCTAATAATCTCACTATTCAGCACGCCAATTTAATGCCAGTTACAAAAAGGCTTCGAATTTTACAAACTAATTTCACACGCCGAGTTTTGGTGAAACCCAAGCAACGAGGGACATCCTGCTAACACCATTTAACAACCAACACTACGAAAAAATCCTATCCAAAAAACATAAACAAAAGTACAAATTCCCATCTGTTTTTCTCGTCCAATTAATCGACAATCTAGTCAAAGTATTCGAAGACTTAGAACTCTATACTGCCTCAGATAAACTACAGTAGCTTTTTTTATATACCTACAACGAACCACTAACTACCGCTTCACCTACAACGCATGCACCCATAACACCAATGAGACCAGCATCACCTACTTAATTCAACACCAACCTTTACCATTCTTTAACTAAACCTATCAACACATACAAAGCAAAACATTAGCTAGGTACACTAATCAGACATATCTTACAGTTTTTGTATGGTTTTCCTTAAGAACCGCAAACAACTCACAATTAATTAGGTACACAACTAGTTTATTTTTTATCCTTTTTTCTAGCACATAACTGCTATAATAATATTTATACTAACAAAAAATCAAAGGTTGAAGCGGAGACAAAATTCATGAGCTGCTTAGATATAAAGTAAATATCTTGTTCTATAAATGTAAACTACTAACAACGAATAAACGTTTTTGATTTGATTTGATGATTTCAGGATTTATTCAGGAAATGAAATGTATGAATATGAATAATTTGTACATGATAACTATCCACTTTCAAGAAAATGCTTTTATAGTAAGGCAACAAACGATCCTACTATATGGCATAGACGTTTAAGGCATTTAAGTTATAGTGGATTGGAAATACTAGGTTTACCATTATAGAAAGAAAAATGTGAACATTGCGTGGAAGAAAAAGGCACAAGACGACAATTTCAAGCACAAGTTATACTAACAAATGAAATAGGTGAGATAATGCTTTCAGATATAAGTAAACTTATTATTCCTGCCGTTTTGATTGATGATTATTTCACACTTCACAATTATTATTTTTGATGATTATTAAAATTATGATTATTAAAAATAAAGCGGAACAAAACGTTATTGATTTTATTAAATTGATTTGAACACAGCATGAAAAAAAAATAAGAAGAATACGATTAAATAATGAAGGAGAATTTAAATCATATAATTTTAAGAAATTTTGTAGGCAAAAGACATTACCATATATTCCAATGCTAAGTGCATAAACAAGATGCTTGTGAACACGGTAAGAACAAAGTTTACATAGAAAAAAAATATGGAAAGGTTTATGGGGCAGAGCAACTCAATTTACAAATTAAATAGAAGTCCGAGTAAAGCAAATTGGAACGGTGCTACATCATCACAAATTTGGTATAAAAATAGATTTATATAATTTAAGAGTATTTATTCAAAACCGTGAGTTCTAAAACTTCCTAAAGACAACATGTTAGAACCAAAAGCGAATAAAATGATTATGCTAAGTTGTATTGTGGAGAAGGTTATCGTTTATGGGATTCTAAGAAAAATACAGTAAAGAAAAACAATAGATGCTATTTTTGATAAATTAAAAATTGAATTGAATACATATAAAAAGAAGATTTAAAAACGTTTGAATATGAGGAAGAAAATAGACTCAAAACATAATAATTAAAATACTTTAAAGAATACGAACCCTTAATGCAATAAATCAAAACAAGCAATCAACAAAGAATTAAGTTCACATACAAAATTAAATACTTGGATTTTTGAAAAACTATCACCAGAAAAAACCAATTGATACAAGAAGTTATGAAAGAACGGGTGATATTCGATGGCAGAGCCATCTCATAGTATACATTTACTATGCATGAATAATAGTATGTAAATGGTTATAGAGGTGGAAACGTTGAAAGCTGATTTTATACCTGCGTAATTCAAATAAGTTTTAAATAAAACTGCGGGCTAAAACCACAACGTATAACATTGTAAGGTAACAATATCAATGCAAATGTGAAAACGCCACCAGAGGAGCCACTGACGACCGTTTCGCCTTTTCGGGGCTCTTCAGCAGTAGAGTGTTCTTTCCAGCCTCGCGCTGCATTAACGTTCATCATGCTATACTTCACTTTCGACGCTTGCTACATATGTTACTATACCTTCGTAGATACTGTTTTAGCACCATAAAATAAAAATTTAAATTTACAGAATACTAATTATTTTAAACTAAGACAGTATCAGTATTCAAAAAGCGCACACAGTAGATAATCTAAAACTGTAGTACATTTTTTCTTATTCGCTTGTTTTCTTGTTAGTGCCAAAGAAATAGTGGTATTATATCTTAGTAAGATTATCATTCTACTACATTTTTTCTGCATTCTCTTGGAACGTCATTTACACCTTTGGCACTATTTTGTTTATTCATAGATGATAATTAATTGGATCACTAACTAGAGTAATTTATATGGGTTACAACTAAATCGCATAGGGGATATATCAATAAATGAAATAAGATGCTTTATTGGAATATTATTGTTTAGTGAATTACATCAGTTTCCGAGACGGTCAATGTACCGGGAAAATAGCGATGATGCTGGATGTAAACACGTCTGTTTATTTATATCAAAAGACGGATTTAGCTTTCTAATGCAAAACATTCATGTTAATAATAATTAAACAATATTTGATGCCGTTAGATTCTTTAAAATCCACCCTTTATTAGAAGCTGTTAATAAAAACTTTTTTCTGTTCGTACCACAGTGTTTAAATTATAGAAAAGAGCCACAAGATTTGGTTACATTGAAAAGGTTGAACCTTACCAAAACTCAAACTTACAAAAAAAAAACACGCAAGAAAGGTCCGTTCAAAAAAAAGTCAAAATCTTATTAAATCAAAATACGACATATTAAACCATCTTGTGATTTATCAAGAAAAACAGACTAGGTGCGCATTCTGTCATAAAACAATGACGTTAAGATGCCAGAGATGTGATGTAGCTCTTCATCCAAAAGTTTGTTTCTACTATTATCGTGCTAAATACTAAATTGCTTACAAATAGAGTAAGTTTGTAGCTCTTAAGAAAATGAGCTTAAATTTGTCTGAATCCGAAAATGATTTTTGTGATGGTTGCGCTTTAGGGATGAAAACCGTTTAAACAACGAAAGTTTCGAGCACAAGAAATCGGAAAGCAAGTCAATGCTGATGTCAATGGACCAATGTCGGTTGAAACAATTAATGGTTTTAAATACTTTGTTTGTTTTAAAGATGACTTTTCCAAGTACAGAAAAATATTTTTTATCAAACATAAAAATGAAATGGCAAAGTACGTAAATATATTTTTAAATGAAGCTACAACAGCTGGGCATGTAATCAAGAGATTCAGATGTGATGGTGGCAGAAAATTTGACTGTCGTGAAGTACGTGACATTTTAAATGATCGTGAAATCGATTTATTACTATCAGCACCGTACAGTCCTAAACAAATGGGGCAGCCGAAAAGGAAAACCGTGCATCTTACACGCTCAACGTTATCTGTGAGTGGTTTACCTAAATCGATGTGGACTCAAGCATGTGAAGTAGCAACGTACCTATTGAATCTCGCAGGCAAACCACCAGTTGAAGGAAAAACACCTAAACAATTATGCACTGGTTATTAAATGAAAAATTATAATCATTTACGAGTGTTTGGTACAGAACGCTTTGTACATATACCAAAACAGTTTCGGAGGAAGTTTAATAATAAAAGTGTATTTCGTCATATGGTTGGACATTTAAATGACAAAGATGAATAGCATGTGTGTATACCTTCTTTGAACTCGTCGACCAAAACAGGTGAAAATAAATACGTTAAAGCAGAAAAAGGGACTGAAGCAACTGTATTGAATAACGTTGGAAATAAACCGACAACTGCAACAATGCAGGAAAAATTACTAGATTGGAGATGAATGTGCTTCTGAAGATATGGAACAGAATTTAACAGAAGTTCGTGCAGTTTCTAGGCGTAAAACAAAACAACTTAATTGGATGACTTCTGGTGAATATGTTGTAAATCTAGCATTAAATGTTTGTGAAAGTACAAAAAATCCATCATGTTACAGCGAGGCTATGCGTTCATCAGAAAAGGATGATTGGAGTCTGGCTATGAAAGGAAAGTTGGATGCACTAGCTGAAACAGACACGTGGAAATTAGTAGATAAGCCCATTAATCAGAAAATTATTTGTAATCCATGGGTACTGCGTAAGAAAATAAATTCAAATGATCTAGTTCGATTTCGTGCACGGCTGGTTGCAAAAGGTTATGATCAAAAGGAAGATCTCGACTATGAGGAAACCTTTAGCCCAATAGCTCGCTATGATACAGTACGAACTATTCTTGGAGTTGGTTGTATAAACCAATATGAATTATGTCAACTCGATATTAAAACTGCATTTTTATATAGTACGCTTCAGGAGAAAGTATACATGTATCAGCCAGAAGGATTTGATTATAGAAGTGGAAAAGTCTGTAAATTGAAAAAGAGTTTATATGGACTTAAGCAAGCTTCCAGATGTTAAAACCAACGTTTTACCAGTTTCCTAAAAGAGCAAAATATGGTAGTTAGCTCGGCAGATCCTTGTTTATTTTCACGCATCTGCAACGAAAATAAACTAATCTTGCAATTTATGTGGATAATGGGTTGGTTTGCGGAAGTGATCAAGCTGAGATGAATGAATTTATTGAACAACTACGTTGTCATTTCAAGATAACCACAGGTATGCTAAATTGTTTTCTAATTATGGAAAAACAGAATTTTCATTTGTCAGAAGTTTTATGTAAAACAGGTTCTAGAAAGGTTTAACATGCAGGATTCAAACCCTGTTGCAACACCATCGGATCGTAATAATATTAATAATAGCAAAAATAACAAGTTGCTTAATGATGATGTTCCTTATCGTGAGGCAGTGGGATGATTAATGTACTTGACAATAGTCACACGACCTGATATAATGTATGCTGTTTGTCAAGTAGCAAAAGCAATGCAACAACCATCTGAAGCACATTGGAGTTACGTAGAGTTACGAATTCTAAGATACCTACAAGGAACAAAACATTATGGATTATTATATCAATCAGTTGACGTATCTACAACTACATAAAAATTACAGACGAAGTTAAATCTAAAATAAGAAATATTAGAAAAGAGGGGCTTGAGTTCACTAAAGACATGGAAAATGGCCTATATGGTTCACAAAAGAAAATATGAAAACAAGGAAGAAAGAAAGCAGTATAAGAATATAAAAAAAATAAAGGTTATAAGACAGTATGGGAAGAACATTTTAAACAACTGTACAGTGCAGCAACTCCTACAAATGACAATGCCGATAACACATATGACAGTGAATTTATCATAACAGAAACATAAGTGGAGGCCGCTATACGAAAATTAAAAAACAGAAAAGCACCAGGGATCGATACGATAACTAAAGAATTAATTAAATATGCAAATGGAGGCATTGCAAAACAGCTTACAACACTCTTTCAAAAAATTTTAGACAATGGCAACGTACCAGAAGAATGAAAAACAAGTATTACTATTCCAATATACAAGAAAGCAATAAAAAGTGCCCAGACAACTACAGAGGCACTATTAGGAACTGTCTCGAAACTTTTCACAAGTATAATAAAGACTGAAATTAGTACCATAACCCCAATTAGTGAAGAACAACAAGGATTTCGTAAAAATAGATCCACAACAGATGCAATATTTATTCTCAGACAAATTAAAGAAAAATCAATTGAATATTGCACTCCGGCTTATCTCTATTTTATCAACATGACCAAAGCATTCGACAAAGTACAGTTAAAAGACGTTATTAGAATACTAAAGCAAAAACAAATACCAAATAAAATAATCAGAGTTATACAATATTTAAACACCAATAACAAAACCAAAATTAAGAACAAACGGCGAGCTCACAAAAAAAATTCCTATAAGTGCAGGCATAAGATAAGGGGACAGACACCCTCAGTCATCTGCTATTTAATTTGATCATGGACAAGATAGTTGAAGAGGTCAAACCACAAGACATGGATACAGGATGGGCGATCAAGAACTAAAAATAATAAGCTACGTCGATGACGCAGTAATAATGTCATCAACAGAAAATGGTCTCCAACGCCTATTAAATAAGTATAAAATAGAAGCAGAAAAATACAACATGAGCAAATCACTAGAAAAAACAAAATGTATCACAATATCAAGAGAGCCCCATCCATGCAAACTGGTTATTGACATTCATTTAAATTAATATAAAAAAAAAACAAAAAAAATTGTTTACAATTATAACACTTGTTAATCTTAATGAATTTTTGCAGAAAAATGTACAAAGAAGACTTGATAAAGCTTACAAGATAAGCGAAACGTCGTCACTAAATAATTCTAAATTTAAAATAAAGGAAAAAAATGGTTCATTTTTAACCAAAAAACTGTTTTATTAAAAAATTCTTCAAAAACAATCTTAATTATAAAACATCCTCAAAAAACAGCATAAACCTTCTTTTCATATAAAAAAAGTTGAAAGTAAAGTTCGCATATACAAGACATGCATTAATTATGACATATGCAGCGGAAACAAGAGCTGACACAAGTAGAACGAAAAATCTATCGCGCGCCAATGAAAAATGAAAATACTCTGAAACATTACGGGGAAAACGAGACTGGATAGAATAAGAAACGACGAGATACGACGCAGATGCAGCACAGAGGATATAGTCAGATGGAACAGGCAAAGAAGACAAATGTGGAACGACCATGTACAGAGGATGGGAGACGATAGAATAGCAAAAATTGCCAGCAATCAAAAACCACTTGGAACCAGATTACCGGGTAGGCCGCCGAAAATATGACGGAAATAGTGGACATTAACGTCCCAAGAATAAGTCATTTATTTGTATCGGTAAACACAGATCATCGACCTAACGTATGAAGAAGAAAAATATATCAATCAAACGGCAATGAAGGAACTTTAACAGCATACAGTGATGCAGATTTTGCTGGCGACAAAGTTACACGATGTTCAACAAGTGGCACTGTGATTATTTTTGCAAGTGGGGCACTGTCGTGATCAAGTAATTTAACAAAATCTGTAGCATTGTCCACTACAGAAGCTGAAATTGTAGCAGCAAGTGAACGTTTGCTAAATGACTTAGATGTGAAAGGTTCGGATAAACCAACATTGTACATAGACAATGCTAGTGCCGTTAAACTTTCAAAAAACCCACAATTATTATTTTGTGCGTGAGTGTTTTCTAAAAGAACTTGTTGTACAGCATATAACTCGAGAGAGTCAAATAGCAAACCAAACCGCTAGGTCGAACACGATTTGAATTACTCCATGAGAACTTAGGTGTTTCTAAATATTAGTTTTATATCCTTTATATTAGTAGCCTTAATTTTGTGTTTCCAAATGTATTCTGATTAGGAGGAAATGTTGAAAATTAATAAATTCTTATAAATACTTGAAAGACTTTAGTTAAAATAGTTCATGTAAACATTAGGTAGTTTAAATGTACATATATACAGCGCTGTCTAGTAGTAGCGTTCTAAACGATTCTCTTCAAGGTGTACATCGTGTTTGATCATACGAGTGTTACAAAAATAAAAATAAATTCTCAAAAATAAACTCTTTCATTTACAATCACTTCAACTTCAACATTTTGAACTAATTGATAACATCTTAACTCACATTATGTAGATGTTTAAAAACTTTTATAAATTTTAGTGCTAATACCATCGCTTCAGTAAAAGCTTTTGTTTCTTTGAAACAGAATTATCCAGGCTATTTTGATTTACCTGTTATATGGTCTGAACATAACACCTCTGAAGGACTAAACAAAATACCGTAGGTGTGTTATGAAATTCGCTCGAAGGTTGCAGGTTTGATCAAGCTTGTGAAAAAATAAACAAACTCTCAGAACGAATTAAAATTTTCATATAAAATTCTACCGGTCAAAAGAAACCCTCGACTTTGGCATTATTACCAATTTAAAAAAGTAATGCAAAAGCTAGCTCGCGAAAAAGGTTTTGATGACAACGTGATTGGCTGAAGCAATTTGCAAAACGGAGCGGAAGAGTATTATGCTTAATTTTAAATAAGATTTTTTTTTAATATTTTTTTTCTAAAGTTTAATTTAATTTAGCGTTTTGGGAGTATTTTTAATCTTGGCCGGTTCTTATTCCTTAATTAAAACAAACTAAATCAAATAGGTATAGTTAATTTTAGCTCCCAGTCTTTTAAAAACTTCTGAACACTCCACTATTATTACATAATTCCAACTAAAAAAATTGAAAATATCATATATGGTTTTATTCTTATTCAATTTATATATAAGTAATTAGTTCTTAACAAAAAACTTTACCCAATTCTTATAAAACATTAACTAATTATTGGTTTTTTGTCAATGTTTTTTTTCAAAAATAAAATTAGTTAATTGTTCTTAAAACCAATTACTTACTTGTCAATATCATTTCAAGTAATTAATTAATATAAGTAATTACAACTGAAATGAACTGTGCAAAAATGGTATTGGAAAAAATAAAGTATTTATTAAGAAATTCTATAGTAGCTCAAAAATTAGAAAACAAAATATAAGAAAAAAGTTGTCAGCAACGCCACTTATAAAATGCGCAAATAAATATATAAACTACCCATTTAAACGTCTACGACAAAAACATCTCCGTTCAGTCTGTCTCTTGCAATAGACCTTTTGTCGATGCGTATGAACTAGAACAAGTATTGATTGTTACGCCGACTTCGTTGTTGCGTTACATTTTCTTCTTTTCATGAAATGTTAGAAAAAAAAAAGTTAAACGTGATCACGTAAAACCACGCGTGTAAAAAATAAAATTAAACCGAATATTGTATGCAATTACAACACAAAAAATTGAGTGCTAATTTGAACAAAAAATAAACGTTTGTATATTATCACATACTATTCACCCCAAGCACGACCACAATTTTCAGGTTAATGTCGTAGAAGAATTTTTATGGAGTGCGAGATCACAAAAGTATGCGACCTTTCAATGTCCTTATTTAAAGTTTTAAAATAGTTTTATCTGCTTTCAAAAATTAAATTGAAAGATTCGAAACAAATTTGTTTTATATTGATTTTAAAGTTAAACACGAAACACGTAAAATCTAGCTTCTAAAATATTACGTATTTTAGTAAAACTAAAAAAAAATTAAAAATGTCTATAAATAATCACTCGTTTCTTAATATTACGTTAAATTATGTTTAATGTCTTATTCGCATGTGTAAAAGTATCTTGTGGTGTATCGAGCTTGAGAAAAGAGTAAAAGTGTGATTATTATCAATGTAAATGAGTAACACTACAATGTAAACTAAGAATATAGTGAGCATTAAATATAAACAATCAATAATTCTTTTTGAGCTTTCCGAAAAACTTTCAAAAAAGCTTGTTGCATGGAATACTACTGTATTATTTTCGTTTTATCGCAAACCACTCGTAGATAGATTTACACAGTCAAGATGTGTAATATCTATGCATCATATTTTTAAAATTGATTTCAGTTTTAAGTTCAAGATTTTATTCTTTCGTTTTACAATTTTGTTTGTTACCTATCCTTTTCGTTTTTGAAACCTTAGTAGAGAGCCAAGTACCTTGGCTTGAAACGTAAAAGCTTGGCTTGAGGTTGAAAGTCAAGCTTTTTAAAAAAAAGTTTTCCCAAACTTGATCAAGTTTTCAAGCTTTTTCTTGCTCCTTTTGCAAGAGTAGTCTATGACCTTGGAACACGTACTCCGTCATGTGTTAGAGCTAACTGTCTCAGTATAAACCGCCGACTTTGAGTGCTGAATGAAGCGAGTGTAACTTGAGTCATAGCATATTATGCCACAACTTTCAGTTATAAATCAAACTATTGTTCAACTTGTTCCTGAAAATCTTAGTTAAACCCGTTGAAATAAATGCTGACAACGCAATTTAAAAAATCATTGTTTTTTTTTATATTTCAAGCGTCCAATAATAGAGAATTGCGGTAACAAAGCTCTGACCTAGTTCTCGTGATTATTGTACAACTATTTAGCTACCTAATAATACTTAAGTAAAACTTTTTAAATTAGATTATCTACTATAATCTAGCTCGTAATTATTTCGTGATTCCTAAATAATAGAAGAACCAATTTATTTTCTGAGAATTTGATTTAACTGAGAATAAATATAGTGAATTACAATGTAAAAAATAAAAATGCAGCTCCAGTGCAGCAAGGAAATGGATCTAAGAACAAGACAGATAAGCAAGAAAAGAAAACAAGTCAAACTAATTCATCTATTCATCCAATAACAAGACGCTTCAACAAATAATCGAGAAGTTGAATAAAATGGATGAACGTTTTTCCAAATTGGAACATTGTAAAATGCTTAATTGCATCTGCCAATTTAAAACAATCGGACTCAGGTCTGATTAAAGACGTTCGGTGTAAAGCATATTCAAGGGAGGGTACTTATAACTTACTTAAGTTGAATAAAAGTTAAATTTACCAAAACTCATGTTTATTAAATAATTATGATATAATCAAATTTAACTTAATTGTTTTTATTACATACTTCGCGATAAATGATTAAGTCTTAAAAAAATGGCCATTTTTCTTTACATGAATTGCGAACAAAGATTTAGTTTAAATTTTATGTACAAGCTTAATTTTTAATTATAGTAAATATTTGAAATAAAAATTACTTATCTTGCCGGTTGTCATTGGATAGGTAAATACGGGCAAAGTCTGCTATTGAAGCGGAAATCAAATCCACATCGGGATCCTGGCAGATCGGTAGAAAACTGCTTTTTAGGATCGAAAATGTATTTCTCCCAAGAAAAAACCTTTTCGAAATAACAAAAGATTGTAGAACACAAAACAATTAGAAAAGTATACAACTTACCTTTTCATTGAAAAGGTGAGACAGTAGAAGATAATTAACTTCAATTTTTATACTGATTACAGTAATTATCAGTTTAAATTATTAATTCTGATCGTTATAGAAAAAGACAAGTTACTTTGTCAGAACCCAAATTGATTCTCCCAAAATATATCCGACAACCTTCCACGTCGATGTAACTTATCTGAACAAGTTTTATTGATATATTATTCAAAAGAAAGCGGCAAAATTTGAAAATTTGAAGTTTGAATATTTTAACGCTACAACATCGCACACAAAAAGGAATTCCTAAATCTAAAAACTGCTAATCAGTTAATGATATTAGAATGGAATGCCAGCAGTTGCAAGCAGTCCTTGACATAGAAAAAATTTATGCATGTTTCATACCTGAGACTCATTTCACGAGAAAGTTATACATCCAATTTAAGCCTATCACACAATCCACCCAAACAATACAGCAAAAGAGGAAAGTGCAATTAGCATAAAAAATCCATCTTATATGATCAAGAAATGGGTTACCAAACAGTAGAAATACAGGCCACATCTGTCAACATGAAAACAAAAATATATAAATTAACAATCATAGCAATATATTATCCACCGAGACAGGCCATAAAGAAAAAATAATATCTAGACTTTCTCCATAGCCAAAGAGATAGCTTTATCATCGAATGTTACTTTAACGCAACGCGGAGGATTTACATTAACTACAACTAAAGGTAAGGAACTTTTAGCCGCATCTAATCAGCTTAAATACGAAGTGTTATCAACTGAGAAGCTAACGTATTGGCTTACTCACCCTCACAAAATTCTTGATGTCATCGACTTCTTTCTAATCAGGAAAATCTCATCAAACTATGTCGAAATTGAAAAAACATGGGATATAGACTCAGATCATCCAATACTTCTTACATTAATCGATGGTGTAATCAAAAAAGAAACCGACCGAGTCTAACTAACAAGAGACCAAATTGGAAAAAAATACATAAACATACAACAAGCAGCATGGGATAACACCCCTGCACAAACTTTTAGAACAAAAGAAAATAACTGCCCAAAAGAAATTAGAAAGAGACATAATTTGCATAATCCTCCAATCCAAAATCCGGATAGAAGTTGGACCCGAAGCAATACCCAAAAAGCTTGTAGGTTCGCAGAACTTCTTGGCATTTTTCAACCAAATAATTGAGAAGAACAAAGGCGGATTACACCAGAACAAGAATAAATTGTCATCAGACCCACTTCACAAAAGGGAATCTTAGACAGTGTTGTAAATAGATAATTTTTAAATTATATAGATATAGATACATTTTTTTTCTTTCAAAAATGATCTAGTATTAGATAATAGATAAATTATTCAAACTTTATATAGATAACAGATAATAGATGAAATAATCTATCTAGTAACAACGATAAATGAAGTTCATTTGAAGAACTACTATGGAATGCGGAAAATTACTGCAGAAAAACACATATTGTAACTGGAATTTTACGAGACACTGGATTTTTTATAAATATTATTTAAATAATTTAAATAAAAAATTATATATATACAGATACATATAACATATATTTTTTGATTGTATCTAGATACATATAAATAAATAAACAATATTAATCTAGATTAATTTATCTATATGAATTTATATAGATAATTTACAACACTGATCTTAGATGATATTAAAATAAATATTAACCGAAAAAGGGCCCCTGGTTTTGATTTAATAACTGGTGAAGTAACTTCACAAAAAAGCTATAATAATAATTATAAATCTCATTAACGCAGCTTTCTGATTGAAGTACGTTCCTAAGAAGTGGAAAGTAGCAGAAGTCATCATAATTCCCAAACCAGGTAAACATCCTAATGACCTATATCGTTGTTACCACTCATCTTAAAATTATATGAAAAAATACTTTTGATACCCTCCCATCAATTTAGATTTAGAGAAAGACAGTCCACTATTGATTAAGTACATCAAATCAAAATGTTATTGAAAAATTAATAGATGACAGAAACACGGTCTTCCTCGACGTTGCTCAGACTTTTGACAAAGTATGGCATGAAGGCTTGTTCAATAAACGCAACCTGTTCCTGTCACAACAACTTTCACAGCTTCTACAACCATATTTATTAGAAAAATATTTCAGAATTAAACACAAAGATGCTTATTCAGCATTCAAGGAAATCCGAGCAGGGATACCACAAAGTAGTGTGGTACACTACTCTATTTATTATATACTAGTGATATCATAAGTCTTTAACATGAAACGATAACAACATTCGTTGATGACACCGCAGTCATTGCCGTCAGAAAAGACCACTAGGAGGCTACCGAAAAACCCCAAACCTCTATTAATAAAATTAACTTGATGAATTAAGTTAAACTAAAACATCTACCCAACCGGATCAACGATACCCACATCCCCCATGCTAACTCAAAATATCTGGGAATGACATTAGAAGCGAAGAAGCGAGACTTTACTGGAAAGTTCGTGTCAAAAAAAAAAGTAGTGGGCATCAAACTGAAATAAATGTATTGGCTTTTTGGAAAAACGGCTTTTATACAAGCAAATACTGAAACCTGTTTGAACCTACGGAATTCAACCCTGGGATTGTACCAGCAAAAGCAAAATACAAGTGATCCAACGTTTTCAGAACAGCAATAAAGAACATCGTCGATGCACCCTGGTACTGTACCAAAACAGAGGCATCCGTCGGGACCTTCAAATGGAGACTGTTTACATGTTATTACAGTAAAGTTATTGAAACACAAGGCAAACTATTAAATAAGACCTTAGTTTTAAAAATCATCAAACGTAACAATTTAAGTTAGAACAAAATTGCTCATTGATTTACTTTAAAGATCAGATTGTAATAACCTTGAATGATCTTGTAATCTTTTATATTAAAAAAAAAATAAAATACGAGTTCCTCCGCAAAACCACAACGGCACAGACCTCTCGCAAAATCAAGGTTAGGTTTGGCACTAACGTTACTTCACAGGAAACGGTATCTCGTTGGTTCAACAAATTTCATTCTGGCAATTTCAACTTGGCCAATAAGCTACATGAACGATCTGAAACTCACATGGTTGATAACAATCACCTGAAAGCAACGGTGGAAGAAAATCCAGGTCAAAGTGCACTTGAATTAACGTTAATGTTCGGTGTAACCAAGAAAACAATATTAACTCATTTGGCTGAAATTGGCAAAGCGAAAATGCTAGACCTCATAAGTTGAGCGATGTATAGAAAGAACGACGTCTCGAACCCTGTGTTTTTTTTGTTGTGTCGGTACAATAACGATTCATTTCTTAATCGGATTATTGCTTGTGATAAAAATAAATCCTTTACAACAACACCATACGTTCATTTTAGTGGTTGTATCACGATTGATGTATTACATAAACTTCTTGATGAATTTTTGGTGGATTTATTTTAGTTTTACAGTATTTTATAAGTACATATGTACATGCGACCCTTATGGCTGCTGATGTCGCTATCTATTCTGGGTAATTTTCCCCCTTAATACTAAAAAGTCCGCGTTATTTAAACGCATATAAAAGTAAGTTTCAACATATTGCCCGCCTTGAACTAAACGGTTCAAAATAAGTTATATAATATGGATAAGTAACTAGTATAACTAAAACATAATTTGTAATCTTTAACAAAAAATTGTTTTCTTAACGGATAGTACAGAAATATATTCCCCTTAAATTGAATAATACTTAAACTAAAAAATTTCGTTTTAATTTTCCACTGGCAACAGGCACAATTTGTTAGTAGCTCTTTTAAACTCGCCACTAGCACATTTAACCGTCACTACTCTAGTAACTCCATCACTGCCTGTGTGCAGCTGAACAACTCGACCCAAGCGCCAATTAGCTGGAGGTAAGTGAGATTCTTTAAGAAGAACTAGAGATCCTAATTTGATATTTGCTTCATTCAGCTTCCATTTAGTTCTTTGTTGTAACGTTGTGATATATTCTCTTGACCATTTGTCCAGAAATGTAGATTTAATTGTTGCAATAATTGAAACCGTGTTAACCGATTTTGCGGTAAGTCTTTCAGGTTAGGATCAGGAATGTTGGTAAATAAACGACCAATTAAAGAAATGGGCTGGAGTAAGACATTCAAGATCGTTTGGATCGGACGATAAAGGTGTAAGAGGTCTTGAGTTAACTATACTTTCAATTTGAGTCAATAGTGTATGAAATTCTTCATAGAGTAAGATTAATGTTTGACAAGATTCTTTTAATATGATATTTGACATTCTTTACAGCACTTTCCCACAACCCACCAAATGTAGGGGACCCTGGAGGTATAAAATGCCAATTGATGCCCATGTTAGATACTGAATCTAATATTTCCGTTTTGTGGTGGTTAAAAAATGTGACTAACTCGATTAATTCGTTTTTGCGCCTGCAAAGTTAGTAGCATTGTCACTATATACGTTTGCCGGTTTTCCACGTCTAGCAATGAATCTTTTAAAAGACATTAAAAATGCCGTCGTACTTAAACCTGTTACTAATTCTAAATGTATGGCCTTTACCGAAAAACAAATATATACTGAAATGTAACATTTAGTGAATTTAGCACCTCTACCTAGTCTATCCTTTAGAGTATACGGACCTGCATAGTCAACGCCTGTGGTATGAAATGGATACATTAGTAGAGTTCTGTCAATTGGAAGATTGCCCATTAATGGAGTCAAATAAGTATTGTTAAACCTTGCACACTTAACACAATTTTTGATAATTTTTTTTGTATTGTTCATACCAGAAATAGGCCAAAATCTTTCGCGTAAACTATTTAGTGTTAATTTTGGTCCCGCGTGTAATAGTAATTCGTGCTCTCGTTTAATTAATAAATCAGTTAAGTGGTTCCGCTTTGGTAATAATATGGGATGTTTCTTATCATAATTAAAATTTGATAACTTAAGTCTTCCTCCTACACGTAGTATTCGTTGAGTGTCTAGAAACGGTGCTAAACTTAGAAGTTTGCTGTCTTTAAAAACTGAGTCGTGTTTGGTTAAATGACGAATTTCTTTGTAAAATGTCGATTTTTGAACTAATTGTAGTAATTTATTCAAAGCTTCCTGCAATTCGAAAGTAGATAAGGGGCCTGCTCTGCGTTTAGTTTTATGGTTTTTAGCATTATTGAAAAATCTCAGACAGAATGCCATTACCCTTTGAACTCGTGTAAACGTGGAAAATCGATCTATAGGAAATTGATCATTATCGTTTTCAATAAAATGACAACTTTGTACGCAGCGTTTTTCTTCTTCTAAATTTGTGAATTCGCTTATATCTTTACATAGTTTGGTTTCCAACCCTTGCGATAAATAGTATGGCCCATGTCACCATAATTTGCAGTTACTTAATTTGCTAACTGTAAGGCCTCTCGTTATTAAATCCGCAGGGTTTTCACTAGATTTTACGAAAAACCAGTTTGACGTGTTAGTAAGTCTTTGTATCTCTGCAACACGATTAGCTACATAAGGTTTCCATTGATTATGGTCTAATTGATCCAACATAAAGTGATTTTTGAGTCGCTCCAAAAGTATTCATTATCATTATATGTTGAGTTTTAATATGAGTTTTATTTTACCGTTTAACTGAGCCGCTAACCGGGCTGCGCACAGTTCTAAACGTGGTAAGGTTATTGTTTTCATAGGAGCTACCCGCGATTTACTAGCTAATAAATTCACCGATATTTTGTTCAATTTGTTAACCGATTTCATATATATACATGCTCCAAATACTCTTTCAGATGCATCTGCAAAGATATGTAATTCTATGAGTTTGCTCTTTTCGATTAACTGGTGTCTAGGAATGGAAATTGTGCTAAGATTTTGAAGATCGTTCTTAAACGTTTTCCATCGCGAAAATAACTGCATCGGAATAGAGTCGTCCCATGACAACTTCAGTTGCCACAGCTCTTGTATTATAAGTTTTGCTATTATAATAATAGGAGCTAATAATCCCAATGGGCCATATAATTGGGCTGTAATCGCCAAAATATTTCGTTTCGTTATTTCCTTGTTATTTAAATTTAAATTAAATGAATAATGCATTAAATCATATAACGAATTCCAATATAATCCCAACGTCTTATGACTTGCATCAGATGCATCCATAAGAACGAAATTACTCAAATCACCCAACGCCTCAACGTTACTATGAAACTTTCTTAGATTGAAATCTGCCGACTGTAAAATGTGTATTAAATTGACTTTAATTTCCTTGATGGTATCTAAATTGTCGTGTCCTGTCAAAAGATCGTCCACGTAAAAGTCTTCAATCAAGATTTGAGATTCTAAAGGATATCTATCCTTGATTTCAATGCCTATTTGATTTAAACATCGGACAGCTAAATATGGTGCCGACGTAGTACCGTACGTTACCGTATTGAGTTGAAAAATAGCAATTTCGTCGTTACTATTTTCGCGCCATAAAATGCATTGATATTTACGTTCGTCTGGATGTATCCAAATTTGTCGATACATTTTTTCTAAGTCTCCTGCAATTACAAACTTGTGCAGTCGGAATCTAACTAGTATTGAGAAAATATCGTCTTGTAATTTTGGTCCAGTATATTGTACGTCGTTTAGTGATACTCCCGAAATTGATTTGCAAGACCCGTCAAATACAACCCGTATTTTTGTTGTCGTACTAGATTCCTTAAACACACAGTGATGCAGTAAATAAAAGTATTCAGAATTAGATGCAAATGTGTTTCCTTTCTAATAAATGTCATATGTTCTAGTGCTAAGTATTCAGTAATAAATTTACAGTATTCTTGCTTTAACGCCATGTTATTGTTTAGTTTATTTTCAAGAGTTAAAAAACGTCTTCGTGCAATATCGTAGTTTGAACATAACTCTAACAAATTTGATCTAAAAGGATACCTAACGATAAATCTTCCGTTTATATCTCGTAATGTAGTTTTTTGAAAATGATGTTCGCAGTATTCTTCATCGCGCGTCAAGGATTTTTTAACATACTCGTTTTCATTCATTTCCCAAAGTTATTTAAATTTGTATTAAGCTCATCCAATGTGATGTAAGCTAAAGTACTTTGTTTGAGTTGATTTGCATCTGTAGTATTTGGAAAATCCCGATTAATAATTTCTCCAGACAAAATCCAGCAAATTTAGTTTTGAAAGTAAATTGACTTCTATTGAAATTGTCCGACCGATATCAGCGACCAAAAAATGCTAGCACCTAACAAAATCTGAATAGGTTTAGATTCATTAAATGTTGGATCTGCTAACCTTATATTTACAGGAATTTTTATAATACTAGAATTCAAGTTCTGCGTGGGAAGCGCGTTCGCGATTTGTGGTACGATTAAACACCTTAATTTTGTCGAATAATCGTTTATTGTCGATTTTATAGTGATTTCTACACAGTGAGTAACCTTTAACGCTTCTTGAGTTATTCCTATAATATTGGTTTTAAAAAGGAATTCTATTAAGAAATAATTGATTACAAGTGTCTTCAGTAATAAAATTAGATTGTGATGCACTGTCTAATAACATTCTAACTTTATGTGGATTACCAGTTATATCATTTATGTAACCTAAAGCAGTCGATAAGATTACTTGAGGGTTTATATTTAACAATGAATAAGTATTTGTCACAAGTGAAGTACTCGATTCGTATGATTCGTTTATATTGGTATCTACAACCTTTGTTTCTGTGTTTGCATTAACAGTATTTATGTGTAGAAGTGTATGGTGCTTTTTATTGCACGTCTTGCACTTAAAACTTGATTTGCATTCGCTTACTAGATGACCTTTTCTTAAACAATTTATGCATAATTTTAGTCTTTTAACAATTTCGATTCTATTTTGAGTATTCGCTTTTAAAAAACTTTCACACTGACGCAACAAATGATTATTTTGACAATTTAAACAAGTAACTAAATTTTCATTAACTGTAGCATAAGAACGTACAGATTGTTTGGGGTGTACATTGCGCGATGGTTCTATACGTTTTTGGAAATTGATTCAAGTGTTATTAATTTTGAAAATAAAGAACTCGAGGAAGATCATCCAACGTAGGAATACTGTTATTATCTGAATGCGTCATGTTTAGTTTTGTCTCCCCATTCTTTTTCGGTTTGAATGTCCACCTTTGTAATAATTATTGGAATTAGCAATGAATTCCACGAATCCACTGGTTGATCTAAAGCCCGTAAACAATTGATGTGCGTTTGTAATTTGTTTATTAATTCTTTTAATGAAATAGGTGAATCTCGTGTCACCTGTTGTATATTCAAAATATTTTGAACGTGGTTATTTATGATTCGTCTTTTATTGTCATACCGTTTGTTTAATAATTTCCACGCAACAGAGTAATTTAAATCGATTGTTTCTAAAGTGCCCACTAATTCTAACGGTTCGCCCTTTAAACTTGATTTTAAATATGTTAATTTTTGTGCATCTGTCAATTGATTGTCTCTATGTATAATATTAAAAGAATCGACAAAACTACGCCAAGCAGTAAATGCTCCATCAAAACTAGGTAGATTTAGTTGGGGTAATTTTACCATACGTTTAGTTTGTGTAAACGACATGCCACTATCTTCTGCGATTGACCTGACATCGTCATTGTTATCGATGATATTAGTATTAGTATTAGACAATTGATCAACTAATCCAGGGTTAGTAATTAGTTTTGCTTTGCTAAGAACTTCATAATACTTATTATAAAATTCTTCGCGTTCTATTAATTCTAATTGTTTATTTTCAGTATTATCGAATATTAATATTTCAATTTGTAATTGAATATCATCAAATTGTTCTAACACGTTTTCGATTTTTGTTTTTCTTTCCATAGTATTAGCAATAATGGGTTTTGTGATGTTTTGAATGTCAATATCATCCAAGTATTTTTGAAAAATAGTAATCTGCGATTTTAAACATCCCCTTTTTATGTGCAATGATTTTAATAACTGTGCATCGACCATTATTGACACAAATTTGGTAAAATAATAATGAAAAGGTTTCAAGGATAGACTTACGGTTATTGTAGCTATCACAACGATAGGAACTCACTTTGTCGGAACGCCGCGCTTGACTTCGGAACTGATCGGCTTCGCCCTTGGTTGATGATTTTTCTTACAATTATGTAATAATTCGAATTGTATGTAAATTAAAGTATTACTTGCATCCGGTTATCTCGAAGGACCAATGATGTATTACTTAAACTTCTTGATGAATTTCTGGTGGATTTATTTTAGTTTTACAGTATTTTATAAGTACATATGTACATGCGACCCTTATGGCTGCTGATGTCGCTATCTATTCTGGGTAATTTTCCCCCTTAATACTAAAAAGTCCGCGTTATTTAAACGCATATAAAAGTAAGTTTCAACAACGATGAACCACTAAAACATTGCACGAGAAAATATTTTCATAAAAAAAACTTATGATGAGTGTTTGGTGATCCAGCTCAGATGTCATCCATCACATTTTCGTAAAACCTGGCGATTCGATCACGGCTGATATCTACTGTCAATAAATAGATGAAATGATGAGGTAATTGGCAATTAAACGGCCAAGATTGGTCAATCACAGCATTTCGATACTGTTGGAAGACAATGCTCGATCGCAGCTACAGCCGTTGCAAATGGAAGTTATTCGTCATTCACCATATTCGCCCGACTCAGCCCCTACTAGCTACCATTTTTTTCAGTATTTGGATAACTTTTTGATATTCTTAAAATTCAATTCTGACGAGGCTGTCAAGGCTGCCTGAGTTTATCGACTCCCGACATGTCGGTTGCTACCGCAGGGGAATAAATGAACTTCCAATAAAATGACAAAAGTGTATCGATAGTGAGGGTGCATATTTCGATTAAAAAGAAAAACATTTTATTTAAAAAAAACTGATTAAAGTTTCAATTCAATTCTATTCATTTCATACTACACGACCAACACTTAAATATACTGACTTCCAGAAAAATCGCAACACCTAGAAGTTGTTGAACGATTTTATTGAAATTTTCTGGAAACGTCTATTTTAATGAAACAAAGTGATGAATAAAATTTAAAAACAAAAGCGTAAAAAGTTTTTTTTTTAAATATGAGTTGTTCCGCCACGATTTGTAATGCACTCATTTAGACGTTTAGCATGTTATGAATCAAGTGATCTATAGCTGCTTGGGGTATATCGTCCCAAGCTGGAGATCGTGTAAGTTATCTGGAGGGTGTGGTAAATTACCCAGTCGCCTACCAATCATATCCCATACATGTTCAACGGGCGACAAATCAGGCAACCGAGCAGGCCATGGGAGGACGGCAATGTTAGCTTCTTCCAAAAACCGTGTTGTAGCCCTTGCCGTATGAGGGCGCGCATTATCCTGCTGGAAAATAGGATTTTGCAGCCCCTGAAGATATGGAAGCCCAACTGGTTGTAGCACATTAGCAATGTAACCAGCTGCGTTTAGGTTGCCGTCAATAAAGATCAAGGGTGATCTGCTATCATAACATACTGCACCCCATATCATAACTCCTTGAGTGAGGGCTGTGTTGCGTTTCACAAAAAATGTTGGATTTTTACGTTCTCCACGCATCCGTCTGACCCTCTTACAACCATCGTGGGCCCACAAGCAAACTCGGGACTCGTCACTAAAAACAATTTGATGTCATTCTTGCGCCCAATTAACCCTTTCGTTGGTCCACTCTGTCTGCATAGTTAGTGAAGTGGTGTAAGGGGAAGTCATAAAAATGGACGATATGAACGCAACCCATAAGATCTTATCTAGCGATAAACAGATGACATTGACATTCTGAGTCCTATACCTCTCATCCAATCATTTGCAATTGATCGAGTTGTCGAAAATCTGTCTCTTGTGGCCAAAACTCTTAAGCGACGTTCATCGCGATCTGTAGTCGATGTTGAACCGCTTCTTCGGACCATTTGGACCAACATCTCAATACCGATGAAACATTTCGGTTTACACGACGAGCAATTTCTCTTAGCGAAAGTCCGGCCTCTTTCATACCAATAATACGGCCACGTTCAAAATCACTTAATCGTACAGAATGTTGATGTTTACGTACTCTCGGAATTGTTATCAAGTTCAGAATGAAATTGTGAACAAACAACAACAGTTTGCAAACTTGAGAATTACTAAATGGTATACTACTTCAAATTTATTGTTACTATGTTACTATGGAAACAACAGGAAAAAAACAAAAAACTATTGGCTAGATTTTATTCAAATTTTAATCATCACTTTGTTTCATGAAAATAGACGTTTCCTAAAAATTTCAATAAAACCGTTCAACAAGTTCTAGGTGTTGCAATTTTTCTGGAAGTCAGTATTTAAAAAAAATTTTTTTTTACTTAAAACTCGGTTTAATTAAAATCATTATTTTAATTTAAAAAAACACTTTGATTAAAAATATGGTTTTAATCACGATTATAAGTAACTGATTTAAATTTTCTCAGAGCTGATTGAAATATGATTAAAAGCTCTAACTATACAATCTTTCTCAAATAATTTATTTCAGTACCTGAGATTGATTATGTATTAACTCCTCAAAATTAATTTATAGAAACTGTTAAATTACCAGAAAAAATATTGAAAAGAATCAATTCTTGTTTCTGAATCAAAAGAATAATTCGCAAAATGTCACTAAAGAACCGTGTGTTTCAAAATGAACTAAAACAATAATCAAAGTCCAAAAATATAAAAATGTGATGAGATTTAATTTTGTTTCCCTCTGTTTTCTCTGTAAATTTTAAGTAATTATACTGTTTAGAAAACTAAAAAAGTGTGTTTATTTTAAATCAAAAACTGTATTCGTTTACATAGCTACAACGCAAAAAATGACTATGACAACAATAAGTTTTTTTATTTGGAGTTCTAAATTAATTCAAGTTTAAATATTAAAAAATCCATTTTTAACCAACCAAGGTACTTGAATCTTTTAGAACGTTAGTGTTTATCACAGACGCAAAACTATTCGACTACGTAAATATTACATGTCTTGTCAACATTAAGGTTCTATGCGGCTGCAGCAAACATTAGTTGAATTACTTTTCAACACTTGCCCCTTTCTTTATAATTTAATTATGCCTAGACATGTCTCTCCTAATTAAAACGTCAAATTTTAAATTGTGGTAAAATAAATGTTTTGTTTATTTATTAGTAAAATATAACTTATTTACGAAACTTGACAATTAATTTATTGAACTCCTAAGGAAGAGAAAATGTGCAACCAAAAATTCTTTTATTTGATGTTTAGTTATGAATAACAGTTTCCTGTACATGATGGTAAACATATTAATACTAAACGGTTAGTTCGAGTTTTTGCAACTAGAAAATATTTTTGAAACTAGCGAAGAAGAAAAAAATTGAGTTTTAAGAATTTGCAGAGATACTGTGTAAATCAACCAAAAATATTAGAACAATGAAATACCACGTAATATTTTATCACTCTACAACCAAGTAAGAACTCAATTTTAAACGTCAATGAGAATAAAAAGATAGTAGTGCAGGTAGGGTAATTACAAGAGCGTGTAGTTAGGATTAAATCGGTTTTTGTTGTGATTCAATCAATACGACACTTAAATGTGTTTACTATATTACTACATTAAAACAGAATATATATGTTGTAGTAAACATTTATATATTAAAAAAAATTATAAGGGTCAAATTCATATAATGGGACAATCCGACTTAAAGCACAGACTAGCGGAAATTTTTTTTTAGATTCGATGAATAGCAGTTTTAAGGAAAACAAGATCATTTTCCTATAATGTAGCAAAGCAACTTTAAAAAAAAATAACTGCAGAAATCGTCATTTGGGTAACACGTCCGAAGTGTTATTTCTGAAGTTTGGTGCCTATGATACGTATTTTTGTGAAACTGACTGGATTTCTCGATATACGATTATTGAAAATCTCTAGTTTAAAATTCTGCAACTTTCATAAAAATTCCTTTGTATTACACATACATTTTTCATATACAACTAAGCGTCCTTAACAAGTGTCGTCATTTCGGTACTACTTATATTTATCAGTCTAACTTGTAAAGTTTGCCGCAAGATGTCCTAATTGTTGTAGTTAATGTTGCACACGTGTGAGTTTCAACGGTTCAAATAGGTAAGATTTTTATATTATTTATACTTACGCTGCTATAATTTTGCAACTAAACAAAATTCATCGCGTTCTCTTTTACCGCATCAATCGGGTAACCTATGTATATTGCAAGTTTTTGATAGCTTACTTTTTGTGAAAAGTTGATTTATTCGGCACGGAAAGCAGACTTAAACATAACCTTAAATTGCTATGTCTTAATGTCGGTCTACGCGTGATCTGGAATTAATTTACTAACATTTCATCATATCGGTAATGTCATTTTGGTAACAAATTGTAAAATTTATTTCGGTACCGAAATGACACTATGGCTACCGAAATAAGTTTTTTTCAAACGGACCAAAAAGTATTATTGCTTATAGGATTGGATAAAAATAAGTTAATTGCCTTAAAAGAAAAACTAAAACGAGATAGCGAGTTAGCATATGCAAAACGCGTAAAAGAAAAAGAAGAAAACCGAATGAACATAAAATAGAACGTAAAAATTAGGGCATGAAATAGGAAAACCGAAGAAAAACCTAAATGCAAGCGACGAAAATGTTGAAGTGATAGAAAAAAAAACATCATTGAGTTCAGAAAATATAAGAAGAAGAAAGTATCAAAAACCAAAAGTAACAAAGAGAATCCTCAATAAGTTAACAGTTTGGAAATTTTGATGAAATTTCAACCCAACATTTAAAAGTTACTAATGTAAAACAAACATACTTAAGATCAAGCAATATAAATAATATTATTAATAACAAAACCAACAGTAAAAAACTACTGGGAAATTCGACGCAACATCCTGATCGCACAAGGAAAAATTTAAATAAGCACGATTCGTTCAAAATTAACTTAAAAAGATCGATTGGAAATTTAAGAAAAAATACTGAAGCCAAAAAAGTTAAGAACAGAAAGAACTATAATAACGAAACAGAAAAAACCAAGCAGAGGGTTGAAGCATTTAGGGCTAAAATGACAGAAGAGCAGCTAGAAGAGAAAAGAAGAAAAGATACAGAGCGCTACAGAAAAAGAAAAGGAAAGGGGGGGGGGTAAAAAACATAGCATCTATGTCTAAGCAACATCAAAAATTTTAAAGAAAGAAATGGAAAGAAGCAAGTTTGAAGTATAGAAAAACTACAACACAAATAAAAGCTACTGACAACTTTCTCAAATTAAATTCACCCCCAACTACCGATGATGAGGAAACTGTGAAATCCTCGCCAAATACCAGAGTTGAGCAGATAACACAGGGTTGTAATATTCCCCAGGAGATTAAAATATTTGTGTTGTTTAATGAAGTTTTATGTGCTCAAATAAAAGATAATGCAAACAAACTATCTAACGAAAAAGAGAAACAAATCGTTTCGAAACTCTTCAGCGGAAGAATAGTACAAAAATACCAAATGATCGGACATACTAAATTTATAATTTCATACAGAATGCACCGAAAACATATGGACAATTTAAAACTCAGTCAATATGAAATAAGAAAAAGTGAAAAAGTTCGAGAAATAACAGAATCAATTACAGAGTTTTTGGAAAAAGATACAAATTCAAAAATGTGTCCGGGAAAACGAGATTTTATTAGGAAGGGAAAAATAAAAAAGCAAAAAAGATTATTGTTAGATTCGTATAAAAATCTGTATAAAATATTTGTTAAGGAAAACAATGTTAAAATATCAGAAACGACAATATTTCGATATAAGCCATTTTGGATAGTACCTCCCAAGCAAAAAGATAGAAAGACATGTTCTTGCATTAAGCATGAATATTTTTCATTTTTGGTTTCCAAATTACATAAAAATAATATAATCAAAGCTAAAAATTACACAGAATTGATAAGCGAATTAGTTTGTGATAGTAAAAATATTAATTGTATGTTTCGACGGTGTACTGCATGCAACAAAAATGTGTGTCAACCAAAACAGAAAGCAAAAGTCAAGCTATTTGAAAAAATATCATTTCATCAATGGGAATCAATAATTGAAGAAAAAAAGATTCAGAGCGAAGTAAAGAAAATTAGAAGAAAAAAACATTACTGTTAAAAACTTACTAGACCTGTTAAATAAGTGGACAACAGAGTTTTTAAAAAATAAATATAACATGATGCATCAATTAAATTAATTCAGGTTGACTTTTCATAGAATTGTCATCAGAGATACAGTCCATGCACTTTGGGGCTTCTAAAAGACAAATTTTCATTCATACGGGAATTTTTTATTTTCGCACAGATAATCTTTCTCAGTTGCAGCATTTTTCTTTTTATTTCATAAGTGATAACCTGGATCATCAGTCTTACGCAATATGGGCTCATCTAGAGAGAATACTGCTTTACAAAAATCAAATATTTTAAAAATTTATTTTTTCTCTGATGGGCCTACGTCCCAATATAGAAATAGGCATAACTGCTATTTTTTGATAACAAAAATACCGCTCTACTTTAAGAAAATTGAACCAATTTCGTGTAACTTCAACGAAAGCGGTCACAGTAAAAGCCCAAGGGACGACGTAGGAGGAATCCTAAATAGCTGATAAATTAGTTCTACACGGTGATGACATAACCCCAGCCTCATCATTTGTTGGTAAATTATCACATCTAAGCAAAATAAAAATGTGGGAAGTTCAGTTTTCTTTAATTGAAAAATTAAAAAATAAACAGTTACGAGATGTTTCTCCTGTTCCTAAAATAATGTCTGTCCATCAAATAACATGGTCAAAAAATCAATCGTCAAAATGTTTCTTAGAGAACTTAGTTGCTTTTCTTGCAACTTTGGAGGAAGCTGTTCTCATTTTAGTATAAAGTGCATCATCGTCGATTTGTTAAATACCAAGAAAAGTATCCTTTTTGAAAGCAGATCTTTTATTGATTTAAAACTTTGTTAAGTATAATGTTATATTATTTTCCTTAACACATACCTATATTCAAACAACTCGAGAGCAACACCAGAAAAACAAGACGTTACTCAGCAAAAAGTCAATGTCATTTCATAGATACTTTTGCGACCAATTCAGTTAAGTTTCAACCAAATAGTTGTAGTTTTTTTTTTCGTCTACGCTAACTGTTTCTATTCATTTCGGTAACGAAATCATCATTTCGGAAACCGATTCATTTTCTCATTTTTTTGGGTATTCGTTTAACAAACCACTAAGCAAAATTTCCGTTACGATCTATATAAAATCTTGTGACAAAAACAACTAATCGACGCTAATTAAGTCATTAAAACTTATTTTATATGCAACTATAACTATGACTATAGTTAATTTTTTTACACATAATTTTTATTTGCTTCTTTTTATTATTCTATTAAATCGGTTGTTGAAATGCAGACATATCATGGTGCAAAGCTGTCTGTTTTTGTTTTATAAATGTTTATTTCTCTTGAAATAAGTAATTCATTGACTACTAAATGCCAGTTAAGTTGCGTTACTGAAATGACGATTAAATATTTTTTAGTCTCTAAATTTTGATACAGTTCTTCAGGCTTGCCAATTTAACCTTTAACGGCTACGGAGGGGTCTCTAGGACTCCGCGAAACTTTCTCTTCAGCAAATTTTACATGCCCTTGAAAATAAAGTGGTGGGGACTTATGTACCTTTAAGTCTATACACCCTCGACAGTTCAGCGGCATAAGAACGTTCGTACGTGTTGTTAGTGTCGAATTATTACTTCAGTTGCTTTTTTTCTCTTCTTAGAGCCTTCGATTAGGTGTGGAATTTTTTATTTAATTAAACAACCGTAGTTGTAATTACGGCGACGTTTCGTGGTCTTTGATGTGACCACTTCATCAGGCCAAATCACTAAATTATCGATTGTCTTTGTCCTAACATTTAAAATACAATTAGAATACTTAAAAACTCCAGTTGAATTTACATTAAAATAATCAGTCACTTAATTAAAATTTAATTTACAATTTTTGTGGTGTAACCATCGAAATGTATAAATGTGTCTATAAATGTATACATTTTAATGTAAATTCAACTGGAGTTTTTAAGTATTCTAATTGTAATTTAAATGTTAGGACAAAGACAATCGATAATTTAGTGATTTGACCTGATGAAGTGGTCACATCAAAGACCACGAAACGTCGCCGTAATTACAACTACGGTTGTTTAATTAAATAAAAAATTCCACACCTAATCGAAGGCTCTAAGAAGAGAAAAAAAGCAACTGAAGATCTAATTTATAGGTGGAAATACGAAATTCAACGTAAACAACATTCCTTCAACATAATGTCGAATTATTACGTCACAAACGGTTATCGTAGTCTAGTAGACCTCAACGTAGTAATTACGTAAGTATATTACTATTTTGAGGTAATTATTTCTGAGTTCGTAATTTCTTAAAATTACCATGGCGAATGCCCCAGGTGCTTCCCGAATGAGGTCAGATGATCCAAAATTTATATTATATATATATATATAACTTATAATGAGATAAATATTGAAGACTTTAACAATCTAGAGAGCGAAGATGAGATAATCGATTTAGACAATTTTAACGAAAGTGATCACGATACACGAGGAAAGTGCCTCAGAAAATGAAGAAGAAATCATTGATGAAGAAAAAGATGGTTATTACTTAGAAAAAAATAATTTTACATGGTAATTTGTAACATAACAATCTTTGAAGACCGTTTTCGCTTTATCTTTTTTTTTCAATTTTAGGTACAAGAACGAACCTCCTGCTAACGCGCGTACAAGACAGCACAATATTATTATAAAACTACCAGTTCATAAACCCAGTGCAATGAAGCTTGGAAACAGTCCAGATCCTGAAGAAGTATGGAGACTTTTATTTTTACCAGAAATTATCAATGAAATTATTTTTCATACAAATAAGAAAATAACAGCGTTGCAAAAACATTACAAATATCAGTCACACCCCACACTTCAGCATGTCGACCAAATTGAAATGAAAGCATTTTTTGTATTGCTGGTTTACACTACGGTTTTTAAGTCCGACAACGAAAATATAGATTGTCTATTTGCCACTGATAGGACAGGCAGGAATGTGTTTCGTTGTACAATGTCGAAACGACGTTTCGAATTTTTACTTGCCTGTCTCAGATTCGATAATGCTGAAACTAAGGATGAGAGAAAAGCCCTAAGGCAGCACCTATCTCTAATGTCATTCAGAGTCTTATCAAAAATTTTCAAAGATGTTTTAGTTTAGGAGCCAACGTAACGGTTGATGAAATGCTTATATCATTTCGTGGAAGGTGCAAGTTTAAAATGTATCTGCCAAACAAGCCGACGAAATATGGCATCAAGGTGCAATGCCTAACAGATGCTAGAAACAGTTATCTTTACAACGAATATATTTATACGGGCAAAAATTCCGATGGCCAAACACTTTCTCGAGAAGAAAAACGGCTAAGTATTCTTACACAGTCAGTAATTCGTCTTTGTAAAGGACTAGAAAAGTCGCATCGGAATGTAATAGGGGACAATTGGTTCAGCTCTATACAGCTGGTCCAAGAGTTACAAAAGAGAGGGCTAACCTATGTAGGAACGCTAAAAAAATAAGGCTGAGGTTCCACTACAGTTCCTTCTACACAAATCTAGAAAAGTATGTACATCTTTATATGGATTTCATCACATGTTCCAAAGAAATCTAAAGCTGTCCTACTTGTTTCCTCAATGCACCACAGTACCTCAAAAAACTCTGATAACGGAAAACCCAAAATCATAGAATAGTGTGCTGGCTATAGTGCTAATAGAAGGACTTATCGATGGCCTATGGCTGTATTTTTTGAAATGCTAGATGTATTTATGGTAAATGCATATATTATCCACCAAAGTTATTAAAATGCCGCAAAATCGAACGTCAATTTCCGTAATTTGCTTTAGTCATATTTTAATACATAATTAAACGAAACAACTGAATAAATAAAAATTTTGTGGTGAAATTACTTCAGAAAAAGATATAAGTCTGTGGGACCTCACTGTAGCGGTTGAGCGAAATTTATTGACCGTAGCCGTTAAGGATTAAGCGTGGCTTTTATTCATTTATTAATTAACAGTGGATTTTTAAAAAAAAATTGCCATATAGAATTGTCCCATTATTTAAATTTGACCCATAAATAAAACAATAAATGAATAGCTTTCCTGTAAAAAAAATTATTATTGCACACCTAAGTGTTCGTTTTTAGTGCTACAAAATTCAATTTCATCAAAAAATAGTAAAAAATAAACATATCTTTATTTAAAATTTTTTAAACTAATTTTTAAAAAAATTATTTATACATATAAAATACTTTTGAAATAAAATAAAAAAATAAATAATAGTTTAAAAAAAAACTAAAAAAACACGCTTTTATAAATAACCGAACTAAAAAGAAGAAAATAATTTATAATTACAAACAAAATTATTAAATTCAGAGCAATAATATATAATTATAAACAAAATCACTAAATTCAGAGTTAAAAGCGTGGGGTGCATCCGGATACACGGTAGTCTTTCGCGCCAAGTATCTGTTATTTCTTTTTTTTTGTAATTAATTATATCAATCATTGTTTTAACATGTATTCAGTTCGACTATTGCTGTCAATTTGTCATTTGACTGATATACATAATACTGTCACTAAACACGACGTTTGAATACATACGTGACGAGATATTCTACAGCTGCACTGTTTTTGTTAAATCTTAATAATTTTTTTGTAAAGATCAGAGATTTTTTTTTAATATTTTGTGTTCACAGAAATAAATTTATCATTGTTTGTAACAATAGTTTAACGTGTACTTGGCGAGACATTATACAGTGAAACTGTTATTTGTAGGATTTTTCTATATTTTCATAACTCTCCCCTTATTGATAGCTGCCTTTAGAATAATTGTAACAATGATTATAAATGCACCCCACGCTTTTAACTCTGAATTTAGTGATTTTGTTTATAATTGTATATTATTGCTCTGAATTTAATAATTTTGTTTGTAATTATAAATTATTTTCTTCTTTTTAGTTCGGTTATTTATAAAAGCGTGTTTTAGTTTTTTTTAAAACTATTATTTATTTTCTACTTTTTAGTTCGGGTACCTATAAAAGCGTGTTTTTTCAATTTTCTAAACTATCATTTATTTTCCGTATTTTAATTCGATTTATCAATAATCAATTTTTGCGGACATGTGATTATGAAATATCTTACGAACTAAAAACGTATTGGAAACAGTAGTTATCGACAGTAAGACCTTATTTCTCGGGGAGGGAACCTGAGAAACAGCTATCACATCCAAGGCAGGTAGCGGGCGCGCAAATTACCTGCTCCGACACGAAGTTGTAATAGTGAAATACACTGGAACGATTTAAACGTGATAGGCTTTGTCGAGATGCACACCTGCGCAGTTCACGCGCTCTGTCTTTGTCACTCTCATGCAGAGGATCCCTAAAGAAATCAATTAATCATGACGATCCTAATTAGGATAATAAAAACTTTTTAATGAATTATTGCATTGTCATCGGTCCGTGAAACGCATGCAAAGTTTCAAGTTAATCAAACACCTGGAAACCGCTGAAAATTAAGCTCAAAGATTCCGTTACATACATACATACATCCCGAACTAATAAAAGCGTGTTAAAAATTAGGTTCACTAATAGCAGTAGAGTTTTATGTAAGTAAAACCTACTGGTTTATACATAAATTCTTGATTTGTGGCGTAGGTACGTGTTATTTTCAAAGTTTAAACAGCATTTATAATATGATAAGTTTAAACCTGAAACACAACTTAAACCCGCAATTATAAATGGTGTTAAAAACATTACTCTTACTTGTAATTGTAGATTACAAGCGATCGTTATTCTTCGTTCAAAACTGCAGTTAACTCAAATATATGATTTAAAAAAATTAAGCTTCACCTTTATACAATATAATAAAACATGCTTTATTTTTTCAATTTTTTTTTAAATACAATTTTTAAAGTAACGTAATCAATATAATAAGCGCACAAACTATTTGACATTTTATTTAGTAAATGTCAAGATAGCTATATAAGTAACTTAAATAAAAAAATTAAAATACAATAGAAAACAATCACTACTGAAAAGCAAAGGTTAACAAAACCATTTTCATTCGACTGAAATATTAAAATTGTTGTTTTAAAATGTTAATATAGGAAACTAATACAAGAAAATATCAAAGGTTTATTTACATCACCTTTTCAATGTATAAATTTCAAAAAAATATTTGAAAAAGTAAGTGGTCGAGTTCAGATCGATAGCAATATAAAGATCAAAGTAAGCTTGACTTTTAAATGAATATTGAATACTCGATGGTAGGTATTTGAAGTTATAACTTGAAAAGTTTGAGTCTTCAAACCTAGTTTATATAATATTACTTTATAAGATATATTTTAAGTCAATAAGTTATAAATTCGCATATAATTCAATTAATAATTCATCCTAAAAGCAGATAAATATTTAATAATTTGAATTTACAGATCTACAAACATTAATCTGTTTATTTTTTAATAAAAGTTCTTAATTACGACTGAATAACTTTAAAAAAATATATAAATTATTATGATAAACAAACCAGTAACATTTAAAGTAAATTTACTTTGGTGAGTTCAATAATTAAAAAGTTCTTTTAGTTTAAAACTTAAAATGTTAAAATTGTTAATATTAGGAATATTAGGAAGCTTTCAATTGAGTAGAAAGAATCGATTAAAGTTACAAAAATAAGATTAAATGTAAACATTGTGACATCTGAATAAACAAGAGAGTCAACAACTAAAGACTGTCCTCGAGTATTTGAGGAATAAGTGGTATTATATCTACATACATTTGTCATTGAAAAGAAAAAGTTCTTGCTGTCTCTAATTTGTTTGAAGTGGTTCAATTGAGCTGAGAAAACTGCGTATCATCTTCGTGTTTATTATAACACAAAAATAATAAATTGTGATCAACACTACACTAAATTTTGTATGTAGCTAAATTCTACTTGATGAAAGTAAATTAGATTTACATATGTGCACGCCGCTTATTTGAATCACGGACAATGTTATCAGTCGAGTAATGTTATTGCTTTATTAAAGAACGGGTCGACGTATCTCATTATATAAAAAAACATAGTTTATAGCAGTGGTTCCTGCGGACTTCCAGGGGTCCCCAGGATCATTCAGGGGGTCCATACAAACTTAAATTTGATTCCGCGCAAGGTTTAATATAAGATAAAAAAGTGTGACACATTTTTATTAATGTGGAAGTTAAATTAAATAACAATGAATACATTATTAGCGATTTTACGTCCTAAGTAAAATATAAATAAAAACAGATGCATAAAATACAAGTAAGTAATAATAGGCATCGCGGTGAGTCAGGCCTATCTGTACAGGTTTATACAGAAACGCAATAGAACCGATACCTGCACTAACTAGTCTATACTATGAACTATAAAAGAGTCTTACCTACATCTAATCAACAATTTAGTTTTGTATTATGCCTGAAGTGAAGTGTATACAAGAAATTTTCCTAGTCTTGGACAAAAAGAAGTATAATTTTTTGTATTGTTACGCAGATAGCGTAACTTTCGTTACGTAAGTATATTTGAATAAAATTGATATGTCTTTTTAATTAAAATTTATTTAAACAAAGTTATACTCATGTTTAAATTGATTAAAAAAATTATATAATCAGTACAGTAATCCCTCAATATTCATTAAGGAATGCTTTTTTATTAAAAACTTAAGAAGGGATTGTAAGTTTTTCTAACACAGATGTGTTTCTAAAGAATACATTATTAATGATTCTGTAAAATAAGTTAGACGTATCGAGTTTTATAATTTAATATAATGCACCCTAAAAGTTATATAGCTTACTATTTTGTATTTTTCTTTATTTTGCTTACTTTCGCAAATAACCAAATCCGTGAATGATTGGAATTACTGTATATTACTGTATTGTTATATTCTTAATTTTTGAATTATTTGTTATTCTTGAAAAATTAATTCGTACACAATGAGTACCTACACAATAGGTGGCATTTACATTAAATTTTATCCTTACATTTCAAATAATTAATTCAAGAGAGCCTTACATTGCAGAATTCTATTAAAAAAAACTGGTGTGGTCACCACACGACATTCCTATGAGGAATGATGAAGGACTATTTACATATTTTTTTAAAGTTATGCTGTCATAAAACCATTTTGAAGTAATATTTACACGTTTGTATTGATTTTCTAGCATATTTGTGCGCCGCAATATTACTTACCCCTTTAGTAAATCAGTTTAAAAAAATCGTCGCAGGCAGGATTCGAAACTATATTATATTTGTGAATTCATTTTAAATTACAAACTAAATATCTGATAAACTGTTAATGTTAGAATTTTTTTTATTTAAATAAATTGTTAGGAAGAATTATATCTATAAGAAACTGTAAAAATAATTCGAATAATTTACATACGTACAAAATTATATAAGAAAAACTGTTAAAAATGGCGGATACATCCAATTCCGGTTTCTTTATCAAACACATCTTTTGATAGAACCGAGAAAATATGAAAAACCAGCTCCATACCAAATTTCAAGTTACTAGGACTTTTGGTTCGAGAGTTATCGTGGGTACAACGTTACACACAGACACACACACACAGACACCCAAAATTTTTTTGTCAAAAATACGTTTTTCTGATTCAGAAGACCTTGAAATGTAATATTCTTCAAAAAATTACGATCGCTATACTTTCCTTATAGGAACGTAAAAAATAATTAACAGTGGTTTGTTGCAAATAGAAATTCTGATATATATATATTTTCCTATATCTTTTTGGGTCCCTTTCTTTTAGGTAACAGTATGAGTAAGCAGAAGAAAAAATGCATACAAAACAGTGTTGAATATATGGAATATGGCTTTATTTCAGGAAATAGTATTTTACCTATGTGTCTTCTATATAATAAAACAATATCAAACGATTCAACGAAACGTTTTATGTTTAAGGAACATTTAATAAAAATCCATAATGACAGAAAAGATAAGGATTTAACATTTTTTCTAATAAAAAAAAAATTGAAAATACCGACATTGCAGGAACTGCTAGGGACAACATCTAAAAGAGATGAAAATGGACTGCGTGCTATTGCGCACTATTCTTATATAAGTGAAGTTAGTTTTAAAATATAATATAGTAGTGTGAAGTAAGTTGGCAACACTGTAATAGAGAAAGTTATAAAAAAAAGATGACTAAATGTATTTTATTAAAATTATATAAAATTAAATAGTACGTATATAAATAAATGTGTATGCTTAACATAATACAAAGGATACAGAACACTATTAACTTATTGTATCAGCTGTAAGTGAGGTAATAGGCACCATGTGACTATTTAAAAACATCTGAATTTCCTATATAACTTGACGAGTCAACGTTACCAGGAAACGAAGCTTTACTTTTAGCTCATGTGAGATTTGTTAAAGAAGAAAAATTTTTCCAAGAATTCTTATTTCCTAAATTTTTAAAAACTGATACGAAAGGTGAAACGTTATTTACTAAATTTGACTAATATCATCTCCGTTGCTACTGACGGTGCTCCGGCAATGGTAGCACGACACCGAGGCTTTTTGGCATTTTTAATACAAGCTATACCAATTGTATTATCGGTACAGTTTGTTATTCATCGACATCACTTGGCCGCAAAAAACCTTAATGAATCACTACATTATGTCATTAGAACAGTTAATAAAATCAAAAGGAATGCCTTAAATGATTGTTTGCTCAACTTTGTTTGAAAAATGACGATGATTATAATCGTTTACTACTTAACACAGAAATACTATTTACTCTTTGATTCAGTGGAATTCCTGGAGAGTAAAGACAATGATTTGGGACACAATTTAATTACCTCAAAAAATTACGTCGCTTATATGACTGAATTATTTGTCAGATTTAATAAGACTAATTTGAAACTAAAAGGTGACATATTAAAATTAATCAAAGCTAAAAGTGTAATATCTGCGTTTGTTGCAAAACTTTTGCTGTTCAAACAAAACTTGGGAAGAGAAGAATGTTCTGACTTTCAAAAGCTTTCAAAATTGCGAAATAGAAATGAAAATTTGTTTGCTTCTTGTCAACACTTAACGGAGCTTCATTCGGACCTCAACCAAAGATTTAAAGACATTCTTCACTTGGATATTCCCGAGTGGGGGTTGAACCCTTTTGCAAGTAGCCAAACTCAGAGCAGAATTACAGATAAATACATACCAATTGTTTTTTCTAATAATTTTAAAAATACTAATATACTTTAAAATTAATCGTTGTAATATGGTACAAATTTAAGTCGTGGTACGCCAAGTTTTTAAAGTTCTGCTTAGTGATACAAAATTTAAAAAGTTTAGGAAACGCTGGTGTACAGCAGAAATCGTCCATTACAATTATGAGCTTTCCATAAATAGTTTACTCCGAGAATCAGCAAACAACTCTAGATGAATTTATTTAATTTAAATAAAAATAAAAATTTAATACGTCAATATTTAATTATTAACTACGTGGCAATAATTAGTATAATTACTCTGCAATTAATTTATACTTTTATTGTTAAACAATTTCATATATATGATACCTACTTCATATATACAGGGTTGGCCAATACTGTGTCAAAGTAAAATATCTTCCTTATTACACAAAATAGAAAAAAAATTATTTATAAAAGTTGTAGGGTCCTAAAGTTTTACATTTTAAAATTATTTTTAACTGTACAGGGTTATCTATAATATCAGGACCACAAAAACCTACATTTTTCTAAATGCACGCTCTGTATATTAACACATTTTTGGAAGCCTAATGAGGTCTACTTTACAATGATATAAGGTTTTAGGTATTTTAAGTTAGTCTTTACAAAATTATAAACAATTTTGAGAACCAAAAGCTTGTATCGAAATGATATTTTGGTGTGAGGCTTAGCACTATTTGAGGTATTCATATTCTGTATTAAAGGCCAAAGATACAGAACTTGAAAGGGCCAAAACTCGATTTTTTTAAATGCACTGACCTAATTTAGAGTTCAACATCGTGCAGAGAATTAAATGTAACATGTAACTATCCGAAAGGCAATGGTTTTCAAGATATTTTATTTTATTGACAATAGTACACTTTTTGACGGGTATTATTATTAAATTATTTGTTTGTAATTTGCTATGCTATGAAAATAATTTCGAATTCTGACAAACAAATAGTTAATTCACTATTTTAAAAGTCAGAGAAACAGTGTTTTTATAATTTTGCATTAAAATGAATTTTTCTACTGAAGAAATAATCGATATGAGTATGTGCTTAGAGCAAATGACAAAAACCGTTTGTTGACCAAAAGAATGTACCAAGAACGGTTTCTAAAAAAAAAAGCAACTATCTAGAAGGTCTTTTGAAATTTTAATGGAACGTTTTAAACGACAGAGAAACATCGGTTCAGTTTTAGTGCACGCATTAACAAGACAAAGGAACCTGACGAAATTATACATGCAGATGTTTGTGGCCAATGTAAGAGGAGTCTGTCGGGGGCGCAAGGTACTTTGTTTGCTTTAAGGACGATTACTCAAAATTCAGACGTGTATTTTTTATTAAGACAAAAGCTGAAGTTTGGGAGTGCCTCGAAACATTCTTAAACGAGCCAGTACCGCCGATGTTAAAATTAAACAATTCCTCAGTGACGGAGGAAGCGAGTTTGACAATTCAAAAGTAAAAAGAATCCTCGGTTTAAGAGGCATTCAATTTCGTGCAGTGATGCTGTATACACCAGAGCAGAAAGGGGCAGCTGAACGTGAAAATCGTACGCTGGTAGAAAGTGCACGTTCAATGATACACAGCAGAGAAATGCTGATTAGACTGTGGGCAAAAGCAGTAAATACTGCAGTGTACACGTTAAATTGCACTGGTCCAACTGCAGTAGAAAACAAGACACCATCTGAATTATGGTTCAAGAAGGATGGAACGGCTTTTGATCATCTGCGCATATTTGGTACACAATGTTTTGTACATGTGCCCAAGCAGAAACGGCGGAAGTGGGATAAAAAGAGCATTGCTAGTTTACTTGTTGGATACTCTGGAAATGATGGCTACAAGATGGATAAAATCTCAAAATAAAGTGGTGTTGAGCCGTGACATCATTTTCAAAGAAGAAATTGTGCTAACGAAGTCAATACAGCTATCCGTTTTTCAGCCGAGAAGCAGCCAAGAGCAGTCACCAGTGTCAGAGGAAGCTTTTGAAGAAGCTGTTGGTGGGGAGGGTGTCAACGACAAAAATGATGAGAAAGAAGACGAGACGAGGAAGCACAGAAAGAGAAGAACACCAGCTTATTTAAATGATTACGTATTTTTTGCCGAGAATGCTGTGCCTTTTACATATGTTTCAGTTATGAATTCCAGTGATGCTGAGCAGTGGATGGAAGCCATGAATGAGGAACTGGCCTCATTAAATGAAAACAAAACGTGGGATCTGGTAAATAAACCATCAAATGCAAAATTAATAGGAAATCGGTGGGTGCTACGTATTAAACCAAAAGGTGATGGTTTGGAAGAACGGTTTAAGGCCAGATTAGTTGCTAAGGGCTATTTGCAGACACCTGGCATATATTACGAAGAAACTTTTAGTCCTGTGGAACGATTTGACACAGTCGGGACAGTATTAAGTGTTGCGGCATCGAAAAATTTGCATCTTGCATAATTTGATGTGATAACAACATTCTTATATGGTGACCTAGATGAACTAGTGTATATGAAACAACCTGAAGGATTTGACGATGGAAGTGGAAGGGTGTGTAAATTAAATCGCAGCTTATATGGATTGAAGCAGTCTTCAAGATGCTGGAATAAACGTTTCGTAATATTAATGACAAAACTTTCCTTTGTAAAAAGCACAGCTGATCCATGTTTATTTATAAAAACAAGACACAATTCTCAAGTTTTATTAGTAGCATTGTATGTAGACGATGGGCTCGTCGCAGGCACGGATAATTTAGAAATAGGACATTTTTTAGATGAATTGCAAAAGGAATTCAAAATTACCTTTGGTGTTATGAATTGCTTTCTGGGGATGCAAATCAGCCGACTAGAAGATGGTTCGGTTTTTATAGCGCAGGGCGAGTATATTCGCAAGGTCCTGGAGAAATTCAAAATGCAAGACACAAATACAGTTGTGACTCCATGTGAAGAAGGTAGTGAAGATGTCAAGAATGACTTAGAAATAGATAGTCAGATACCTTATCGTGAGGCCATCGGAAATCTTATGTACTTGTCAATTGCTACTAGACCTGATATAACGCTGTGAGCATGGTTTCCGAAGCTCTGGCCAATCCTAAAGCCTCGAACTGGCGAGCTGTGAAGAAGATTTTTCGTTACCTCAAGGGAACGTCGTATCATGGGCTTTTGTATGACGCAAATCAGAGAGCCGAAGGATTAAAAACCTATAGCGATATAGACTACGTAGGTGACGTTAGTACAAGACGCTCTAGGAATGGCATGGTATGCAAGTTTAGTGGCGGTGCCATTACATGGATGAGCCGAAAGCAAAACTGTGTTGTCCTCTCCACAACCGAAGCTGAGTATTTAGCGGCAAGCGTGGGGGTGAAGGAAGTCATATGGGTAAAAGAACTTTTAGCAGAAATTACTGAAATTCAGGAAACACCCACGCTCCTGATTGACAATGCTAGTGCAATGAAATTGGTAAAGAACCCAGAATTTCACAAGAGATCGAAACACGTCGATATAAAGCATCACTTCATAAGGGAGAAATACAACAACGGTGAAGTTTATGTAGAACACATTGCAGGAGGACAGCAAACCGCTGATGTAATCACTAAACCTCTAGCTCGTTGAAGATTTGAAATGCGTGCTATGTTAGGTGTAATTAAATTAAGTTAGATATGTATTTTTAGAGGACGTATTGAGGTGAAAAAAAAATTTTACTTAATCATTTTATGTTGGTAACATGTTTTGTTGTCAAGTTACCGGAAGTTGTTTTTTTAAGTAATAAGCCAAGTCTTGAAAAAGCCTCAGAAGGGTTCGGTTGTGTTTGCATGTTTCTTTTAATTTCTTTTTAATCATTCTGTTTTTGTAACCTTAAATTATCGTTTATAATAAAGACCTTGTTTGTGTTTTAAATTGAGTTGTGTTTCTGCTACAACAAAAAGTACCAGAAAATATTTGTGACAAATTTTAAAATAATGCTTCAGATAACTTTGTGAACAAACAAATTTGCAAAAACAATAAAAACATTGTTGAACTTGAACAATATTTACCACAAGTGGTACAACAAACAAATAAAAACAGTCCATTTTCTATTAAGCAATCCATACAAACAAAATTACTAACTTTTTTTATTATAAAAGTTGTATCCTTAAATAGTTCTTTGTAGCGAAGCGCAAATAGCACAAACAAACCTTTACTTCACATATTATCATATTATTTGTTTTGTACAACAAACTATTTATAAACATAATAAACAAGTGTAAATTGTTGATTTAACAAGGTCTAGGAATGAAACCATGTCAAACGCCATGAAAACACTGTATAGTGCAAAAACCCAAAAAAAATTAACTTTAAAAAGCTGCTAGACACAAAGATAGCTTATAATGAAAAAAAAATACTTTTGTAAAATTTTAGATAATAAAAAAAGTAGTATTTGATAAAATTGTTTCAACGTCAGTTTCAGCATAAATAAAAATCATTAAAGAACGAATCTCGACAAAACTAGAACGTGAAAAATTAAATTTTGAAAAAAAATTGTACTGCTAAATACCATATTTCCTTATTACGTTCTGTAACTTTGTTCTTAATTTTTTTTTGTTCCCAAGAAACAATAAACCTATATAACAGTTTTCTAAGAGAAGTAAAGTAAAAAAAATTCACAAACTTCAATCGATTGTCAATTGTCAAAAATACAAATACACAGTTACAAAAAAATATTTATGGAATTGCCCTCGTATAAAACGTTCCAAATAAAAATAATACCCAATAAAATAAACAATGTTTTTAAATGAAAAAAAAAGTAAAATTAGCATTATTTACGTTATTTAAACATCTGATTTAATCTCCCCGTCTATACGTATATAACAATTTAAAAAAAAAGTTATAAAAAAAATTGAGCTAAGTCATTCCACCGTTACCGTAGCGTTTCATAAACGTTATCACAATCAAAAAGCTGATGCATTCAAACAGCTTGGTTGGATTTTATAATTTCTATTTTCGCAAAATTTAAGTAAATCGTGTCGCTGTACATTAAAAATTTAAATAAATAATAATAGTGTGAAAGGTGACTGTGCATTACACATTGATTTTCTAAAATTATTTTATATACATTCATATAAAAATATTACAATGATTTGCATGTCTCAAAAATAGAGCTTGTCATGTTGCGAGCAGTTAGGAAAATGATGGATGGCCTTAGTCATAAACTTATTTAAAATAAAATAAAAAGATATATTTTTAGATGGTATCAAAGTCTTTAAAGTTATTCGTATACAAATTATTGTGTATTTGCATGTTGTCATAAAAAACTTCATTTTTTATAATGCGTTGTATATACAGTCACCTACACAGTAATCAATAAATTAACGTCTGTTAAAAATATTTACCTTCGGTTGTCTGTATAATTTGATGAATCTATATTAGTGACAGGTCCGGTTGTTATATCGACCCCCATCGAACCAATGTCTAAAGATGCATAACCTTTTCGTCCAGGTCCGCTTGATAAAGGACCTTTCATCCCAGTCCCCATGTTACAAATGTCATCCAGCTCCTGATATAGCTCTTCGTAAAGTTCATCGGTGTTAGAATTGAGGGCATCGTCGAGACGAGAAGGATCTAGATGGTAATTTGGATTTTCGTAGCTCAATAAGCCGTTTTCTGAAAACAATAAAATGAATTTAAGCATTAAATTATTTCGAATAACCTACTAAATAGACGATACATGACATTACAGATTCGGAATGTTTTTTTGGTCGATTAAAATTAACTATGTTAATATCGAAAGGAGAAGTATTTGTCCAGTAATTTCGTCACGTTGCGTGGGTTTAGTATTTATTCGAATTAATAGAGTGTGGCAAATTACATTTATAAATTATGCTTCTATCGCTATAAACAACGTTCATTAATTATTCCCAAAGGTGATTTTGCCGATATAGTAAAACGTAGTACATTTTTAAGCGTGAACTGAATTTACATGCATTATATCGAAAAAAATGTTAGAAACATTACATTTTGTTCGTATAAATTAAAATAATTAAAACGCAATAATCGAAATTTTCGAATATCGACATCAAGCTGCAACGGCAGTCGCTTAAATAAAAAATTACAAGAATGATTGTCACGCTGCTGCAACCAAACGAAGAATAAAGAACTATTACGTTTTATTCTATTTACATATATAGCAAACGGACATTCAATTACATACTGTTGTTACATAGAGTCATGTGCTACTATTTATTATTTCCTTTCGTTAAAGAAAAATTGTTTGCATATGTGTACGTAATCCACTAAAATTTGTATTTATTATATCCGGTTCCGTTCCCGACCAAAATCTAAATTGCTCTTTTCTTGAATGTGTTTGATTTTGTAAGTATTTCAGATACGAAATTAAAAAATGTATAAATAAATAGTTTCTCAGTTTCACCAATCAATGTTTTATTATAGTTTGGATGACAGAGGAGTAGCGACTAGATGTTATTCAACAAACTTACTAAAAAAGAGACTTACTAAGAAGAACAATGTTTAAAAAATAATCACAAAAGCGGGTCCAAACGCTGCTACAAAACATAAATTGGTTAAGATAAGCAAAAAAGTAACATAGTTGAAATCAATAAGACCAAAATCAATATAACAGGATCAAAAAATGTTTCTGTGAGAAAAATAACTTATGTACACCATGCAATAAAACAATATCTACACAATAAAAGTGGTTAAGTTAACATACACTTTAATGGTTTATACTAAATTACAAAAATGTAAGCAGTTATTTATAAAGTGATAACAAAATCAATTTTTCTGAAAATGAGATTACTAGAGTTGTAATAAGCATCAGTATCAAAAATCAGAGTACAATTAAATTATTCAAAAACGAAACACTTTTTTTAAGAAGAAAAGTTCCAAAAAAACAAGATTTTTTATTGTTTCAAAAAAAAAAGATAAAAGTAAGGTTGATAATAATTGCTTTATATTAAAAAAAATTATCAAAAATATATTTTAAAAAAAGTTCACCTCTCAGATTTCTATACACTGTTGCTAAAACGAATAAATTCGACGATATCGCTAAAAACGGTCAGATTTTTGAAATACAATTTGAAATAAAAATAATTCCATTTTTTAGTGAGAATTGAAAATCTATGACGTCAATTTTTTTTTCTTTGAATAAATATCTATATTTTTTAGTAATCCGATAAAGCGTTATAAATTTCATTTATGTTATGAAAGAGAAATATTAAATAATAACGAAGTAAAGTGTATCATTGAATCAGGACTAGTTGTAGTAAAGCATGAAATCTAATTGCACCGCCACCACCTTGTTGACAATTTTGAAATCCAAGAAACTTCCTTTTTTATGCTACCAAAATAAAACTTGTCGATAAACGATAACTTTTTTCAATTGATAACGGTGTCCCAAAATTTACGTAACAAGTAATTAAGATTTTTAATTAAAAATTGTAAACTTTTTATTGATTCATAAAAGATACAGTATAAGGCTATGTATTGAACAGCACATCGGGTAAATAGTCTTCATGGCTTTGCTAGCAAATACGCAACTACTTTCTTGAGCTATACAACATGTATCACCGTCTTATTAAAACCACATGTCGTCCACATCTATAACTTGCAATTTAGACACAAAAAACTAGATTATCATGTTGCAATAGCGAACACCATTAACTGTTATCGCTTAACCAATCGAAGAAGAATATGTTACGTGCATACATTTAAAAATGCACTACCCTGTATATTCGTTGAATTAAAATTACTTTTCCATTTCTCGACGCCTATCCTTTCCGACTGAGTAGACGACAGGCGTCATTTTTACTTTGAGATTGTTCGCTATATAACCTGATGCCTGCGTAACTTAAAAATGTTTTCTTAAAACATCCACGTGTTGTGACACGATGTGTAAAGAAAATATCTATAACTAATTAATTTATTCCACGCAGGCGCCATGTGCTACCTCTGGTTTTTTTTGTCTTAGTTTCTTGTCAAGTTTAAAATCTACGACGGAAAACTTCTAATAGAAAGCTTTGGACCTATGAACTCTGCGATACAAGGGCAGACACAATTGAATTTCCATTCGGATGCAATTGATAACTAATACCATCTTGGACGAAAGGGCATACGTAACAGCATACGATACGTTTCGGTTCTCTTATCTTTTATAATTGTGTCTTTGTACCTGTTGTACTTTGTGAGTCACCAGGTAAGCAGGATTATTTTCAGGTAGTTTAATTACAGGAGGCCAGTAGGAAAACGTTTTCTGAAAGTACACCTGAATCATGGTAAATCAATTTTTGATTTTAACTATTCGTTGTCGCTACGGTGTTGCTCATAAATCATTTTTATTACTCATGTCTAAACGTTGAAAGGGATTTGCTTCTTATTACTATTACTCAATTAATTTAAGTTAAATTGTTATCGCATGCTGATTACGTCAACTGTCAATTATTATTATTATTAATGTAATTTACTTACAAAGATTTTTGTATGTTCTGGTTGTTACACTCTTGATTTAATTGTATTGTAAGTTGCCGATACTTCTGATGTTTTACTACCTACGTATACTTGTACTCAAATTGAATTTACCTACTGTAATGCTATCAAATTATCTTTGTTATTGATTCAAATGTTAATCTCTTCATCCTTCTAAATTAATTAAAGTACAATTGTTGTTAATGATTTGGTTTTTTTCTTCGTCTCCTCCAGCTTTACGAACCTTAAAAATTTTATACAAGCTTCGGGCTTCCTGTGCTGATCTAGCAGGAACTAGATCCGCAAAAAAAGATCTGGCGCCCTTTAAAATAAAATCACTTAAACCTCCCCTTTCTACGATAAGTATTGTTTCAATCCTACAGGTAGTTGGCCGTGCAGGGTTCGTAAACTACTACAAGCTTGTAGCAAATATTCGCCGAAGCGTCCGGCCCAAAATCCGTACTAAACAATGACACGTTGTTAATGCATTTGTTTCTCGTCCGTCACTCGTAGATTTTCTGAACCCCAAATGCAACAATTTTGTCAATTAGCGAAGCCATAAAAATGAAAATGATCTTGATAGCTGCAAATAGTTTTGTTCGAAGCATCCACTTGTTGTGGTTCCATAATCCATACATTGAACTCTCTTCGGTGTAAATCCTTTGGAAAACTACGCTGTAGAAACTTTCTCAAAATGCCCAATTCTTGACTGCGGTGCCGAATTGATGTTCCTGGACTACCACAAACTGTTTAAATTTTGGTGTTAACAATTTCTTAGAGGACTCCCAGAATGTACATAACCTTTTTTAATTATTTTCTTCACAGTTGTAAAAGTTATATAACTATTCCGATCATTTGAATGAATTTAGAAACTGTGCTGCCAAACCTTCATCATTTAAAAAATATTGCTCAATAATAAAGACGAGTTGTTTTTTGTGTAGCGCTCTATTTTTAATAACTCTTAGCTGTCAGGATATCATTTTTTTCGCGACATTACCGCAATTCAAATCTTACGGGTAGTTTGAGACTCGACGTTTTTGAATTTTTATTTCTGTATGATTAAATTTTTGAACATACGATTTAAAACATTAAATAAGCAAATCGACTAGAAACGTACCAAATAAACAAAAACGTAACATTTGCCACTGTCGTGTCAAATAAACGAACTGTTTTGAAGAATCGATAACTGAACAATAATATAAAACCAATCTTTCAACCAATATTAGCAAAATTAGATGAAGAAAAAACAAATATTTCAGCCAAATCAAATAATCAATAATAATACATGATGGCAGAACCATCTCATAGTATAAGTCTCTATGTATAAATAATTACTGCAAAGAAGCTATAACGGCGGCAAACGTTGTAAACTGATTTTACACCCGCGTAACTCAAAATAGTTTTGAATAAGACTGCTGGATAAAACCACAACGTAAACGACAGTAAGAGTAAAAGCAATGTCAATGCAATTGTGCAAATGCAACCAGAGTGAACTAATGGTAATGGTTACCCCTCTCATACTGTAATATAAAGCTATACGGTTTGTCAATACAATTATGGGAATTACATTAGAGTGATGATGAGCCTCAATTACACAATTGTATTGACATTGCTTTTACCCTCAATGTCCTTTACGTTGTGGTTTTATCCCGCAGTTTTATTCAAAACTGTTTTGAATTACGTGGGTGTCAACTTACAACATTTACCGCCGTTATAGCTTATATACAGTTATCAAATAATCAAGTTTCTCAAAATATTAACATGTAATATCTAAGTCTACAGACAGAAGACTCATTTTACTAAACGTTTCTTTGCTTAGTTAAATAACTGTATGAAATTTACCATACTATTCAGCCCAGTAACGATGCCGTATTAAATAGAGAAAATAAGCAAACCCTAATCATTTTTTACAGTCAAAGATTTGCAACCTAATTACATGTAAAAAGATGAATGCAATAATTTATTTTTTAATGATTCAGCTATACTGTTAACACTTAGTGAAACCGTAATACACATGCTGAGTTGCAAAGATTTATCAAATGTATAAAGACAACTGTTGGGTAATGTATAATATGACTAAAATCGCTTTGCTATCCGGAAAATATTATAAAACCTATTAACCAAATAGAGCCAACTAGAAAAAATATGGAAATTGGTTGATAAGCAATGAACAAAAAACAAAAGGTCTTGGTGCTCTCCTAGAGATCGTTTTCTAACTCTATGACTGAACTATAACATAACGATAAGCGTGTCACAAAAAAATTATATGCAATAAACGTAAATTTAAAAAAAACTGACAGTTACCAAAGAAAGTTCTTGTCAAACTCTACTTAAATTACAAAAGGTGGTCGAACTAACAAGGATTCTAAAACCAGGTAAGTATCCACATATTTCTTCCTTTTATAGACCTATGTAACTATTACCGGTTATATCTAAACTTTTTGGGAAAGTTCTGCATACGAGATCGGAGATAATCATCACAGATCTTCAATTTGAGTTCAGACGTAGAGACAACCATCTCCATATAAATTAAAATATGCCCAGAAAAAGCCATAAATCTACAAAACGAATTGAGACTTTTACAATATCAAAACTTCGAGAATATTCAGCTTCTCAACAACTCAAACAAAATAAGAAGATTAAACAAAATCATACCACATAAGTTAGCCTAGACTTTAGCAGTATTTGAAAAAAAAAGTAATCCACGCTCTGTTGTTGACAGTGACACGGCGCATGTGTAGCGCCCCATCGCAGAATTACACAGAATCATGTTTCTGCCTGTCGATCAGTGTAGGTTTAGTTCGCATAATATTTTTCTTAAAAAATTAATATATCCAAAGTTTTACACTGTGACTGCAGTGTTTTATGCTAGTTAAAATGTCTTATAGCAAACCTGGTCCGTCGAATAAAAGACAAAATGTATCGAAATCCCGTAATTTTCTTGCAGAATGGGAAACAAAATTCCTTTTTACCGAGAGTAAGGCATCGAAACACATATGTCTCATTTGTGCTGCTACTGTTGCGGTTGTTAAAAATTTAATTTAAAAAGACATTTTCGTAAGAATCATAAAAATTTTAATACAGATTACCCGGAGGGTAGTACTCTCAGAACCGATTATATTGCAAAGAAGAAGAAATCTATTTTTTCTCAGCAACATATTTTTCATGTAAAACATGAGGAAATGAAGAGTATGGTAAAAGCTCCATATGAGATCTCTCTTGTCTTGGCGAGAAAGAAAAAACCTTATTCTGACTGAGAAATTATAAAAGAAGCTTTGTTATTTTTGCGGAAAATACTCAAGAAAGTAGTATTCAAAATATGGCAAGCAATATGTCTCTTTCTCGCAATACCGTAACCAGAACGGTGGAAGAAATGGCTATTAATGTGTTCAACCAGATAAAACTGTAACGTAAATATTATTCTTTGGTTGTTGATCAAACGTGCGATTTGACTGGAATGGCTCCGTTAGCCATTTTTGTACAATGGGTTGAAGTGTGTGATTTATCCACGACAACTACTGGATACGATATCTTCCAAAAACTCAAAGATTGTATTGATTGGAACAAATTTCAATCAATTTGTACTGATCGAGCAAACATAATGGTTTTGTGGCTTTACTTGAAAAACTCATTGGTCGCGAATTATTTTCTTATCACTGCATTATTCATCTGGAAGCTGTTTGTGCAAATGATATGAAATTCAGTCACATCATTAAGCCTGTTGTGCGCTGTATAAATTATATCCGAGTAAATGCACTTCACCGTCGTGAATTCAGAGTTAATGAACATGGTGAGTTACTTCTTTATTGCACTGTTCGATAGTTGTCAAAAGGAGAAATGTTAAGCTGGGTTTTTAAATTGAAAGAGCAGGTTTTGTTATTTTCAGAAGAACAAAATACAATTCCTGAAGAGAGTAATTTATTTAAAGATTACGGATGGCTATGTCATTTTGCTTTCTTGGTGGACATGACAAGTCACCTCAATAAAATCAATTTAAAATTACAAGGCAAAGATTGCTCATTACCAGTAATGGTAAATAATGTTAGCGGCTTCAGGGCTAAATTGAAATTATTTATAAATTACGAGAAAAAACCTTGTTGGAAATTAAGAACACCTCAGAAAATATTTCGCTTTGTTGACATCCTTTAATACGTGTTTTAAAAATTTTGATGCAGAAAAGGAAACAATATCCCTTTTCTGAATCTATTTGCAATTAAGTCTGAAAAGTTGGTGCAATATTTCCCAACTATACAACTTGAATTAACGGACCTACAACATCACTTGCTACTCAAAAATAAATTTACGGAGCTCATCAAATCACAAACGACAGAAGAGTCAGTCTTCAAGCTATGCCTTGTGTGTGTCGATTTGGCTCAACATACTTGTGCGAACGATTCTTTTCGTCATTAAATTTCATAAAAAATAAGTATCGAACAACGCTGACGCGAGGTTATCTCTGAGATTTATCAATATTATCAACTTCTGCAGTTCAACCAAACATTGAAGAACTACTTGACAATAAGAAAATACAGAACGCACATTAGAACTAAGCAAATTTTCTATTATCTATCGTTATCTTTTTCTGTTTTAACTTAAGACTGAATATTTGCTGATAAACGTTTCCAATATCTTCTAAATCTAAAGAGTTTTGTTTTATTCTTACCTTCTTAATTTGTATCTGTTGATGACAATAAGTGCTTAATAATTAATTAAACTTCGATTAATGATGAAATATGTCTTTGGTTCGTAAATAGATGAGTTCTAAAAATATGGCCCACTTCATTTTTAAGTTGGGCTCCGTTGTTCTAGCGCTTAGTTTTTGGGTTATTAATGACATACTATCTAAAGTCGTTGCCACGAAAGATTATCCCTGTGTCATCAGCGTGAGATTTTAGAAAACATGTACCATTATTAAAATAAAAAAAGGAAAACTGTGAGTACAACAGAGATAACACCAGTTTTTGTTTGTGCTATAAATCCATCTCTCAATTGACTTCATCGTTAATTGACATTAGTTGACATTTTTCATAAGACGCTCATGTATATTTCAAATTTTCAGTTCTATCAAGTATACAAAAAAGCTACAAACGACCAACAAAGCACGTTAAAGTTCAATTTAAACCACCGTATGTGTAATTAAGCTAATTATTCATCCAAATAATTCGTATTTTTATTTAATGATAACAAATATTTAAAAAACAGCAGTTCTTTAACAAATAGTAATTTCGTAGAATAGTGTTTGGATTAAAAGCAATTAGCATTGCCAACACTAGAAATTTAGTAAAGTTTAGTTTTTAACCAGCAACTGCATTTTAAAGTAACTGATTTCATTAGCGAGTTTTTACTTAATTGAGATGCATACGAGGATAGCGTAATGACTATATCTTCAGATTTTGATATTTTTTATTAACTGCTTAACCATATATTATTTTTTGCAGTATTTTGCATTTAACATCTTAACACATTAGCTCTATACTATTAATTTTTGCTTTGCCCTTTTTAATCAATTTTATTTTTTTAGTACGCCTTTTTTCCATTTCTGAATTCTAACTATTATTAAATTTTCATCCCCAATCTTAGTATTTAAATTACCTTAATTATTATTACTGATATTACTTCATAACTTTTGTATAACCTTATTGTTGATAAATAAAAATACAAATCAACTAAACTGCAGTCTTTCAAAATTAAAATTGCGAGCAAACTATTTTTAATGCTCCAGATGTACAATTATGCAAAAAAGCTAATTAAAAAGTTGTTCATTTAGAATATCCACAGAATTATTAATGATAGAAATAAATCCTAGAATAGTACAAACGACAAAAAAATTATAATAAAATCTTAAATTATAATTCGAAAATGCGACAAGCTTGCGAATTTTTAGGTTAATTGTTATTTAAAAGATTTATGATCTTTCGACGCTTTTTCTACAGTAATCCCTTTTTAAGACTTGGCAAAGTTTTAGTTGTCATATAAATTTTCAAGTCGGAGCCGGAGCTACTACAATCAAAGCATGCAACATTGGATTGCAATCAGACCAAAGACAAAACTGTGAAGCTCCTAGTTATATATGTAAATAATCGAGGCTGTCCCAACTTTCAAATACTAAAAATGACTTCTAGAAAAATCTTATATTTGCACATCAAAAAGCAAGATAAAGCTTTTGAAGTGCTTTGACCCAGATTTTGGACCACCCAGCATATCAGAGAGCTTTGACCTTATCGCACCAAAATTTTATACATTACAGAATGTCCCTATCCCCAATTCTCAACCGACAAATTAACATCCCGCTAGATAAGAGATACAATTATACTTTACGCTAATTTACAAGCAATATTAAACAGAGAGCGACCGTTTTAGTTTGTATAATAAGGTGTCTAGACTACATTAAATCTAGTACGTTCCGTTTACTACTCCTTATGGATTTTATTATCTTTATAAGTTTACATCTCCATACAATCCCGCGTAGAACAATGTAACTTTCTAATTGTGCTACCCGCAGCTAATCGTTTTGAATAACTTTTTTCCAAATTCCAACAAAGCCCTCAATTCAATTTATTACTTAACTATCAAACTGAATTAACTCCCAAGTTTGATTGAACCAAGAAGTTATGTTTGACTTTTCCATTAACAAACTTCTTGTCAAAATTTTAACCCACTATTGTCACGGCGAGCACGTAACCAAAATTTAACTTTTTCATTCTTTGACTAACTAACTTTCTTATATTTTATCAGTAAATATAAGTGAAAACTTTTTACAAAGAAAAAATTAATAAGGTCTCATAATTAAATAAAAAATAACACAAAAAAAAACGATTTTCTTTATAACCGAATTATGCAAATTGCATTAATCCAGAAAACCGCGAAAATTACAAGATAAATAAAAGCAACGCCAAAAATCTGGCTCATACCTGGGATTATTCTCTTAATAATATCCGCAACAAAGAAGAAAGTAAATTTAGTTTTTGTTATAATATAATTAACGTTTAATTAAAACTTTGTCTACAACAAAATTGTACCCGTAATTTGGAATTTACATTAACTGTGTAATCAGATAGTGTCTTGTAACTTAAATATCAGTTTGCGTAAATTGTAAAGAAAGAAGAGATTATTACATTATTAACGAGCTAAGGAGAAAGAATTTTTAATTACCAAATTATACTAAGTAATTACACAAATATATTTCTTAGGTAACGAGTTTTTATTTGAATATTTTTGTGAGTAATTACTTTATATGTATATATAATACCGATTACTCGTTGCTAGCAAGAATTAATTATTATTTACAACTAGCGAAAAATTTGTTTGTTCGTGTCATCAACCTCATTAATTAAATTCAAATGTCAATATAGTTGACGAACTTATAGAACTATTTTAAAGTTGTTTGTGCTATTTTATGATACCATTCGGTTTGGAAAAGCACTGGAAATTACAAAAGACGTGAGTCATGAATCACTTTTAGAATTTATTATCAGTCATCATAAACAAGAAGTCGCAAATCCTCATTCTTCAAAAATAATTACAAAAGACTCTAACTGAAATTTCCACATAAAGAAGTTAGGACGTACAGAAATCCAAGCGAATGGAATCTCTTTATGGAAAAATTTAGGCAAGGACACAGTAAGTGTCCGTCGATACTACAAATCTCAATGAATCTATAATTCCATATTTATCTAAGAAATCAGCTTTACGATAGCTAAAAGAAAAATTAATCGATGGAAAATATAACTAGAGAAGTAATCTACACTAATATTATAAAGAGGAAAGATTTGTATTTTTGTATGTAACGAATAAACTCAAAAAGTACTGGACCGATTTTAATAATTCTTTTTTCATTAGAAAGCTACATTATCACTGAGTAACATAGGCTATATTTAGTACTAGATTACTATAGAAATCTTTAGAAATTCCTATTAAAACCAACATAAGGTGTAAAAAAATTAGCCATAGAATGTCTTTCATCGCATACGCTGCGAAGAGTATTAATGATAGGACAAAAAAATGTTCGACAATATTATAGAATATATCAATATCTACAAAAAAATTCGCGAGACCATATGTCTAACTATTGTAGTTACGTCACTATAACTACTTTTTTACATTTAACAAATTGATAGAAATGCCGATTAAAATCAGACCGTGTTATCCATCCCATTTATAAATTTTTATCCAAATAAATAATTTAATATTCAAGACTGTCTCAATACCTGATGATTGCTTTTTTAATTATTGAAATAGGACATTCCATTCAAAAGATATCATGAAATTAAAATAAAAATACATGCCGGCGGCGGCTGCCACGCAGCTCGATTTCTCAATGTCCGTTAAGGCTTAGAGAGTTGTTTGTGGTAATATTATTATTTTGTTTTCCCTCGGAACCTCTCAAATTATGGGACACGTTTAAAGATGATTTGTGTGAAGACATCAGACATATAGCCCAAGAACGAGGTTCCGATTATGATGTATATAACGAAGCTTTAATACAAATCGAAAACAAACTTTTAGAATTAAATGACAAAAGTTTAAGAGACTTTGGATTACCTTCTCCGAATCGCTCACAAAATGTAGTTGATGCCATACCGTGCCGTACATATGATGTTAACGAGTTGTCAGAATTTGTCAATTCAAATGTACCCAAGTTAGTGGCAGATCAAAAAATAGCGTACGATGTTATAATTGAAAGTGTGCAAAATAACAGTGGTCAACTATTTTTTTTGGACGCGCCCGATGGCACGGGTAAAACCTTTCTTGCCAATTTAGTATTGTCAAAAGTACGATTATCCGGAAGAAAAGCACTGGCAGTGGCATCGTCAGGAATAGCTGCAACCCTATTAAATGATGGGAAAACGGCTCACTCTACATTTAAATTACCGTTGGCTGTTTTTCTTTAGTCTATCCCGACATCAACAATCTTACAGTAAGAAATTTCCATTGGCTCTGTTCGAGAGCGATATTGTCACCCAGAAACGACTCAGTAAATGAGATAAACAAAATTATTATTGAAAAAGTACCAGGTGATTTTAAATGTTACAAATCTGTTGACACTGTGTGCAACATCGAAGATACAGTGCACAGGAATTTTTAAATTCCCTTAATCCTGATGGCTTGCCACCTCATGAACTAAAATTAAAAATAGGTACGCCTGTTATACTTTTAAGAAATTTAAGCCCTCCCAATATGTGTAATGGTACAAGACTATTGATCAAAGAATTAAGAGATAATGTGATTGTAGCAACTATCATTACGGGTCCCGCGGCCGGTCAGCTCGCACATGTTCCGCGGATCCCGATGATACCAACTGATTTGCCCATATCTTTTAAAAGGTTACAGTTCCCTTTAAAAATATCCTTTGCCCTAACAATAAATAAATCCCAGGGACAAACTTTTTCCATAGTTGGTATCGACTTAAGGAAAGAATGCTTTTCCCACGAGCAATTGTATGTGGCACTTTCTCGAGTAGGATCTCCTGAAAATCAATACGTTTTGTTGCCACCTACAAATACCACAGCCAACGTAGTGTACAGGGAGGCTTTAAGATAAGCATACATTTTTTTTTTAATTTAGTGATTCATGGTCGTTTTAATTAGCATGCTTATAACTTAAATATCTGTACCTATTTATGTCTACCCGTGCGAAGCCGGGACGGGCCGCTAGTTATTGATAAAGGATGTTTGCAAGAAAGAGTGTTATCGCGTCTGTTGTAAAGTCAGGTAGTAGAGAATCTTCTATAAGAACTAGAATATAACGGAATATATGCACAATAATATGCAGATTATTTGCAGTATTTCAATGTGGAAAAGTAGCTTTACATCTCTTACAATAAACCCTGGAAATAGTGGAAAATTGGTGCACTGTAGAAAGACTAACAGAAAGTAAAAATTCTTATACAAATTTGGTGGCATAAATCCAAAAACAATCCATGACAAACCTGAAAAAGTTGCAAAAACTTGCGTGTTTAGGAATCACATCTAGTAGAAATGCTGGCGACAACGTACAAGCTAAAAACTAACGTAAAAACTCGTATTAGAGTAGGTTATGTTATCGAGATTTTTAACAGAAATAGCTAGCAGTAGATCCAAAGCAAGTTTACCATAAATCTGGGCTGTCTCGCAACTGTAATTCAGAGAGATTTAAAAACGCTAGATACAGTAGCAATGAGTAACACTTAAAGAGTGTGTAAACTTGCTAACTGGGCTAGCCGAGTATGACAAAGTTTGTCTACAATTAACAAAAGAGCATCAAAAAGACAAAAGAAACGATAACAGATAAACTAGCAAAGAAAATAATGTTGTTCTCGTATCTATACTTTTTTTCATTCTATTTGTAGTTGTTTATGTACGCGCCTCGTATTTCTCTCTTACTTGGATGTTCTTAAACTTCGTTTATTTGTTTGTGCCATTTCCCATGTAATTTTGTGTTTGTATGGGCATATTTGTGGATTTCCGTATTAAAATCTCCTAAAACCAGTTTCCAGGTTTTTTAGTTACACGTTGTTCTAGTATTTGCTCTTATATTCTTTGTCTCTATGCTACTTCTACGTTTACAAAAAATACAAACTACCCGTCTGGAAAAAAAGTGCCACAAAACTAAATTCGGAAATGAAAATGACAAATCTACTGCAAAATAAACCCATACATAACAATTTATACTTTGGAGATCAACAATAAAATAAATAAATACAAAACGCACTAGAAAAGAACAAACGCAATAGTTGTTTGTTTCACTAGTCCAGAAAGTGCTATTTTACATATTTGTTACATAATGCAAATACGCGCAAAATACTTTCAGAACGTGTGATATGCAAAAATTTATTTTTGTCGTAACCGTTATATAAATTTGTTAAAAACAGTTATCGAAGTATGTGCTTTTAATCAAATTTACTAACATAATGATTATAAAACTAAAACCTGTACTAACAAGAATCAATTGATTTTGAAATATAGTTGACAATTACATAATTTCTTAAACTTAAATTCAAAATACTATTATTCTTTTTAGCAATTGCAAGGTATAAGCAAATTAGCCATATTTGTTTTAAAAAAATGGTTATTATGGTTATTCTAAACCATAACACAGATAATGGTTTGAGTTAGTAATAATAAATCTAACACAAATGATAGATGGCGTAAAACACGAATGATTAGTATTAGTGCCAACTTCTAGTTATAAAATTCTACTACACCTTACCGGCCTAGTCCGGAAATTAGTATATTGTTTAACAAGTAAGGAATAATAGTCATTACCAACGAGTATAAAAGTTTGCAGCCGAATCGAAGGCGAGACTCCAATTCATAAGAGTTGATGATTCACATTTTTCACTAATTATACACTACACTTTTTCTACGACTATATAATAATTAAAATGACAATTAAACAATAATATGTGTGCCATTTTAATTATTCCCAAATAATTTACTACCGTTATTTTTTAATTACATTATTTCGAGTAAAACTATATTGATCGATATGAATAAATTGTATAAGTTTGAAAATTATTAAGTATTTACAATATTTTGCTTTTGTAGTGTTGATATGTGAACGTTTTTCTTAGAAGCTGCAACAGAATAACGTGTGGATGGAGCTTACAAAACAGATAAGATTAATTTGTAAATGTTTAAAGATAATCTGTAATCGATATGTGATATTCTTACGAATGGACCTTTACGAATTAACAAAGTAATATAAAAATCAAAGAAGAATTGGTGTTTTGGGCACCACTCTTTTGTTCTTAAAACTTTTTTTTTAATTTTGGTATAAACAACATTGGCGTTTAAAATACACAACATAAAGTTAATTATCTTCATGGATCCAATATGCTTCCAAAACCTTAATTGTAAAGTTTGTTTAAATATAAGAAATATTGCAATAACAGAAAATTATTAAAAAAAAAACAAATGTATTTTCTTAAGTAACACGATTGCTAAATCGTGTTACTTAAGAAAATGATACTATAGAAAGAAACGAGTCAATTACAGAGATGAAAATAAATATGATTAAGTGCTTTTGCTTATAATTAGTTTTAAAATATGTAATTTTTTCAATGTATAAATGAGTGATTTGCATAAGTGTTGTAACCTATTCACACTATAACAATTGATGGTTTTTGTGACATTTATTTTGTGTTACTTATTATAACTTAAGTACAAAGTGTTTATGATTATTTCCTAAATATGCAGTTATATTAAACATAAGCTACAGAACCAATCGAAATTTTTAACAGAGTAGCATAACTACTGATATCAGACATTTTCTGAAAAAATATCCTGGTATCTTGCAACTATCAATGAATGCCAAAAGATAATTGTCATGTAATTCAAAAAACTGATCGATTTTATTAAATATTACCTTCTTTAAATTAATTAAAACATGTTGCAAATTGAGTAAAATTTTGTTATTTAACTGATTCGATTATCATCATAACTCGTATATAGGCTCAAGCAAAAGTCCGATAAATTACTTTTAACGTTCTTTTGCATAAAAAAACTGAAAGAAAACTAGTAGTTCAGTTGCAAATTAAATACTTCGATTTATTTTAATTACCTTGAACTTAATTTTTGCAAAATATAGGTATTAACAAGAAAATTATTACTAAATATCAAGTAACACGTTTAATTTACACACTAAACCCTTTTTATTCTATATCAGTGGTCGCCAAAAGTCCCCGGGATCATTCAGAAAGTCCGTTAAAAATTAAAATTTATTTGGGAGTCCCTGAAAAACGTCAGGGGTTCAGCGCAAGGTTTAATATAGAATAAAAAATTGTGACACATCTTTATTAATATGGAAGTTTAAATAAATAACAATGAATAAATTATTAGGATTTTTACGTCCTAACTAAAATATAAATATAAACAGGTGCATAAAATACAAGTAATAAAAGGCACGCGTTGAGTCAGGCCTATCTATAAAGTTTTATACAGGAATACGATACCTGCACCAAGTAATCTATAATATGAATTATAAAAGAGCCGTGCATCTGATCAGCAATTTAATTCTGTGTTATGCGTTATGTGAAGTGTATACAACAAATTTTGCTAGTCTTGGACAAAAAGAAGTATAATTTTTTGTACTGTTACGCAGATAGCGTACTTTCGTTACGTAAGTATATTTGAATAAAATTGATATCTATTTTTAATTTATTTTGAGAAAGTTATACTCTTGTTTAAGTTGATGAAAAACATATATCACAGTTATCAGTATATCCTTTAACATTCATTAAGGATTTCTTTTTCATTGAAACTTAAGAAGGTATTGTAAGTTTGTCTAACACAGATATGTTTCTAATGAATATATTATTAATGATTCTGTAAAAGAAGTTAGAGATATTGGGTTTTATAATTTAACATAATGCACCCTAAAAGCTATAGCTTGCTATTTTACATTTTTGTTTATTTTATTTACTTTCGCGGATAACCAAGTTCGGGAATGTTTAGAATTACTGTATATTACTGTATTATTGTATTCTTAGTTTTTAAATTTTTATTCTAGAAAATTTATTATATTCTGAATTATTTTTCTTAAACAATTAATTTATACACAATGAGTACCTACACAATATGTGGCATTTATATGAAATTTTATTTTTACATCTCAAATAATTAATTAAAGACAGCGTTATACTGCAACATTACATTAAAAAATATATTGTAATTAGCAGTGGTTTGTTGCAAATACAAATTTTGATATATGTATATTTTACGTATATCTTTTTGGGCCCCTTTTTTTCCTATAACAGTGTGAGTGAACCAAAAAAAATGCAGACAATACAATGCTGAATATATGAAATATGGGTTTATTCCATCACCAGGAAATAGTACTTTACCTATGTGTCTTCTATGTAATAAAACGATGTCAAACGATTCAATAAAACCTTCTAAGCATAAGGAGCATTTAACAAAAATCAAAGAAAAATATTTGAAAACACCGACATTGCAAGAACTCATAAAGGCAACATCTAAGAGAGATGACAATGGACTGCGTGTTTTTTATACAATTTCTTTAATGATTGCAAAGTCCGGAAGGCCGCGCACTATTGCTGAAGGACTTATTCCACCAGCTGTAAGGTAAAACGCACTGTGTTGCACAAACCAGCTTTCGATATTTTAAAAAGAATTCTACTGAGGAATAATACTCTACGAAGAAGGATCGACAAAATGGCTCAGTGTTTAGAAAACTACCGAAGCTTACTGGCATATTTAGAACAATTTATACCAAATGTATTATCGGTACATTGTGTCATTCATCGACAGCATTTGGTCGCAAAAAACCTTAGTAAACGTTTCATAAATTACTACATTATGCCATTAGAGCAGTTAATAAAATTTTAAAAAATCCCTTAAATGAGAGATTATTTGCTCATCTTTGTTGTTGGGAAAATAATGATGACTATAAACGTTTACTACTTAACAAAGAAGTACGTTGGTTATCTAAAAGTGCATGTTTGGATCGTTTCTATTCGCTCTTTAATTCAGCGTTGGAATTCCTAGAGAGTATTTTTATTTAATCAGACTAATTTGAAACTACAAGGTGACACATTAAATGTAATCAAAGCTAAAAGTGTAATAAATGCTTTTGTTGCAAAACCTTTGATGTACAAACAAAACTTGGAAAGAGGAGAATGTTCTCAGTTTCTAAATCTTTAAAAATTGTAAAATAGAGATGAAAATTTGTTTGCTTATTGTATATTTAAAGAGATTCTTCACTTCGATATTATTATTGCATTATCCATAAATGAGGAGCTAAAACCAATCTGTAAACAAGGATACGCCAACTTATGGTTACAAAAACAAAATCCAATTTTATATCCAGCATTATGGGTTATTACACATAAGCTGTTGATTACTTTTCAGTCTTTCTATTTGGTAGAACTAGGATTCCGTACTGTTATGAGCATTATCACAAAAAAAAGAAACGGACTAGAAATTAGTACTCGTGGGGATTCGCGGTTGCTACTCATAAACATTGAGCCAGACATACACTCATAACATCCCATCAGGTTCATCCAAGTCAATAAATTTTTTTTGTATTTTAAAACAAAAGTTATAATTTCAATAAATACTTCTGTACAGTAGAAAAATAATATCACAACAAAAAAAGAAAATGGACTGTAATTGAAACTTTAATGCTGGTACAAAAAATACTTTTTATATCAACTCTTCTTAACGATACGTGATTTACATCTGTCTTAATCCACACACACCCATTTTCCCCCTCTCGCCCAATCCCTTCCTACATGACGGATAGGATTTAAAAAAGCAGCGAATATAAAACTATAAATTGCTTAACAACTTCTTTAACAAAATGTTTTATTTATATTTTATTTTTATGTCACCATTTACCATTCAAGACATCAAAGTTAAATCTGTAATTGTTCTATTATTCATTTATGTAGTTTTCTCACTTAAGGGTACGTGGGCAAGTTCTGACTATGAAAAGGGGTCCGTGAACCAAATGAGTTTGAGAACCACTGTTCTATACATACCGTCAAAACTAATGCAATAGCAATCTCGTTTTCAAATTTTATAATTGTGGTCCAAGGAATATTTGTATAAGTTTTCATAATTCATTATCCTGTATACAGTAATAGCTATGTCTGGAAATGAAATTTGTCAAACGAAATGCACAACGTTACCTAATCGCTAATAAACATACAGTGCGTGGTATTATTTGTTAGTTGTAAAAAAAGTAAATTTTCCAGACAATTACGCTGCCTGTAAAATACAGTAAAACAGGCGGAATCGCAAAAAAGAAAAGCACACTGCTTTTCCAAAAGTTTGATTTGTCCTTTTGTATATAAATTTAAAAAAATCGCAATTCTTTTTTAATTCGTTATAACAACTGCTTCAACAGAAACTTTTCTTTGCTCTTTAGTTGTTTTACAAACGTAAAACTACAGTAAACTAAAAGTTGGTTGTATATATTTACTAATTTGAGTTTTACGAAAGACCGATTATTGTTTAATAGGAACTATTCACTAAATAATAGCAATTATGCTTATAAGAAAATTTAAATTTTTAAATAAATAATAATATATATTTCTAATTATTTCAGAACGCTGATGTAAACCCACTAAACTAAAATCTAGTTTTCGTTAGAAAATTACATTTTTAAGTGAATTCTGTTAAATTACAGTGACTACAAACAAAACAGATTTTCAAAAACATAAGTTAACTTGAAAACTTCTTTTAGGAAAAGCATTTTCACAGTGGGAAATGTGTAGAAACGTATCAAAAGCGTGTAATAATTATAGTGTTCCAAAAACATAACTTAACTTTTTTTAGGAAAAGCATTTTCACAGTATTAATTTGCTCTATTTAAAATAAGAAATTTCGAAACCAAAACGTAGGTTTTATTTTATTGTTTATTAGATATCGAAAAAATACAAATATAAATAACAATTTTAAAAACTCAATTATTAATATTATTTTATATATATCAATACATATTATGTTGCTGATGTAATTTTTAAAGAGTGAACTGTAAATGCCGTAATCGAAAAAGTAAATCCAAAAAGACTAAAAACAAATCTCGTGTAATTCCTAAATTGTAGTAATAAAACTACGTTAATGAGAAAATTAAAGCGTTCGTGCAGCCTATTCAAACCATTATTACTGTCAAGGTGAGTTGCAACGACTTCTAATTTTTGCGCAAATTGTATTTTCATTAAATTATGTGGTACACACAATAAACCTTATTCAATTTGAGTCTTTGTTCGGTTAACGCATTGGTCGTATAACAACCGTATCTAAGAACTCGTTAAATTCACCAACGGACAACATAAAATAGTGCTTTTTAGCAGTCTTTCCGAGCTTTATTGTCGTTTTTGTAAGATAATAGAATTAGACCACTAAGCTTATTGTGCGAGTTAATCCTCTTTAACAGTAACGTCTGCTCTCTAAAATACATAAAGTTTTTTTTAGATTTCTGTAAAACGTGGCGCCTTGCACGTTTTTTTCGGCGATTATCGGCAGGTTTGCAGACGTTTTAATCAAAATTAGAACAATAAACAATTGTTTACTCTCTATTAATTAATTTAATTAATACTTCTAAAACAATCGCAGAATGTATTATAACATCATTTAAACATTATTAATAGCATCAATCAGTACGTACACTATGCTAGCCTATAATGTAATCAATTATAGAAGCAAAGCAATTTAGATCACCTATAAATAAACTACGATAAAATTACCATAACTGAAGTTAAAAAAACAATCAAAATACGTTTAAATATGGAAACAAATATAAGTACCTATATCAAAATGTAAATAACTTACTAATTAAACGTTTTTATTAATAATGCAGATATTAATGAATCGAATTCGAATACGAAAACAGAACGATTATTGGAAACCACAAATGTTTTATTAAATAGAAAGAGTCATGACCTCATAACAATAAAATAAGTAAAAAACTTACGTAAAAGTAAAGTCATCATTATTAATTTAAATACGGATAAAATAGTGTCTTCAACAAACTGTTGAATGCAGACATTTACTTTATATTATGAACTAAAAATTATTAATACACTGATATGATATCAAATTGGTATAGTAAAAATTAAGGCAATAAACCTAAATTGATAATAAAATAACTAATTGTTAGATCAAAGATCAGAATACATCGTAACATTTATTATTTCTTTATTATGTGAATTTAATATTCATACATTTTATTTAAATATGGACAATTCATTTTAGCGCATAAATAATAAAATAAACGAATAAATTAGTGTAAAAATCTAAGATAAACTACTTATTAAAAGAGAACAATATAATACTGGAAAAAAAAACAAAAGAAATTAGAGTACATCTTCGCAAAACTATAGCAGTTAGACATTTTTTCTTTTTTCTTTAAAACATAACGCTGGCAATACTCTATCACAATGCCACAATCAATGGTTCCATTTAAACTAAACTAGTTTCTTCGCTGAAAAGCACATTGCGCCTTTCTTTCGTTCAAAACACTTTTTTATTGACGGTAATAGGAAACATATTTTAGTTGGTTGGACAAACGACATTACTAAGGAACAGTCACGCGTCGTACATAAGGGCAAAGTCGTGTGATGCATGACGGCGCTGAGGCTGAGGCTCAAAACTCAAAAGTAAGAAAAAAGATAAAGCAACAAACAACATTGTCAAAACAAAATTTATAATGATAAAAGAATCAGTAAGGAATCTAGCTATTACATTGTTTTTTATTTTTTTATTTTTACTCTTTGAGACGAGGGAACCGAATTACTTGTATAATGAAAGTACGCAATAATAGCATTTCTTCGATCGAATACGTAACATGATAACATGAATCGTGTGAACTCAAACAAATCTGATTTTATTCATGTTTGAGCTTGAAATTTGACTTGCAACGAGCGAACAAGCGTTTTTTTTTCTGTCTGAGCTTGCAATGTACGAAACTTTATATATTTAAACAATGCATCGGTCGCGATTTCATATGTTGCCTAATGCCCGATCGATAATTCACTTAGTGAAAAGGTGCATGGGGTAAAAAATATCTGCTTTTGAAACTTTAGTTTTTTGTAATTTTACAGACTTTATAGTGATGTGTTTTGTGTTGTGAATTAAGGCGAGTTCATCTAAAATTTATTTTTTATTTTTGATGCTGCACTATGGGCAAATAAATTACGTTCTGATGATATTCAAGAATTAGTAGAACGTGGCCCTGCTCACTATCAAAATAAAAAGTATATTTATCCGAGTGATTGTTGGGAGTCGAGGCGTAAGTTTTCCAATAGTTACTACTTTAGAATTTTACCGAACAAGAAAAAATTGAACATTTTTGGTTTTTGTATTCTGAAACAAAAAATTCACTTTACTGCTTCTGTTGCAAAATTTCTAATGGCAGCGATATGAAATCTGTTCGCCTTATTGATGAATCTGGTTACAGTGACTGACAGCATTTAAGTGAACATTTAAACATTCATGAAAAGAGCAAGTTACATATCGAAAATGTTCTAAAATTTTCGTGGAAAAACTATGGTATCTTTTTAAAATGCATAGAAATGATTTACAAATTCGACCCGATTATGTGAGAACATACAAAACGCTTTCAAATATGAGATCACAAAAACTATCTCGGGTATAAAATACAAAATGAAGGAATCAACTTTATCGGTGAAAATATCAAATTCAAAAATCAAAAATTTTAGAACTAACTAAAAAGGCAAAATATTATTCCATATTATTAGACTGCACTCCTGACTTTAGTCACCAAGAACAAATTTCAGTTTGTATAAGATTTGTTAATTTAAAGAGCACGGGAATTAGTATAGAAGGACATTTTTTATTATTTTGTCCTATAAATGATGTGTCGGGTGAAGCCTTGACAAAATTTCTTTTGTCGGCGTTAGAGAAAGAAGGCTTAAATATCAACGATTTGCGGGGTCAGGGTTACGACAATGGGGCAAATATGCGTGGTTGGCATAATGGTCTACAAAAAAAAATTGGATTTCAATCCGCGAGCTCTCTTTGTTCCTTGTTGCAATCATACCCTAAATTTAGTCGTCAATGATGCCGCAAAATCGAATACTTTGAGCATCAATTTTTTTTCTTTAGTTCAAGAACTGTTTGTATTTTTTTCAGCTTCTACTAAACGCTGGTCAATTCTGAAATCTAAATTATCTAATTTAACTTTAAAATATTTATCAGAAACTCGATGGTATAGCAGTGGCGGATTTGGCGGTGAAGCAAGTGAGGCACCGCCTCAGTTAAAATAGTAACCACTATCTAAAATATTTTTTATAATATAATTATTGTACGCATAAAATAACAAAATTTTTAAATTAGTTTTAGTGGTTGCCAAATTTGTTATTCTATATGTACGAATAGCTTGGCGCATTATGAAACGTACATTACTAATGCTTAGGCTTAGACAAAGCATCACTAAGAAGAGGCGAACACAATTAACGCCTGCTAAAAATTGCAGATTTAAGACTTGCTATCTCATTTTGTGCATATAATGTCTTTTTCCAATAGTTTTGTGACTCGAGAGGCGATAACTTCGAAGCCGCTCGTTTGTTCGTGTCATCCATCCCTTCCGTCTCGATTTGATGCGGTTATGTATATTACGAATTAACAGTACAAACAGAAACAAAAGTGCGTACAGCTAAATGAAGTTGTAGTCAAATAACATTTATTACGATGTATCCCATGCACGATATTGTATTGTCATTAAAAGAAATTCCATATTCTTGACGAAATGAGCATGAAAAACGAGAAATTTTAAAATTAAGACCTACTCCAGCTTTACAAAATTTGACCTCCGACAGAAAAGCAGGTAAGGTGTCAGTATCACTGATCGGTTAATTCTTATTTTATTATGCTTGTTTATTATAAATTGTCATTTGAGTAATACTGAATGATAAAGATATATTTAACATCGGCGTCCTTTTGAAAAAGGACACATTGCACCCACTAAAAACGATAAGAAAAAAAATATAAATGTTTAAATGACTAGTTGTTTTGAGTTAAAGTTTATTCATGTTACTAAATTAATTTATTTCGATTTTTTTTAATTATTACAGTTGATTATAAAACAAATGACATCCTTTTGTGACAAAGAATTCATAATTTTTTTACATAACCGTAACATAAAATTTAAAAAAAATTAGTAAATAGCTCGGATTCATTTTAATACATTCATTGATATCTAAGTTTAATAGTAGTTAAGCAACGGTTTAAATTTTTTGAATACCATTTTACCATTAAAGTAAATTGCTTTATAAACTTTTTTTAACTGCTATAGAATTATGACAAAATGTAAACTATCATAATTCAAACTTATAGATTAAATTATTTACCTGGTAGTTAAAAAATGCTACTTACAATCTATTAACATGTATATATGAGTGATAATCATTTAATTTAATTATCAAACGAATACATTTTTAAACTTTAATTTATCACTTAAAAATTTGATAATTATTTTTAATTTTGTATTTATTACTTCAAAACTATTAATGTTTATTTTATTTAAATAACAAAAACTTCTTTTAAGTATAGTGCAATAAATCACATTAACAAATTCTATTTCTTAAAGGTTCTACATTTGCCCGTTCTTTCAAAACTTCATGGTACGATACTCATACTTGGCTATGTGGAAGTGTTTACTTGCAAAAGTTATTTTGCTGGCCCTGTCTTTTTTTATCTCATTTGTTCGTTACAAAAGCATGCTGCTTCAAATAAAGATCATATAAAATATTATTTGAGTTTTCAACGATTGCTGAAACATGCTCCAGCGTTGACAGATCTTTTACAAGAGAATGTTGCATTGTGTAAAAAAAATACACAATGAGAAAGTCTCAAAAAACAGGCAATTACTTAGTTATCTATTTGACATTACGATTTTGTTAGCCAAACAAGAATTATCATTTAGAGGTCATAACGAGTCTCTCGAATCAGTTAACCCAGAAAATTTTATTGAATTTTTTAATGTTATGATTTCTTATAATGAAGAATTAAAAAAACATATTTGTGATTTGGGAAAATCATTTTCTTCGAAAACTATTCAAAACGATATTATTTGGTCAGTGAGTGAAGTATTAAAAGAGAAAATTAATTATGAAATAAGTAACGCCGATTTTTTTTCAATTATTGTTGACGATACCACTGACATTACTGAAAAGTCTCAGTGCGCAGTGTCTATTCGATACGTCGAAAACAATTCTGGTGTTCTGTATGAAAGATTTCTTGGATTTTACGATGTCAGTGAGGATAAAAAGCAAACGGCCTTTATAGCGTTGTGCTGCAAGTGTTAACAAAGTTTAATTATAAGGAAAAATTAGTAGCTCAATGTTTCGATGGAGCGACGGTGAGTGGTCACCTAAATGGTTTACAAGCAAAAATCAAGATTGATGCTCCCCAGGCAGTTTTCATTCATTGCTTAGCCCATAAATTAAATTTAGTTTTAAAGCATGGTAGTAAATGTATAAAAAAAAGTCGAATTTACTTTGCAACTATAGACAGCTTTTCCAATTATTTTCACCAATCTTCTAAACGGACATTTTTAGCAGATCGCATTATAAAGAAAAGAATATCATCATTATGCGAAACTCGCTGGTATTCTCGTTCAAAAATTCTGCATTTACTGTTTTCTAGTTTTTCAAATTTTATTATATCATTTAACGAGATAATTAATGATCCTACTTCAGGATCAGATTCAATTAATGGAGCTAAAGGATACTTGAAAAATCTTTGAGTCATGAATCCATTTTTTTAACTACATGTTATGATGAAATTTTTTCAATTACAGATATATTATATGATATTCGTCAAAAAAAATCATTAGATATTAGTTACTGTCAACACCAAGTTAATTTAACATCTCATACGTTTTGTATTTCTTAATTGTAGTCTGAAGATGGCTTAAAGTTTTTTGTATTAGCCGAAACATGTAACGCATTTAATAATTAATAATTAAATACAATTTTTGAAATTTTGATTATTGGAAGACGATATTAAAATTTAATTAACTACGTACCAATAATATATGGATCCATTTTACGAATTAGAATTATGTCAAAAAGTTGAAAATTTATTAAACGACAAAACTCGCAATGAACGAGACATAACTGCCGTGGAACTTGTTAAAGAATTGCAAAATTTACAAAATTTTGATGAAAAAGTTATTACGTCTCCAGCAGAAACTTTAAATTATATAATAATTAACAACTTAGTGGATTATTTTCCTAATACGAGCATAATACTTTGTATTTTATTAACAATGCCGGTTTCTGTTACTACCGCGGAACGATCTTTTTCAAAACTCAAAATAATAAAAAATTATTTAAGATCGACCAAGGGGCAAAACCGACTAAGTTCTCTTGCTATCATTTCAATAGAAACGGACCAGCTAAAAGAATTAGACACCGAAGATTTAATTAAACAATTTGCAAAAATTCAAGCACGGAAAGCTCAATTCACTTAGCTGAAATATTAATAACATTACCTAATACCTTTAAAAGGTGACATGTTGCATTATTAAAATAATATATTGTTTTGTTTTTATTTGTCGATCAGTTTCGTCCTGTGATATATAAACGAGTATTTTTAATGTTTTAAATATTTTTTTTATTTCTTGTGCTTTTGTATCATATATTACATTTGAAACTAAAATACAAAAATTTTGAGTTGTAATACTATTAGAATATATTTCTGTTTTCTATAAGTTTATAATTATGTTATGTACCTTAATGAAAAAATACTTGTATGGCTTATGGCTTGTACTTGTAAATTATAAAAATGAAAATAAAATTATGAAAATACTTTTTAAAATTATTTTTCAATAGTGGATAATAATTCCTAACTTAACCCGTGTAAATTTGCACAAGAGCGCCAAAAGTGCTGGGCGCGGGCCTGCTAAGAAAATAGTTAAACATGTAAAATCAATAGAGAAATAACGAAACTCTTCCAAAAAGCATCATATGACTATGGCAGTAGAATTTAAAAAAAACATTTTTATACAATCGACAGCGCCCAAATTGAAACGGTCGATTAATTTTTTACCGTTTTTAAGATTAACGTTGTAAAACACTGTAGCTTCTATCCAAGCTCCACTTCTCTGGTAGAAAACGCATATTCGTACACTATCCTGTTTACATTTCTTTTCGAGTAAGATACCTTACAAATATTTTCTTTGTTTTGGATTGAATTTTGTTAACCTCTTCAAGCACATTTGTGTACGTTCTGTTCAAAGTAAATTATGTTTATTTAGATGATACATAGCTGCCAAATGACAACCACTGTGTACGTCTACATTCTCTTTCCTTATACGCAGCTATAATAAAGTCCAATATTGCATGTTACGACAGAGTTATCTCACATGTTTACATCGTAGGAGCTGTTGAGGTTGAGCTCTATATTGAAAATCAGTCTATGTTTTCTTCCAAATTAATCGCTTTTTAGTGAAATTAAAATAGGTAAGTTTTAGATAGTTATCTTATCTGTGAGTCTAACAAACTGAATTGGCTTCTAATAATTGATGAGGTGGTTCGATTCTAATAAAAGTAAATGTCCACATTTGTGTACCAGGTGCAGAAATCCAAAACAAAATTATGTAAACATTTTATTTTATGAATTTTGGACGTATTGAAAAAATCATTTTAAAAAGCTGCTATACCAACTGAATTTCCGGCCATTGACGAAATTACTATACCATCCAAAGGAAGGAAAGCCAAAAAAATACATAAAGTTCAAGAAATGGGGATTCAAAGGTTTGCGCTTCTGCAGACGGATATGTTTCAAAGTTTGAAATGTATTAGTCATCAAATGATTGACATATAACGGAATTAAGTGTTGTGATAATGTAGTAAGACTATGTACACGACTAGAAGCACTCAATTATAAAATATTTTTGGATAATCTTTTTACGTCGGTACCAACACTGACTTATCTGAAGGACCAAGACATACATGTACTTAGAACCATTAGGGCCAATAAAATTCATGAAGCAAATAAAAAGCTAATTGATAGCAAAACTCTTCAAAAAAAAGTCGTAGCTCTTATTCCATGACAATATCTTCCAATAACATTACAGTGTTGAGATGGGCAGACAACAATCTTGTTCACACGATTTCTACATTTACTAAAAAAACAACCTCATGATGTAATTCGAAGGTGGGTTAGAAAAAATATGATCACACTGAAAAGCCACAAGATGTCATCCAATATAATAGATTCATGCGTGGTGGCGATTTGCCAGATAGAATGACTGCTCATTACCCCCATTCTATAAAAAATCAGAAGTTTTATTTACGAATTAAAATTCATTTTATGAATGCCGCTGCTTTATAGACAACCCAAAAAAATTGACAATGCGTCTATTAGAGTTCAAAGTATGAACTGCTTTAACGCTTCTTAAAATAAATTCGAATTCTAGAAATCGAGCTATCAACAACTACAACACCTAAAAAAACGTGGATAAAAGTAGTACCTGTAGTTCGCAAAGATGGGAAAGGGCATTATCCAGTGAAAATAAATACCCACCACGATGTCATGATAAGAATTGCAACCGCAGAACACGATATAAATGCAAGAAGTGCCCTGAAATTGTTTGCCCCGAATGCATGCATGTCATAAGTAGATCAAAATATGTCCGCTGGCAACATATGTGTACGTTTCCTTTTTTTAAAATTTGGAGGTCAAATATTGGTATTAAAATTTTTTAAATATTTATTTATAATGGTTTGCAACAAAGTTGAAAGAAAAATTATTAAATTCTTTTTTATTAGAAGATTTTAGAGGTTAATGTTGTTCTGATACTCAATTTAGAACATAAACAGATATGTACATTGTGTCATATTTGAATAAAACACTTACAGATTTCTTCTCGCTTTTTTACGTGCGCAGCACACTGTTAAACGTTGTGTAATTTTTTTTATTATATACCCCTTCAGCATAAAGAAATCTAAAGCAATCATTACCAAAACGAATAATTTAAACATTATTGGTCCTTTCTGAAAATGTCCACTGCGGCGTAAATGTGACTAGTATTTATTTCGTTAAGAATTGTGCCGATTTTACGTTAACACCTCCAAATATTCTCATGAGATATATGATTATTATTGTATTTTGCAAGAGATTTGCGATGGCATTCTAATTTATTTCAACGTACATATATTGACATATAACATCGCGTTGCACAAATCAAATAAGAATTCGACTACTGGATTGAAATTAGGTTGACGGAGACTACTTATTGGTTAGACTGTCATTTGCTTCTTTAAAATTCATCGATTTCTAGGGATTCACAGGCTTGGATTGGTTTTGAAAATATTGGCTTGAAAACAAACCAAGCTTTTACCAAGCTTTCAAGCTCTTGAGAATAATATTATCTTGATGTAAAACTTATGTCCCAAAATAAAGTTTATCGAAATAAATTTACACAGATTATTTTAACAAACAGCGTCAACTGAAGAAATCAAAACCGAAATTATTCAAGTTGTCAAACGGAATTCTAAGAAAGCTAAGTTTGTAATTTATAGTTCTTATATTGCAACGTTTTTTATTTATTTAGTTGAAATTTTGTTTTGGTTACAACCGCAGATAAGCATAACCGAGGACACAAAGTAATACATTTTGTTAAGTTAGGTCAGTGTAAATACGAAAAAATAAAGATTGGTATTTGCGTTAATTATTTTACTAAAAATTTATTTTGTGAATGACAGATAATTCAAAAGAACCATAATTAACGCAATACATGCAGACGTTTTAAAATATGCATCTCACAGCATTTACCACATGGTTAAATTCAAAAGTCAATCTTCACTTATTTAAATAGACAAAACCAGCCTGAAAACTGTAATTGCAAATATCACTTTGGACTCAGAAACACGTGTATACTAGGTTACCTCATAACTTGCGATCAATCAGAAGTCAAGTGGTGTGCTAATTCTTATTATCAAATTAATAATTTAACAATTCAGTCAATATTTTTATTGCTTCCACGTACAAGCACATTGTCCTTTCACTTCAGTTCAAAGTTCTGTAACCTATGCTGCCAGTTGGGCAATTGTTTATATCGTTTATATTGTGGCAGTGAGCTGTAACACGTGCGAGATATGTGTTCCAAGACCATAAACTACTTTTACGAAAGGAGCAAAAAAAGTTTGAAAAATGTTGAAAGCTCGAACACCAAGTCAAGCCTGTAGCCACAAACATCAAGTCAAGTGAAACCAAGCTTTTACGTTTCAAGCTACTTGACTTGGTGAATGTACATAAAAGCAATAATGTATAGCTAGATATATTTTCACAATTAAAAATATTTATTTTAAGATTCTATAAATGTAACAAAAAAAGTAGATAAACATTACTGATGAAATCTAATAATGTTATCATAAGAAAAAAAAATAAAAATGCACAATACAGTATAAGTGATAAAGTCCAATAATCGTGGTAACTTAAAAACATTTATCATGTAGTGGTACATTACATTTATTGCACCACTTTGTTGTCTTATTTTTGCATACTGCACACCTGCGTCATGCTTGTTCTGCAATACATGATGTCCATTATTAAGGCAAGCCGGGGTAACAAATTTTGGTCGAGGACCTAAAGCCGAAAGAGGTTTGCCATATTTTTAAGGCAAATCTATCGCTGCAGTTTTTTGAAGCTCTAAATTATCCATCTTTTTACCAAATTTTTGGGACAAAATCTAAACATTGGTCATCTAAATATCCAGTATCCAAAATGGAATTAGCATGTACCATTTTTTGCCTCTGAAACTGATTCTATAGTTTGCAATATAGTTGTCCCCTCTAATAGATTTGTTATATTAGTTTACCACATTTGGTTGGAAGATTTCAATTTTACTTTTGTCTTGTACAGAACATCTACTAGCTTTTCTAACAGGGGCTACTCCATATTAATTTGACCATAAGGAAACGGCACTGTTGCACTTCCATTTTATCCAATCAATGTTGTTCTGTTTATTAACAGCAGTGTCGTAAACTCCTCTGTTTGTCTTCTTCATTGTTAGAGTGGTTAGAATCGAGAATTTATCAGTACGCTTCGCTTTAACGGTACCTGTCCCACCAAAACCTATGTCACTCAGTTTATTCATCGAACTTTACGCAGTAACCTGATGAAATAAGGAGTACCTATGCCTGGTATCCGAAACTTATCATTCATTCATCTATAGACATATCTTCGCGGGTGTATACTTTAGCAATAATTAATTTACTTTTTCAATCAAAAGACGTAACTTCGCCATCTTATCATTAGGTACTAGTTTTTTTGTTGTCAGTTTGTTACGTGCAAAATTTTCATAACGTAATATCCTCTATATCGAATTAAAATTATATTCCGGTTTTGACGCCCTTTGCCAATCTTTCTGGTTACTGACATGTTGCGGATTTCATTTTGAAACTGTCAACTACGTGAGACGGTCTGTGTCGTTGTGAATTGACCTAATTCCAAAGATTTTAAGTACATCCACTGTGATGGACAGGAAATTATAAGTTAATTACGAATTTATCGTAATTTATTCGGCACAGGGTAAGATATTTGCATCCAGTTTGTTAGGATTCTTTTGTAATTTCTTTATTAATTTGATAGCCGTTTCGTCACGCTTCGACCACATGTTCGATTTAATAAAAGAACCATGAAGAATTAATACTATTGATAAGTACCGTCACCGAACGCTTAAGATTCTGAAAGGCATATTATACACAATGAAAACGAAGTCTCGACCAGCATTTGCCTTTGAGATGTTATTTCTTATACGCCAGTCGATTGCGATACCCACCTTTTAGTAATTGCAAATGACAGCATTCGATACAACGGGTTTTTATATCTTATTTTCTTTATTATTATTAACGATTTTGTAGCTTCCTATCTTCGTGAGTTATTGTGTTAACACGATTTGCTATTCAATATCTATTCCAGGCTACTCACCGAAGAAAACGTTTTCTTCGCTCAAGTAGGTACTGGATTGTGAGTAAGTTTATTCAATTATTTTTTCGCTGTCAGAAAAGTCACTCACGGAACTTTTGTTTATGTTAATTTCCGTAATTACGTTTACTGTTACAATACCATAAAGGTAATTTCATTAATCATTTTGTGTGTATCGCATGCTGTGTACAAACGATAGTTATTACGAAATTTTCTTCGCTATTCGCTTCGACTTAACCTATGTATTGTGTGTTGCCGATACTTCTGGTGTTTATGAAGTGAGAATTAGATATACTCTTGTTAATATTCTACGTTACTAAATTAAAGTTTTTATACCTGTTAACATTGCTTTTATGGTAACATACCTTTCTCTTTTAATTGTGGTTACCCGAACACCAGTGTAACAAGGGTTACGAACCTAAAAATTCGTTACAAGTTTGAATCGTCTGTCTTGATCGAGGCAGAAGTGGTAATTTTAAATGATCTGGCGCCCTTAATTATTATTTACTTGATCCTCCCCTATCTCCGACTGTGTGAGTTGGCCGTACAAGGTTCGTAAGACCTAAAGCTTGTAACAAGTTGCATGGATACATCAAAATATTTTTTCGAACCTGGTTTTTCTCATAGAATTTGACACTAGAATATTTTTAACATCATCTTGCGACGACGCCTTGGTACAATAACATATCAACTGACATACCAAATAGCTATGAAAACAAGCATCTCATCATTGCTGAGTTATTCAAAAACTCTTAGATGTGGCATACAAAAAGGTATGTTTAGTAACTATTCTATATTATATTCTATAACGTCTGATGATAGAAACAACTCTACAAATTCAAGAGGTTCACCATCGCCTGACAAAGTAAGTGAAGGAATACTTTCAAAATTCCTTTGCTTCATGATGCCATAAATTAAATCGCCCGTTTTCCAAAGTCGGTTTTTTGTCATCTTCCTGTTTCTGTTAAAACCTCATTGGTTTGTCTTTTTCGAGTTTCTAAATCTCTCTGTTACATCTAAATCGCTTTCATCACTATCTAATGGAATATTAGTTTCAGCAAATACCTAAAAAGTTGCTTCGAACCTAGCCTGTTTGGATCATCGTACACCTCATCTCCAGAATCTTGTCCACTTTCAAAACCGAAAGGTTCATTTGGAGGACTTATATAAATTGCATTGGAAACCTTTGTCATATGCGTATCACTATCCGTATACCTTGTCTGTATTTTCTCAAGTAGTTCAACAGTTGTAAATGTTCTTTTCATATTCCTATAAAACAAACGTTACAACCTTTGTTGCCCGATGGGTCATTAATAACCCAGGCATATTCATTACCTCGAATCGCATACTGATTATGAACAAAATAAAACCAAATAGAGTCTACATGTAATGAAATCTTGGATTACACAACTTACCAGTTCGTTTTCCTGCCCATGATGCTTTAAACAAAAATTGTTGTAGTTTTATAGCAAACCAGCCGACAATTTACTTCTGAAAATAGCAGTAAGGCCATCTGGTTAGTTAAAACACGTGACTGATAGCATATATAACCCCATAATAAACTTAACAGAAAAGGGTTAATATCGAAGAACAAGTAGTTATATGTCAATACTGATCAAAGTAAAGATTTCCAAAACCTGTGTAAGACCATATGCAGTTAAAACCTGTGCCAAAGCCTCAACAACAAAAAGCTCGATAAGAACAGTGAAAATTTCCAACTATACTTAGGGAATCTGCAAAACACAAAATATATTTGGAAAACCAATTCTTTTTTCTTTTTGGTTTAGCCTGTGGTCTGGTATTTGTCACTCGTGTTATTGGCATTATTGTAGCTTGGCTTTTTACGGTTTTATCTTGACCGAATTTTTTAAAAAAAGTTCATCAAGCCCTCAGCAAGTTGCGCAAAACAGTTTTTCTATGTCAAAAATATGATAAAACCAGAAACACTGTAGGTAAAACCTATCGCATAATCAAAGTTTGTTACATCGGGTGTTGAAAACATTAAATAATATTTATATTTTGTTAATTTTCTAATGCAGTATAATACCAATTGAATCAATAAACTCTTTGCTGACATCTTTAAACAGATATAACCTTTTTTTATGCCTATATCTTCAGATAGAAACGAATCAAACTTGACCAGCAGCTCTGAAAAGTCCAAGATAATTCTGTAAAAAATAAGAAGTATAAAACACAACCTATATTTGTTTTAATTGTAGTAAAATCTTCGTAAAGAACTGTTAACCTAGATGTCAATATTTTTTTGTACTTTTATTGAATTTTGAAGCCTCTATCTCTAAAGAAATTGTTTTATTTATTTCGTAACCAATTTGAATTTGTCAGGTACTGTTGTACCAGTTGTATCTATTTTTCCTAAAAGTCTTAAATTTTTATCTTAAGACGAGTCATTCGTAGCATGTAAATGAATTATTACTTCTTCAAGTTGGTGTTTGAAAAGCATATTTTTTTAATGTTTGCTACTTGACATTTAACGTACATAGAAAGATGGCCGGGTTTGCCTAATGATCGGTTTCAACCTTGCGATCTTTCTAAAGGTAAGTTTTAAGGTTTGGTTTTACACACTGATTCTACTTTTCTCTTTTATATTTTTGGTTTTTCTTTTGGCACTACACAAAAAATAATGACGCCCAATATCGCGCTCACAACTTTTTTTTAAACTGAAATTATTGAAAATAGTAATTAAAAAAAAAAGCATTTAACTTGATCAGTTTGAAATGTGAATATATGAACCACTTAAGCGTAATACTGTAGTAATAAGTTTATTACTGTACTGTGCCAAGTGCAATTTGTGGAGTAACACAAATAATATTTGACCTGTTTCAACGATTCATTTGTACGAAGTGATTCTTGAAACAAGCTTGCTAACTGTTTTAATGTATTTACAAGGCTATTTTTCAACAAACAAATTACAGAAGGGGTGGCCCTTAGAACGTGCTACTTTGGTAAACCACTATACCAGCTGTGTAGTAATTCGGAATATATTGAGGAGTATATTAAATAAACGGTCAAAGCTGAATCTAAATTTCTCAAGCTCAAATGACTAAACATTATAATAAATTAAAATCCCAAATATTACATACAATCTTCTTTTAAAAAATAATATGTGAGTAAAATGTAATTAGTACTAATCGAGAGTTACCATAACTAGTGCAGAAACAAGTGAAATTTTATGTTGGTGCAATCATTACATGTACACGTTTAAAATTTACAATTAGAAGCAACGCGAATGGTAACATCAATAATAATGATGTGGTTTCAACTTTATAAAAAAAATTTCATTTTATCGCATTTTATTATTACAGCAATCAATGTACGTACACCTTCTTTTTTATATGATCCGTGAATTGTTTGTGACTCACTGCACAATAGTCACGGGTTATTAATTTATATAACCTACTAACAACTCACTTCTGATGTGAATTTATAAAACCAAAAAACACACACGGAAAGTTTTAATTGCTCGCTATTTGTAATAAAATACAGAATCCGTTATAAAATTTAAGTAACACGCAAAAAAGCTAAAGCTGCGTCATTATTGTAGTTAGTTTTAGCCATAAAATTTATTTACATGCTTTTACAGTTAGCAGTATCTGATGATAATTAAACAAAGGTTACAAAAATTGGAATGATAGTAATGCAATTGCATAGGAATGTTGTGTGTATGGGATTTGAACATAATGCGACTATTGTTATTAAATGCTAATAATTTGTTGTAGAAAACATTCGCTTCGTGTGAACAAAACAAAAGGAGATCTAAATTATCCGTTCACTTTGAAATATTTTTTTAATGGCCCTAAATGCAGCAATTATGATTCGTAGTTAGTAATATTTACCAAAAATGAAACAAAAACATAAAGCTAATTCAAAAAGTTTTAGTTTCAAGCAGCTTTTGAATATGTGAGAAAATTACGATTTTAATTTTTTTTCAAAATTAGAAAAAAATTTTGGATCCTTAATTTATAATTAGACGGCAAATGCTTCAAGAAACCGTGACAAAACTGTACCCTCATAAAACAGTTCTAAAAATGTACGTATGAAATGGTAACACCTTTAATGCTGAGTTTGTCTAAGCAATTCGGACCGGAAGTTTAACTAGGTCAATTATTGATAAAAAAAGACCTTAATGACATTTTTCTCAATTACAATGCGCACTGTCACTACATTTCTCTGTTTAATCCCATTTATTCGAAAAGCTTAGAAAACTGCCTTAACAGTACTTATAGATTCAGTTTTTCCATCATACCCAAACCAATCACACTATGCAAGTATTTGAACACGAATAGTCACATAACCTCACGGTTTTCCGGTGGAGTCCGTCCTGCCAACATGTGATTTGCTATCAAATTTTGAAGTGTGTGCAAGTGCATTATTGCCCAAACTGTGTTGTATCTACTCTCTAAGGTTAGTTATAAGCACTGAAACTGTTTTCAATTGTCATGTACACATAAAACCTGTTGATTTTTAGTGATTTACACTGTGGAACACCTGGGTGCCAGCAAGCATTTTGAATGAGACACATTGGTCCTGGTGGTTCTGTACAATAATAAGTAAAAGAATACTCACACTAAATAAAATTTGAACAGAAGCTAATAGAATTATTAGAGATGACCCATTTCGTTGTGATGATTCAGCAGATGAAAGTTATTATCCCTCAAAGAACAGCAATGACAAAGATGATGAAATTATCGCTAATGGTATAAATAATGATGATAAAATTAGTCAAGAAGGTAAGGAAACAATCGAAAGTGAAAACATAGTGGCACCAGATGACAGAGTATTTTAGGGTAGCAGCAGTCAACAATTTTGTATGCTTGACGAAGTAAGAGCTACGTCTTGTCTGCCGATACCAATCAAGAAAGTCTATTTTTAATAGAAAATTTTACCTAGAAGCCTAATGATGCAGATTGCTAAATCCACAAATGCCACATTGCAAATATTCGAGAAGGTTGCCACAAAAATGAAATCGTACTAGGAGTTTCTTTTGTAATATGCTACAATCGTGTACCTGGATTCAATAATTACTATTCTAATAATAACTTTTTGGGCAATACCGCAATAAAAAAGTCTATATCCAAAGATCGCTGCAAATTATTATTATCAAAAACGTATTTCAACAACCCAAAGAAACCTATCGATGCGGGAAAATATATACTATTGAAGAAATTGTCAACTGCCTTTAACACATTCACAAAATATCGTTCTAGTTTCCCAAAGTATTGACTGAGCAATGACAAAATTCCCTAAAACCGTACTTACCACTGAAGTCTATAAAACGCGGCAAAAAATTTGGGTTTGCTCCGATTCAAAAACAAGACATGTTTATGATCTAAATATTTATGCAGGTAAAGAAGCGAACGCCTCTATAAAGCGACACCTGGCCAAAGAATTCTGTTGAAATTATTAGACAGCATCAAATTTACGAATTTCGTATTGAGATTTGATAGGTTTTTCTCATCTGTGTACTTACTTGACACTATCAAGTTTCCTGCTATCGGAGCTCTGATGCAAAATCGTAAAAATCATGTGTGCTCATATGGGTCCAATCTCTAATGTTTTTAAGTCGGGAGCATCTCTTACGACCACGCCCTTTTTTACCGTCAACCATTCCTTCCATAAAGAGCTGCGATATATTGTATTTGTCATTCCGATATAAATGTCCAAGTGATTTTTCTTTTTTTGATTTGTCTTCATTTGTAATATGTTCCGTTCACGATATACACTCAGTATGAAAACCTTGTACTTTCTTTTCTGTATTAGCCTTAACGGTTCACGCTTCAATACTAAATATATGTACTACTGCACAAATATGTATCTGGCAGTAAGGTGAGGACTGCGGTTAGTAAGGAATTTCTTTACATTTTGAAATGCAGATCTTGTTGTTTTTATTCTTATTTTTGTTTCTATATTTTGTCTTTTTTGCAATTATCGTTAACCCTATTGTATCTCCTTTCCGACTTACTGCATCCAAGAGCCGTTGTAGTCTTTCTATTCTATCCGAAATTATTGCAGTGTCGTCAGCATTCCTTATATTATTAAAAAGTTTACCATTTATATTTATTCCGTCTTAGCAGTTTTCTAGGGCTTTGGCAAACACTGTCTCTGAGTAAATATTAAACAATAGTGGCGTAAATTCCATGTTTTCATTATCTATTCTCACTGTGGCGTTTTTATTCCAGTAAAGGTTTCTACTAGCTGTTAAGTCCTCTTGATCAAGTCCTTCCTCAGTCAGTATTCTCAATAGTTCGTCGTGTTTTACACGGTCAAAAGCTTTTTCATAGTCGATAAAGCTATTATAAATATCTTTTTGTTGGTCACGGCATTTTTGTAGTTGAACTGACAGGCTAAATAGCGCTCCTCTGGTACCAAACCCATTTCTAAATCCAAATTGGGAGTCACTTAGATCAACTTCACATTTTTGATATATCCTACGGTGTAACATTTTTAGGAAAAATTTGAGAACATGGTTCATCAGGCTTATAAGCCGAAAATCATCGCATTTGTTTGCATTGGGTTTTTGGATATAATAATTTTTTCAGTTTGATAGATTGTGTTAAAAAGATTAGTAAGTAATGATATGTTTTCTTTATTTAATAGTTTCAAAAAACTTTTATGGATCTGGTCTGACCCAGCTGCTTGCCGTTTTAAGAATTCCGTATTGCGTTTGTTGTTTCACTTTGTAATATACCGGTGAATGTTCCGTTGTTGTTATTATATGTTGCTCGGTTGCCCATACTTGTTTTAGTTCTTCTTTGCTTATGATTAATTGGTTGTTATGTAACATTTTGTTGTAGTTGAATATTTTGGGACCTCCTATAGTTTCTTTGATTTTTTTGTGTAAGTTAAAAGTTTCATGCCTCTTTTGTAGTTTTTCTATTTAATTGTATTTCTCAGTTAGCCATAGTTCCTTTGCTTGTCTGATCTTCTTTTGTATTAATTTGTTTAGTTGTTTATATTGCTGTTGGTTTTTGTTTTTATATTTAACTTATGTTATCTTTTAACGTTAATATTTCTGATGTTATCTATAGTTTTTTTATTTTTAATACAATTTTCATTGGTGATTGTATTTTGTTTGATAGTGATGGCTAATTTTATTTTGTTCCAAATAGACTCTATAGCCTCTACTTGATCTATGTCGTCTACGACTCGTGTGTTCCACTTTCCTTTATATTTTCGTTTAACGTCTGAGTTAATTGTATGCAATGGGCTAGTTCTTTCAGGTTCTGTAAGTGTATTTTCTTGTTATGTCGCTTTTGTAGTTTTTTGAGACGTATGTTAATGTTTCCTACAACAGGATTATGGTCTGAGCCCACAACACTTCCGGGATATGTATTAACTACTGTTAACCCTCTATACTTCTTTTTAATTTAAAGATGGTCTATTTGATTCCGCACGATGTGTTCTGGGTTTGTTGTGGAGACGTCCATGTATAAAGTCATTTGAAAGCAACTATCGACATTTCTCCACCACTAATTCAGACTAAGAGCTAAGAATCTAAGTATGGCAAGGACGGATAAAACTATCAAAAACCCATCACAATTCTATAGAATCACAAAGCTAAATATAGAACAAAAAAAAACATTTAAGGGATTATGAAAACTTTACGAACAAAATAGAAACAAACGTGAAAAACAAAATGTTTCTATTTTCTGAAAACCAAATCGGTGTAGAATATATAAATTATACTAGAGACTGCGACTCCAAAACTAATAAGATAAGATAACTTTAAGGCGAGGTTTCGTGCTACTGGTGCGTGCTCTTAATCAGGCCAACAAGATAACTAAAGAAGTCGACATTCGAATAGTACACTCAAGGACTCAAGCAGACAACACTTACATAAAACATTAATTATAAAACGTCAAGTAATTCAAAATGTAGAGGACACACAATGTATTATTAATACAAACACTAAACCTTTAAGGTAACAAAAAACATCGTTAAGTTAAAGTTAAGAAGATAAAAAAGTATCGTTGCCGTTATAAGATAAGATTAAAAGTGACTATCTAGAAGCATTCAGACACGAATAGAGACAAAGGTTAAAAAAAATAAAAAAGTAAATTCTTAAGAAGAAAGAAAACGTTTATCGATCCGTCATACCAAAATTAACGACTTAGTTTAGGGTTTAACCATAAAACAGAATGAAAATTTTGCAAGCGATAAAAAAGACCATAACCGCAACAGTTCACCACTATTGCTCAATCGATGAAAACCCGAAACAAGAACATTTTCTCGCAGACACTTACTGAAGTGGCAAAAAACTTAAGCCGCCGATTAACTAATAGAATCCTGCTTTAGTTATAAAGCATAATATTAAAAATTACCTTACTTCTATTGATTAAAATATTTCTAGTAGATCTTTTACATTCAGTTACAAGAAGGGAGCAGTGTCGAACTAGCACGACCAACAAGTCCCGCACAACTAATAATGCCGTTTTTTGTTCAAATCCTAATTATGTACATTTGTTTTTCCGGTTTTTTAAGTATTTTTGTACTTTACATATGATAAAATAATAATTTTTTGTTTCAGATCAAAATTGCGGGCTACACTTTCCCCAGTTTATTTACTCATAATGCCTAGGATACGAGATACGTAAACATATGCATAACAACCTGAGCGTTATGGATCTATAACGCCTTCTTGTAAAGTACCCAAAAATTATATTTCTTTTCATATTTTTGTTTAGATTTAGATGGTAACAGGTTTTCTATTCCTTTTTGTGCATTTTTTTCAACATATTTGAGCAATTCTAGCACATTCGTTGTGCCTGTAAAATCAATTTGACAACTAAATAATTAAACGTCATACTATTGTTCTAAACTACTAGATGTACTTGTAATAGAAACTATAGTAATTTTTCATTTTTATTAAAAATAAAATTTTGTATGTACCAATGGCGTTACTTGATGGTTTATGCCTATCGAGCAACATACATTCCTCGGGCAAGGCCCTCGTTCCGCATCACGTTGCTCTCCAGGCATAAACATCGTAATAACGCCCTTAATGCATAAATGAATATTACGTTTTCAAATAGGGATGTTACTAGTAATCTATTTTAATCTAACACAAAATATTATATGAGGAAATATTTTAAGTATAAATAATAGATATCAATTCAGATGGAAATTAAACAGACAAAAAAAAACAAGATCTACAATACAAATTTTAAAAAAAACATTCACAGTGGTACTAAAATGTAGAAAATCAGATTTATGTAACGGAAAGTTAGGACAATAACATTGAAACTTCAATGTTACAACTTATTTAGTGATCAAAATAAAAATGGCTGCAGAAACAAAAAAACTTCAAAACATTTAACAAGGAACCTTATTTGGAAGGTAAAAAAAAGATTTTAGTAAGTCTTTTTTCGATAATAATGCAGTTTACATATATAAAAATTAGTTTTACGACCGTTTTCATATTCATCCTGGTCTAATTAAAAAATGCTTTTTTGTGCTTCCGTCCGTTTTTATGTATTTTGCAGGCAGCATAATCGAACGGAAATTTTACTTTTATGATCTACGCCGGTAAAGTAAAGTAGAATTTTATAACTAGAAGTCATTAATTTTTCACGTCATCTGTCATTCTGTCAGATTTATTAACATACACCATTATCTGTGTTATTGTTTAAAATAACACTAAAAACTTTATTTTAAACAAATATAATAAATTTGCTTATATCTTATAATTGCTAAATAACAGTTTTATTTTAATATAAGTTACATTGTAATGAAATTATGTAATTGTCAAATTAATTTAAAAAACAATTTAATTTTGTCATTACAGGATTCAGTTTTATCAACATATGTTATTAAATTTTATTAAAAATCGTCACTTGTTTATATTTTTGTGTCACATGCCCTGAAAGTATTTTGCAAGTATTCGTATTTTGTAGAGCTCGACCTAAAAATATGCTCATTCTGGCAAAATTGCAATTTCTGGACTAGTGATACAAATAACTATTTTTTATGTCATTTTCTATAGTAGTATCACTGGTTGTCAGTTTTTTTTTCATTCTATTTATCGCTTTTTTAGTATCTTGTTTTTATAAAAGGAACTTTTTTGAAGCGATTTCTAAAACCAAACTATAAGTACATACATTAAATACAAGAACAAAGATTTAAAAGAAATGTTCTTCAAGATTTGAAGAATATGAAGTAGGTACAATGTAAATGTAAAAATTATTTTACTATAAAATCTATAGAGTAAAGTAGGTTTTAAGGTACAGTTCAACAAACATTTCTCATATTAATTTAATTTTAATTAATTAAATTTATTATTATTTATAACGGATTATCGGTAGCAGATACAAAAACAACAGTAAAATTTTGTTCCTATACAAACATGCATAAATTCAATTTAATTAACGCATAGAAAATTTGTGCTAACGAGCATATTAACTTTGATTGTTATTTTCATTACATAGATCAAATCAACTCACAATCAGTATAACAAAAAGAAATTTACATCACAAGTAACACAAAAAACTAAAAAACATTTTAAATATATTTGGTCAATAGAATAAAAGCTATTTATAAAAACTATTTTTTCTTAAAATCAATTTCTTAAAAAATTTAAATTCTGGTACAATAAAAACAGATACAAAAAAGCGTACATTGCAATGACTAATTCCAATTTTTAATTTTGTATCATCCCACTATAAAACATGTCGAACGTAGTCTCATGAAGTAAATTAATTTTTTTAGCTGAAGAAAAACAGTAGTAATGAAATTTTATTATAGAACCACTTTAAAAAATTAAAAAAATTATAGCAAGTAAGTATTCAGACTGCTTCCAGAGAATGTCTCCGATCAATTTCTTTTAAATAGCAAGACTTTGCTGGTCGGTCACAAACGAGTGACGTGGAAAACAAGATTTTGCTTATACTTTTAATTGGTTGAACTTTATTCAAACGGCAAGTTATTAAAGATTCAAGTTCGATGCCAACAATAAAATTAATTTGATGCAGTGCGATTCCAATTATACAATTAAACACTTATTAAGTACAGTTCCATTTACGTAAGTAATAGAAATTTTCCTTTAATGTTCCATAGAATAAATCACGCATGGTACCAATACAATGAAATACAGTGAAAGTAAATTATGACTTGCATAAGAAATCAACGATAAAAGTAGTACATCAACAGTAACGATACGCGTAGAGATTTTGAAAGCAATACCCTTAAAAACCAGCAAAACATTTTCTAGTTAAAATATTCACTTTTTTTAAAGAACTGTATCGCCAACAATAACAAAAAGGCTTGGTGTGATAAACCCCGTATCAAATTAGGAAAGCTTTTTCATTTGGCGTGATAAAAGAGAACCTCGTGTATAATTTTCTTCGTTAAGCGTGCTGATGAATAAGAAATGAGTGCATTATTTAGAGGTGCATGTATGATAGTACAACGAACTCTGGCTATTAAAGAGTTCAATCGTCTCTAGTATCGATTAGTGATATTTATCCATGTCAAATCTGGAACGATAGAAACAGGCACGATAAGTAAGTTTTCGTGTAAAATAAATATAAAAAATGAGAATACTAAAAATTTTCATAGTTGGTATTAAGATAAAGTAACCATTCAGACAGTAAGTAATCGAATGGTAAGGCTACCAAAGTTTAATTTATTTTACCTACAATTGAAGTCTCTTAGTGATACTAGAGAATAATAAATTTCAATGTCTCTCGGGAATAGCAAATTAATTTTATTATAAGATTCAATACAGCAACTACATTCCTACTATAGTTTCAAATTACCCGTTCAAATTTTAAAATAATATGAAAAATTACAACTATATGTCTATACTTAAACTTATTATTTAATTTCAACTTCATTGTTACGCAACAATTTGTAGAAAAATTATTCCAATTTAGATTGAATCGTTCGTAATTAGCATAAAAATGAAAATAAGACTCTTTTAACGTTGAAGGTTATTCAATTATCTCTGTACAAAATTGAAAATATCCGTTTGAACCTAATTAATAACAAAAGAAAAAGATTTGCATCAAAAGGAAATAATCACGTCGTAGTTACAAGTCAATAATAATTTTGAAAATAACGTACCTGCCCTTGTCCTCATTTTTGATTAAGATTCAACAGTTAACACCTCAAACTCTAGTACTACCAGCGTTTTAAATAAAATTTAACCGGAACAGAACAATCAAATTATACACATTTTCACAAAACTGTAATTCTTGCAGTCTATTAAAAAGTCAATGCCATGTAAGTAACCGTAAACTATTTTGTTATTAATAGTGTTTCATATAATCACTTGCTTTACATTAAGTAAACGTTTATAGAATCAAAGACATAGACTAACACCCGATGTTCTTTTTCAAAAGTATTTATATCGTACACAAATTTTACTATATAAAAATGCCTTTATGCAAAAATGTGACATTAAGTAATGTAGGTCACTTATAAACATAAAAATATACAAAAAATGCGATTATTACAAATATGAAATGCTCTGAAAGAAACTAAAATTACATTACGGTTTTCCTAATTGTCCTTTACCTATTAGATATAATTTTTTAGTTAAAAAACCAACTAAGATTAATTAATTTCGAAACACAACTGGAATTTGTCATTAGAATCGCTCAAATCCATAAACGATGTTCCACGCTTGCATGACAACAATTAACAAATTTCTTTGCTTGTTTTTAATCTTTGAACATCTTTCGAGTGTAGGTAATTGAAATATAAACATTCGAGATGAAGTTTTCTAGTTTTATGTTATACCGTGTACTTTATAGATGCACTTACTGTTTGAGTAAGCAAATATGAGCAACACAAACAATTTATACTTTGCAAGTCGAGAAGTTGTAACGTTACTTGAAACTTGAAAAAGAGCAGCTAGGAGCATTCTAAAAGCGTAACTGATAGGTAGCACTATCGAAAACGAAGATGTGTCATAAGTACAGTATAATTTTAAATCGATAAGTTTATATTTATCAGTGAAAGCAGTTTTTGTAAAACAATATTTAAAAAAGGCTTTTCGCCTCTTTACTTAATTGGATAATGCATCGAAAGGATTCTTTAATACAAGGCTAATGTTTCCAAAGACAAATTCAATTAAAGGAGTAGTATGAGTAGTTTCTCTTTATATTATATTAAGCTTAGTTGAACTCGAGTGATTCCCACTCAGCAAGCTGAGTTTGAGTTTACTGCGGCAGTGAAACCGTAAACGGTTATTCTTTAGAAAAATAATGCAATAAAAAAGTTATAAACAATATTTACTTTCATGAAAAACCGCAAACCTAGTTTTTAATATGAATTTTTTGCGCAAAAGTTATATTGTATCGCATAACGATGCATTAACATTTAACTAAGATAATTAAAATATAAATTTAGATAAAACTTAGAAGAATGTGGATATTAAATTTACAGATTTTTCATCCGATTTCAAAAATTCCACTGTAGTTAATAAAAGCTGTTGCAGCATCAAAGCATAACAAACCAACTTGTATTCATTTTAAAAAGAAAGTTTTAAAAAGCACATAAAAACTTTTTTTGTATAAAAATCTACACAAAAATCTAAAATTCTGTAATGTAGATATTCGTATATATTATAATATTTATAATTCAGATTCTGCAGATAATTTAAGGTAAACGGAGTAAAGATTAAAGACGAAACGTCCAGAACTGCAGCTTCGTCACTACTATGCCAAATGAAAAATCCTAAAATTGAAACCAATTATTTGCTTAGAAAAAATTAATTCTTTTACTAGTAGTAGATTCGCAATCTATCGCCTTTAGAAAAATAACTCCCTAAATAGCAAAAAAATTCCTGTGAGCTGTTTTTTTTTGAAAATCGAACAAAAAAAAACTAAAAAACAAAAAAAAGCTTAATATCAAGTTAGTTAATCACGCTAATCATGCCGTTTAAATGAACAAAACGTATGTAGGTGATCATATTTTCAAAAACGATTACATAGCATCCCGGACATTGTACTACTCAACTACCACTTCTTACAACTAAATTTAGACAGACATTTGCACAATCAGTAAAAAAACCAAGAAATTTGACTTAGGTTTCTTTTACTCGAAACTAAAACTTTGTTGCTTTAAAAAGCACAAAAAAGCTCCAACAAAGTAATACAAGTAACGAAGTGCGTGCTAAAGAAGAAATGTTGGGATCACAATTGTCCACGTATAATAAGTAACGCCACTACAAAACTTGCATGCATTTATTAACTGAAAAAGCTGAGCAAGCCAACTGAATATCCAGCAACATCCACTTTAGTCATCAAAGCATCAAACTTCACCCAGCCAAAAGTCCTGACTGCCTTATCAAGTTGCTATAGCTCAAGCTCTCACAACAAATGTAGATGATTCTAGTAAAACAATCTAGCAAATTCCTTAACCAACGCTTAATAAAAGCATGAATAAAAAAATAATTTCTGGTAGACAGAGATGCTGATGTTTTTTCCCTCGTAATCTAAACAAAACTTATCGCTGCTATAAACACACTTAATGGGCCACTCTAAAAATAAATAAATAAAAATAAATCCAATGGGCAAAGACGACATAATTATTCGTTATAAATTACGTATTTCTTCGTTTACATTAAAAAAAGAAATGACAAAAAAAGTAATTAGTAACTCAATCTAATTAGGCGCAAATACTAACACTAAATACATTTATGTTTTGCTACCTGAATCGGAAACAGAGCAATGCACTAAATGCGCTTAGAATGGAGAATACATATAATTTTCTGAGACCAATCGCAAGTTATCTTTTTTGAGGAAGAACATTTAGCTTATAACTTATTTTGCATACTCTAACTATTAAATTCTTTATCCAAGGTTATGTTTGCATTTACTCTAACTTAACATAATTTATCTTATAACTAGTTTTACCTTACAGAATACCTTTGACTTATTGAAGTTATTGTGCACTGTGTATCAACACAAAATGGATTGAATGCAAAGTTACAAAAAATTTTACCACGTATCTAAATAACAAGTTTTATGTTATGTACAGAAGATTGTAGAGTTTTTATATTTAGTAATTTTTGATTTTACCTAAACTAAAATTTCATAAAACTGGACGAGTCTAATAAATTTTTTGTCATCAAACAAAAAAAAATGTTTTTCTTAGTTTTAAACAGAAAAAAACCCGGATATCTCAAATTATTTTAAGCTGTTATGAAATAAATTTTAAACTGAATAGATTTCCCGCTTTTCTGTAGTTACGCAGTGTCAATATAAGTATAACTGTTAAAAGTGACATAATTTATTAAAAAAAAAACAACATAACATTCAAAAGTTCTTAGTTTAATAAAGTCAAAAATGGCAACAGATAAAGTGTATATTCGACGTTGCAATTACAACAAGGAAAAAATGCTGCAAGAGCGTGCTAATCAACTTTGTTATGTTAAAAAATATTTGATATATTGTATAAGTTTCGTCATTCAGAATATCAGCTGTCAGTTTCATTTTTGACATATGCATATTAATGAAAAGCATATTTCCGCTTTGATGTAAGAACGACGGTACATGAAACCTAACGTTCGCGTACAGTAAGACTTTCATTTTTAAATATTTGCCTTTATTTACGTTATTAATGGGTGCATCGATTTTACTGCATTTAACGCGATTTAATTTTTATCGTATCAACTTAACGACTTAAGTCACCGCCACGTTGGCCCTGTTTGGTAATTGTGCATGTCGAGTCTATTAGGTGCATCGAGATAATTTGGAATCACGTACGATGGGGCCATTGGTTACTTACACCAATTGCCAGGCGTAATTTGGAGTTAAGTCGAGATATTTGGGTGATGGACGATTAACTTGAGGACACACCTGCGATGTTATGAGTGACAGTGATTTAGTGAATTAGGTGCTTAACGGCTTCAGGGTCATAAATTTTATTGATCAAATTTCGAGCGAATTTTTTTTCTTTCTATTTATGTATTTCCTCGTTTTGGCGCTCTTTTATTGATCCTAATTAGCACACCAAGGCTCATATGCGACCGTCTCTCCGAAATATTGAGCTAGCTTCCTGGTTTTAAGTTACGGGTAACTTTAGGTAACAATTTGTTCCTTTCTCGTACGATTTAAACAATGATTTAAAACAACTGCTCGCTGAAAATTCGGCACAAACGCAAAAAGAGCTTTCAGTACAGTTGGGAGTAAAGCAGCAAACGATTTCCAAACGGCTACATGAGATCGGAAAGATCCAGAACGAAGGAAAATGGGTTTTGCATGAATTCACTGAAACCAACAACCAGCTTCAATTAATTTACTTGAATTAAGAATACTAGCAAAGGAGAACGTTTAGCGAAATTTTTGCATGACAACGCCAGGCCACACATTGCTTCCAATACAAGACACCATAATCAATCTTAGCTGAGACGTTTTGTAGCACCCGGCGAACTCACCAGACGATGCTCCTCCATCCGTTTACCACTTGTTCCAGTCGATGCAACACGCTTTGTCTAATATCCACTTCCAGTCAGTGGAGATTTGAAAATGACTTGACATTATCGTATCCAAAGACATAACATTTTTCCGAGATATAATTCATTAACTGCCTGAAAGATTGCTTAAAGTTATAGAAAGCAATGACAAATACTTTGATTGACCAATTTAATTTTCTTTCTTAATAAATCTTGAATATAGTTGAAAAACTGGATTATTCATTTGTACCCCTAATACTTTAGAAAACATTTTTTTAAATAAAATATGAGTTGTCGTTGTTGACATATAATTCTAGCATTTATTGTATGTAAAATTGAATAAACCTTTCTTCGTTAACGAATACTAGTCAAATCTTCATTTTTACATTAAAATTATTTTATTGGTACAATGGTATGAAACGATAAGACAATTAAAATAAATCCAGTGAGCGAGGACGATATTATTCTTCAGCGATAAGCGTCAAGTCAACACGCAGTCTTGCCTACGCAAAGCCTTCATCGACTGGTATTTGAGAAACAATCTATCACGTTATAACCCAAGTGACCTTTACAAAGCTCTTAATACATAAACTGCTTTGCATACAACCTGCATGAAAAGTCATTCAATTTGACGTTCCACCAAATACCCATAAATTTCAAAAACGTTAATAACAATGCCTTTCAGACTTTTCGTGTTTGTTCAAACGAGTTACCCGACATCCTCTAAAAAATAATCGACAAAGTATTGCGTGAATTTGATTTTTGTTACCATATAATGATAATATTTTAGTGACCTCTGAGTCTAAGATGAAGCACAAATATCATCGCCACCTCTTTGAAAACAATCAACATGATTTGAAATAAGCACTAATGTCACAAATTATTAGTCAAGTTAATTAGCAAAGTCATCTCATAGTACAAGTTACTATGTTTAAAAAAGAAATTAAAAAAAATATTCTAAATAGTTTTGAATAAAACTGCAGGATAAAACTATTTTGAATTACGAGGGTGTAAAATCAACTTACAACGTTCTCCGCCTTTATATCTATACAGCTATCACCAATTTTGTTTTAGGAAAAAAAAACAATCAGCGATTCATTCGTTCAAAATCAAGTCAAAACAATGTACGAAACTCCTACTCCAAAAACACTTTAACAATTTTGTCGATTCTTAAAAATAATAATTTTTTACTAACGTTTTTGCCATTAGTAGAATACCAAGAGATTGTCCGATAACACTGATAACCAATTAATTAATCATTAAGATAGAAATCGAATATATGTTCCCTACGCGAATTCATCATTAAACAAATCAAATGAAGTTTATAATTTTGGCGAAAACAACAGAACGTCAGCGAATGTCTTGCATTACTTAAAAATACCTCACCGTTAAATTAAAAAAAATTATCTTTTTTTTACATACAACAGGTTCAGCCTATCCGTTTGTTTTTGGCATAGACTAGCTCGCTCTAGTGCACAACTACTACCAAAACAAAAAAAAACAACGCTTAGTTTGTGCTAGTATAAGAATTTATTGTAAAACCTGCTAATGTATTTAATGCGAAAAATGCAAGACATCTATGCTTACCACTCAGTTAGCTTCCACCGATAACCGACAATTTTGACTACGTATGTTTGGATATCGTCGAACCTCTGCAATCATGAATGAAAACCGAAAATTCGGATCAAATCTCCTCAACTTGCTAACAGAAGGAATTTTAAAACATGCGAATTTTCTCAATGTTGGTTTATAGTTTATTAGTTTAAAAAAAAAGAAAAAAAAATTGTTTTATCTGTGTGTACCGGTGTGAGGATTTATTTGAGTCAGCATATAACAAGGATGTTTATCCCTATTAATTCAAAAATCAGGTGCAAAAAGTAAAACCAAAATAGACAATTTGTAAGGTAGACAAAACATTATTATTGGTCAATTTGGATGTGTTAGCAACATATAATGATGACTACTATTTTATGGGTATCTTACAAACTAGTGCAGTGCTCGTCGCTTATTGGAATCACAGATAATGTTATCAATCAGACAATGTTATCACTGTATCAAAGCGTTGACTGAAGAAATGTCAAAACACGGAACGGACGCATTCTACTACATAGAAAAAACACCGTTTATAGTAATCACAATTTCGGTTTATGTTATCAATATCTATACATGAACAATAACCTATTTTGCATGAATGTTTTACTGAATTTTCACAGTACTCTTGTTTAGAGTGACAAATTTTATCATTGTACTCTAAAAATACTTGTTCTGCATGTTTAGCTTTATTTGTACAGTGTTATTTATTCTAGTATTTTGAATGACCTACGTAACATTGCATTAAACATCTGTAAATATACGTTATCTTTGAGAATTAACTTGGAAAGCATATGCGTTCTTAACAACTCCACTTAACTACATCTTATGTGATAACGTTATTTTGTATTTATTTTTACTGAGAAGCAATGTTCTTAGAACATTAAATTTTAGAGGATTACCCTACTTCCAGCAATAAAAAAGAAACAAAAATAATTGTAGAATGGTTAAAACCACTCCTCGTCCCCTATTTGTAAATAATTTTTCTAGGGGTGGTAATTCGGCTCTAAGACTTTTCTAACGGGAAAGTTTGCTGATCATCTTCATCTTTTCACTTTTGTAGAAACTCCGTGATTTGCATAGTTTTGAAAGAAAAAAAATATTTTCTCAAAAACTAATAATCGCTATTTTCTTAGTACAAGTTTAATTATAAAATTTAGTTGGCGGTGGATACACAAACAAAACAAAAGTCACGATTTTGACAGGAAACGAATCATAATCGTTTCAGTTTATTATTGACAATGGTATGACACAATTCGCATATTTATGCAGATGAAAATCCACATGCTATTTTAGGTAGACATTATCAACAAGAATTTAAAATTAATATCTGGGTCGGAATTATTAATTTTATGGCTGGCGCGTTCCAAATACCTGATCGTCTGGATGGCGCTCTTCAAGAAAGTTTGCCAGAATTAGTACAAGAATTGTGTCCAAACATGTTCTGCATACACGACAGTGCACCACCAAATCTTGCACGTGCCGTAAGAGAATATCTTAATGAACAATTTGCTGGTAGATAGATTGATTCAACGGCCTCCACGGTCTCCAGGTTTAAACCCTTGCAAATTCTTCATCTGGGGAGTGTTAAAAACACAAGTGTACAAAGGTCAAATTAATAATTCCGTACAACTATGGAACAGAACTCAAAATGGTGTAAATGAACTACGAAAAAACAATGATGTTTGAAGAAAGGAGCATTTGAATTTTTTACGTCAAATTGATTTCTGCATTAATTAAGGTGAAGGTCACATTGAACAATTTTGGTAAAAAAGTTTTTTATTGTGTCCACCGCCAACTAAATTTTGTATTACAATTTTATTAAACTTGTACTAACAATGTCGGTTATCAATATTTGAGAAAACTTTTTTATTCCTTTGAAACTATACAAAACAAGCAGTTGGTATAAAAATCAAAAAATAAAGATGATTACTAAACCTGCCCGTTAAAAAATCTTAGAGTCGTATTATCACCCCTAAGAAAATTATTTAAAAAAATACAAAGAGGTGAGGGCGGTTTTAACCCTTTTACAATTATTTTTGGTTTTTTTTGAATACTGAAAGTAGGATAATCCTCTAAAATAGGTACACTTTTGCCAAATTTCAGTAAATTTGTTATACGCATTTCTGAACAGCATAGAAAAGTGATTTTTTAAGTAGACTTTGAACTCTTCTCACTAACAATTGTTACGTTTTGGTATAGATATAAATAGGGTCTACTCGACTTATTTTGACCTCTACAATACGTGGTAGCTTTACTTTCCAGCAATTTTGAGACACCCTGTATACAGTTTCTTAAATATTGTTCGTGAAATACTCACAAGATGGTAACCATTACTATATGTCATTTTAATGTCGTTAACCAATCACATAAAAATATTTATTGTTCTTAACTGTCATGAATTTTATTTTTTCTCTTTTGTAAAACGTTTTTGACAGTTTCTATGCACTTATCAACTATTTATAGAGATTTTGAGACTTTAAGGACCTTGTAGTCTCTGTTCGAGTAATCAAATGTTGTATTCAACTATTTCCTGTCTAAATTAGAGGTTTTTTCTCTGGTGGTTTCTAAAGCCCTCGTCTCACTTCGGGTTTAAAAATGCCCACTCCGACACACTCGTGAAAACAAACGTCCAATTTACACAGGAACTCGTTAAATAAATAACTATTCGCTTACCCTGCAATTTACTTTTAATTCATTAATTAGCTCTCAGTATCATTGGTGTGAACATCTATTCGAATCAGTAATAACTATTTTTGTTACGCCATGTATACAAACTGCTCGAGATATATTTACACTCAAATCGCTTGAAAATAGCGACTACTAATACATCATTTCACATATAATTAAAATATCAGTATCGGCTGTATGAATCAAGTAATAAAATTACATATATCAATCAATCGTGCGTAGCGGAGGTTAGGACTTCATTCAAATTAAAATTTTGTAAAAGCGCAAAAAAAGTATTTTGTTATAGTGTTACAAAAATGATGATTAATAGAATAGTAAAGAACCGCCCAAATAAATGTAAATTATATAAAAGTAGTGTTACAAAATTTACTGTTACCAACATTATTTATACTGTTAATTCTCGTTCCTGCGTTTTTGAAACATTGTTTTCTTTTATCAAATAATATTTTTAGAATATAAACTAAATTATAAATTTCCAATAAAAAAAAATATTTGCATATTTTCGTAATAAACTGTCGACGTTCTTCTTCACGATAAACACAAAGTTTGTATTTTCTTCGAAAAGTCAATCTCATTTCCATTGCTAATCAAATATTGAACTGGAAAATTGCCAAAGTTATACTTTCGACATTAAACAGGACAGAGAAGTTAAAGAAAAAAAAAACAAAACTGTAATGAAAAATATTTACATCTATTTTAACGCGCATTCCATAAAAAAGTTAAAGCTGAAGTTTGAAATTTTAAATGTTTCTAAACACTACGTATAATATGTTCAAGTTTGTTTTTGCGTGATCTTTCGACATTTACGTATACAAATATTTAGGCTAAGAAATTAAAAAACTCTAATCAAAACAAATAGTGCGTTTATTATCATGAATAATTTTAAAAAGTGCGTATAAACATTTTATCTACGTCTTATTTTGCGTGAAAAAATTTAAATTTGTATTACTATCGGGTTAATTTAATAGACTATAAATAAAACTGTAAGTTAGATTTAATTACACAATCAATAATTGCTGGTTTTATAATATATGTGACAATCGATAAGTCTTGATTGATTTTTAACACATTTTTAGCAAACTAAAATAATTTTGCATATAAACAGTAGGTATTTGCATATATAATTATGTATAACTAAATGTCACACTCACTATTTGAAGCTAGGCGTTGATACACCATGTTGAAGTAAACAATAATATTCACTATCGTATAAACAAATACGAAGAGTAAATAAAAGTATTCTAACAATTTCGCAAAAACACCCACTATGGTATCGATTAAACATTAATAAACATATTAAGAAAAAAGTACTCGGACACTTCCCACTTGCATAACAACACGGATTCAGCGTCTTTTGGTACTTAGCAAACCGCGAGCTTTTTAAACAGAACTTTCATTGATTATTGGTAATAAGTCGATTACTTTTGTTCGAAAAAATTCAATAATAAAGCATTTTATGTACACTGTAATACACCACGAACGAACGTGTGCGAATACGAAGTGGTGATGGAAACGATGTAGCTTCAACAACTGCGACGATGACGTCACACTATGAGTTAGCTCGGAGCCGCGGAGTCTACGCTCGGAAATTACAGTGAGTCGTCTAGTCCGGAATTGTACATTATTAGGTCTACAGGAGAAACAAATAAGGGTTGGTTTTATTCCAGATAGAAACGCGTGTTAACATTTTCAAATCCCTACAGCGCAATTCTCTTTATTAATTAAAATTAATTTACCGCATCGATTTAATTCTAATTCATTCAAATCTATATTTAGCAAACAATTTTTACGCCGTCGATATTGTTAGGCTCAATTTAAGTTTGGTATTCGCAATAATAAAAAAATGTATAATTTACTAAATCCGTGGTATTCAGCACATTTTGTGAAGAAAGCGTAGTAACTACAATTTCCCTTTTAATTCGTATAAAAAGGCAATTGCCACGCCTTTACTTTCCCCCTTATTTTACGACATAATCTTGGGATTCACTAGTTTGTAATTGCGAATTAACGGAATGTAATACATTTACTCATCTAAATTAAAAACGATAAATTCATTTGCGGAAATCTTGCCCAACACAAAGTTCAAAATTACTGTTCCAATAAAGTTTACAATTTTGGCTTTAGTACAAAACCTAAAAATAAGAAAAAGCAACTGACATACTTTTTAGCTAAAATCGCGACAACCGCATTTTCAGTAATAGCTTTTTGACTATAAAAGCATAAAACCAAAAAATCTATCGTGATTTTAAGCTGATCATTTATACTAACCATGTTAAGCAACTCGCTACAAAAGTCACTACTTGAATTTGCAGTTTACTTTCGTCATTATACTGATTTTAATTTAAAATACGCCACTTTTGTTATATGTATACGTTACAAAAAGACGAATGGTTTAAAAATATTTAAATAATAAAAGATTTAATAAAAATATCCTTTCGCGATAAGCAAAAGAAGAGTCGCGATGTAACTTTTGGTCTAGCTAGATTCATCTTCAACGGCAGTAGTTTTATTTAGATTCCAGAAGGCAACAACAAAGCAAACAAATACCTGCTTAAGTACTAAAATATTAAAATTCATCGTGAAGATGATTGAGAAAAAAAATGTTAAAAAAAGCAATGAAAAGTTTTTAGAATTCTATTTAAAAAATAGCATTTACCAAAAAATTGTAAACTTAATTTTAGATAGTAATGTTGTCTTTAAATTCGTTTTTGTAAGTGTGTTATTTTTAATGCCCGGCTACATAAAACAAAGTTAACGTTGTTGTTAGGTCACGTCGTTGGTAACTGACAACGTGGTAAAATACTTTAAGCTGTATCCGTCAGCAAAATAATTTTTTGTGTACTTGACGACTAATGACGCCACTTAACAAGTGTTAAATATATCTCAAAGCATTGATAACGAGCGCCACCTAGAGTAGTTAGTTGTAGCTGGTGTGTTGCATTTTGTAGTTAGTCGTAAGCGTGATTTGCAATAATAAAGACTTTACTTTAACAGGTTATGAGCCCAGTGCAAAAAAAGGGTGTTAAAATGGTGAATAATATCTTGTAAGTGTTCCGAAATTGAAGGGTCGTGAAAACTATAGTAAGTGGGCTTTCGCGTCAGAAAATTTCCTGATTCTTGATAGTTTGAAACAGTGCATTGAGGAAAAAAAAACGGACGCGCAGAAAATTATTCAAGCAAAAGCAGAATTAATTTTAACAGTACAAGCAGAAGAACTTTGGAAAAAGCTCAAAAACCTTTACGATGAGGATGGGTTCACGAAAAAAATAAGTTTGTTAAGATCATTGATATCCGCACAATTGGAGAACATGGACAGCATGGCATCCTATGTACGTGATTAAAACGGCTCAAAGGGTACGATGGATGGGATTCGAAATTAGTGAAGAATGGATAGGATCTTTATTGTTAGCAGAATTACTAAATAAGTATAGTCCTATGATAATGGCTATCGAACATCGCGGCATTACAGTAACTACTGATGGAATAAAACCTGAGTTATTGGATATGGCGGAGATGAAGACGGTAATGCAGGTAACGCACAACATAAAATTAACGCTTTTGCCGGTAAAGCAAGATGGTGACATAAGTCAGGTGGTCCAAACAAACCACAACATTCAAATGTTAAAAAAGAGATCCGTTGTTACAAATTTAAGGAGATTGGATACTTCAAAAACAAATGCCCGGGTTTAAAAACAAACAACAACGACAGTGCGAATATTGCGAATGTTTTTAGTGTTGTATTTAAGTGGACAATTTAATAAGAATGATTGGTATGTGGACTCAGGTGCAAGTGGGTAATTCTCATTAGTTTTTGATAGTTGGTAGTACGGTCACTTGTTCGGAATGGCGAATTGACTTCAAGCTTGCTAGAGTACTTGTTAGAAGAAGATGTCATTGTAATTTTTTAAGGATTACATTTTAAACAATCATTCCCTCACAGTGAAGAATAAACAAGTAATTATAATATTTGAATTTTGATGGCGTAGTAAAGTATGTCTTTAGAGGTAGAAAGCGTAGAGAAGAGTTAGATGGTAAACAAAAGGTTATGTTGCGAGATTTTTTAGGTTATCGGTTATTTTCTCATTCCCTCACAGTCATTCCCTCATTTTGAATAAAAGTAAGGGAATGATGACTTATGAGGGAATTACTTTCAGACTGGATCAACTCGATTTTCGTACATCTTTGCTTATAGAAACTCTTTAATTACGATTTTACCTTATTTTAGACCCAAACCATTGCAAGAAGTAAGAAGTTGTCTGATGCTGAAGCAAAACTAAAGAAGATAGAATACGATAAGAAGCGTCGAGAGAAAATGAAGTCTGATCCTGCAAAATTAGAAATACTTTGTGAGAAAGAAAGAGCTAAACATCTGAAGAAAAAACAGAAAGGCCAAGTTAAATCTATAGCTACCATGAGTTCCAGAGAGAAAAGACTAAAAAGAAAAAATTGGAAAAAAATAGTCAAACCTATAGAGACCAAAAAGCTAAAGTATGTAAGAATTTGACAGGACCATTAAAACAATATTCAGCGTCAAAGCATGGTAGCTATTCAGAGAAGGAAGCAACTAAGAAAGCGTCGAGCAATACAATACGCAAAAATTGCCAGATTGAAAAAAAAATTGAAAGAAGAAACTCAAAAAAACCAAAAATTTCGGAAGAGATGCCAGCGTCATACTAAAAAAGTTTTGTCGTCCCCTGAAGCTAAAGTTTCAGCACTATTGAAGAATGTTCAAGTTCCTTAAACTGTAAAATAGAAGCTTATTTTTTTAGAAGTAACCACTAAACAACTCTAAAATAGCTACCCTAAATTGAATAAACATTGTGATAAGAAAAAATACTACGAAATTTTAAAACCAGATCATCTAAAAAAATACAAGTTACTGAGTTTATCAAAACCATTTTTTTAACATGAGACGTACAAAAAAAGTGGATGTAAACAAGTAAATGCGCATCTGTTTAAAGTCCAGGTAAGAAAGATTTTATCAGATCAAAAGAAACTGTGAAACAAAAACGTTTATTGAGTGACACAATGAAAAATTTGCACAAAAAAATTCTGACTACAGTCGACTATGAAGTGAGCTTAGCAACATTCTGCAGATTTCGACCTTTCTGGGTGACTTGGGCGAACATCAAAGACCGAAATACCTGCCAATGTCTGATTCATGCAACGAATGATTATAAAGTTGCATGAAAATAAAGCGCTACCCAGCTGCAACTTAACCAAATTTTTGTCTACGATAACATGTAACGTCACTTCAACAAAATGTTTGACACGAGCTTGTGATGAATGTCAACATAGAATGATAGAATATCATCTTCCACAACCAAAACGAATAGTAACATTCCATCAGTGGATATACGAAACTACTTCTTACAAAAAAGATGAAAAAATGAAGATAGTACGTAAACCTGGTAAAAAGGAGATCAAGGTTCCAATTAGCAACCTAGTACAAAAATTAGAAGAAACGTTACCTTCGTTTTGCAGCACGTTGCCACGATAGCTGATCAATATCAGACCATTTTAGAACTTTGACTGAAAACGAAGTTCTCATTCATATTGACCTCAGTGAAAATTATTGTTCTAAATATAACGAAGAAATACAACCAGTCCATTTTGGTGGGGCAAGAAAACAAATTACACTTCATATAGGTGTTTTATATTTACGTGAAAATGATACTGTTATATCACTTTTGTTCTCTATCTGAGAATAATAGACACGATTCTATGGCGGTGTGGGTTCACTTGACACCGATTTTTGAATGGAATCTAACATCGGTAGAATTCACATTTTGAGTGATAGTCCTGTGAATCAATACAAAAATAAGTTCATATTCCATATTGTATCTCACCATATAAATGATTTGTTTCCCGAGACAACATTCTTTTCATGGAACTATTCAAAACCAGGCCATGGTAAAGGTGCACCTGATGGCGTGGGTGGTACATTAAAAAGAACTGCCGACAAAGCTGTAGCTGAAGGTAAAGACATCGTAGACTTAAATTCACTGAAAAACATTTTATCGTCTAGATGTCCTTCGATTAAGTTGTTCGAAGTAACTTCTACTGATATCACTAAAATAGAAAACCTACAAGCAATCAGACACTGTCACAGCGTTCCGTAGAACTAAAAAAATTCGTCAATTTACATTTACCGGTGATATAAGAGCCTAGAATTCTTTCTTGCTATAAATGTGTGGGAAAATGTAGTCATTTTCACCTGGGATACTACTCATGTTCAAAAAATCTCTGTTCTTCAACAAAACCAAGCAAAACGCAAACGCGCTCTCGTGGTAAACAACCTTTGAAGAATTTTTCCGTTGGTGACGACTCCCTCAACGATGTAACCTACGATATAGGTCATATTCTCATCGAGTGGAACGACAAAATTTATCCCGGAAAAATAACTTCGATTTCTGCAGATGCTGCTTTGGTAAAATGTATGGAAAAAAGGAATCAAATGCTGGAGATGGCCTACACGCAAGAATGAGAAATTGTGTCCCTGGACTGACATTTTACAGAAAATTCAACCTCCAAAGCTGATCAGAAGAGGGTGTTATTCGGTAAAAGAAATAAATCAGCTAAATTTGTGAGTATTTAGAGTTAGAATCGATTGCAAGACATTGTAATGTAAAACTGATTCCTGAGAGCTATCGTATACTAACTTATAGGTTATAATATTCTGAAGTAAAAATATATTTTTGGCAATTTTATATTGATAGTTTTACTTCATAATTTTTAAGTTATTATACCCTAGTAGAATTCTAAATATATTTAAAAAATATATAATACGATTTCATACAAAAAATAAATACAAACATCATTTCCCCACCTCGGTCATCATTTCATCACATTTAATTATTTTCAGTGTTCATAAATTTGATCAAAACTCATTTATTATGGGGACCATGACATTCTTCACTTCTAGTAACATGAATAGTATAAATTTAAGAGAAAATGAAGATAAATTAATTCAAATATTTTTCATTAACTTATTGATAAGTAATTTTGAGAATTCATGAGAATTATCCAAGTGCACATCTAACTGCAAACAAAAGTTGGTTAACAGAAGTTACAGATAAGCAAGGTCCAGGTAAAATTACAGTTGCAAACAATTCAAAAGTAATAGTTGAAAGTAGTGGTAACTTAAAAATCACAGCCAGGATTGACAAAGAAACTTTCGAAGTGGTGGTTAAAGATGTTTTCTATGTGCCACAAATTGCTACCAACCTTTTATCGGTTAGTCAACTTGTTAAGAATGGCAACAAAGCAGTTTTTGGTAGTGATGGTTGCAAGATTTTTAATAAGTGCAATAAACTTGTTGCGCCAGCCAAACTGGACATTGTACGTGCAGAGCAGTGTTTTTTAGCTACAAGAAATTCAGTTTCAGGCCAAACTTGGCATCGTCAGTTAGGATATGTGAATGAAAACGACATTCTGAAATTACAAAATGGAACTGTCGAAGGTATGATATGTAACGGTGAAATAAAAGTAAGCAGAAACAACTGTGAAGTATGTAATGAAGGCAAGCAAGCAAGCTGACCATTTCCAAGCAAAGGGTCTCGTGCAAGCAGTATTTTAGAAATTATACACGCAGCCGTTTGTGGTCCTATGGAAATGAAATCGTTAGGTGGTGCCAGGTAGTTCCTTACATTTCAAGATGACTTCAGTAAGTTTCGTTTATTTCTTACACAGAAAAGACAATGTATTTGATTACTTCAAGCAATTTAAAATTTTAGTGGAAAATCAAACGGAAAGAAAAATCAAGATTTTAAGAAGTGTCAATGGGGGCGAGTTCACAGGAAATGTATTCAAGAATTTTTTAAAGCAGATAGGATACTACATCAAAAATCAATTTCTTATTCACCAAAACAAAATGGTTCGGCAGAACGGTTAAACAGAAAAGCCAGGTGTATGTTGTTTGATGCTAAGATGGAAAAGAAATTCTGGGCGTAAGCCGTCAACACTGCAGTATACTTGAGCAACCGGGGTGTTACGTCTGGACTCGACAACAAAACCCCTTTTGAAGCATAGTTTGGTAAGAAACCTGACATTAGTAATGTAAGAATTTTTGATAGCAAAGTCATGATGCCCATCCCTAAAATCGATAGATTGAAGTGGGATAAAAAATCAAATAGTATGATTTTAGTTGGATACAGTAAATCGAGTAAAGGTTATCGATTGTATGATCCCAACTCAAATCAGATAAAAATAAGTAGGGACGTAGTTATCATGGAAGACATTGAACACGAAATTCAGATGCTCATTAGTATAGATAAAGAAGATAACGATTCAGTGGAGTACATCATAGTACAATCGCATAAGATTATTGAAAATGCTATCGGTGTAGATAGAAATTCAAGAAATTGTGAAGCTGCAAATGATCAAGATGACAGTGATTATGATGGCGATGTATCGCACGAATTCAGAGAAAAACCTCGAAGGCCCGAAAGACAAAGAACTCCAAAGAAGTTTGAAGACTATGTGACATACCTATGTGCAGATGCGAACATTAGAGCACCGAAAACCATAAAAGAGGCATTGTCGAGACCTGATAAAGAAAAATGGAGAAATGCTATGATTGAAGAGATGCAATCCTTTGAAGACAACAAGATTGGGAACTAGTAAATCTACCGAAGGAAGGAACTATAGTTGAGTGCAAGTGGGTGTACAAAACAGAGTGTGTTAGTGAAGATAGAATCGATTATCGTGCTAAGTTAGTTGCCAAGGGATTCACATAAAAGGAGGGCATTGATTATAAAGAAACTTTTGCACCAGTGGTTCGACATTCGACCTTAAGACTTTTAATTGCTTATTGTTTAACCTTTAGACACTTAGATGTGAAGACAAGAAAAATGTCTATATGAGACAACCTGAAGGTTTTACATCCTGTGGTAACAAGGATAAAGTGTATAAATTAAATAAGGCTGTTTATGGACTAAAACAATCATCAGGTTTAGATTATCGTAAATCCAGATATGAACCTTGCGTATACACAAAAAGGAAGGATGGTCTACTAATTATTGTAGCTTTGTATGCGTATGATTTTTTGTTTTTTCTAATGATATAGAAACTGCTAATTCTTTAAAGGAACAATGAGGTTCAAATTTTTAAATTAGGGATTTGGGAGAAAGCAAACAATGTTTAGGTGTAAGAATAAATAGAGATGTTAAAAATAATATTATTTATTTAGACCAGGAAAACTATATTAATGAACTTTTGATGAAATTTAATATGGCAGATTTTAAAAGTGTTAGTACTCCTATGGAAAGTAACGTGCACTTAGATTGTAGTTCTGAAGTTAATGTTAACGACAAAAATGTACCTTATCAGAAGCTTATAGGAGGCTTGATGTATTTGGCGGTCCTAACACGACCGGACATAGCATTTACAATAATAATAATAATAATAGCTAGTTCAAATCACTTTGCCGATTTCTTTTTGATTTGGTTTGTTAATCTTCAATAATAATGTCCTCCTTGTTACGTTTGAAACAGAAAATATCAGCACGGAAGTCAGTGAAGAGTGATCCGAATAAATTCGAGACACCTTTAGGCTGGAAACAGTATCTTCACTGGGGGGTAGAGGTGGATCAGTACTTTGGCTGGCATCACAAATACACTGGGATCAAAATTGATGTCAAAAATGAAGCGACAACCCTTGCCGGAAAAGACCTAATTCTCTGTGTCTTATTCTCTGAGGGCCGCTTTCCCGAGAGTAAAGATTACCAGCGAAACGCTTACATGGTCTTAGACCTCTTCTGTTCTGCCATAGGGGGGGGAGGAAAAAAGGAATGTAGAGGGAATTTACGGGTATCTCAAGAGGAGAATTCCAAGATTGTTGGATAGCCTCAACCCCAAGCCTGAAGATTTCAGAAATCCAAGTTTTATAAACTTATTAAATAATCAGGATATTGAATACACTTTGAAAAAGTCCCAGAATGAACTCAATCAGCAAGATGTTGATGACGTCATTTTGTTTTATTCTCGATGGATTACAATGAACCAAGGTCCCAGGGAGTTTGAGTATTGGCTACTTTCAATATTAATTTCTATTTGTAAGGCGGGAAACTGCCTGGATGCCTATATTGATAGAAAGGTAGAGAGGTTTAGCGACATACAAAAACCTCCGAAGTACTTTCTCTCGCGTATTGATGGGGATCTCATAAAGGAAATTTGGGCAGGTATTCACTACCTACTTGAAAATTCCAAGATACAATCATCAGCTCTGATTAAGAATTTTAATCAAATTGTATCAAACACAAAAGACATTACCTTAATCCCCATGGTGGACCAGGCCGCATACGTTAACCTTACGACAATTAAAATTATCGGTGATACAATTAGCACCTTAACCGATTTTCCCTGGGGCGGGCTCATAGAAAAATCGACAGTGATAGAGCTTGAAGTGAACCATCTCAATGATTTACTCGATATCTATGACACCGATAAATATATCGGTATGGTGGAGTCGGGTTGTAGCAGGGAAGTCCCATGTTTAGCCTACTTATGTGTACAACTCCAGATACAAGTGATGCGAAACACCTCTTTAGAAAAGTTTCGAGGACTCGGTTCAAAATCAAACTCAGCAGGGGTCAACCAACACTTATATGACGAGATCATAAACGATTACATGAAAGATAAATCTAAGCAACTAGGGTCATACTTGGACATGAAAGATCTCCAAACCACAAAGAATACCATTGACATCTTTACCTCCAGGTGGACCAATTTTCAAAAGCCTGACACCGATCCCGATGACAAAGAAGATGACGACCAGAATAATCCTCCTCCACCCCCCAGAATAGTTGATTTGGATGCAATTGAAGTTGTTCCTGTCCCACATGATCCTCCCCAATCACACTCTTACAAAAGAGGAAGGAGCTCAGATTCAGATGAGGGTGAAAGCACATCCAAAAAAATGGACGTAGATGCACAAGTTCATGTAGAAAATGCTAAAGAGGTCGCCATTGACACCTAGAATATGAGATCTGCCAATATTATTTCTTTTCGAAGTATATGATATTTTTATGAAATTCGTTCAACCTATGGCGTTTGGACCCTGTCAGGATCAATTGGCCCGATTGGATAGGAATCCAAAAGATGAATCGGCAATAGCTTATTTTACCAAGAATTGTCTGACCTTACTTGACTATCTAGCCAACTGGGAGAAACATGATCTACGAGGAACAATAACAGCGTTTGTGGTTTTGAAAGAGAAGCGGACTAAATGAGGGATGGTTTATAATACTAACCTATTAAAGTAAGTAACAGTTCTGATGAGTCATGCAATAATAATTACTCTTTATTTTCAAGGTATTTCAAAACAGCTCTCTACAAGAATTACTTAATCATTACTCGCATTAGATTTTAAGAAACCTTTGTATTATGAGTTTATTTTTGTAAAAAAAAAAAAAAAAAAGGCGAATGGAAGATCAGTCGACTTTTACCAGTCAGACTGAATTCGTTCCTTTTGGCAATGTTATTGTCGTTTTTTTTCTTTTCTTTTTTTTTCTTGGATAGTATTATTTTTGTTTTTAGTTACTTAAGATCTTGTATATATTATAATAAATTCTATGATGTAACATGTCAAATAAAGGATATATATATATATAGGATATATATAAGTTATTTAAGTCAATTTAATAATTGTTATTTAGAGGAACACTGGAAATGTGCAAAACGTGTGTTACGCTATTTGCAAGGTACTAAAAGTTATGCCTTAAAATTCTGTAAAGACTGTTTTAAGTTAGAAGGTTATAGTATTCACTACCTACTTGAAAATTCCAAGATACAATCATCAGTTCTGATTAAGAATTTTAATCAAATTGTATCAAACACAAAAGACATTACCTTAATCCCCATTGTGGACCAGACCGCATACGTTAACCTTACGACAATTAAAATTATCGGTGATACAATTAGCACCTTAACCGATTTTCCCTGGGGCGGGCTCATAGAAAAATCGACAGTGATAGAGCTTGAAGTGAACTATCTCAATGATTTACTCGATATCTATGACACCGATAAATATATCGGTATGGTGGAGTCGGGTTGTAGCAGGGAAGTCCCATGTTTAGCCTACTTATGTGTACAACTCCAGATACAAGTGATGCGAAACACCTCTTTAGAAAAGTTTCGAGGACTCGGTTCAAAATCAAACTCAGCAGGGGTCAACCAACACTTATATGACGAGATCATAAACGATTACATGAAAGATAAATCTAAGCAACTAGGGTCATACTTGGACATGAAAGATCTCCAAACCACAAAGAATACCATTGACATCTTTACCTCCAGGTGGACCAATTTTCAAAAGCCTGACACCGATCCCGATGACAAAGGAGATGACGACCAGAATAATCCTCCTCCACCCCCCAGAATAGTTGATTTGGATGCAATTGAAGTTGTTCCTGTCCCACATGATCCTCCCCAATCACACTCTTCCAAAAGAGGAAGGAGCTCAGATTCAGATGAGGGTGAAAGCACATCCAAAAAAATGGACGTAGATGCACAAGTTCATGTAGAAAATGCTAAAGAGGTCGCCATTGACACCAAGAATATGAGATCTGCCAATATTATTTCTTTTCGAAGTATATGATATTTTTATGAAATTCGTTCAACCTATGGCGTTTGGACCCTGTCAGGATCAATTGGCCCGATTGGATAGGAATCCAAAAGATAAATCGGCAATAGCTTATTTTACCAAGAATTGTCCGACCTTACTTGACTATCTAGCCAACTGGGAGAAATATGATCTACGAGGAACAATAACAGCGTTTGTGGTTTTGAAAGAGAAGCGGACTAAATGAGGGATGGTTTATAATACTAACCTATTAAAGTAAGTAACAGTTCTGATGAGTCATACAATAATAATTACTCTATATTTTAAAGGTATTTCAAAACAGCTCTCTACAAGAATTACTTAATCATTACTCGCATTAGATTTTAAGAAACCTTTGTATTATGAGTTTATTTTTGTAAAAAAAAAAAGGCGAATGGAAGATCAGTCGACTTTTACCAGTCAGACTGAATTCGTTCCTTTTGGCAATGTTATTGTCGTTTTTTTTCTTTTCTTTTTTTTTTCTTGGATAGTATTATTTTTGTTTTTAGTTACTTAAGATCTTGTATATATTATAATAAATTCTATGATGTAACATGTCAAATAAAGGATATATATGTATATATAGGATATATATAAGTTATTTAAGTCAATTTAATAATTGTTATTTAGAGGAACACTGGAAATGTGCAAAACGTGTGTTACGCTATTTGCAAGGTACTAAAAGTTATGCCTTAAAATTCTGTAAAGACTGTTTTAAGTTAGAAGGTTATGTTGATGCTAATTGGGCAGGTGACCAAAAGGACGAAAAATCCTACACTGGATTCGTCTTCAAGTTATCGGGAGGAACCATCGCATGGGAAATCTGCAAACAAAATATGGTTGCTTTGTCCAGCACCGAGGCCGAATATATGGCCCTCAGCGAAACCTCGAAAGAACATATCTATCTTAGGAACCTCTTGATTGAATTGATTGCATGGAAGGACAGTGTAATGCTATTTAAAGTGCTCAGAAATTATTGGATAATCCTATTTTCCACAAAAGATCAAAACACATAGATGTGAGGCATCATTTCATCAGGCAGGCTCTTGCAGATTTATTCAATATCATTTACGTTATGTAAATGTTCTTACAATCTGATGTCAAAAGCTCTATTAGTTTTTCTAAATAAAATTTCTTACAGGAGCAAACTAGTTTGTAAATGCCACAGTTTTCATTTTTATTGCGATGCTCAATGTCCGTTGAAAAAAATGTTACGTAAAGTAGGAAGTTTGGAAAAAAAATTTTGAAATCAGAGCTATTATTTAACTTAGAAAAAAAATTGTGGAGAATAATGAACATAAAAATAATGAACAAATTTTTTTTCTAAGTTAAATAATAGCTCTGATTTCAACATTTACGTTATATTAATAAACCTTCCAAATATTTAAATAATCCAACTTTTATAAAATCAACCTTCGCCTAACATGTTCTTAATTTTAATCACTCTGTTCTGTCTATCACTCTTATTCATCAAGTTTATAATAATTGTAATCATTTTTTAGATTTACTTGAGATTATTTATATTAAAAGTGCTCCTAAGACGTCACTGGTTGAACGATCAGTTAGAAAGATGCTAGTTTCGCCATTTAGTTCTAGTTATACAAATGTTTCAAAATATTTTCACCTTTAATTTGTATAAATTTGATATTTCTAACTCAATAAATTTTATAAGTGAATGTAAATTCAATTTTCTTAGTTCGTTTTATGTAGTTTTCTACTAGGTAAGCCTTCTATACATTAGAATTTTTTTTAAATATAAGTTTAATAATACTTCTAGTCTGAGGATGGTCCCTGTGTATTTAATATATCAAAACATGTAACATTTTGTTAATTAACATCAAATATAACATTATATATTGGATTAAGACATTATTCCATTTATTTTTTAATATTTTGATGATTCAGCAAAATTGCCATGGACTTCCTCAGTATATAATTTTAACAAGAAAGCACTTAATTTGTAGAGTGATAGTAGCGTACCACGAAATAGAAACTTGGTGGTTTCGTGCGTAACTCTGCTTATGCCATTAAACAGCCAAATAGAAAAAGTAACGTTGTAATGTTCGACCCCGGCGAACTCTTATCAACAGAAAATCGATTCTGTGTTATTGGGCGATATCAAGTAAAGTGTAATATTATTCTCCAATTACAGTGCAATGAATTTTAATACACTAAGAAGCCGTATGTTATAATTGACATATAAAATTCAGATTTTTTAACTATCAGACTTCACCTTCACCTAAGCATTATATATAATTACAATAAAGTTTGTGATAGCTACTAAGGTTTCCGTGTTAGATATTAAAAAATCGTTTCAAAGATCGACTACAAAACATAATGCGACATAAAGACTATATATGTATGTATACTAGCAGTACTAAAGAAGCAAATCACATAAAACCAAAATAAAATTTGATTTAACGCAGAAGAACGCTTTGAAATTGTTGTACAAATCCAGAATTGTACAGAAATACTTCAAAGTGGATGTTTTTAATATAACCACATACCACATACATATAAACCATACATACCATATGATACCGCAGCTTATAATGCATAACGCATCTCGTATTGATAGTCACAATTTTTCTTCAAAGCCAGTTACAATTCGATACTCTTGTGACAAGAAACCAACAATGACTATCAATAGCCAGTGTAGAGAATTTACTTAAAACTTGGTGTCAAATTTTTCTATGTAAACGATCAAATGGTTAATTTAACAGATTTCGCCCGATCCAAAATGCCAGTAATTCTGTATCTTCAAACTTTTAGTTTCTTTGCTTCTCAAATAAAAATATTTCTCGATTATCAAAAATCGGTCGATCGTTTTCTTCGTATAAAAGCAGCAAAAAATGTCATTATGTTTACAAGTGCCTGCATGAATTTATACCTACAGCATAGAAAAATAGAAGAAAGTATTCGACTCGCCACTACAAAAAGTCTCAAACTACTAGACTGATCAGTAGTCCTCCAAGACATATTGACCTAATTAAAACGAAAAGTCAATTTCGACAAGAATTGCAAAGAACTAGAGATCCCAAAAACACTTTAAGAACTTCCGTTTCCTAAAAGCACATAACTAACTCTAGCACAAGAGACTACAGCCCATGAAAAACCACAACATGCTTCCTAGAAAACTGAACAATCGCCGTAAAAATCAACACAATCTTATCCAAAACTTTCAAACTGGTGTCCCTCAAGCCAGAATCTAAGAGTCGACTCTCTTCAGCATATATACGTATGACTTGTGACTTGCAGGAGCGTTGTGTTACAATAGCAACCTTCACAGACGACACCTTTAAGTTCACGCAAACCGATAACCTCAACAAAGGAATTTACAGACAGCCACTAACAAACTTTTAACTTGGTAAAAAAACCTATAACAGGCTTTAACGTAATCTACCCCAAAACCTAGTTCTAGCAAACCAAAGACAAAATTAAGCAAACGTAAACTTACCGTACCTATTACTTTGTCGCACTACGTTACAATATATAATCTAAGTTATAATATGTCACGAAATCTTTTACCCATGTCATATGCAAAAAAATAATGACTGTAAATCTGGCTATAGTTGATAAATTACAATTAAAAAAAAGGAATCCGTGTAATTTAAATACTTTAATATAAAATCGTCAGAATACCTAAATAACATTATTGCAAATACCTTTTTTGTGCTGCCAACATCGCAAACGTCAATATTCGTTCGTTAGTGTAGGCGAAAAAAGCTCTAGGGGTTATTATATTAAAACGAATCTGCGACAGGTGGAAAAGACATTTTCCTATAAGGAATGATGAAGGAATGTCTGCATATTATTTTTAAGGTTATGTTGTCATAAAATCACTTTGAAGTGATATGTACACGTTCGTATTGACTTCCTAGAATGCTAGAGTTTTTTTTCTCCTCGATTTCATTAAGATATAACCAAAACATGACAAATTGAGCTTTTGTTGTCATATCGACTAATCCGTATATTTGTGGGCTTCGATATTGCTTTCCCTTTTAGCAAATCAGTAAAAATGATTATTTTTAACGTATCTTGCTTTCCCTTCAAGATATGGAATTTTTTTCCAAAAAAAATCGTCGCAGGCAGGATCCGAACCTAGATTATATTTGTAAATTCATTTTAAATTATAAATAAAATATCTTATAAAATGTTCATGTTAGAAATTTTTTTTATTTGAATAAATTGTTAGGAACAATTATGTCTATAAGAAACTGTAAAAATAATTCGACTAATTTAGATACGTACAAAATTATATAAGAAAAACCGCTTCTAGTTTCTTTATCAGACCCATCTTTTGATAGAACCGAGAGAATATGAAAAGCCAGCTCCATACCAAATTTCAAGTTACTAGGACTTTTGGTTCGAGAGTTATCGTGGGTACATCGTTACACACAGACACACACACAGACACCCAAATTTTTTTTGTCAAAAATACATTTTTCTGATTCAGGAGACCTTGAAACGTAAAATTATGCAAAAAAATTTTTTGGAAAAAAAATTGCGATCACCATACTAAGAAAGTAAAAATCTTGAAATTCAGTTAAAATTGAATAAAAACGATATTAAAGTTAATGTCAAATTTGACAAATTTAATAATAAATGTAGTACCAACAATAAATTTCTGGTGATTTTTAAAAAATTCTTTAAAAAAGAATGTAATTTTACAACAGGCAACACAAAAAATAATGTACGTTACTCTAGTCGAAAGTTTCATAGCATTAACGTTCGTTATGTTATCTCTTACTTTCGACCCTTGTTACGTAAATTACTATTATATAATTTATATCATCATACATCATGCAGCTCAACAGTTGGAGTAAAAAGCGCCCTTGAGTCCGCCCGGCTGTTATTATTCTGTGTATTAATTTCTTCCATTGTTTGCTATTTCTTGCTATTCTTTTTGCTTCGTTCCAGCTTTATCCAAGTTGTTTTAATTTTTTCATGATGGTTCCTTTTCATGTTTTATTTGGTCTACCCCTCTTTTTTTCGCTATCCTTGTGTCGTTATGTTTTCTATTGATTTTCTGAGAGTGTGGCCAATCCATATCTATTTGCGCATTTGATTAGAAGCGACTTTCAGTTTGTTTGGGTTCACGAACGACAATACGGCGAAGGCCAAGTTCTACTTCTTGTTTTAGCTCTCAAGGAGAGACTAGGACCAAGCCTAAGTCTGGGTGTTTAACTACGACGCGTTCTAAGCCGAAAGTCGCTTATAATCATAAGCACTTGTGCTTTCTATTGCCTTTTCTATTTTATCTTCCTCCGTCATTTTCCATACATCTTTGATGCTAATTACTTCTGGCCAGAGAATTCTACTTACAGTTCTGATGCATTTATTTATCTATAAATGGTTGCAGCTTTTTGTATTGCATTTTTCTACGTCTCTTCAGCATATAGTAGTGTAATTTTAAATTTTTTTTCCTGGTAATGTTGTTTGAGTTCCAAATTTTATTTAGTGCATTAAAAGTGTTTCGTGCTAACACCTTTGTATGCCTGTGCCGTCTTTAATGTTTACTATGCTTCGTAGATAGCATAATTCTTTAACTCTCTCAATTCCCTTTTCCTCTATTCATACTTCTATGTATTTAGTTTTATTTATATATAATAGTTTAGTTTTGTTTATGTTAATTGGCAAGCCTGCTTTCGTAGCATCGTTGTTTAGTGTGATCGTTTTCTACTGCACCTGTTTTTTTGTTTATCATCAAGCAGACATCAGCAAATTCCTAATTCTAATTTATGCCTGTGTTTTTGTTCTCAGTTTTTCTCATTATTCAATCAATCACTATTATGAATAGGAGGGAAAAAATAATGCAGCTTTGTCTCACTTCTCTTTGCATTTTGATGTTTTTAAGTAAGTTGTCCTTCGTTTTCTATAGAGTTGTTCTACAATAGTTTTATTACTATTTTTATTACTACGCCATATTGTTTCAATATTTTACACATTGCTTCCCTGTCTATTGAATCGGAGGCATTTTGGAAGTCTATAAAAGTGATGAGAATATCTTCTTCTAGTTGAGTTGATTGTTCTAATATGTTTCTTAGAGTGTTTATATAGTCGTTGCAAGCTCTATAAGCTCTGAAGCTTGCTTGATTTTCTCTGTACTGTTGATAGGTTCTTTTAGTCTTTATATGATCATTCTCGTCATGATTTAACTGCATATGCTAAGTAGAGTGATTAGTTTCCAATTTTCGCAGACCGTTCGATTTCTTTTTTTGGGCATTTTAATTATTATGCCTTCTGTCCATTCTGTTAGTGTTTTCTCCTGTATTCATATCTTATTTAATAGTATGCGGAGCATTTCTCTTAGAATTCCGTCCATTTCTGCTGCTTTATTATTCTTCAGGTCTTGATTGAGTCTCTTATTTCTGTTCTTAAGGTTGCTTCTACCGGTATATATGTTTCGTGTAGGCATATCTTTTTTTATATTTTTTATTCAGTTTAGTATTTCTTATTGTCTGAATTGCTTCCTGGGTAGAAAGTGTTTTCCCTTTTTTTCATTTAATTTGCTCAGTAATGTTGATCCCAGTAGATTTTTTGTTATCTTATGTAATGTTTTCGAGTCGTGTTTCTAGTTGCCGCTTTCGCCATATCAACAATTTTGTGTATGAAGTTCCTTTTAACCTGTCTGGCGCTTTCTTTTACTTTTTGTTTTCTTTTGTATATTTTCTTCATTCTATTATCTTTTTTCTGCTGCAGCTTCAGATAATGTCTTTTTGAAAATATCCCAGATTTTTTTAATATGTAATATCGATAAGTCAGCTGTGGTGTTTGATTTTCTTTCTAATACTACTTTAAACTTCTCTGTTTTTTCTGGCTTTTCTAAGTTGTTTATGTTAAATTTTCTTCCTTTTAAATTTGGTTAGCTTTTATACTAATTTTAAATTTGGCTCGTACTGATGTATGATCCGGTGCGTTTACATCTTGTAGAAAGTTTCTCCATCTTCTTTTCTAGAGGAATGGATCTGGTTGGTTGTAGGTTGTTCTGTGTGGTAAAGTGAAGTTAATTTATTTTTATCTTTGTGTTGGAACAGTTTTCCATCATAAAGTTACTCATGGCACAGAACTCGTTTAGTCTTGTGCCATTATCATTTTCCTCATCTATCCCATTACGTTTTCTTTCCCTTTGCAATCACTTTCAACCCTTTAGGCGTTTAGGTCTCCCATTAGGATTATAACGTCTTGTTTGTATTTAGTTTTTAGTCTCGTGAGGGCGTATAATATAATTCTCTCTGACATTCCTACCCATTGTATCAGTGCTTTTGTTGATGCCTTATTTACCATTTACCAAAAGATCATAAACTTAGTTGTCATATCAATAAATCTATTAAAATGCCACTATTGAACAAAGTGAAAAAATGAAACAAAGCAATACATAAAATTACCATTCTAAAATAAATATTAATTATATTCCAAAAACCACAACTTCATTCTGTTGAAAAAAAATATACAATGTAGTAGGTACTAAAAACGTCCAATAAAATAGTCATTTGTGTTTACATGTATTTATTAAAGAAATTTATAATAGTCACTTGATTTATTTATAGCGCAACCGACAATGCAAACCAGAAATTATAATTATTTATGCGTGATACTTTTCTAGACATCATATTAATAGAAAAAATGTCATATTAATTAACGTAATTAAAAATAATGCTCAATAAGTATGTATTCTATTATAGACTTACTGTATATACTCTATACAATCCACAATAAAACTACGATTTAATACCTCAATTAGATATTCTGAAATACCAATTTATAAAAAAAAATATGTACATAAACTAAAAAATAAATGTTTTTACGGGGCGACAAATGAACTATTCCCAAACTATGTGACGCCACATAGATTATTAGTAGACACCCTTCCGTGAACAGTAAAATGTGCATGACTTATTGAACTACGTTAGCTGTTCATGCGTTTATGCCGTTAGCCAGATTATCTTCAATAATGACGAAGGAAATCTCAATCCCAGTTAACGACTATTCACAAACAACACAATTAAAACTAATGAATTATGTTACGTTATTGTGCTTGATTTTGTTTGTTTTGACAGTACTAAAAACTCTCATCTAAAAACAGTTATGCGTCGTTGAAACGGATTTGCAACATGTTTACTTCTGGAATTTCCACTGACAATGCAGATAAAATCGCGCAACTCCTATATATCAAAGTTCTAAAACGAAAAAGTAATAAAAATGAAGGAAAACTCAAGTGGTTCATAAACGTTTTCGTATAAATAAAAATTCTGTAATTACTTCGTGCGTTATATTTATCCCTTTTTATTACGACACTTACCGCTAATAGCAAATATAACAGTAATCGATTTCTATTTCCAGGTTTTAAGAATTTAGATCGAATTCTATTTCAAGTTTTGTGTATACAAGAGAAGCGTATAAATTAAACTAACTTCGAAAACGAAACAATAAAGTACACGGGTTTCTGCAAATAGAAAAACAAAATTTGAATTTTTTTATTTATTTTGCAACATAGTTTTTCTGTAAACGAATTAATTTTATAACACACCAAGATAGACTGTGCGTTCTTTAGAAAAAACTTTTTTTATTGTAACACAAACAAGTATAATAGAAGCTGACCAATCATAAACTTTCAAACTTGGAAAAAGCCAACAATCAAATTTGAATATTGACCTGTTAGAAAAATCCAAAACATAATTACAATACATTCGGTTTCATATATGTTGTGTAATAACGTCGGAAATTCAACAGCAGCATATGATATTCAACTAAATAAAAAAGGATTATTTAACCAACACTGCTTACAGACTTATTTTTTGCTGTAAATTTTTTAACATTTTCCGACATAAAACCAAGTTAGTGGTTCGAAGTAATAAAATGTTAAAAATAACATGTCTTTTTCAACGCAATTAATAAATTGCTTCAATTCTCGTCAATGTTTTATTAATAACATCGACTCGTTGCTACAAATGCCCGAGTTGTCCAAGTATACAGTGAAATGTCTAATAAGTCTTCTAACTTTAACGATTTTCAAGATACCGTAATTATTTCATCCTAAGTAAACCAAGAGATTTCAAATGCAGATTAGAAATGCGTAACTTAATTAATCAACGTGAGCCACATAATAATTTCTTCAAAACTTGTAGCATTTCATTAAAACTATAGAAGTGAACACTTTATTCTATAATTAAAGTAAAAAAAAAGATAACCAAAGTCTACCTTGCGACTATGTAAAATTTACTGGTACATACAAAGTATTACGTTTTAATTCAGTTTTAAATAACATAATTATATAATATAAAATACGGTTTCTACAAAGCAGTTTTTTAGATACTTAATAAAGAATTTAACGTAATTCTTCATAAAGATAATTTAGAACAATCCAATTTCAATCATTTGGGTTTAAGTGGCAGAAAATTGTGACATTAAATCTCGTTCTCCGCCAATCTTTTTACAATTTCAAAAAAATAAAATCTAATAAAAATATACTAAATTTCTTTTATGTTCTCATAAAAACTTTATACAAATATTTGTGGAACGCCCGATAAATCATCTTACTTTTGTTCCAAATATTCTGTCTACTCGTATTAAACAAAATTTTGATTTACTCGTTCTTTTCACAATCGAAACGAAATTATGTAATAGAAATTTCTACCAACAAATCAAATAAAATATCATGTAAATGCAATCAGTCTGACGGTAAAATCTCTCAACTTTTAAATGTACTATCTATATTTACGACGTTATTTTAAAATTAATTGTTAGTATGCAATGTATATAAATATTGCATTTTCTAGGTAATTTTATATTACTAATAGGTTTCAATAAAATATACTGAAACTGTTTGATACGAACATAAATTTAGTTTGTAGAGGAGATGCTGCGAGTGAATATTCCCAGCAAACAGTCTCACGTTATTAAGGCGTCAATTTTAAGTGTTTGTTGGTCGGTAGATAAAGTCCGCGGATAGCTTCACACACTTGTCTACACTAAAGTAACGTACTTCGTAGATTTATTTATAACACGCGTTAACGACTTATTTATTTAGACTTGAATAATCTTCTTAACACTGCAGGCTTCGCATTACGGAAATAACTGACCTACGATTTGTTTCTTCGGTATATATACACATTTCGAAAATCATTCTCGAGTGTTTCATATCTTTCGATATACGTTCTAGAAGATGGATAACAACTTCGAGAAGGTTCTTGAATTTACGAATAACTTCTCGAACGTTTCAGTATTGATATTTTTTGTGATATTAATGATAATGAATTCAATGGGTTTGAAACTTCTGATTTTGCTAACTTAGACTTAGAGCATAATTCAATTACAGATCATATAACAAGTAATACTATTGCTGATATCTCAAGTCATAATATTACAACTGATTTTACTGACAACTCATACTTAATTAACAAATTAAGGGAATGGGCAACCTCATCATCAGTAACTCAGTCAAGCGTTACTAAGTTACTGCATATACTTTCTCCTCTTCACCTAAAATTGCCTTTAGATTGCAGAACTTTGTTACGAACTCCAACAACAATAAAAAGCATAAAATTAGAAACAGGAGATTACTGGCACTTTGGATTAGCCTTTGGGTTAGAAAATGTTTTGGACAAATATTGTAACCATTCGGTCGAGAATTTAGACATTTCTTTTAATATTGATGGTATTCCATTATTTAGTAGCACTTCGATATAATTGTGGCCAATTTTAGCTCAATTAAAAAATGTTAGAAGTCCACCATTTCTGTTGAAATATTTTGTGGAACTTCAAAACCTAAAACTTTGGATGTATATCTTTATGATTTTATAAATGATGTTAATAATCTTGTTAACAATGGATTTGAATTTAATCAAAACCTTTATACTGTAAGCATTCATAGGTTTATATGTGATGCTCCTGCGCGTGCTTATATTAAATGTATAAAATCTCATAGCGGCTATGCATCATGTGAAAAATGTACTCTATATGAGAATTACATTAATAGTCGTGTAGTTCTTAAATCAGTTTCAGCTCCTAAAACATCTGATGAAAGTTTTTTAAGACAACTTGATGAAGATCACCATTTGGGTGTTAGTCCATTACTGCAACTTCCATCACGTGGAATGGTGACATCTTTCCCAATTGATTACATGCATTGCATTTGTCTAGGCGTTATGAGAAAATTATTAACATCATGGATAAATAGACCATTACGCATCAGAATTCAAAGTCGTACAGTAAATATATTCTCAGATACTTTGGAAGCTTTAAAAAAATGTGTACCTGTAGAATTTAACAGAAAACCCCGTTCGTTAATAGATTTAAGTAGATGGAAAGCGACAGAATTCCGATCATTTCTTTTATATTGGGGTGCTTTTGTATTGAAGAATAATATTGATATTGCTCTCTATGAGCACTTTCTTTTATTTCATACTGGAATTACTATTCTTACTGGTGGCAGACATCTCCAAAAATTTGGCAGTGATTATGCAGGTAAACTCTTAAACCATTTTGTAAAGCATAGTGGGGTTTTATATGAGGAGTCATTACTCATTTATAATGTTAATATGTTAAGTCATCTGAGTGATGATGTTAAAAAGTATGGAGTTCTTGACAATTTTTCTGCTTTTCCCTTTTTTATTTTTACAGTAAGTATAATATGTTTTATGTAATATGTTCTTGCATTTGCATACAATATGCAACATAATATGTACATATATTAATATGTAGGGATTTGGTTATTGGTCATTAGTTAATAGCTTTTTATTTTTATGGACTGTTTATTTTTACAGTAGGTATAATATGTTTTATCTATTATGTTCTTGCATTTGCATACAATATGTAACATAATATGTACATATATTAATATGTAGGGATTTGGTTATTGGTCATTAGTTATTTTATTAGTCATTAAAATTCTATTACTTATGCAATATATATATTTTACAGCCGTATTCATAGTCGTTCGCCGGCGACTCGCTGGCGTTTCTCCGCTCGCCAGAAGGAAATTTCAATGCATAATCGTTCGCCAGCAACGACGCGCATGCGTTCTACCACAAACTTCAGTGAAAACCTGGCAAGTCGCTGGCGAACGGTTGGAGGTAGTCGATACTATCTCCGGCAATTCTCTAGCATTTGGCAATTGCGAATTTTCGTTATTTTTAAAAATAAAATGGAACGTGAATTAAATATAATTTATAATTCAAACAGAGACATTTTTGATCTGCAAATTTACATACCTCGTCGGTATCAAATAAAAAAACCAGTATAAATGTTTTTCTTTATATTTTTATTTCATTTTTCTTATTTAAAAGCTGACATCTGACTATTAATTTAAATATTATAGGTATATTCGAGACATGGAAAACTCATTAGAAGTTTATAATGATCAATTTAAAAACGGTACAGATTTAGAAAAATTATAGTAGTTGATATATTACTACCAATAATAAAAGACCACAAACGAAATTACTAATAGAGGATTACCGGTTCTTGTATTAATTGCTATCTATCTGAATTTGAATAAAAAAAATTTTTTTCATCGTAAAAACACAATTAATATGTTTACTATCGTACATAGATAACCAGTTGCAGAAATTTGATATATTTAAACACGTGCATTTCATGTAAAGAAATGAAATGCGCATGATCAGTAAGACAAACTTTTGCCGGCGTGGCGAACGGCGGGAGAACGACTGTGCAACACAAATTATGTTTTAGCCGTTCGCCGGAGAAACCTCCAGCGAAACCGCCAGCAAATCGCCGGCGAGTTGCTAGCGACTCGCCGGCGATCGTCTATGAATACGGCTGTTAGTGTTTCATATGTAGGTACTAATGCATTAAAGCATCTATTGACTTACCTGTTATTTTATTTCCAATGTAAGGGTGAATAAGAATCATCTGAAATTTACGTCATATAAAGACTTAACTTACGTCATTTCCATATTAGATTTCACGTCATTGAGGTGATAACTAGTGGTGAAAATGACGTCATATAATGACGTTATTTTTGAGTCTCAATATCACGTCATATTCATGTGACATTTGTTCGTCATTTACACGTTAATTAACGTCATCTACGACGTCTTCACGTCATTAATATTCACCAATTAATAACGTCTTAAATATGTGATCATGTTTGCTGGGTTTTTCTCCCCGATTGAAAAAGTAATTTGCAGCAGACAAGAGCTATGCATCTCTTGTCCCTTACCATTATTATTATTTAATTATTTGTATGGTAAGTTACAGTTCTTAATTTAATAGATTTTCTTTAAATGGAAGCGAGTTTTCCAGTTTATTATCCGAAAAAACATGGTCCTTCGAGCCGCATACTTAAAACAACTTTCAACAAAGTACATAGATGCTTTAAAGACTGGATATTCATTATTAATGTTGCTTACATGTGGTTTGTTTCTTATAAAATGTAAAAATTTTGTTAGCGCTTATGCATTTACATAACAGATAACTTTCAGTGATTGACTTTTTCCATTGTGTTAATAACTTTTAATTATTTTTTTGTGTATTTATTTATTTACAATGTCAAAAATTATGAAATCTCCTCTAAGCAGATTCAAAACTTGACGGCGTTCAAGCCGCTTTCAATGACAGTAATTCATTGTCTGATACTGAAGTTATTCAGTTACAAAATAGACTAAAAGGCATTCGCGATGTGATTTATACCAAGAGCTTCAACTGGCAATTGATGACAACATGAACAATTTAGAAAATAGTAATGAAACTTATAGAATTTGAAACTAAATATTTCAACATTATTGCATTAGCAAAAAGCTTGCTAAATCAAAGCGTTTTAACTGCAGCGACTCAATCAAGTCCACGAGTATAAACTTCTACAAGTTGTCAGTCATTTCCCTACCCAAGTTTACGGAAAAGGCAGAAGATTGGTTAAACATCATTTAAGTGCTAGTGCAGTGCGCACGTATAAAAATTTCACTCTTGAAATTTTCCAGTAAAAGTGAGTACCAATTAGCAATTTTATTACAAAAGATACAATATTGTTAAGATGCCTATCGCAAAGTGCCCAAAATGTAATAAAGATGGTAACCCCGATAAGGAGGTAACTTCTGACAAGTAATTCATACAACATGCACCGGAATGACACGAGTAGAAGTGCAATGCATGCTGGCTCGTGATCGCCGGGTCAAATATATTTGCGATAACTGCGCAACAAGGCCACTCGCTAACAACGAACCTATTAAAGATTTGAAAAAGCTTCTCTTTGATTGAACAACCGAAATAAACAATCTAAAGGATAAAATCTCGAAATCTACACACAACATTGAAGAAGCCGAACTAATCGAAGCTATCATTAATGAGATTCAAGACCGTAGCAGGCGGGCTTCTAATACCATCCTCTTTAACGTTAGGGAGACAGATTCCAAAGAATTAGATAAAAACCAAGCAGTATAGGCCCTAAATAAAATCGGTAGTTTTAATACAGACAGATCGTCCCATCAAAATTAATGCTACGCAGTGAACGGGATGCACGCTTCCTTTTGAAAAACAAAATCAAACTTCCTGTAAACATAAAAATTCGACAAGATGAGACCCTTCGACAAAAAGATTATCTACGAAATTTGCAGAATACGTTTAATAAGCGGCTTGAGGATGGCGAACATGACCTCACCATAAAATACATCAGAGACGTACCAAAAATTGTTAACAAGCCAAAAAACCACAATTAATTTAATAAACATTACTTTTTTCGATACTAATATCGCCTCATTACCAGCAAAATACTCGTCCTTGAAACAAGATATTGAACATTTGCAACCAACTATAATCTCTTTAAGTGAAACGTGGTTAAAACCAACAATTCCAAATACATTAATACAATTTCCTAACTATACCATGTATAGACACGATCGTCAACACAAAAAACAAATTTACTTTATAAACTAATATAGAAATGTCCCCACTGTTGCGAAAACAAATTTGGTTAAATTTAACTATTGCCAACACTAAGTTTCTTATAGGCTGTGTTTACAGAGCCCCGGATACGCAAATTGACAGCGACATTTCATTCATAAACACGATAAAAACAGCATCGAACGACCGTAATTTAATAATTTTTGGTGATTTCAATTATCTGTGGCGGGGTTTGCTACAAAATAGCCGTCTAGTTTTTCAATCTCAAGAATCTTAACGGGGCTGAGTAACGCCTTCAAAAACTGCTAACCGGAAGATGGGAAGATGTATTGCCGACTGGCTCAGGCGTGGGTTTCGTTGGGCAGTTGTGCGTTTTGCGGGTATACTAGAATTCGCACTCAACTTACGCGCTTCGCCAAGGGGAGACGTATAATAATAAAATGATAAAGAATAGGTTAAGGGCGCCAGATTCAATAAACGTCCAAAGAAAGGAGAATTCGCCGAATCACACGAATTCGTAGGAGTTTCTGGTTGCATAGGTGAATCACTAGAGACTTGAGTAAAACGGCGGATAAAACAAAAGAGTGTTCGATCACCCCATTTAATTTAAATTATAATGAACTGGATTATAGCTTAATAATATATATATATATACAAGAATTAACGACAAACTATAATGAACGAGTTACCGGGCACGTTTAGCGCGACTATATCGATGAGCTTCTTCATCCGCAGTTTAAAACTGTACAAGAGCTTAGTAGTGACAATAAAGGTTTAAAAAAAGAAGGTGACTAACATAAGCTTATGTATTATGATACCCCCTATATATAATACGTATGAATTAAATTTATGTGCAATAATATACCGACCGTTCGGTAGTTCAAACGACCCTTCGTAGGTCAAGTTTACTGAAGTTTACGCTTGTACGGGAGTTAAACGTAATCGCGCGAACGAGGAAGTTTAATTGGTTTTCCGCAAGAAAAAAGGTAGTTAATTATATATTTGATTGTGTAATTAAAACACACGTATTTAAGCATAAGGCAAGGACCGGTAACGCCGCTTAACAAGGTAAGTTAAACTAATTATAAAATTAATAATAAGAGGTTAGGTGCTTCATCTTTAGCACGAACACTTATCGCTCAAGAAATCACAATTCCAGGAAGTACTGGCGCGGTAGTAAAAAAATTGGATCATCACTGACCTTAGTTATCGGCATAAAGGGGTGAGTCGTAATCAGGGATCTTACATAACTTTAAAAATGAGAGGATCGACAGCCCTGAACTTCAACGCATTCCATCACGACCAGAATAAGTATTGGACACAATTGGACACAGCTGTAATAGGTCAAGCTAGTTTATCACAATAATGATAGGATGATACTAACCCAGGTGTTATGGCTGGAAACTTGCCGAACTAAATAAGTTTTATCAAGGATGACATCGTACACCTTACAGTACTTCTAAAATTTAACTTAAGTATAATTAAATGACTACCAACTAATTGTAAATTTCTTCTTACCGTAGCGTGGAATATCGAAACAAAAAACGAAGATCGAAATTTTACAGAGAGCGTCCTAATATTTCCCTAACTAGGTAATACAGTAGCAGCTACTAAAATCAACCGTTGCTAATGTAAAAATTATTTATTTGCCAGGCGAAATCCGTTTTTTTAAACGAGCCAACAAAATCAGGCATTGATGCCTTTGACAAATAATATAGGACTGACCCAAACCCACTAACTTTCACTCCAGATAACGCCTTTTGGAGGACGTTGATAGTGGACGAAAAATAAGAATATTTTTGGAAAGAAGAAAATTTACGTTACTACACCTATGTATAAACTATTGCCTAACTAATTGTATAAACATATAAAATGAACTGTTACATATCCCACCATCAAATGGGAACAAACAGCGACAAATGCAAATATTTCAGTATCCCTATTTCTCGAAATGTTTATAGACTCTAATCTACAACAGCATATCCTCTCGCTCACCAGATACCGCGGCAACGATAAACCGAGTATATTGGACTTAGTCTTCACCTCAGATTCTAACCTGATCAACAAAATTGAGTACCTACCACCTATAGAGAAAAGTGACCATCTCACCTTGCTAACTATCCTACAGATATCTGCAAAGGCCTCAGTCAGTAAAACAGAAACTACCAAACTAAACTACTGGCAAGCGAAGTACCCTGACATCAATCAATATTTACAAGAAACCTTAGCCTCAAACGAAGTCCACCCCGATAAATTAACACAGTGGAATAGGTTATTGAACCCCATCACTATCTCAGAAACCAGATATGTACCGCAAAAAATCATCAAATCTAGAAAGTGTAAACCTTGGATTACAACTGAATTGAAAGCACGCATAAGACAAAGTCGCAGGTTATGGGATAAATACAAAGCGGACAGATTACTGGAACATTTTAATGAATACAAGACCTTCGCCAACACACTAAATATTGAACTTAGGAATGCAAGAACCAGATATGAAGAATCAATAATTGACGCTGGACCCAATCAGTGTTATAAATACATAAAACAACATTTAACATCATGGGTAACCACAATAGTCCTGCGCTTAGTAGATGGAGATATACATCCCCATCCTGCTGTGACTAGCGAACTATTTGCACAACAGTTTCAATATGTATTCACTAACAGATGTGCTGATTACAGGAAATATAGTCCTAAAGCAACTATCAACCATTACGGCCGATTCTGCGCCAAGTCCAGACAACGTATCGCCTGGCCGAACCTATTGCAAACTTAATGCAACTATCGCTGAGCCAAGGATTACTCCATCCCGAATGGAAAAAATCTGTCACAGTCCCCATATTTCAAAAAGGCGATAAACTCATAGCCAGTAACTACCGCCCTATAAGCTTAACCTCTGTCGTCTGCAAATGTATGGAAAGAATCATAGCCCACGAACTTACGGAATTATTATTCATCGGCATAATTATTACCAAGGACTTAAAATGGTAGTCGCATATCACTCATCTTGTAAAAAAGGCCAACAGTTTGTATAAGATCAAGATGAACTTCAAGTGTCTAAAACCTAAAGTGTTCTTGAAACTGTATAAAACCTATGTGCGTCCAGTCTTAGAGTTTAGTTGTAGTGTCTGAAATCCGTACTTAATGAAAGACATTGAAGTACTGGAAAGGCTCCAATGCAGAGCCACAAAGCTTGTCTACAATATAAAAAGGCTACCTTATGACCAGCGGCTAACAATTCTACAATTGCCCACACTTAGGGAACGAAGAAATCATGTAGACCTGATAGAGACATATAAAATTCTGCATAATCAGTACTACTGCCCTTTGTTCAGCATGTTTACATTAAGTGACAACACCAACCTACGAGAAAATGTGCTCAAACTAACTCATTTGCGCTTTCACTGTCAGTGTCGCCAAAATTTAATTGCACTTAGAGTGACTAATATATGGAACTCTTTATCTAATGATATTGTAAACGCTAGATCAATCAGACATTCCAAACGATGTCTAAATGCACTATTTAACCATTAATTACCTGCTCTATTGTTTACTGCATATTGTCCTATGTTATTTTGTATAATTTGTAACACGTTCTAATGTAATATTCGGCTATGCTGCCTCTCGCTCGTTCAATAATAATAATAATAATAATAAAATTTTAAAGATATATTTTTTAATTTATTCACAATAACGATGCTCTTACTAATATTCACTGATATCATTCTTTAAGTGCGTCCTGTATAGACAGAACTGCGACGTTATTAAAGATTTAAGTTTAACTTCAAACAATTATCTATAGCTAGTCTTCCTGTGGTCAGAGATGAACCCGATCAGGTTACAACAGCATCATCAAATCAAATTGATTTTTTTTCAGGGACCACTTCTTCGTATCAAGAAAATTTGTTCCCCACAGTTTCAGCAAAGTTGTTAGACATACATGACAATGCTCATTTTGTCAGGGCACTACTCGATTCAGGAAGTATGTTTTCGTTTATCACCAAAATGTATAAATTTGTAGTATCCAAGGAACTTAATTAAATGCAGACTGTCGTATTACCCTTTATTTAATGGTTACCAAATACAATTTGAGTCTTTCTTGTTTTATAATGTCTAACATCACAGGAAGTTTTCCTATTATTCCATTTGACACGTGTGTTCTAATCATTCCGAAAGATGTCATACTTGCAGATCCGAATTACAATAAACCTGGCAAAATTGATGTTTTGATAGAAATGAATCACTTTTCGGATATTTTACGTACGAACAAAATTTCTCTGGGTCCTAGTCGTCCAATTTTACAAAACACTTGGTTTGGATATATAATTCCTAGTGCGGTTTCCATTAAAAACGTTCGTGCTCAAAGTATATAATGTAATTTGACAACAAACGAAAATCGATTGATGCGTTTTTGGGAATTCGAGGAAGTACCTCATGGCAAGATACTGTCACAACAAGAAACGGATGTAAAGCTCATTTTGTTTAAAATGTTAAGTGTGGCACTCAAGACAGATTTATAGTATCTATTCATTTTAAAGATGATCCCGTTATGTTGGGAGATTCGTTAGAACAGGCAACGCGCAGATTTCATAATTAAGAGAAACGTTTTGCATTGAATTTGAATTTCATGCGTGAGTATGAGAAGCGTAGGCATATGACATTGACCTAATCGTACTGCCAACCTACGTACCATCTTCCTCATCATGGAATAATAAAGAAAGATAGTCACACAACCAAATTACGTGTATTTTTTGACGGTAGTGTTTTAACCTCTAACATTAAAAAAATCGGTGCCGTCGTTCAGTCTAATCTCTTCGCAATTTTCCTTCGTTTTCGAAAATATGTTTATGCTTACTCAGCCGACGTACAGCAGATGTATAAACCAGTGTAAGTGGATAAAGCGCAACGTCCTCTGTAACGCATTCTGTGGTGTTTTGACAAAGAAGAGCCTTAAAAACTTATAAATAATTATAATACCATCACTTTATGGCACGGCAGCAGCTAGCTTTTTAGCTACTCGCTGTTTAAAGGAGGTAAGCTTGCAATGCGCAAAATCACATCCTAGAATTTCAAAAATTATTCTAGAAGATTTTTAGGAGGATAATCTTAATCTGGTGCCGATAGCTTAATAGAAGCTCAATCAGATTGTAAAATTCTGAGTGATGTTTTGAATTCTTATTGTTTTTCTCACAGAAAATGGTTTGCTAACGATCTGAGAGTAATTAATAACATTGATAAATCTCACATGTATACAAATTTTCTTAACTTTGATACGACAAAACCCTTGGACTCTTATGGTCCAGTCACTGTTCCTCGACTTGAGTTATGCAGAGTTTTGTTACTTGCGCGTCTTGTGCATAAGGTCATTAGTGCCTTAAAGATGGAGTTTGATCTAGTAGTTTTTTGGACACACTCGATGATCGTATAAGAACTTTCAAAAAACGCGCGTTGGAATCACATTTCTAGTGCAGATAATCTTGCCCAATTGCTTTCGCGCGATATTACACTACACTTTGGTTTAATGGTCTTAACTGGTTAAACTCTGAAGAAGCGATGTGAATACAATCTTTATACAATTCTTTAACTACTTGATTACCAGAAGTGAAAGAACCAATCTGGACAATAACTGTTGTAAACGAGGCGTCCTTTTTGTTATCTCAATATTCATGTTTAAATCGTTTAAAAGGTATTTTAGCTCTTTGTTTGCGTTTTAAAGATAATTGCTTAACACAAAGGTGCGAACGGCAATTTGGGCCACTACGTGATGTGGAATTGAATTTGTCTTTCACTTAATTACTAAAAATATCTCAACGCAATTCTTTCAAACGCGAATTAGAACTATTGGTCTCTAAGCTACCATTGCGTAGTCAGTCCAAGATTGAGCAACACCCTTTATCCTTTTTCTAAAAAATTTTAATTTCGGGAAAACATCCATTACTTTGTTACAATGTGGCGCAAATCTTGTCTATACATGTATTAAATGTTATAGATATCCAGTCTAAATCACAAAGCTTATTATGAGGCTGTAGCGCACGTACACCCTTCTTTTCCTTTTGAAAGGGTTGGAGTGGATTATGCTGTACCATTTATATTAAAAGAGAGATCAGGTAGAAAGTGTAAAATGCATTAGTGTTATATATGTCTATTTATTTGTTTCACAACCAAGGCAATACACTTGGAACTTGTGACGGACCTATCTACGCAATATTTTATTTTGAGCATTTGTAGATTTATTGCACGGCGTGGGCGTGCACTCATAACGAAATGTGTAATTTGATACCGAAAACGAAATTCAATGGCATTCCATTCCTAGCAATTCACCTCATTTTGGGGGATTATGGGAAATTGGCTTAAAGTCGGCTAAATACTATTTGAGACGAGTTGTAGGCAGCACTAACCTTACTTATCTTTGATGAGATGAAATCAGATCAGATGTATTTTAAATTCCTGACTTATAACATCTCTTTGTCTGAACCTGAGTACTTCGAACCTTGATGCTACGGTAATTCCTAATACGAAGAAAGCTTACAAGTGCTCCTGATCATGACGTAACTCATTTACCAATGTTCAACGAATCCAATAACTTATTCAGCATTTTTGGTCCCGTTGAAGTCGCGAGTACATTAATGAAATACAACAAAAGTGAAAGTCGTATAAAGCTTATTCTGTTTTAAAGCTGGGTTTTTTGTGTTAATCAAGAACGACCAGGTACCCCCAGTGCGCTGGAAATGGGTCGTATCGACACTCTTCATCGTGAAAAAAACAATGTAACTCGTGTTGCTACAGTTCGTACCTCGAATGGTGTTGTGAAACGGTCGTTTTAAAAGATTTGTTCCCTTCCTATCAAACTTACAAGTGAAATGCATTCCAGTCCTAGATTATAAGTATTTCTGTTGATATTAGCTATTTACCTTATCTTACTTGTTTTTATTCACTTAAGTTATCATAGTGTTATTTGATTTCCTTTTTGTTATTAATTAGTAAAACACATTTAACCATTTGTTTTTTTGAAAACCAGTCTTTTTAAAACGGGTTGCTTACTGGAAATCAACATAAATTTAGTTTGTAGAGGAGATACTGCGGGTGAATATATTTCTTCCCGATCGAAGAAGTAAATTTGCAGCAGACATGAGCTATGAATCTCGTCACTTACCATTATTATTATTCTATTATTTGTTTGGTTAGCTTTTAATTTAATAAATTTTATATAAACGGAAGTGAATTTTATATAATTTATTACCCGAAGAAAAATAAGCATTCTCGGAAGTTCTTTCGAAACCTTGCAAATTTTTAGTTAAATAAACATTTACATATTTTAAAACCTGTTTAAAGCAGCAACTACAGTTTTCAGAAATAGGGTTAGTTTCGCCGATTAAAAATTCTTAAATACCAAAACAAAAACTACGTGTTTTCATAACGAAAAATACGAAGTACTCACAGAACATGAAAGTGCTCCAACCACATAAGATAAAATCGTTCAAATTCATCAGCAAACTGCAGAAAATGCATTACAGTCACAAAAATTGGTTGCCGTGCCAAGTACATACATAGTATAAAATGCCATAATACAATTAATTTCAGTTGGCAAATTGACGGGTCTAGCAAAAGCATGGTATCATAGTAAAGTGGAACAAACTACCATGCCTTGAACTAGTTTAAAAAATAAACTTTGGTTAATGTTTGATAGTCGACCAAACAAAGTGATGTTGCGTCGAAAGATGGAAAATAGAAGATGGAGTCAAACTGATACGTTTTCTAATTATTATACTAAAAAGATTATGTAATGTTGGAATGTGATGCTTCGATAATCAAATCCTCCAAAGGCAGGCCAGAATGCAAAACTTTTTAAGGTTATCTGACTTAATGCATGCGATGAAGAGCGTCCCAAATGAAGATCGTGGTACTAGAACTGTAGCTAGTGTGTCTTTAAACAACAAAACGTCAGTAAGATATTCAACGCCCTCCAGTGGCTCAACTTCCAGTTCCAACCTGCATTGCTTTAACTGTAATAGTTTGAGTTATAAATCTGTTGTTGATGCAAAAAATCAAGGCGATATTGGGGTTCGTGTTTTAAGTGTGGTTCTAAATAATATCTACAACTGATTTAGAAACTCAACTCCATTGTGATGCCAGTTCACAAAGGTTTGCTTCAATTATAATGCAACGTCAGCAAGACAGTCACTTTCATCCAGTTTTTATTTTAGTAAACGGCGTAAACATAGAACCACAACAGGATCGAAATACCATAGTTTCAAACTTAAGACCTTAGCGATCGTTTATTCTTTAAAACGACTTCAGATATATTTACAAGCAATACATTTTAAAATAATTACTGATTGTAACATCCTACACTTAACATTTAAGAAAATGGATGTTAATCTACGTATTTTTATGTTGGACATTAATTCTACGTAATTTTTATTATTCTATAGAACATCAAATGGTGATAAAATGCGTCATGCGGATGCCCTAAGCCGTTGTTCCAAAACCATCTTAGTCAAAGAGAAGAGTTTTGACATCTTAGCTAATTGTAATAAAGAAATCCCAATATTCAGAAGTTAATGAGCGAATTAGCAAAGTCGGAAAATTCGAAATTTGAACTTCGTGACGGTTTAGTTTATCAAAAATGGCAAGTTTTTGTTTTTTGTCCCTAAAGGTTTAGTAAGTAATCTAATTCGAACATATGATGACATTTATCATATAGGAACCGACAAAGTCGTCAAACCAATCACGAGAACGTATTGGTTTCCCAATTTGCGCGACGGAGTAACATAGCATATTGCTTATTCTTCCTCCTTCGGTAAAAAAGAAGGTATTTTGGTGTCAATACTGGTAAGTAATTTTCATTGGAACACGTTATAGATAGACCATTACGGTCTGCATCAAAAAACGCGTTTAGGTTACAAGTATGTTTTTGAAATAATAGATGGTTTTGCGAAGTAAAGTAAAGTCATTAATAATTTGAAAACATATATTCAAATTTATAACCAACCCGATACAGCAGTTTTTGATAGAGGTTCTGGATTTACAACGGATGACTTTGAAGAGTTTTGAAGTGACCTGAGTATTATTCACGTTAAAATCGCCGTGCGTGCTGGTCGTGCTAACAAACAAATCGAACGCGTTAATAGGAATATAACGGCAATGTTGAGTAAATTAACTAGGTAGTTAAAACAGTGACACATCGCTCTTCTGGATGTCAAATTTGCTCACAATAACACCTGTTGTAGGAATACTAAACAAGTTATTTCTATTTTGTTGTTTGGCCAAGTTCAGAAGGGAAAAGATTGTCTTCATGAATAATTAAGTTCCCAAAATACAGAAAACAATCTAGATATTGGTCACGTTAGTGATATCGTTGTAAACAATATAAACTTAGAACAAATCCGTAACAAGCACTATAAACGCAACATTGTCTATCTCGTTCAAACGGAAGTACTACTTTAATAGAAGGCAAAAACTCCAAATTTTCCTAAGAATATTAACTTTCTATTACAGGTTTTCGAAACAAAAAAAAACTATTACGGAGCCCTTAGACTGTATGTAAAAATGCTAAACGTTGTACTCAAAATAAGAAAACTATTTTAAAAGATGCAAGCACATTTAGTCGTAGATGCGTCACCATATAGAACTAGAGTTAGACTAAGTCACAACATGTCGGGTGGTTCAAGTTCTATTCTAGAATAGTAATTTCAGCGCAATTATTTGAAAGTACAGTGAAATCTTTTGTGAACGGACACCTTCAATACTGTCATTTTAAGAGAGGTGTCTACCCAAGGGAAAACACTGAAAAACGCGATGGATAATACATACATACACTGGCTGTTGTGTATTTTACCTTCTAATAATAATCTATCTATCTATCTATCTTGCAAATGTATTTCTAAGCCGAACAGTAACTGCATGGTCTCCCCTAATTTTTACGAAGCCTGGAAGATGTTTTACCATATCAATGGCATGCCTATAAGTTTCAAAATATTTCTGCTTTAGATATTCTCTTCAGAATCCCCTCTACTTCAAGAAACTCATTATCATCACAATTTTGCAAAATTAAATTGTTGTCAATTTTAAAATAATCTCCCGTATTGTTGCTATCAATACCCAAAACTTGTGTTTTCCACAACTCATCATGTGAAGCATTAGCTTGCTGATTATGCACAATCCCGGCTTTGTTCTGTGTTGTAACTTTGAAACTTTATTCCATGCATGTTTAGAAAGCATGATACTTTTTGCAAGACCATGTGCTGAATTGGTAAAATCTATTTCCAACAAGATTTCTTTCACAATAATGGTTCTGTGAAATGTTTAGTGTACAGATGTGCAATTTGGGGAAAATATGTAGTTTAATGTTTCTTAGCTATCTATCTGTTGGATGAGACGTAGCGTTGTTAAAAAACAACAGAATTTTCCTCTTATAATCTCATTTTCCTGTCAAAATCTTCTAATCACTCCCTCATAACATCGCATGTCGTCCATACCTTCTTATTGAATTTCCACGTTACCCGTAGATCGTTTACGTGAATGTTTTTAAAAGCTCTTGGCTTTGCCAAATTAACGATTGCCAACAATTTTTCTTTTTATCCGACCTTTAGTATTTTTCCCCCAACACATTTTTTGCGTTGTAAAGACAGGGTTTCTTCGGATAACGCGCAACAATAAACCTGCTATATCGGTATTGTAAATATCCTTTGGCAAATAATTTTTTATGGATTTGAACGGGTGACTTGCAAACTTTCTCAAGCCACCCAAAAAATGCGAGAATTTTTCTCGTATTTTATCAGTTACTTTTTTTTGTCTTATTAGTGGTTCTAAAACATATTAATGTAACTTGTAACTTGGAAAAAGCAACGTATTTACTTCTTGTTTTGATAAAGCCGTCGTAACACAACTTATCTATACTTCGACCATCTACCTTTACAAAACGTCGGTTTTTTTCGTTGCATCAAGTTTCAAAGTAGCGCAATTGTTTTGAATTTAAAAAAAAATGTGTAAACTAATCGCAAAGCATTACAAGATTACAGAAGAGTTGATCCTACCGAGAACCGGAACTAGCCGTAAGTAGAAAAACAAAGATTATATCCTTCATATTTCAGTTTGGAAATTTGTATTAGAAAATAAAAATTATTAAAACAGCCGAGCCTGAGTCCACTAGTTACGTCGCTGGTAAAAGAGAGTCAGGTTTCAAAGCAACAGGGATCTAACCGATTGACTCTTCTGTCTTCAAAGACGAATTTTTTTTTGCGGCTGATGCTTTAAATGACCTAGAAGAAACAGCAATCTTTGATGATGTAGTTGAAACTAAGGTTAACAAAGATAATTCGTTAGCAGAAATTCCGAAATCTAACCAAGAACTTGTGAAAAGTTCCTAGTAATGTTGCTCTTCGAAAAATAAAAGTGGTGTAATTCCTTCAACTTCAAAATCAGCACCTTCTCTCAAATGCAGTGTTGAAGATCTCTTTCCAAAACGAGAGACAAAACCGAATAGGAGACCTAAACAGCACTTGAGTATTCTAACTTCTACACCACTGAAAGACTCATTGGGAAAAAAGAAGAGAGGAAAACTGGAGAAGACCAAGGTAAAACAAAAATTAGAGGTCTTGCCTGAAACAACTAGCAGCGCCAGCGCCAAAAGACCAAAGATAAATCGCGTCAGTACCAAAAAAAAATTCAAAATTGAAAGGAAAATCAGAAAAAGAACATTATCTAGCTCTGATATCGAAATGGACGATATCTGCAGTGATAATAAAAATAAGGAGACATATTTTACTGTATGTCTGATTTGTGGTGAAAATAGGACACACAATGAGATGTGGTACAGGTGTGTCATATGTGCATAATGAACACACTCCCTGTGTTCTGCAAAGAACTCTCTAACCGGATATGTTTGTAATTTTTGTATGTGATATGTTATATTTTCAATTCGTTTTGTATTTCAGATCTTAAAGCAACGTTTAATTTTCATTTTTCTTCTATCAAAATATATTTTAACTTTAATGTCGTAATTTCGTTAAGTTCAAGCAAGTCTGGAAAAATGTCCGGGTCCTCCCAGGAAAGCGTTCGTTCAAGAGAACTAAACATATATCGCGTTATTATAGGTTCAAATGAGAACTATGCAAACCTGTCCGCTGAAGAGAGATGCTAGGTCAAGAAAGGTGTCCGTTATGGAATATTTCACTCTAAACCGACTGAGAAAATATATTTATTTGTATGAACACAAATTTATAGGGACAACAAGGCTTTGTTAAGTATTTTGAACTAGCGTAGCAGAACACAAATACGGAATTTATATACCACGTTTGTTCCAAAGCATACGATAACTCATACCAATGTTTTTAGCAGACTACCGGTTAGTGACAGAGCAATAGTCGTTAGAAGAATGTTATTGATAGAAGTTGACTATGATAAAGTAAACAATGGAAGCATCCACTACTTGCCAAACTTTAAGACTGGGTACTGAGAAAATGTGCGAAGTAAATCTGCTAAAGAAGAAAGTAAACGATTTCACCATGGGCGACTGAAAATGTCAAGAAATACATATTGTCGCCATTTTTCCAACGAAACTACAGTATTTTGAAATTTTTGGTAAAAAAAAGTATACGACATGTGAGAATATATCATGAGTCATCTAATGGCAACAGAAAAAAAATGCCGTTAAGACAATCTAATACACTTTCACCAATTTCGGGAGTCAATTACGCAATTCTTCTATTTAAGCAAAAACAACAAACTTGCTTAGATCTTTTGTTTTGTTTAGAACTATAAAAACAAAAAACTGTATCAAACCGTAAATCACTTGGCGCATTTAAAGGTAACACGGTGTCTGTGATAGAGTTTTAGTCACAAAACAAGTCTATTACCTTATAGAGTTGTTCTAAATAGTAGCATCGAGACACAAACAAAAAACTAATCGTCTGCTTAGAAGACTATGTCTTAGTCAAAGAGTAAAAAAAATTAATATTTGCAACGCGTTTATTGACAGATTGTATGTGTAATTATAGATAACTGAAAAAATATTAAAAACAACAAAACAAAAAATATTTCACTAAATAAGAGCTATGTTAGAATTAATGAAGGACCGAAACGTACGTGAAAAACGTCATTTTAATCAAAACATGAAGAGATAAACATCTTAGAAGACCATTCACCAGACAATTGCTAAAAAGATAGAGACATAACAAGTTCCAATTGTCTTTACCTATATTACCTGAAAACTAAAAACAAACAGAACAAGAACAAATTTACTATTATTCCCTTACGGTTCTTCTGAGAGCCAGTATAGTGCTCTGAAGAAGTCTGCACTTAGCCGCCGAAACGTTGCCGTTCACAGACACATAAAATGTTTTTAATCTACGGGTTAATCTAATGCTCTTTTTGGTATTAAATTTGATAGCGGTTGTGTACGTACATAATTTTTCAAACTTTTTTTTGCTGTAGCACCCAAAGCAACTTTACCTCAAGGTACCTGGTATGATATTGTTACACCGTTTGTAGTTTTTCAGTTAGGTAAAGATTGAAACTTAGTGCAGAAACACATAAAACAACCTTTTAAAGTTAAGTTTAAAAATAGAAGTTTGTAATGTTCAGTTGAAGTTGCATTAAAAGTTTGAAAAGTAGTTTTCGAAAGATCAAATCCATGAAATAATGACACGCGCACAAGTGGTAATAACAAATACGAAACTCAAACCGAGCGTATTTTATTTTAGAAAATAGTTCAATTATAGTAATTGGTTAAAATCCGCAAACAAAGTCGTTTATAACGTAAGTTCAACACTCGGTTACTTTAAATCGGAAGAATTGTCAAATAAAACTCGGGAAAACGTGAGTTCAGTGGACTACAGTGTTTATCGATTTTGCACAAACCAAACAAGTTTTAATTAAATTTAAAGCCGCTGTTATCCAAATAAATCATATTCAGGACGTTTTGTTTTATAATCTCATTTGTGTGTGCTCAAGCGAGTCACTAAAATTTCAGCAATTGCGTAAATGGTTTATTCAATATGAAAAATACAACATTTCGTTCTCAAAAACATTGATGCATTTATGTTCATATACAAACTAAAAATAATTGCGATTTCCGTAAGATTTGTTGAGGGTAGAAATTTGGTATAATTGACATTTTGGTAATAACGATTTCATCTTTATGCGTAATAAATTTCAAAAAATGTCAGTTTATGAATTATGAGATAACTGACCTAGTTCGCTCAACTTGATCGAATTCTTGGCTAGAAAATTCAATGTCATAAGCATAAATATTACACACTCAAACTCGAATATCAATAAAAGTAAACAGTCCTTTTGTAATTTACACTACAGTAAACCATAAAACGATCAAATGTAAACTTCGTTTCGATTATATGAAGTTTTATTTCATCATTATAAAGTTAACAACATTTACCAGACATAGATATAAAATAAACAATAATATTTTAAAACAGCACTAATAAGGTATTGTAAAAAACTGACGACTTTTAAAAGGCATTAAATAATACATAAATCAAAATATTATAGAACTGAAACTTGAACATTACAAAATAGTTATTCTATTTTATTTTCTCATTCTTTATGGCTCAATTACAATAAATCCACGTCAAAAGTTAAGTACGGATTTGGTAATGTTTCTGTAGCGGTATATAAAGAAACATCAAAAACTTCCTGTTTTATGATTGATTTAAATAAAATTTTCTTGATTTAATTGTAGTTTACTTTACTAAAAAAAACTAATTAGATTAAATGAACACTGAAGTAAAAAAAAATAAAAAAACCAATTAATTAAATTACTGTTATAGAAAAATTAGTTTAGGAAAATACTATTTTTTTAAATTTTATAAAACATCAAGTCAACTCATTTCGCACGAATATTAGCGTGCGTTTATGAAAAATATGATTACAAAGTTTTGATTTGTATTTGAATGTCACGCTGCAATTTATTTAAACGTAATAATCCTAATTCATTCAAATTTTACTTTAAAAAGTGTTTACTATTATGGTATCCAATCAAAGCCAGTATCAAATAAGTAATTTTCGAATAAACACGAAAAAAGAAAATTTATAAGAAATAATTTTTAAAACAAGAAATTGAATTATGAATAATTCATCGTTCTGAATAGTAGTTCGAAAAAATAAAAAAATTAACGCATAAATAAAACAAAACCTTCACCTAACTCATTCGAAAATTTAAAGATGATGTTAAAGAAAATTCAAGAAAAATGATGTTAAAAAAAGTTTGTGTTATATTTAATACTGAAATCTCAGCATCGATAGGATCCTAATAATTTTGAATTTAATTTGCCAAAAGATTTGAGTCGATTGGATTGGATTTGTAAGCTATTACACAATTGGTTTTCTTAGAATTCAAAATATTAAATCTTATAGTGCATAAATACTATTACGATTTTCAATAAGTTTAACCATTGACGTTTTTCTGGCACCTTTCTTTAATAACCAATTTATCATTACATTTTTTTTATTGTTATTACTCATCCAATTTAGATAAGCAAAAATAACTTCATTTTAATGTAAGAGATAAACGTTTCGTCTAAAGAAGATGTATAATGTACAAAATACATACAATGAATGTGCAAAATGATTACTAAAAATTAAATTAAAATCAACAAAAATCATTGTGATATTTAAATTTAAGATTAAGTTCGTTTTTTATGTAGTTCTATCGCAAAAACTATTGAAATTTTAAACTCAATTATCATTACGGGAAAAATGTTTGCTTGAAAATCTTTTCCTTGTCATTACTAGCGTTACATAAAGACAAAATTATTTAAAATCATTTTCGGTTTAAAAAACTTCCTACGTATACTAAAAAGTAAGTGCCGACAACCGTAAAACTAATAGATTTGATAAATTTACATACCATCATACTAAATAAGTGAATGAAAGTAATTGTAAAAACCTATTTTGAAATACTACTAAAAAAGAGAGATCGTTGACCACGATTATTAACTATAAACATTGAAACAATGTAATTATTTTTTAAACTAATGCACCCACATAAGGAGAAAGTTTTAATTCCATGTTATATAATACGCAGACAGTGATCGATCTAGGTCGTACGTTATTTTAACATTGATCAAATCATAGTTCAAAAAAATGTCACACAAAAACAAAAAAAAATTATAAGGGCCACGCAATGTCAAACGTCTGTAGAAGTGTTTACGTAGTTAAATTTTATTGACGTTTATTTGAACCAAGAATTTGTACAATTAAAAAAAATTTGGAATAATATAGCATAAATATTAATAAGTTTTTAAAGATACTTTATGTAACAAACATTCAATTTAAATGTTAAACGTGTTTTGTATTTTACTTGTGTGTACTCTAACTAAACGGTACCAACGTAATAAACAAATGAAAAAAAAATTATGTTTTAACGTTACGTTTCAAAATTTACGCAAGAGAAGACGTTGTAAATAAATGACTTCAAGTGTGACTATAAAGTTATCAAATCCACTGAGCTTAATAATAAAATAACAGCAACAACATTCTAAATTTAAATAATTGTTAAGCAACAGATATTAGCATTAATTTCACTCTCAAATTATTTAGTTGCAGATCATTTTTAACGATTAAAGCTTTAGATAAAATGATAAATTAGCATTAATTAAACAAAGAAAAACAATTATAACATGTTTGGTGTTTAGATAAATTATAATAAATAAAATAAACTAAACAAATGTTAAAGATAAATTCGTTATTACATGTGTTATACAAAATTAAAAGCTAAATTGCAAATTCTTGCAGTTTGGTTTGATAGGCGTCGTTATTTAGAGCCGGTAACATCTGGCGAAGAATTCATAAATATAATAAAAATATTCTAAACTTGGCATCTTTCTACAACTAAAAAACTACATACAAAAATTATGGAAACTAAAAACTTTAACCACAAATTATTGAAAGATCAATAGAAAATTTTGAATAATACAAAGACTGGTACAATTTTGCATTTTGGATAATTGTTGTGTGGTAGATTTCTCGTAAACTGAGCTTTCGTCGCACGTCGCAGTAGACATCTTCAGAATCTGGAATAAACTGATTGATTGCACTTTTACAGACTGGCCCTCTATTTGGTTTCAAAATAAATAAAAAAATAAATAAAATCTCGATTAATGTTAAAAGGATTTATAAATATTTCAATAGATTCCCTAATTTGTCTTTGATAGTAATTAAAAAAATTTTCCAACACCTTAGAGTTAAAAGAAATAAACAATTCGCTTCTAGCATGTGTTCCGCTACTCCTGACTTAGAAGATTGTTTAAGACAACTACATCTATGATGTTCTACCCGTTTTTCTAATACACATATGTACGACCCATTGAATTCTAATATAGGAAAGCCGCGTTTTGTATTCTAAAACAGTACCACTATAGCCATAGTGAAGATAGACTAATGTCATGTTAATGTCAAGTGATTTGTAGTTATGTTTTTCAACGTTAATGGTGATTTTTTGTTTGTTTATGTTTTATTAGTTTTTAATTAAAGACATTTGGGACATAATGGTTTTGTGTGTTTTATGAAGTTGTAATAACAGAAAAAGTGTAAATAAGAAGGTATTATTGAGAATTACATTCACAGGTATGTAGCACTACACAATATAAGCATACCAGTATTAAGAAAATGTATACATTGATACCAAGATTAAGTTTTTCTTAGTTTGGTTATTAAGAATCTTTTTTAATTTACTTCAACTGATTTGTTGTATATTCTTTATTCTATATGTTTTTAACTAGTATAATAGAACCAAAATTACTAAGCTTGTTAACCGAGAGAACTGTATTTAGTATACGTCTGTACAAAAATTAAAAAATAGTTTCTAACAAATTTTATAAAAAATTCTTACTAAATTATCTAGTCTTACTCTAAAACATTTCTTCGTTACTTTAGACTAGACTAGATCCACAAATCTCCACTTACATAGTTTTCTTAGCAGATTACAGTATTTGAACATTATAGTTATAATTATAGGCACGTCTGTAACTTTGTAATTATTGCAGTTTAAATTTTTCTTTTCAAAGCAGAAATTCAAGTAATTTGATAAATTATTTTAGTTGTGTAAATTAATATACTTTCGACCTAAAAAAATTACAATGTACGATTAGTGTTAAAACTTCAATTTTTAAGTAATATGGGCCTGGCAAAGTTTCCATCTTGATAGTACACTAAGTAACGCCCAGTGTTCCCACTTTGTACATAGAAAATAAGAACAACAAGGAATGCTATAAACGCAGTCAAAATTTAAGAATTGACTCAATTTAACTGAGTAATAATGTTATACTTTAATAAGATTCTTTCGATACGATCCGTAGTACATTCAACATAGGTTAGTTAAGCGAAAGACAACGATTGAGATTCTATTTTTGGTTAAGTAAAAGTAAACTTTGAAACAGAGTATGTAATTCTACTGCAGTTTTTTGCAACCAAAAGTTTGGTTATATGATTCAAGTCCATATAAAGATTTTAGAACTGATTTAAAGAAACGGTTCTGTACACTAAAATAATCACCAGATCTATGTGAGTAGAATTTTGATAAACTGAGTGTGTTAATAAACAATATTCATTTCAAATAACTAAAATGTCCTAAACGGCCAAAAAAAATCCCTTTCTATAGCGCTAACAATTCGCCGAAGAAGAATATTAGATTTATGAAATTTAGGTAATCCGTAAAATCGATAAATTTTAGAACTTTTTGGCATTAAAAGTTTTTTATTGGTTTTATAAATTGATGACTACTAAGTTTGGAGAGTGCTTTTTCAATAGAAGAAAAATGATGTTTTGATATTATTTTATACAAATCGCCTGAGAAAAAATTCCAGATTTCGTTATCATAATCTGATCGATTCATAATAACAGTGACGTTCCCTTTGTCAGTTTACGAATATCTATAGGTTAAGCATAGATGATACAATTTCTTCAGCTGGAAGTTGTTTTGGAACAAATACAAAGCTAAAACCTTTGGACAGAACAGCAGTCGGCCTTGTTTAAGCATTATTGGTCTTACCTACAAAACTTTTTGTACTCTTTCTACGAAGTCTTCATAAATAACCATTCAATTTTTATATCCATTCCGCATTATCTGTGTTTTGTCATCATCCGGTATTTGGGTTTGTTATATTTATTGATATTCAGTTCATTTTTCATTTAGGTCTATTATTGTTATCATAAATTCAAATTGTTTTATAATCTATGAATCCCATTGGTTATTAGTATTTTGTTTCCATCGTAAAAATTTGGTTTGTAATTCTATATTGCTTTCTTGCAAGTAAGTTCTATTTAAGTTAGCTCTCATTTTGTTCCCGTGACACCAGTAGAAACGTTCTTTCTCCGTAGAACGTATTGTGCGTAATGCTTTTAATTGTATCCTTGTTTAGTTCAATTTATTTTTTGGGTATCTTTCTAGGATTGTTATATTTAATAGTTTTCAAATTCAGTAGAGGGAACCGAAGTTTTAAATGAAAATGAACTTCTTTTGGAACAATAGTTCTGAATCGAATTTAGAATAAAAATGTGGTATTCCCACGAATCCTTTTTGGCGAAGCAAGTTTAGTGGTTTTGGTGTAAAATGTGTTTGTGAAACTTTTAAGCCTAATAGTTTAAGCTACGTTTCGTTATGTTAATGGATTTATTCGTTCGTCAAATACAAATCAAGTATTCCCGTGTTATGTTGTGGGAACTTGTTACCTCATCTAGAGGCTTCGCCCAACCCAGAACACGATGTCCAAATACCGCATTTAGAACCAGGTATTTATGAGTAACGATTGTTGTAATCATGCAGATTGTTTTGCTAATAATCTTAAAAAAGCTTCGGCTGAGAACATAAATTTGTGAGTTAACGCTTACTACGATTTTATGTATGAATAATTCAGTTTTGTGCTTTATCTAAATGCACATTTTGTGATTTACGATAGACAGTTATCCAGTATTTAGATCAAAACTTACAAATTTCAAGTTACGATTGAGAGCAAGGGGCGGCACCAACATCTAGCCGCTCAAATGCCAACCTCACCTGCACGCGGTACCTTCCGCTGGAACAAAAGATACTTTGGTAACTCATTGTCTGGGGGGGTATAACCTGATACCAGGTGTCCCGAGGTAACGGGACCCTAAAAGTTAAGCTAATCACCCACATGAAGTATCATGATTCAGAGATCGAATGAAAGCCTCGGAAATGGACGGATTAAAAAAAGACTAAATCGGCGAGAAAATGTAATGAGAATGGGAACATGGAATATAAAAGGATTGAACGGAAAAGAAGCAGAAGTAATTGATGCGATGCTGAAATATAAAATAAGCGTCCTGGGGATAAGTGAAATAAAAAAGAAAGGAAATGGGCAACTAATACTAACACAAGGAAGTGTACTGTTATACTCAGGATCAGAAAGTAAAACAAAAGGTGGTGTAGGAATTATACTTAACCCACATCTAGCTAGTCGAATGTACGTAGACATAAAGACACAAAAAAACATAGCGTTAATACAAAGAAGAATTACAAATACAAATCGATAAGGCAAAAGACAGAAACAAACATGTGTTCATAAATACACGTATAGGAAACAGACAAGATATTGGCCATGGTACAGTTAGAAAATATGGCGGAGAAACTGTAGTAAACAACAATGGAAAAGCGGTGATAGAATTCCGCATAAGAAATCAACTTGTCATTGGGACAGCCACTGCAATTACAAAATACACAAAATTAAATACAACCCAGCTGGAAGAATAAACGACTACATCACATACAATAGAAAAGCAAAATACGCTATACTAGATGCAAAAGTAATAAGAGAAACTGAACTTGCACAGACCATAGACTAGTTATACAGAAAAGGCTAGACAAAGGAATAAAACAAAGGGATTCTTTCAGCCCACTTTTATTTATAGCAGTAATTAACCAAATAATAAAATAATGCAAAGAGCACATATTTGTAGTAAAAACTGAAAATTGGAATCTACAAGCAGTATCAATACAGAGCCTCGTATATGCAGATGACATAGTGCTACTGGCCGAATCAGCAAAAAATTAAGTAGTCAGTAAATGGTGCAGAGCTATAGAAAGACGAGGAATGACAATCAACACAAACAATGTTATTTTTAATTTTTGAGGCTTTCGCGGCCATGATTTTTTAACAAATAATTATTTTCGGGTTTTGAACCGCGTTCCATATTTACACTTTTCACAAAATTTATAAAACTTAGAAAACTTACAAACTTTGAAAAATTTACAATGTTTAACGTTTCGAAAGTCATGTCGCTGTCTTCTTCAGAAAAAAAAACTGAAACTGAAGGTATAGGATCCTGACAAGCCTTTATATTACGCCGTTCGGGTCAGTGGTTCGTGACGGTTTCGATTATTAGTTTTTCGGAACATGTTTTTCCATATTGGCGCTAGATCGATTCCATTATCCCTAATAAAATTGTCGTACTTCTGGATTTTAATGGCTTCCTTGTATAGTCTAGGCCAGCAGTTTTGGGATTTAGCCAACATTGTTGCCTCTTTAAAATTTATCGTGTGACCGGTGTCTAAAAAATGTTCCGCAACAGCAGATCTTGTGTTATCTTTCTTTGTATCCGCCTTATGTTCTTTTAATCTGGTAGCTATGTTGCACTCCGTTTGTCTTATGTAAGCCAGCCCACACAAACAAAGGATGTGGTAGACTCCTGGTTCCTCGAGCGGTGCTTTTGTTTCTTTTGATTTTGAGAAATTGGCGACTATTTTATTTGTTGCAATGAAGATCACTTTGATATTTTTCCGTCTAAGTATCCTGACTATTTTATTCGTGCAGCCTTTTATGTAAGGAAGGAAGGAAGTTGCCACGGGTGTTCCTCCTTCTTTGGTTTTTCCTTACTGTGTTTGTTAATTGCTCGATATATGTCTGCTTTTCTGAAACCGTTTTTTTTTATTAAGGCGTTTGTTTGGTGACCTAACTCGGTATTTAACGTATTCGGCTCACTGATCGCCTTGGCCCTGTGTAGTAAAGTTTTTAGAACTGCAAACTTCTGAGCTGGATGTCGGTTTTCTATATACTTGATGCCCCAATTTGTTGTCCATCTTTCGAGTCACCAGTACGTCCAAGAACGGAATGCTTTTGTTTGTTTCTTTTTCCATGGTGAATTTCATGTTGAAATCTAACTGGTTGATGTGATCCAGAAAGTTGTGTAGTGTTTCTGCTCCATGAGACCAAATTACAAATGTATCGTCCACATAACGTAGCCAGCATTTTGGTTTGAGGGTAGCGGTTTCTAATGCTCTGTCTTCAAAATCCTCCATAAATATATTGGCGATGACTGAAGAAAGTGGTGATCCCATGGCTGTTCCTTCAATTTGTTTGTATACAATATTGTTGAATGAGAAGTACGTGGATTTTAAGTATAGCTTAATTAGTGGCACTTTTGTGAAGAGAGGTGTCACATCAAAACTGACTAAAATGTCTTCTGATTCTAATTTAGTTTCTTTGATTCTTGAGACGAAGACCAAATTACTAAAAGCGGATTTGGATGAGGAGCTTAACGGACTAATTAAGCTATACTATAAGTCCACGTACTTCTCAGTCAACAATATAGTATACGAACAAATTGAAGGAGCAGCCACTTTCTGCAGTCATTGCCAATATATTTATGGAGGATTTTAAAGAACGAGCATTAGAAACCGCTACCCTCAAACCAAAATGTTGGCTACGTTACGTGGACGATACATTTGCAATTTGGTCTCATGGGGCAGAAACACTACACAACTTTCTGGATCACATCAACCAGTTAGATTTCAACATCAAATTCACCATGGAAAAAGAAACAACTTCCGTTCTTGGACGTACTGGTCACTCGAAAGATGGACAACAAATTGGGGCATCAAGTATATAGAAAACCGACACTTACTGACATATACCTCAACGCCAAATCACATCATGATCCAGCTCAGAAGTTTGCAGTTCTAAAAACTTTAGTACACAGGGCCAAGGCGATCAATGAACCGAACACGTTAAAGAAGGAGCTAGGTCACCTAACAAATGCTTTAATAAAAAACGGTTTAAGGAAAGCAGACATATATCGAGCAATTAACAAACACAGTAAGGAAAAACCCAAGAAGGAGGACCCTGTGGCAACTTCCTTTCTTCCTTACATAAAAGGCTGCACGAATAAAATAGCCAGGATACTTAGAGGGAAAAATATCAAAGTGATCTTCATTGCAACAAATAAAATAGTCGCCAATTTCTCAAAATCAAAAGAAACAAAAGCACCGCTCGAGGAACCAGGAGTCTACCACATCCTTTGTTCGTGTGGGCTGGCTTACATAAGACAAACGGAGTGCAACATAGCTACCAGATTAAAAGAACATAAGGCGGATACAAAGAAAGATAACACAAGATCTGCTGTTGCGGAACATTTTTTAGACACCGGTCACACGATAAATTTTAAAGAGGCAACAATGTTGGCTAAATCCCAAAACTTCTGGCCTAGACTATACAAGGAAGCCATTAAAATCCAGAAGTACGACAATTTTATTAGGGATAATGGAATCGATCTAGCGCCAATATGGAAAAACATGTTCCGAAAAACTAATAATCGAAACCGTCACGAACCACTGACCCGAACGGCGTAATATAAAGGCTTGTCAGGATCCTATACCTTCAGTTTCAGTTTTTTTCTGAAGAAGGCATGACTGTCGAAACGTCTAATATTGTAAATTTTTCAAAATTTTGTAAGCTTTCTAAGTTTTATAAACTTCGTGAAAAGTGTAAATATGAAACGCGGTTCAAAACCCAAAAATATTTATTTGTTAAAAAATCATGGCCGCGAAAGCCTCAAAAATAACAAATTATTATTCGTTGGTATTTTATTTACACACCTATGTAAATTTTACTATTTGCTAAAGTATTAAAGAATTTTTTTTCAATTCGCTATTTACAGAAGTTTGTGAATGTGTAATATTTTTTTTATTTCGCTGTTTCTATTTCTAATAAAAACTATATTTTGTATATACGCCTTTTATTTACGCAAATTTAATAAAGACTGCTCAGATATCCTTATATCAGAAATACGTATGAACCAAAATATTGGCATGAAACTAAATTCAAAATTTTACAAAAAAATGTGAGGATTGGGCCTTACTCTAAAAGAAAAATCAAGAGTTTCAATCAAAATTTCGATTTCTAAAATCTTTTTTTCGTCTAGATGTTTTAGCATCAGTTATCCTACGTAGATTTTTATTTCTTTTTGTAAGTTAGTCAATCTATTCATTTTTATATGCTAAACGACGTTTATTGAATAAGTAAATCGCATTAAAACAAATTTCTTTCTTTGTAGCCACTGGATTCGCACTTGTGTAATAATTTAATGATGTCAACTTTTAGTGTAACGCTCAACTTGCATTTATACTAACGCAGTAATACTTTTTTTTACGTTTTCAGAATGTTTATAACTTTTTCTGTGTCGTTCTCCTTGCTTACAAGTGCACTATAATTGTACATAGCACACAACTCTCAGTATTGTACTTCAAATTTATGTTGATTTAATCGTTTTGATATGAATTAATTATTTCAATTTTTTTTTAGAAAAGTAAAAAAAGTATGCATATTGACAATATTTATAAAATGAGGAAAAGTTGTATTTGCAACAGTTCGGTTATAATTACATACTAAAGATAACAGTCACGTACACATCTTATACCAAAATTACGTTTCTAGTTAGAATCACGTATTTGATTCTACATCAATTTATACTTTGCATTTATGCTGCCTGCCAGAGGAAATAGGTGTTGCATAACTTGTACATTACTTACAAATACTATAACATATCTAGTATGATCTAGGAAAGGGCCGTTGACCTTTACATCAAAATTTATGTATTTATACAATTAAAACAATTTAACATTGTTTCCCTTTATTAGAGTATACAAACATCCTCCTAAGCACTAGGTCAATTTCATCAAATCGGCGCGTAATCAAAATAGGAATAATACGAAAGTGATATACCAATCTGGCATACTTATTACGTGCTAAATTCAAATAAGCCGCTTAATCCGCTAAAATATTTGTTAAGTTATAATTCCTGCTAATCTTATCGAATCTAACGTACAATTTTTATTACATCCCCAAGAATTTATTAATATTAATATAAAACCGTTTACATAAAAACGTAACAAAGCATTTTTATAAATTTGAATAAGCACAAAAACACACAGATTATATCCAAAGTCAACATTTTTTAAACTAATTGCTAAATTTCCCGTATATATTTTAATAAGTACCGGAATCATTGAATTAATCCTTCACATATGTATATTTTCGATGTCGCAAGGTAATTAAGGATATATTGTTATCCTCGAAATTTATATGGGCAACCCTATCAACGCGGACGTACCACGCTGTACATACTGAATGAGATTAAACAGCCGCTTTGTATCTGATCGATGACAGTAACCCAGATTTGGCAAACGAATTTCAGCATTACTTTTGTTCTCAGAATTGACATTATAGTACACGGTTATACTTTTAAACTGTTTTCGTTTCTATAGACTTTATTTACTATATTCTTTATGTTAGTCTAAATAATACATAACATATTTATACGAATAAGCAACAGTTGTATTGATTAGTTCCCGTTATAACGTAAAAATATTTACATTGAGTATATATATAATTCACATTTGTGCTTTTGATCTCACAATCATTTAAAATTTATATCTTTTTACATTAAAATTGTACATGCTATTCCTAAATAATATTGATACCAAATCCTATTACCAAAAATGATAAATAAACCACGTTGCATTTATTCTTGCAGGACATAGTAATTCAGCGTTATATTAGAAAATATGAGTTGTAAAGATAAACGAATTTCCGAAACAAAAATGCTATATAAATAGTTTAGGAGAACGAAATTGAATTAGCTTTTAAGAAATATGCCAACAATCGCTTTTACGAAGTTTATTTAATGTAAATAATCCTTCACCAACAGAAAAAATTTAATCTCATATTTTTTTTTATTTATGCCATGTCTTTCAATACCGATTTCATTTTTTTTGGTCGCCTGGAGGTTGCGTTTCTTTAGATATTTATAAATGCAGAAACGAAAAAAAAGTATCCAACAGAAAATTTATGAGCACTAATACAAAATATTAATGTGCAATAACAATTAATCGTCAATTTTTGTATGTCGGTTTCTTTTATAAAATACTATGAAAAATTATTATTTCTTTTCCTTTTAAGCATTTTGTTACATCAACATAAAGTGTATTAAAAGTGACAAAAACCGTATAGAAAAATCGGACAATGGTATCTGGTATCCAGTTAGAAAACACAAACTTGAACTCTAATGTGCTTAAATAGATATCATATGGCTTTACTCACAATGTCCTCATAAATTCGTCTGCAAAGAATGTGCTTGCTCAGCGGTGAAAAAAATAAATAGTTAGTGTTTTATTCGCATATTTCTCTTCGATTCACTTATAATATAATATGTGAGATTTAGTTAGTGACGGAAGTAACGATCTTAAAGCTTTGCTAGAGTTTGCTGTAACAATATTGGTATTAATATTTAAAAAAAGTGTTAAGTTAACAAAAAGACTTATACATATTTTGTAATTATAATCATTGTGATGTATAGTGAATCGTTGATCGAAGACTGGAAGAGGTTGGAGTCAATTTTTGGAAGTGTTAAGAAAACTTTGTCGGTTTAAATAAATACCAGTGTAGATAAACAAAAATTGCGGACAGTAAATACCTATTATAGCGATAGTAATATAAATAACTGCTTTCAAATTGTTTTTCTTAAATACTGTTGCATTTTTAATACAATTTCCCATTCTGGATAATTCCCGTGTTGATGTTGTCCACTGTGACAAAAGCTTAACTTATGCAAGAAAGACAACACGGGAATTATCCAGAATAGAAAATTGTATTAATAATGCAAACCGTGGAAACCTGAATTCTACTGTTTCATTTTATTAGTGTAAGTAAAACTAGTTATATTTATCATAGCTAAATTAAACCGTGTAAATAAATTTAGTTTTAAAATTCGTAGTGGTGTCAACTGTCGGATTTACAATCTTAAGGTATAAATAAACGAAAAAGTGATTAGTACGTGCCTCCGTGTGTTTGTTTATAGGCTGTAATTATATCTGTTCCAGTTCGTTAAACCGGTGCATTTAATTTAATAATAAATAATCGGGAGTTAAACAAAAATCGCATTTTAAAAGTGGCTGTATATCTTGTTAAACTTTTTATTGGTGTTATAATTTATGCCGATAACGCGATTGTAAGCAGTGAAAATGGATGCAAAAATGTTTGAAATTCTTGAAAGAAAGATTAAAACTGTTCAAGAAGAAATGCAAAGCAATATTTTAAATTAAAGAGAAATTGTAGAAGACAAATTAGAGCAGAAATCAGAAGGAAGTTCAAGAAACGTAGAAACCTAACTAGAGCTAGAATTAAGAGCAAAAATGCAACTGCTTGAAGAAATAATGAACTAAATTAATTGCCATGGTGAACAAAGCATCACAAACAAAGATTTAATAATAGACCATCGAAAAAAAAGCACTAGCAAGTTTATAATTGTACCTCCAAATTTTGATAGAAAAACTCCTTGGTCAACATACTACAGGCAGTTTGAAACCGCAGCTACAGCTAATAGTTCGAGCAATAAGCAGAAAACAACGTCTTTAATAATGACTTTACGTAGAGAAGCGCTTAGAATTTAGCAGACTGTTCCTGATCACCTACAAGAAAATTACGAACTCTTAATTTCGCGCTTAGAAATGAGATATGGAGATGCTCATCTTTAACAAGTGTACTAAGCCCAAATAAACATTCGGTCTCAGAAAGCTGCAAAAAGTCTTCAGGAGTTTGAGGCTAACAATGCCAGATTGACAGAAAAACGCAGCACACTCTACGGTCAGCTCAAACTTAGACGATGGATGACGCTTTGAGTTTGAAGTAGCAAAATAGGCATCGCACCGAGACGATCATAAACTCTGCTGTGCTGCAAAAGTACCCGCGCAGACAATAGAAAGCATCGAGGAGATAGCAGGAGGAATACTTCGGAAAAGAAGAAAAACAACTTTGAACTTCGGTAAAATAGGTCACGTATGACACCGTATTAAACCTACGAACACAAAAAAAGCGTTCGAAAGCCTGGAGCAAGTTAACCAAAAGAGACAACACCAGAAATCACCATTCAAATAGCATCGCCTATGGACCAATTGCACAGCATTTATCTCTATGGCAAGATCAATAAACAAAATGTTCAGTTACTGGTTAACACAAAAGCATCAAAAACCATCATTCGTCCTGAAATGTTATTGAAAAATGAGAAGACATCACCAGTAACAGTACGACTTCGAACGGCAAGGACTAAAAAATACCTACTCACTGACAAGTAAGAGTCGCCATTAGTTTGGGAAATAGAATACTCGACTTTCAAGTACTGGTAGCCAACACCACAAAAGAAGTAATTATGGGAATAGACGTTATAAAAAAGTATGAGTTACATTTGGATATAAAGAACGATGTCCGGAAGATCGACGATGAAGAAATTCCTTTTCATTGTGAGATGCGCGAATTCTAATGAAACTACGTCGCCAAGAAAGTGCTCACAACATCTATTGGACATTCCTACCTTCAAGTGCCAAAACTTCATCCCAAACCAGCTGGCTAAAGTTAAGACGTTGATCCAGCAGTATCAAGATGTGTTTGCGCTGGAGAGTAGTTCCAGAGGAAGAACTGACGTGGTAAAACACAAAATTAATAACGGATACGACTACCTTTGGCAAAAAGAGAAGAAGTCGAACAAATAATAGCTGATATGGAGAGAGAAGATGTGAGTGAACCTTCAAATACTTCATGGGGGTCCCCAGTAGTACTAGCAAAGAAGAAAGATAGATCAACGAATTTTGCGTACACTACAGTCAGCTGAACGAACTGACCAAAAAGGATAGCCACCCTTTACCGAGAATTTACAATACTTTAGACACCCTGTCAGGATCCCAGTAATTTTTCACGTTAGATTTGAAGAATGGTTACGGGCGGTGGAATAGGAACCCAAAGACCGTGAAAAGACAGCGTTTACAATAGGAACTGGTTTGTGGCAGTTCACTGGTATGGCCTTCAGTCTGTGTAACGCTGCTGTAACGTTCGAGCATTTGATGGAAACCATCTTGCGTGGACTGTCTTGATGACGTGCTTGGTTTATTTAAATGAAGTGATTGTGGTTAAAAGTTCGTTTTAAGAACATTTGAACAACAAAAAGTTTCAACGACCACGTGGGATTAATCTAAAACTGAACCCAAAAAAGTGCCAGGTATTTAAGAAGGAAGTGCAATGCCGTGGCCACGTCGTATCTAGAAATGGAGTAAAGGCTGATGCAGACAAAGTGCAGTGCAAGCTTGGCCAAGACCAATCGACAAACGTCAGGTCCAAAATTTCCTTGGTTTGTGCACTTATTATAGACGATTTGTACCCGGATTTGCCAATATTGCCAAACCTTTAACGAAACTGACCAAATAACGAGTAGAATTTAGATAGAATGAAGACTACAAAAACGCTTTCCACAACTAAAATAGGCCCTAGTCACTTCGTCGATTTTAAATTATCGAACAAAAGATGAAAAATTTGTATTGGATACAGATGCAAGTAATCTGGCAATAGGTGCAGTCCTTTCACAGATAGACAAGAAAAAATCATCGCGTTTTAGTAAAGTTTTGTCCAGACCAGAAAAGAATCATTACGTGACTAAGAGAGAGCTGTTAGCAATAAAGTCTATAGAACACTTCTACAAATATTTGTATGAACAAGAATTTTTACTAAGGATGAACCACGCCGCTTTGAAATGGCTATTGCATCGCAATCCGGAAGGACAAGTGGCAAGATGGATCGAAAAACTGCAGGAAAATGACTATGACAGAGAACACCGTCCCGGAAGCAGTCAGCGGAACGCTGATGCCTTGTCCCAAAGGCAATGTCCGACAGACTGTAGCCATTGTTCGCCACTTGAAAAAAAGATCGAATGTTACCAAAGAACTGCTATAGTTGATGACAAGTGGTAAACCTGAGCAGTTGCGTCGCGAACAAAAAAACGTAAGAAAGAGAAATTCTGAAATGGAAAACAAACGGCCGACAACCAACCTGGGAAGTAGTGAGTGCTTTTGGCAAAAACATCAAAACATACTGGAGCAGTGGGACTCTTTCAGAGCGAAAGACGGTTTTCTTATACGCTGCCTAGAGAGTGTCGAAGGCACAGAAAACAGACTGCAGTTGGTAGTGCGTAAGAACCGAATGTCACAGGTGTTGCAGCATCTGCACGAACGATGGTAGATCAGGAGGACACTTTGGCGTGAAAAAGACATTAGAGAAAGTTCGAAAAAGTTTCTACTAGGTGAACCTCAAAAAGGACGTCATAGAATGGTACCGTAAATGCACAAACTGCGCTTAAAAAAAAGGTCCAGCAAAAAAAAGCAAAGCACCAATGAAACAGTATAACGTGAGAAGCCCTTTTTGAGAGAGTAGCGATTGACATCGCAGGGCCGTTTCCAAAATCCGATTCAAAAAACAAATACATCCTGGTAGCGATTATTTTACGAAATGGACGGAGTCTTACGCCATATAGTGAATGAGTTTTTCTGTCGGTTATGTCGGAGTTCCGTTGGAAATACATTCTGACCACAGCTCAACTTTGAGTCTACGCTGTTTCAAAACGTTTAGCGACTGCTAGATATTAAAAAAAGTAGAACGACGCCTCATGGTTGAGCGGCTGAATCGAATAATAAGAATCTACTTAGCTAAAGTAGTGTCCGAACTCCCAAAAGATTATGATCAGTTTTTCCTAATGGCATACCGAGTATCTGTTCACGAAAGCACAGGCCAAACACCATCTTGTGTGATGCTGAAGCGCGAAATACGATTGCCATGCGACCTCCAATTTGAACGAAATCGCTCGAAAAAACTACGTTAACAAGTTGATAAAGATTATAGATTAAGTACATGAGGTGATCCGTAGAAACACACAAATTTCCAGCGACAGAATGAAGACCAGAAATTCCGTCAAGGGGTAAAACGGGGGGTTTCAATCGGGCATGTCGTGTGGTTCTATAATCCCCAAAAAAGTTGTGTACGTATATCGCATTCCGAAAACCACCCCAGAGGCAAGTCAAAAGTGAGCCACATAGATCGCCCAGCTGGGTTTGTTGGCGATAACAACATTACCCAAAGACCAGATCCTAACCAAAGTAATAACAAGCAGAACCACAAATGAAGTCGATGGAATGGACTTCGATAAGTTTATGAGCATGTACGGGGGTTCTGAAAAGGCTAGGTTCGGAGTTGCAACCGAGCAGCTCAAGAGAAAAATGGAGTTTCACAACATTAAGAAAGTGGTAGTGCCCAAGCTTGGTTGCGCCTTAGATCAACTGAATTGGGGGACAGTTCAAAATGTGTTGGAGGTCGTCTTCCGAGGAACAGTCAGTGAAGTGAAAAAGTCCATCGATTACTACTTTTACGTTCAAAGAAGTTAGCAAAATGGAGAAAACTGCCGCTATCGCCACAACCCTTTCTACCGGTACTGCATCCAGTTTCGTGTTCTAGGATAGAACAGTCTTAAGAAGGGGTCAGTGAAATGTTCCCAAAGTATTCGGAAACTTCGGAACGCTGATAAAAAGAAATTGAATATTCTGGGTTGGAATAACGGAAGAGTACAAAAAGTATTTGGAAGAAGTTGAAGTCAGTTTTCAAATTCAGTAGGAAGCGTTAAGAAGATTTTGTCGATTTAAATAAATAAAATGTTTAACTCGTGTGCTAAGATAAATAAAAGTGCATCAAGTGAAAATAAATACCAGTGTAGATAAACAAAAATTGCGGACAGTAAATATCTATTATAGCAATAGTGATACATAAAGTAGTTGTAAGTAATTTGCTTAAATACCGTTGCATTTTATTAGTATTACTTAAAAGTAGTTGTTTAAATAAATTTAGTTTTGAAATTCGTTATAATAGTGTAAATTTGACATTAGACTGGCTCACGTCACGTAGATATTAGACTTTAAATTACGCAAAACGAGGACATTCCTAGCAAAACTGAGACTAACCTTATGAAATCCCTCATTAAAATCCCGGTTATTTGTTGTTATAATTAATAGAAGAAATCATTTTATCACAGTTATCTACTGTACTTAGTACATACAAATTGCCATGCAAGTTGCCATATTAGAAAAACAAAGATTTGTGAAATCGTGTGTATAACATGTTAAAAAAAATTGAAAACAGTAAATCTCAGAAATAAAATCAAAATTACGCGGAAAAAGCTAGAAAATAACAGGCTATTTCAAAAGTAGATGATCCTACTAAGTAGAAATGATAAAGAAGCTTCACAATTCATTAAGATTATATATAGATCCAAAATCATTAAAAAGGTTCAGCTGCAGGTCAAATTCCTTTAAATAAGAATATTGCAAGTAACCTCTTAGTAGTATTTTACTTTATAAGTTCAGAATTTTTTTTTACAGAAACGAATCGAAATTTTAACAGACGAGGCGACGAAGAAGCTGAGTCTGGAGTTTTGAGACAAGTTACTGTAAAAGTTTTTCGGGCGTATATCGTAATGCCTTTTATTCCACACTGCAACTACTAAATCAATGTTTTAATTTAAAAAATTAAATTCGAATTCACAATTTTGACATTGACGAATAATTGAGTATCTATAAGAACTATTGGATTTTTTTATTTTAAACTGTGTTTGGGAAACAAAATTTAAAAAAAATTATAACATTTCAGACGAGATCCTTCGTAAATCTAAATTTAATGAGTATATATGTACCAGCATGAGAAAGTAATGCTGGTGTATCTATTCGATTTAGTAAGTTTTGTTTTGAATTTTTGAGTGAAAGATTAATTAGTTTCCTTATAGTCTTAGAAAATGTGTAGTTCTTTGATATGGTCTAAATTTTCAATAGTTGAAGCAATGTTAATGGTCCGCGAAATATATAAAATATTTGAAGATTCCTAACACTCCAAACATCTCTGAAGTTGCATATAAAGCTAAGCAATTAAAAACACTCTCCAGAGAGGAAATAAATAAGTTTAATAAAGAAGCAGTCGTATCTTTTGCCAAAGATGATAACAATTGTAAAAAAAAATGTGCTAAAAGTGCAAATGCTGGAGTTGAACTTTCAGTTGGAAAGCTCTTCAGAAGTGAAAAAATATGTCGAGGATTCCTACTAATGGTTATTTCTACGACTTGGTTCATGACGGTCTTCTTTCGAATTTTATTTTCAAGAAGATAGGTTGCACTATTAATGTTACTATAAATGCTTAGATTTATCAAATTAATGTTTAGTTTGTTAATAATAAGTATTCAGTTGATTTCTTTTCCCCACAGCCTTTTATTTATGTAAATAATTAAACATAGTTTTACGTAAATTTCAATTTATCACTTTGCGACTCTAGAGTTTTTTCTCGTCATTAGGTAATTACACTAACGAACAAATATTGATGTTTGCGATGATGGCAACACAAAAAATAAATTAATATTTTCCACATTTTGTAAAAAAAAATATTGCTACTATTAGATTGCACACTAAAGATACGCCCGGATATCATCTATCAAATATGTTCACAAACAAATTTAAAAAAACATGCAATAGGATATTAAACTTTACTAATACATAAGCTGGCATTGACCTTATACAAATAACTGAAGTTTTCCCAAAATAAATGTGATTCAATTTATTATATATTGAGCCTGTTAATATTTTAATTCAGTTAAGTCTATTGGGTAAAATTGATAGATTTCATCCCTGACATAATCAACATAAAACGCTAAAATATGTTTGTCTGCATCACCCAGCAGCTTAAAATCAAATAACCATTGTTTTGATTCAAGTTTTAATTGAAAATCTATTTTCATTTGTGCGAAATCGAACTAGATAAAACGAGATAACGCACGCAATGTGTTATAATTTAAATTTACATCTGCAGCGTCGAATTGAGATATCAAAAAATTAAAAGTCTACGGCATGTAGTATAATAATCAATAAAACTGACCCAATTCGATCATAGAATCTGAACGGAAACCTTTTAAAACATTCTAGTAATTTACTCGATATGTGCGAAAATCCTTATTTGCACGGTAAAAAATTTACGGTTCAAAATTGCCAAAAATAAATAACAAAAAATGTTTTCTCTGTTATATAAAAATCATAAAAACAACAGCAATATATCACTCCATTAGTTTTAGTCACCAGCATAAATTTATTACTACTACTACTTACTAAAAAAAAAATCGTTTCGAATAAAGTTAACTAATAAATTTTGAAATAAAAGAACAACGCATTATACTGAAAAATAATTTTGGTAAAACTAGCAATAACCTTGTATTGAAAAAAATATGTATTTGATTGTTTATGTAAATAAATCAAATAACGGCATTGACCCGTTTCTTATTGGACGAACGCCAATTCCTTTTTTCACGACACAATTTGTGTAGAATAGACAGAGTCTCTAAATAAATTGGTCTTGTTTTGGTACTACTGACTAAATTTCATCAATTCATTCAAATGATTAATATTTTCTATTTAAATTTGTTTTACTGTAATTAAAACGATTTCCTAAAATTGAGAAAAATAAAAACGAAACCAATTTTCTATTAAACAAATTATTGGAAAAACTGTCATATTTAAAACTCAAAATCTCATCTATTAAAGTTTCACAATTTTGTTTAAATACTTTTTCAAGTCAAAAATTGACGTTTTTCTTGATGAACATAAAGTAAAATTTTTCACATGTTCGTAGTGACGTGCAGAATGTAATAATATATCAAAAACTAAAATACAATTTTATGGGAAATTCGGATGCGGATGTTAATCACCGTTGTGCTCATAATCCGGCAATGAAGCGAGCCGTTATCAAAGAATTGTAAACGTCCCTTCATCAGACCAACGAATTAATCAAAATGTTCAAAATTGCGTTGAATTGGATGCCATCTGACAGCCATAACGTCATCATCACGGTTAACAAAACATCTGCCGGTAAGCACGTGAGAATTTTTCATTCACTGACAATCGACAAAGTGGACTGTATTGTAGGAGAAATTTTGCAGTACATATAGAGCGTGGACGAGTGTATTTCAAACAGATGCTCTCTCTCGCGCTATAATGAAATGCCAGAAATTTACAATAAGACATTTATCATGGTAGATGAATGTATGTGTTGATGGCGAATAACGTATTGTCGCTTTTGAGCATCCAATCGTCCAATGCACGATGCATTTAACCACGAGTTACAAAGAGAACAACAAAACGACACCGAAGTATTAGTCAAAGCAGTTTGTACAAATGTTCCTTAACTGAATCAACAATAAAATATTGCGTACAATTCTTTGATAGAAGCTGTGAACAATGAAACTGGTGGAATTAACCTCGTTGATTCTCCCAGAGGAAATTGAAAAACCTTCTTAATTTCATTGCTTTTGGCGAGGATCCTATTGCCAAATGAAGTTGCCTTAGCATTGGATTCATCTAGAATAACAGCGACGTGGTTAGAAGAGAGATAAACTGCACATTTTGCCTTTAAATTGCAACTGAACATGTAAATCAACGAGACATTGTGTAACGTCCCGTTTAAGTTCATTACAATTAAAATTCAATTTTACATTCATTTATTTTTTGCAACTAATATTGCACGTAAATTTATTCAGTTTCACAAGGTCGCGTTGTATTTCGAAGGCGTCTGCGTAGTTGACTTGAGTAGAAGGTTTGAAGGTTGAACTTCACTTCCGTGTGAACATCTTGCGCGTGTCGTAGTGATGCAAGGGGAGGACAAAATTTTCTTGATTATGGCGTAAAAACCCATGTAATTTAATTTTTATTCATTCCATCTAATTATTGGTGAGTTTACCTTTATTCTGATATAATTTTTCTATTGAATTCAACATTTTTAGTTATTTCGCAATGTTACGCAATCGTTAGACAAAGGACTTTACTTTGAGACCGTTACATTGAAGGTGTGACGTAAGTACATGATGTCATTTAAAAAACCGTTCTAATTATTTGTATTTAGGGTCTTTTTCTTTTTATTGGATCTTTTTCTTTTCATTGGATTTTTATTTTTATTTGGATCTTTTCGTTTATTGGATTTTTATTCTGGATCCTTTCTTTTGGTTTTGACGTTGAATTAATGAATTATCAGTTATTGAAGCTTATTATACATTGGTTTATTCCTGTTGAAGAATTTTATCACGTTAACCAAGATGTGCTAAAAATAGAAGATATCCGATAACGTTATATTAAACATGGTGAGTCAACTAAAATTAAGATACTGCATTTTATCTTCAAATAGTTGAGTAGTGTTATTAAAACTTTTCACTCGATAACAAATCAAACGTTTACGACATTTGCATTTAATATTAATTACTTATTAGGTGTAAGATTTTACGCTCTTTATTCATCACTTTATGTGGTTGGCGCCCTAATATTTTATTTTAAATACTGTTTTGTTCTAAATATGTTTAATTCAATTATTGTTCATTGTTCTCTAATGTAAATAGTTAGTTAAGTATAGTTAATAAATTAACGGAGTTCACGTCTTTGTAGTTATTATCATTCAACCCATCACCTTGAGGGTCTGTGCTATGATTGCTTGCCGTGGTCAAAATTATTATTTTGCATTCATTAAATATTATTTTTACTTTTATTATACATTCTTTATTCCGTCTGTATTTTTTATTACAATTGGCTTGCAACATCGCCAAAAACAGTGCAATGACAAAGATTGTACAAGTATGCAAATTGATCGTTTGGGACAAATGCACGATGGCTCACAAGAGGTCACTAGAGGCACTGGACAGAACTTTAAAAGCTCTTCGTGACAACCAAAACATTTTTGGTAGAGCCGTGATTCTGTTGTCCGATAATTTTTGTCAGACTATTCCAGTTATTCCCCGATCAACTGCAGTTGATGAACTAAACGCGTGCTCAAAATCATATTTATAGCGGTTGACGAGTAACATGCAAGTGTTTTTGCAACATAATGAAAGTGCAGATGCGCTTTTGAAACTATTATTGGACATTGGTAATGAGAAAACCGCAGTTGACACCTCGACCAAATTCATCACATTACCCACAGATTTCTGTCAGTTGACAAAATCGAAGAAGGAGCTTATTCAGCGTGTTTTTCCGGAAGTAACGCAATAATTCAAAAACCATAATTGGTTTAGCGAACGAACAATATTGACGGCAAAAAACAAAGATGTCGATAATCTTAACGCAACCGTTCAAAATTTCATTCTGAAACAGTTGTTTTCCTTAAAATCAGTCGAGATAGTTGTCAACCAGGATTCGGTACCTGGACTACTACTTTACAATTTACAATTAAAAATAGGCTCAATCATCATCATAATCAACCTGGACTATGTAATGGAACGAGACTGGCTGTGAAAAACGAATGAATAACGTCATCGAGGCAACAATCATCAAGAGAAAATACAAAGGAGAGGATGTTTTGATTCCGTGTATCCCGATGGACTTGCCATTCGATTTTGAGCAGCTGCAGTTCCCCGTGCATCTGGCCTTTGCGATGACCATAAACAAATCACAAAGCCAGTTTGCGGAATTAACCTGGAGTTTCCGTGTTTCCCGCATGTACAACTATATATTGTAAACGTAGTTTATAAGAAAACTTTACATTTAATAACTTGATTTATATATCATGTAAATTAAAAATATTGAATTCATTTGAATTACAAGCAAGATTCAATTAATAACCTAACGAATTCAAACCGTACACATTGTAGCCAACGTTATTGATTTCAATGAGTTGGAAGGTTGATTAGGATTGATAATAATCGCTGATCAAAAGTTATAATCAAATAAATTTTAGGTGATACGAAGTTCATCGGGTAATCTCGTCACTCATATTTTTAGGAGCTATGTCAAGAATTAACACCATTTTGAACTTGTGAACTCGACTAATTGTATTTCAATGCAGAAATAATGTGCTCGTTTATGAAGGTGTGTGATTAACTGCACTTATTATTAGATAGTACAATTATATTTAATTTCAGTATTGGATTTTAGACCTCATTAAGAAAGTGAAAACGAACTTAGTTGATACTCTAATTGGCGAACGAGTCACATAAAAAATGTAATGATGACAACCAACCAGCGCAAAAAAACTGGTGATTCAAATACCACAGAAGCTAAATATGAAACTAAATGTGACCCATCGAGAAAGGTCTTAAGCGGGTTGTCTATGTACAACTTAAAAATACAGCTGTGCAACTAAAAAAGGATGTTTTCAGACCATGAGTACAAAATCAAGCCAGTCAGTTTAACTAAATCATTCAGCAGTAGCAAAGAGAATAATTTGCGAATGAACAAACGACGCGGGGTAAGAGTACAAATTAAGAATATCACCATACAGTTGGTAACACTCCACGCTGTTGTTGAAGTAACACAGTCGACAATGCGTAGCTGAAGTTTCATCGCGTCTCTAGATTCCCCTTTTAAATAATGAGATTAGTTGTTTTTCCTTACATTTTGAAGTTTTTTTTTCGGTTTTTTGTATGTGTGATCAAGTCTATAATAGATTGGAGTATTCGTTTGTTGTACACATTATTTTAAATAGCATCTTCTCTTGTATGTAATAAGATGCTAAGTTTGTTTCTTGAAAGCCCCAGCGGGAGGAGCACCTATCAGATGACGATTAGTGGATTCTCGGCAAGAGTACGAATCATCGTGTGGGGTAAGAGTTTGCATGTTGAATTGTTTGCTGACATTTATGAGAAGTATGCAACTGTCAACAAAGGGATCAAAGGTCTTAAGAAGTGCGGAATCTGCTCAGTGAACAGACTGATATTTTCCGATGAAGACTTTCTTCCCAGTTTTGTGACAGATCAACATCAGTCAAACAACGCTGCATCTGTAGCAAATTATTTGCATTGTACACAACTGGAGAAAATGGTCCTACAGCTGCAGTTCTGACTTCAACTAGTAATAACAATGCAATATCGGCGAAAAATCTTGTTCCATTCCCAGAAAAAAAATCAACATGAGAAGGAAAAGAAGTCAGGAGTCACAAGTATTGACCAGTTCTCCTTTTAAAAACTAACTTGAAATTGACAATCAGTTGAAGTCAGCTCAGCAGGCAAAGCCCTCATAAGAGTAACAACCATCTAAAAAAATTAAGACTAATTCTGGAGTAAATGTGCCCATCGCATCCACGTCAACCTCAACTCTAAATGGAGCAAACTTCGACTGGCCAAGATGTGTTGAGGAATATTTTGATCCATCTGAAAAAGACTGGATTCAATGCTTTAAGTTTGGAAAACTGTGGCAGGATGTCTGTTCCAATCATGAGGGGGGCGGAATCTTACGTTTAATATTTTTTGTTCTGTTGGACTCACTGTTTTAAATGTAAATTCTGTGTTTTTCTGTAAAGATTGATTTGTTTCCAAGTATATTTTACAGTAAAATCGTATTGATATTAGTTTTGATTCATGATTTCACATATAAAATATTTTTCAAACTATTTTGTATTGATAACTGACACGATTGTGTGTGTGTAATTTTGCCCTACCTTGGACGTACTTTTGCCACATATGTGGGGCAGTAGTTCGCATTTAATATGTTTCAATATAATAATTTTAAAATAAGATCTGAATAACATTTATACATTTTGAGTATTATCTCCTGGTAGAATTTTGAGCAAAGATCTATATGCAAAAATAAAGAAAAGTAAAATAAAATATTTTGTGTTCCAGACGATTATAAACCTAAAATGAATGGTCTTGCCCCACTCTATAAAAGCCGAACGATAGAAGCGAAGGTAAAATCTGAGACAAATTCTATTCTGACATTGCAGACATAATTTAATTGTATGTGTATATAATTTAGAAGCAGTATTTCCGTGTCCTCGTGGAGACTCGGACTTTTATTATACACCCAAATTAGTTGTAATATAACTTTATATATGTATGATCATGACGTAATTTGCTAAGTATGGCATGAAGGAGAGATCCTTCAAAGAATAAATGGAATAGGCTCCTGTGTACTGAAATATTTACAAAACTTGGAGCAAAAAGCCAATAAAATTTAAAAAAATTTAGACGTAATCTTTTATTCTGATAACTGCTGCGGTCAGCAGAAAACCGTTTCTTGGCTACCTTATATTAGTCGGCAGTTTCTCAGTATCTCTGTATAAATAGCATAATACACAAGTGTTTGATAAAAGGCCATCGCCAAAATGACGGTACACTCAGTGAGTCACAGATTAAACAATCTTTAAAAAATGGTCTAGTTTATCTCTCGTAACAATAAGTTACATTGAAAAACAGCAAAAAAAAACGCTGATCTTGTCGTTTGTGGAATATAAAGAAACTAGCTACTAGATCAATTTTTGGAAAAAAAGAACCCAAGACAAAATAAGAGATAAATATTTTAAATATTGAGACTGTAAATATTACCAAAGCAATATTCTAGATAAAATAAATAGTCAGTATTTTTGAGATTGCCACTTTTTTTGTGCATAAGCGATAATAATATTTATTACCTATAAGTAAACATCTGCCCTTCTGAATCTACAACAGGTTCAGTGTGATTCAGTAGTTTACAGCTTGCTTCATTTCAAATACAAATTATACATAAAGAGTAAGTCTTTTCTCAGTCAACGTATGTCTCAAATTTGATTGAATCCTTATTATATTAGTAAATGTTCTTTCAGCAGAAGGTGTAAAGACAGGCATAACCAATATGATGCATATAATATATTCTAGTTTCAGGAAAAAATACATGAAATCGTCTTAAGTCTTCGAAAACATTAATTTTCACACTGGACTCTCCAAGTAGATGTATAGGCACTGTCCCCTCCATGCAAGTGAGTAAAATTACGTAAAATGTCTCAATTTAAAAATTCTCAGATTTCGGGTCATATCATTGTAAATCTTTTTTTCATTTCACCTAAATATAATTTCAATTTGATTTTTTTGACACTTTCAGTTTCTAAATCCTTGCTTTGTCAGTATTTTCCAGAACGAAATAATCATCAAAATTACTGGTTGGTTTCGATTTCCAAACACAAACATGGTGCAAATCAGGGTCACTTAAATTGTCAATGCCACAATCCCCAAAAATTATTAAAATCTTGCATAACTGATCTGTTGTCGCTGTCACGAACCTAAGACAGTTTCCTAAAGCTATTGTTAAGCACTAAAGTTGTTCAAAATTATATTTATATCAAGTAAAATACCCTCAGAGCAAACTAAAATGAAGACTCTTTCGCATCGCCCATCTGTATTACTTTTTTTAAGAACTTTACTAACTTTCCTCTCATTGTTAATTGCTTTTGTGACCAAATTTAATAATAAAGACAAAGATTATGTACCATCTGTCGGATTATGGACTGGTTCACACAATTTCTTATGTCAAGACCAGTTAATGCCAAAAACTGTTGAATTGCGTTATCTAACAATTCTGCAGTAAGCTCTTTTAATTCAACAACCCCAGAAACCTTTAATTGATCTTCGATTCACGGACGTAACGGCAACAGACACTCTGCTGTTTTAGTGCTATTTTCGAAGCCATTCAATAAGATACATTATCAAGATCAAACGCTTTCAGTTCGTCTAACTTTAGTTTTTTTACATCGTGTATTTCTTCATCGTTAGATCAACACTAACACGAATAAACTTGTCATCATTAGTACTCATTATAAAACTATTGCAAAACAGAACCATGAACCAACCTATGGCTAGTCGAACAGGTTATGGTTTGACAGTACTGTCAATTCACACAGTGTAGCCACTACGCACCGGCGTCTCTTCTTCTTTTCTTTCATAGTTTACATTTATTCTTCTGGCTTTTTCATTTTCAATTCTTGTATTTGTTCGTAAGTTTTATTATCACTCCTACACACCAAGCCGTTTTAAAACAATTGAAGCTGCCACAAAATCTGAATTTGTTAATAAGTTAATTTTGTGTTTCGAAATTGTAAAAATAAACAACTTTGGAAAGTATAACTTTAAATAAACATTTTTTATCAAATCATATTCCGAAAATCGATTATTACGATATATTTAACAATGTTAAATTAAAATGGCAATGATCTCTAAAGCCCCGATATAGGTACTAAACAATAAGATAAGCAGCTTTAATTATCAAATGTACAAAAAGTAACGCAAATCGCATGAATGCAGCACCCTGATAAAAACTAAATATATTTACAAATTTTTTTAGCACACGACTTTCCTATAAGGAATTTCTACATATTTTTATTTTCAAACTGAAGAAAAACATCTAAGTCAAAAGAATATAGAGAATTCAGAAAACGTTTATAATTTTATTTACTTAAAAGAAAAGTAAAAGTACTAAGTACATTAGACAATTTTTATTTAATTTTTTTTCATCCAACCCACTTTCAACTGATATGTACACGTTTGTATTGACTTCCTAGTATGCTATAATTTTTTCAAACTTTCTCCTCGATTGATTGAGGTTATGTTGTTATATCGACTGACCTCTATATTTGTACGCCTCGATATTGATTTTCCTTTAATAAATCTGTTAAATATTGTTATCTTTAACGTATCTTGCTTCCCTTCAAGATATAAATTTTTTTCTAAAAAAATCGTCGCATACCGAATTCGAACCTAGATTACATTTGGAAATCATTTTTATTACAAATCAAATATCTAATAAACTATTAATGTTCGAAACTCTATAAGAAACTATAAAAATAATTCGAATAATTTAGGTACGTACAAAATTATATAAGAAAAACTGTTAAAAATTGCGGATACATCCACTTTCGGTTTCTTTATCAGACCCATCTTTTGATAGAACCGAGAGAATATAAAAAGCCAGCTCCATACCAAATTTCAAGTTACTAGGACTTTTAGTTCGACAGTTATCGTGGGTACATCGTTACACACACACACAGACACCCAAAATTTTTTTGGCAAAAATACATTTTTCTGAATTAAGAGACCTTGAATCGTAAAATTCTGCAAAAAATCGCGATCGCTATGATTTCCTTATAGAAAAATTAAAAAAACAACTACCACTGAATTTACAATGCAGTTGTCAAAAATGCAACCACAAACACTATGAAAATTAGCACCAGATATGATCTAGCCAAAAGTTTTGAAATCTTACACATTTAAATTAACTTACAAACACAAATAAACATTACAAAATCAAAATTCGTCAATTGAATTATAAAACTTCTATATAGTAAATAACTTATCGTTCTTTTATCCCGGTTAAATAAATAGACCTATCTACATCAAGTTTTGTTAAACTACAATTAACATTCAACTACTATACTTTAAGTAAATACTGTTGTGTGAGCCCACTTGAAGCTTTATCTCTTCATTTGTAAAGTTTTCGTACTAACGCAATGACAAAGATATAGTGTTTAAGTATTAAAGCTAACAATTTCCTTGTATATTAACTTCATGTCTTACATAATAGTTACTAGTTTAATGTCGATACATTTATCACTAACTGTACTTAGAAAAGCAATTTCCTTATAAACTAATTTAAACGTACATTAATTAAAAAGTATTAAATACTATTATTCATGCTACCTATTCCTGATAGAATTAAAATTGTTATACATACAATTAATAATACCGTACATTTACAGAAGCAAATTAATATAGAAAAAAAGTCAAATGTGACAACTCCAATTAAAATCAATTTCATTTCACAGATTTATTAAAATAATGAATTTGTATTAATTGACAAAACCAAATACAAAGAGCGGAATACAACAAAAAAACCGGAGTAATCAGCGAGAACAAAATGAACCAACAATATGAAGGATGTTTTTTACTAAAAAGACACATAAATGAAAATCTTCATCAAACATACACGGTCAATTTGACTTTACCATGATAAATTTCAGACAACAAATATCGTAAAATCATATTTTTAAAGTGTTGACATCAGACTGTTATCAAAACTTAATTCTAAATGTTTACTATAAGTTCAGCAGATGGAGAACCACGTAAACAACTTTTTTATAGATTAATGAAACCAAAAACATATTATCTGTCAATAAGAACTAGAAAGAGCTATTGAAAAGATTAAGTATAAAAATCTGCACCGTCACGTGATATACAGGGTGAAATATGACTACAAAATCAAGTAGTAGTTTCCTTGTGTCGTTAAATAAAAATTTTTCTTTTAAACATTTGGTCCTAAGTGACCCAGTTTTTAAATATTTGCAATTAAAGTTTTCAGGCCGGTTCTGACTATATAAACAAATGGAAATTGTTTGTTGATTGTAACTATGCGGTAAATGATGGCTGTAAACGCTGTGAATTCCTTAATTTTCCATCATCTACAAAATCAATTGTTAATAAAATAATTAAATCATATTTCTTAGCATTATTACTGACCTAGCATAACAAAATGTACTTTGTGTGCACGATCACGTTTATCTTTAATTGTAACCAAAACAAGAGTTCAGATAACTGCAAAATTCAGCTTTCTTAGAACTGAGTTCAACAATCTGATTTATTTCTGTCTCGATTGTTTAATGGATTTCTTTAGTTGATGCTGAGTGATTCGTGTTAACGTACTCGTACTTCATAATATTTAATTTAAATTTTCTTTATTATGTACAGCAGTGATACTGTTTTAATATACAGTGAGTGCAATTAAAACCTCCACATCACACGTAGATTGTGGGTTAAGCAATACCTAATAGACAATTGCCTCCAACAAACTTTATTTTGACGTGTGTGCACGGACTTCTTTAATGTATGTGCAGATATTGTAAATTGTAAATAATCGGACACAAAGTAGCATAATACGCTATATTGTGTTTTAAGGGTTTTTTCTTTGTATCATTATCATGTTCAACGAGTTCAACAGTTAACCAACGTTGATTTTGAATCGCGACTTGAGTTTTGTGAGTAGTTGCAGTAACAAGAAGCTTTTGACCGTATTTTTAATGCCAAAATATTATTTTCAGATGAGCGTTGTTTTACAAAAAAATGTAGTGCTGAATTTTCACAGCACGCATGTTTGTGATGAAGAAAACTCTTAGGAAATTCAACAACGTAACTTTCAGTGGCTGTTTTCTTTTAATGTTTGGTCGGGTATTTTAAAAAATAGTTGAATTGGGCCGTTTATTTTACCAGAAAGACCTACAATCGACTTGTACTTTTATAAAAAACTTTTGCGCAAGAATTTGATGACTTATCCCTTGAAGTTCACAGAACAATGTGGTTTATTCACGATAGAGCTCCTGTGCAAGTAAGTCGCCCCGTTTGCGATATCTTAAATATCATCCGTCGTTGGATTGGAATAAACGTCACTAGACGCTGCCTTCCCCTGTAACACCCCGGTGGCTCACAGTCTCGGCGTTGGGTTTAAAACGTTATTAATTTGAACACAATTAACATAAATTTATTCTACAAACTAAAAATGTAATTGTTGCAATAAATATGTACAGGTGGTGTAGGTTTATTTCCTCTCGTATAACAAATAAACTTATTTTGCTAATATTATTAATTTCGGGCTTCGGTAGAATGCGGCCTACCACTTTCCGTGAAATTGAGAATGTGGCCCACACAACTTGTATCTAACCTTAAAAAAATCTGTACTTTTCCTGAAAGAAAATGGTTAAACGCAAATGGCGTGGTTGCAATTCTGTTGAGAACTGTGCTAAAATAATTTAACCGAGATAAAGGCGGAAAACTATTCAGGTACGGTAATAAGGGTTACAAGACATAGGTGTAACTAATTAAGTTTTCCAGGTAATACACTGCTACGGTTATCTGAGTTTGATTTCCAATTTACGACGAGTTGACCACGTGTCTATTAATGACAACGTTTAAACACGGCGGGATTCAATTGCGTTATTATTATCATGGGTTGTTGCGGTTTAGTTATACTGTCAAACGAAAACTTCGGCAAATGCAGGTGAGTATTTGGAAACTGACTTATCGAATTGGAATGATTAATTTTAGACCTCAGCCCGAAGCCAAAACGTAGTGATGCCAAACGTATTGAAATGCTCTAAGCCAGCCTAGTTTGGGCAGTATTCTAACATGCCAACGTCAACTACGTTAAGGGTTGAAAGTAACTCGAGATGTAGTTTACGCTTAACAAATCCTACACCAGCCTGGCGCAAATGATTTGTTACTTCACGGTCTGAGGTTCGGTTACAACAAATAATACTTGGTGAAACGGGAAGCTTGTGGTCAACTTGAGGGAGGGCAATTTGACGCAACAGGGGTTCTAATACAAAATGGAAAGTTGAATACAAAAATCGTAAGTGTAGCAGGGTTCGAAACGGGTCGGTATGAGTTCAGAAGGTCCGGGTACAATAGCGGGTTTCGGTTAATCAGTGCACACAATTATACGGTATCAGGATCGGTTCGGAAAAGAGTTAGCCGGGTACAAAAGCATTCGGTAGCAAAATAAGAATCGGATAAACACAGGTCGAGTTTCACCAGGACTAGGTCTTGGAAGAGAGGTTCTACCAGAAACGGGTCTCGGCAGAGAGAGCGTTTTTAGCGTTGACGGCGGCTTTTATTCGGTGTTTCGTTCCGGTTGAATGAGTATTCGGCAGGGGAGAGTCGCGCGCTTCGAAGCGGTAGAGGTGGTCCGCAGTCGAGCGTCCAAAGCTCACGGGTAATTGAAACAAATTTATATATAATTTTTAGAACAACTACGGCCACCTCTGCCGTTTCGTTACACCCCGTTGGCCAGATATTAACCCTTTAGACTTTTTTCTGAAGCTATGCGAAAGATAAAGTATACAAAACCCCCGTAAATAATAGGCTAGAGCTGCAAAATCGATTTTTTGTAACAGCAAATGTAATTGAATTAGACAGAATGTGGAATTATTTACGCGAGTAAGGAACAATTTTCGGTAACGTTTAGACGTTTGTGTTTTATCCAATGGAGGAGGTATTATCTACTGTACTTCAATGTGCAGAATAGAAACTTCATTTAACACAGTAATGTAACTACGCGTTATCAGATAACATTATTTTGTATTTATTTTTATTTGTAGTGTCAGCTAATCGCCGAGAAGAGATTTTCACTTCTTAGAACAGTTTATGTTTATTGGTAGTGTCAACAACCTTAGAAGACTACAAGTCCGTAATTTACGATTGATTTTGTTAGTTTTTTTAAATGTTTTAATGAAACTTTTATTTTGGCATTTTTTGCCTGCTAAAACAACAACCCATTAATCAGGTACACCCGGTATACTAACGGAACTATTAGAAGAACAAGGGTATAAACGTCGATTTGGTCACAAATTTTGTTTTGATAAATTAAATTGGTATTACACACACTACTAAACAATAAAAATAAGCAATAACCTACTCCAAAAACATAACAAATAGTAAACATCGTGTCGGTATAAGTATGCTAGATCAAATCCCATCTAACTTCAAATAAATAAACAAAAAAATAGATATAAAATGTTTAAAATTATATAACCATAAACTTACATGTACAAAGTGTTCCAAATAGCAAATCCCTAAACTTACGCACGGTGTCGTTAAAATGTGAAATGTGAAAACCAAAATTAAAAATTCCTATTCCTTCCTATTTTCCAAAATTTGCACTCGTCTATATGTTATAGAAATTTTGAACAAAAGTTTACTCAAGTAATAATACAATGAATATAATATCTTACCGGTTTATTACAAAATTTAAAAAAGCATTTAGATAGAAAAAAATATTATACAGATTATATACAAACGAAATTCGTAGTGCGCCCTCTTCTTACAAAAGTTGGCAAAATTTCTGTTGACGTCCGGCCAAACCACCTGCGCAAATGCTTCAACCACGAGTTTTGCCTACGGTCGGCTGATCTTTTTCCTTCAATCAATCAATCTTCTTGATTGTCAGGAGAAGTTCTTTATTCTTTCCCATTCATTATAAGATCTCTGGATAAACCCTATGTTCCATCCAGAGTTCACGGAGTAACCCTCTATACGCATACATCTCGAATACATCTATTCGTTTTTCTGTGTTTGAATCGAGGGCCCAGCTCTCATATCCATATAGAAATACAAAAAAAAAAACGTAGTACCGTAGCAGTCTGAAACGGAGTCCAAGGTCCAGATTGTGGTTTGCCAGTTGTGTCCTCATGTTGTTAAGGGCTTTCCGTGCTTGTTCTATTCTCGATTTTATCTCAATTTTTGCATAGCTTTGTTGGTTAACAAGTGAATCTAGATCATTTCTGCACGTAGCCTCAGTTTAGCATGGATATGTATCTTAGAAAATACTACTATCTTAGTCCTGGACGTGTTCATATAAAGACTAAATCATACACTATGGTCCACAATGAGGTCGGTATAGCAAAGATTATTGATGATATTACCATTGATTTTGATGCTTGATTTATTATCAAGAATTTTATTTATTGAACAAAACCTCGGAGAAAAAATTGAACAAAAAAATGCATAAGACACATCCTTGTCGCACGTCTCGTTTTATTTCCAGTTCTTCTAACGTATGTGCTTCAGTTCTAATTATTGCTGTTTGATGCCCGTATAGTTCGCTTATAATGTTTATATTTTCTGCATCGACCCCAATTAATTTGAGGACTTTAATTAGCTTGAAGTTACACGTAGTTGAAAACTTTTCTGTAGTCAACAAAACATGCGAATATATTAACGTTTATATCTTTACATCTCTGAGCACATTTAGTAAGAAAATAAAGCTTGGCGTATTCCTATTCCCAACGAAACTGACTGCAATAAATTCTAGAATAGCTACACAGCAGTAAAAAAACCGTACTATTTAAAAAAAAACTTAAAAAACATAATGTATTGCCCATATGGAACGTTTTTAAAACAAAAACATGCGTATAACTTTTTTTTTTGGTTCCGGGAACCTATACGTATCTGAATGTATACTTTATCCAATTAAAGCAAAAACCACCATAATGCGGAAGCGGACAGTAAATTGCGACCTCAAACTACAAAATGTCATATATTAATGCGGAATGTAACAAAATCAATGTATACATTTACAATAAATTTATAAATCTACTATTGTAGTTTGTACCGTACGTAAGAAAAAAATATGCTGCAGGTAATGTTATATACTTAAATATTATGCCAATCTGGCGGAGTCTGTAGCGGTAAAAACGTCCTGTTATTGGTATGATCAGAAAAAGCAGCAAACGAAAATTTGTTTTTGCGTACGGTAATAATTCTGTCGTTACTATTTCTGTCACAACAACTACAATTACCCATTTTTAAAAATAAATTACATATTTAATTAATGCATAACGTTTTATTCTTTGTTGTCACTATGTATCTGCGTTAAGCTATTATCTATGTGTGTATTTTTTAATTAAAATAATTAAACCTGACTGGACAGAAACTTGCCTAAAGCGAACAGTTTACCCGGTCCCCGTAGTTTCTGTTTATGCAAATTTTAGTATACATGAAAGAAATTGAAAAATGCAACATTGTAAAAGCCTTAGTCAAACATAATTAGACAAAAAATTAATACTACTAAGAAAAAGTTTAGACGATAAGAAATTTAGATGAGTGTGTGATAATAAGTGACAAGACAAGAATAAAAAAAAAATAATTACTACATCGTTTAAAACAATTATAGATTATTTACACCACTTCTAATATATAAATTCCTTGCACCTAAACTCATGTAATAAACCGAATGGCGTTAAAGGTAGGAGAAGGCGACAGTAAAACACTACTTCATGTGTTTTTTAGGCGACGTTTCGAGGACAAAGTGTCAACTTCATCAAGCCATTGTATTTAATAAAAACAACAAATTAATATAAGCATACAAACTAGATAATTGCAAAACAAGTATTTAAACTAATTATAAAATTGTTTTGATCTTCTAGATAACAAAAAACAGTATGATGTAAGAAAAACTACCAAAAAAACAAAAAACAACTTACAAAACATGCACACTATCAAAAAATTAACATAATCAACTCTATGAAAAACAAAATCATTAGTTTAAGTAGTACACAATTTTACACAAAAAACCTAAACATCTTAATAAATAACAATTATCCTAAGAATCTAATAAACAAAATATTATTCCATACGAACAACACCAATAACATGCCATCACCATCGACCCAAACTAATACTACTTCTAATTTTGAATATACTAAAATCATAAACGTTCCCGGGTTAAGTAAAAAACTAATTTCGATTTTAAAAATACCAACTTGAAAATAGCAAATAACACCATTTATTTCAAAACGAAAGATAAAACAAAGTTATACCACAAACACAATATATAGAAAATCCAGTACATTGGATGCAATAAATGTTATATAGAGAAACTAAACAAAAACTATTAATCGCATTAAAAATCATCAATATGATTGCAAAAACAAAAAAGCAGAATCGGCTCTTGCTTTGCACCATATTAACACTGGCCACAATTTCGATTTTAGTAACCCCATCATCTTAGATATGGAACCCAAATACAATTAAAGATTAATATCTGAGATGATTGTTATCACTAGCTATAACAACAACTTCAATTTAATACAGATACTAATAACCTTTGTACTGTATACAATAACTTTATCAATAAAATGTCATGACCTCGAATTCTTTACCGTTACCTTTCAGTGCCAAAATTTTGGATTAGTTGATGTTTGGTCTTTGTGATGTTTGTGAGTTTGTTGTAACTATTGTTTGTTTTTTAAATCATTTACATTTTAATGTTTTTTGTTATTTATTTATTTTACCAGTTGACTGTGTTTGGCGAATCATCGCTACGTGTTTTTAGTTTTTTGTTAATTGTTTTTTGTTTATTTGTTTTCTTCTATCATCATAGTCTTATCTAAAAGATCAAAATTACTTAGTTTGTATGGTTATATTAGTTTGTTGTTTTTATTAAATACAGTGGCTTGATAAAGTAGACAATTTGTCCTCGAAACATCGCCTAAAAAACACAAGAAGTAGTGTTTTACTGTCGCCGTCTCCTACCTAGAAGAATTTAACACCATTCTGATTAAAAAATCATAGGAGGTTTAATTTTTATCATCAATCTTGTAATAAACTATAAGCATGTAACAACCTATAACGAAACAGTAAAAATCTTAAAAATGGTACGTTTTGGCGAGGTTTTTTTTTGCAAAATATTCATCAAAAATAAGTTATAGGACTATATATGGGACCGATTTACGAAAAATTTTCAATCCAAAGGTTACGTGTTGTCAGATGACGTAAAAGAAGAGAATCTCGTAAATATTATGCAAGATTAGTAGTCAATAAGTAAAATCTGAAAAATCATTACAAAAAAAAACTATTTAAAAAGACCATTTAAATGTGACATCTTTCAGAAGACACAAACAAAAGGAACTGCCGCCACAATTGCATAAGAAACGTAAAACAATAGCTGCAGCTTTAACAGTAAGAAAAAATAAAAATATTGCTTTAAGTTTTGATGACGACACTCCCGGATGTCTAAAAAAAAAGTTAGTTACAATGACGTGGAAACGAAGCTGTTTGTTAGACTATTTTCAAAACAAAACAATGATGGTTCTGAAACTAGAAGAATCCCAAGGAAAAAAAAATTTACCTCAAATAAAATGGATAATTCCAAATTTAAAAAAAATATGATTTGTGGCCTATATAATTTTTCGATAAAATGATTTCAAAAAGAACCAAAATCACAATCTCGAAGTTGTTTCTAGCTCCAAATAAATTTTGGCATAATTCAATGCCATGGAAAAAGGCAAACCTAGAAAGTTCGAGACGTGAGAAATTTTGTCACGGCATGTGCAAATATACAAGAAATGACTAAAATAACCGATCACATAGCAACCAACTAGTGGGAGCCGTACTTAAAACTTAATGAACGTTACTAATCCAATACCGTTTACAACAATTGCATAATTAATTTTTTAATAATTAATTGCAATTCGAATAAAAAAAAACAAGTAAAAGAACATTCGTAAGATACCCATGCCCTCTAAAAAGTCTTGACCTAAACACTATCTATGCGACAATCACAAAAACAAGTGGATTTTATTTATAAGTAATATACGTATTTCAATGCTTTGCTAGTAAACTTTGATTACTAAAATGTTATTGTTTTATTGTAAGGTGTTTAACGATTTAGATAAATAATTTAAATTGCATTTATTTTTCCTGTTATAATTTAAAAAAGAATATAATATCATTGCAGAATAAAACGCGGTGATTTGAAGTTTTGCAGTTTTAAAATAAACAAGAAAAGCAATAAGTAATTACTTAGCGAAAACAATAGACACCTCAGCACGTATAAAAACATAATGCAACACGCCGAATGAATATAAACTTTTTTCATATGAGTACACATTATTAGATGTTTTTCAGTACATTTAAAAATACTCGTACTTTGTACTGAAAGCAAAATAAAATTTATTAAAACTGGATATTGATTACTTCCAATACTTTAACAAGTACTAGGTGACAGCTATGGTTACTGATTATTAAATGAGAAATAATAATGTACTAAGCCCAGAAAAAACATTGTATTGATCCTGTCAGAACTAATTAAGAAAACTGAGATTTATCACAAACTTTGTAAAATAAATTATAAAAGTAAAATAATGATTAACATTACGTCTTTAAATTAAACTAAGCAACCAGCTGTTGCTAGACACTTTATTTTAAGCGTAATTTGAATGTAAAAATAATTGTCAAACTCATATAGCAGACCCAATACCAATTTTTTAAATTATTCTTTATATAAGTTCAGATTTACTATAATTTTAGCAGTAATATTTTAGGTTTTGAGAAATGCCGTAAACTGAATTAAGCCACTAATAGGAATTACATTCAATTTTGCCATTCCCAGTGACACTATAAATTGATTGCATGTAACCCAATGTAATTGAACACAGGGGATAATTAGACACCTGCTAAGTTTAACGAGCCATTTCTTATAAATAAAAATTGTATTCTCAAACTAAATTCTATTGCTACGAAAGTTCAAAATTGCTATTATTTAATTTTCGCGTAGAAAAAGAGTACAACTAGTTGTTCAAAGTTTGTTTGACGACACAGAACTCGTTCAACCTAGATAATGTTTATAGAAATGGAAGTCTACAAAACAAAATTGTCGATAGTAAAACTTGTCGAGATTTTGATACTTAATAGAAGAAGTGGTTAGGGTGAGTAAACAGGGTTTATCCGTCAATTAAGCGTGTAGACACGTTCGATAAACACCACAAAAGACATAGTGTGTACATGTTTCATGTTTTCGAAACGGCGGTAATAATAATTTGTGGGATTTCACTCGCCCTGAATGGTGAATATGTTCTCGTGAACTTTCTATTCACGTTCACGTCTACGCCTGTTCGACTTTCTGGATAATCTGCCGCAATAACCATTTGGACTTTAGGGGTTGGAATAATATTATGCTGCGGTTGTTTTCGGTACTTGACCATCAGAAAGACCATCACATCAACATACTGTTATAGTCTAAACACAAGGGAAAGGGTTTTTCGAAAAGATCGCACGGAAAAATAACACATTTTGCGGACAAAGATTATACTTGAACTACCACTCAGACAACGAAGAGTAGGCATCAACTGACGTGTAAAGCAATAAGTACAAGATGAGAATGTTTAGGGATTCCCCCTAAATCGCCTTTTGTGTATAAGATGGTAAAATTATACAGTAAGTGTTTTCATTTTTATTTTATACGTAGTTAAAAGTAGCAGTTATTAAATCATTTTGTTTATTTCTATTTTTACAAATGTGCCTATTGACGTCAATTTAGAGCATTGCGTAATAAACTGTTAAGTTATTTAATACGAACGTCATCAAATTGGGTTAAGGAAAAAGTTATCGGGTAGTTATTATTATTATTGTATCGACTTACCGAGAAAGATATCCTCATCATCGTGAGCGGCGTTGGCGGTAATGGCGGCCATACCCTGAACAAGCGCGAGAAGTGACGAATACGGACTACGGGTATCCGAAAAACTTAACTGAAGACCTAAGGGTGCTCTGTAGAATTCGCCACACAACATCCCCGGGCATAACGAGTGCTTCTCGTTACCTGCAAAAAGCATTTATTATTATTAATGAGACAAATGAGTGTTTCGTTTACAGAAATGATGTAATCTAACTTAATTCGCACTAATTGTAATGTCGCGTTTATTGCATTCATTTCATATTAAATAAAAACTGCAGGAAACCACACGAGTATATTAAACTGTAAAATACACATAAATCCAAATTTCGCAAAAAATACACACTGAAAAATGGTACACTTGAGATCCTTTCGGTAGTTACACAATACAAAAGAAAGTTGAAAAAGTGTCACTTAATCAATAAGTACCATTAGCGCATGTGGTTTTAAAGAAAAGCCAGCTGAGAAGTATATGATCAAATATCCTCAAACTTATTTGTAAAGAAAATTTAAGAGCACTTAACTGCATTCACTTTAAAATCAATGTTATTGCAAGTATTTGCTACTAAAATTCTTTTACACATTGTGACAATGACGTAGACTATCATTTATTAGGAACTGTAAATATTTTTTTACATTGAAATCACATAGGAATAATTATGTTCAATTACTTATTTCCTAAATTAATATTGATTTCTAATTTAATACTAGTTATAGAAGATGTATTAAAACGCAAATATAAAAATTCTACATAACTTTTTTAAATTTAATGTTTATATCGGCGATATCACAAAACGATTCAATGTTATATTCGTTTTCGAAAAGACGATTACATGATTATTGTTCTATCAAAAGATATATACACTCCACTAACTCCCCACCGAATACAAAATTCAAGACATTTCGTAGATCATATCCTACAAGATAAAAACGATATTTAGTCACAAATCTAATACAAAGTAGTATAATTTTATTACTTCTTATGTAAACGTTCAGAGAAAACCGAATGCAAATTACCACAATAAAAAAATGTTAAAGCGTTTTTGCTAACCGCTACGTAGAACCACCTATAGAACATTAAAACGATTAAATTGACCTATGACATTCGTAGTCTTACTATTAATTTCGTCAATTTATACAATAGCATGTAACCAACTTGTTTAGAACTTGGTGTCGCAATATTAAATTAATTACTATACTATTGAAACGTCTCGAAGCCTCGAAAGCGTTTAAGATCATTTAAAGCAATTACCGAAAGAAACAAAATGTTCTAGTCCCAGATAAGATGAGAATATAAAAAGTTATTGAAAAAAGTTGATGTCAGTTTTAATAACCCTCTATTGCATGAACTATTAAAGTACAAAGAAAAAAAATATTTTTTTGTTTTATGTGTTTAATTAAGTCATATAAGACAAAACATAAAGTGAAAAAAAAAAATAAGTTTCTTATTTTGAAAAAAAAAACAGACGCCAAAATTGGCTTTCCATGCAATGCATGGGATGTATGAGACTGCCATTTTTGGCTTCCAACGCACAAGAAATACCAAAACTGATACAAGGTGAAATTCTCTAAAACAGTTTCTTTTGTCATTCAAGCAAAGAAAAACGTCACATTTCTCAAATTTTAGATGAGAACGCAAAGAACAATCTTTCTGGCATAATTGACGATTCCTTTGGTGAATTGGGAAATAGTCAATTTTGTCTGAACTTGCTGAATATATAGGTAGGTCTTGCACTTTTGCTGGGGTTTTCCGTGCCCTTATCCGAGGTGTGGAAGATTCATTTCTAATGGTAGGAGTACCCATTCTGGTTGACGTAGGAGAATCTCCTCTTGACGAGGTAGGTGTACCGGGATTATTGATACTAGGGCGGCCTATTTTTCTTGAGATGCTCTTGCCAGGCTGGAAATAAGGTTCAGAAATGGCAAACTTGAAGTCAAATAGTGACATGTATAGGTCAGTTTTGCGTCGCCACAGTAACCAAGCATTAACTGGTACATATCAAAGTGGAAAAAGACCTTATTTTGATCCCATACACACCTAACAAAAATCAAGCAGATCAACTCCTCCCATGTGTCGGTTAACGGTCAACGGATTGTGGCAAACTTATGTCTTTGTACTGTTTAACTGTTTTGAAATATCTAGTCTTAATAAGAATCGATTCGCTACCAACAAACGCAGACAGTAAATACAGTAAAGACAGTATTGTCATAGCATGATACCAAGCTTAGTATTACGTCATCGTCGATGACGATTTTCTCAACTATAGCACCACGGCACCTATTTTCTATAAGTCCTTTTTTGTAGGCATTACAGCGTTAAGTACTCTGTTCATCCTAACGGTTCCTAATGATAGCAATCCATTTTTATACAGGTAAACCTGCAATTTTATGCTATTGAACCAGTTATCGAAAAATATTTTGTAGTTTACATTTCGAATCACAGTAGATGTGAGTCGTGTAACAACGTTGGAGCTGAAATCACTTAGAAAAACGTTGCATTGATCGCCAACAAAAATATCGAAATCATAACTAAACCCGGATACGCCACTCAACACTTGATTTTTGTACTCTCACTTATGAGGTTTGAATGGATTATATTTGAGTTGGTGCCGAGCTTTCGTGGGTATAATTTACTGATCTACGGCCAAATATTCTACTTTGGGTATCAAAAGTAATCACTTTCTTACTTTATCTATAAGAGGCATAATTTTAAACAGCTTGTCATGACCTAGTGTACCGGCTGGTTTGATTACTATTGAAATGAAAAAACGTTTTATCATTTCAACCCCATTACATATCATTATTGAATTGACTTGATGCTGACCAATGTTGTTGGACGAATACATCCGTGTAGATGATAGGTGGACTAATACCGATAAATTACTCAATCTCAGCGTTTGTGACATTTACTGGCTTGTTAACATTGACCTGAGTAGATTTCAGATTCGACTGTTCCGTAATAAATGTTATCAAATCTTCTGTAAAAAAAAAATTGGAAAAACTCGGCAGGTGATTCTAATTCTTGAGTAAACTCTGGCAATTCCAGGCTACCACTAAACTTGAAATTGTTTTCATCATACGCTGGCATTTTTCCTTCTGTCCAGATAATTTTTTCCTTTACTGCTCGCTTCTGTTTGAAAGTTTTAGGTCTAGGATCAACTATTTCGTCATCGGAAGTATCGGTATCGGATGGTGGAATAATTAATGGTTTTTTACGTATTTGGTTGCGCAAGCGTGAAAGCGGAACATCGTCATCGGAATCAGATAGTGAATCATCGTTACTAAGAGAGCCATCACCAGGAATAGGTTTAATGCAGTTAGCAGTGCCATAAAAGCGTGAAGGAAGCATTCTGGAAAGATAGAAAAAAGAAGAAACTCTGAATACATGCGAAGCCATTTTAGGCGCAAACTGCATACAAAACCAAAACTAAGGAATAAATGTTTTGAATAAACTGTGATAGGTGTCAAAAAAAGAGGCTTTGTAGAACATTATTTACATTACTAAGATAAGATTTTTAATAAAGTTCTTATTAAGGATTTGCTTATTATCATCAAACAGATTCTGTCTTAACATGGCAAGGACTTGAGTTTGGTTCCTCTTATTGATAAGTGTCTATCGTCTACTTACTTCCAATTTGATAACAAGTTTTACGAACAGGTTTCTGGTGCTGCTATGGGTTCTCCTCTATCACCTGTTGTAGCTAACATTTTTATGGTATCCTTTGAAATGGTTGCTTTGGAATCATCAATATTAAAACCTAAAGTGTGGTTTAGGTATGTTGACGACAAGTTTATTGTTTGGTCTCATGGTCATCTTGAATTGTCTAAGTTTCTTGATCATGTTAATAATCAACACTTAAATATCAAATTTACTATGGAAATCAAAGGTAATGGTTCTCTTCCATTTCTTGACGTTCTTGTGACTTGTAAGCCCGACGGACTTCTGGGCCATTCTGTTTATCGCAAACCCACCCATACGGATAGATACTTTCATGCTTCGTCTCATCATCATACTGCACAGAAACGTTCTGTTCTGTCTTTGGTTCATCGTGCCTATTCTATTTGCCAACCTGAGAATCTAGACTCAGAACTCCGTCATCTTACTAGAACCTTACTGAACAATGGTTATGTAAAACGAGATATTCATAGAGTTATTAATCGTCGTCCACATCCACGTACTCGATTACCTAAGGACATTTCTTCTTCCGAATCCAACCCGAAATTGGCCTTTTTACCCTACATTCACAAGGTTACAGATCAAATAGGGAAACTTCTACGTAAGAATGGTATTAAACCCATATTCAACTCAAAATCTCTCAGATTCTTCCTTCTCCCAAAGACAAATTTCCAACACTTTCATCTCGAAGTGTATATCAAATTCCTTGTTCATGTGGTTTAGTCTACATTGGTGAAACCGGTCGTTCCGTCATTACTCGCATTTCAGAACATGATCGTTGTATAAGGAAAAGGTCTATTTCCAAGTCTGCGGTTGCTGAACATTACTACAGGTCACAAGATAGATTTTGATAATGTTTCGTTGATTGCCAAATCTCCATTCTTTTCCAACCGAAAATTCCGAGAAAGCATAGAAATCATCAAACATCCCAATTACTTCAATCGCAATCATGGTTTTGAGCTATCCCCTCTTTGGTTCCCGGTCATTTATCGAAAACACGCCCCTTATCAACCGTAACCCAATCAGATTCGAGCTTAACTATCCGTTACGATCCTTTTACTTTATATACGGAGACTATTTTTTCTTAAGTCACTTCTACGGAGTTTGGAATCTGGCTTGGTTCACAAGTTGATTACCTAACTCAGTAATGGTTCTTTGTTAGATTTTCGTTTGCTTTTTCAAGTTATCGTTTTCTTCTTGACTTTTTAGAGTTAGCTTATGACTTGTTTCACAAGTGGATAACCTAACTTTTGAGAAGTTCCTAGTTAGATTTCGGTTGCTTGTTTGAGTTTTGCGATTTATCTTACGCCCGGAAAGTGGGCGAAACGTTGGCAACTCCGGTTACAACAATGACACGGTCCAAACCCAAAAGACATTCTTATCTTAGTATAGATTCCGGTCGTGGAAGCCTTCGCTATTACATTATTTACATTTTTGAAAATCGATTTTCTTACCTTTTCTATTTAATTTCCACCAACAAATCTGCAGTAAATTTCAATAAGAACGACTTTGCGTACGCACCTGTGGTTATAATGACATACGACGTTGACCATAGGCAATGAAAATTGCGTTTGGTTTCAGTTTGAACTCCCTAATATTCTATATTAAAATTTTATAAATTTTGTTTAAAATTAGGGTAGAGAAAAATTACTAAAGTTTAGTGGCCAAAAATGGCTTTGTATGCAATAGAGGGTTAAGAAGAATTTGTCTGTCTAAATAAATAAGTGCCAGTGTAAATGAATAAAAATAAATCTTATCCGCAGACAGTATACCGTTACAGTGATATATAAATTAATGTAAAAGTTGTTTCTATTGCATTGTTAGTTTGTTATTTTGATTAGCTTGTTGTATTGAATGTTTAGTTACGTTTATAATAATCAATAATAACAACGATCGTCATAAAACTATTGTAAAAAAAAAAACCGAATATATTTCCAAGACAATAAAAGATATTCTATAAGACTTAGTAAAAGCATCCAATCCTTAAAACACGTTTATAACCTTTGAAATTTGGATACTTTTAAAATAAATAAAAAAAGACTTCTTAATTCCGATCTAACTCCCATGTTTACGGACATCGACTAGCGCATAAAGAATACGTCAATTATAGTGTAGTGAAACTGGGACGCATTTCCACATGGCGCGAAGAGTAAATACAAAACGTTGATATTTTTTGTTGTTTTTACAGTATCATTAACGATAATGGCTGACAAATGATTTAATCATTCCTGTCATATTTTTGTAAAACAATTATGTAAACATAACCGTAATTTATATGTACAGTACCATGAAGGTTGGGTCTACTTTATCCTTTTTTACTTTCCTATAAGGAAACTATAGCAATCGCAATTTTTTTTAAAAAATTTTTATTGCATAATTTTATGTTTCAAGGTCTCCTAAATCAGAAAAATGTATTTTTGACAAAAAAATATTAGGTGACTGTGTGTAACGATGTACCCACGATAACTCTCGAACCAAAAGTCCTAGTAACTTGAAATTTGGTATGGATCTGGCTTCTCATATTTTCTCGAATATATCAAAAGATGGGTCTAATAAAAAAAAACGGAAGTGAGTGTATCCGCCATGTTTAACAATTTTTCTTATATAATTTTATAAGTATGTAAATTATTCGAATTATTTTTACAGTTTCTTATAGAGTTAATTCTTTATAACAATTTATTTCAATTAATTTTTTTTCTAACATTAACAGTTTATTAGATATTTGATTTATAATTTAAAGTGAATGCCATATATAATCCTAGGTTCGAATCCTGCCTACGACGATTTTTTTAGAAAAAAATTCCATATTTTGAAAAAAAAGCAAGATACGTTAAAAAATAACAATTCTTCTCTATATTTTTTTGACTTGTTTATACCGTGTGTCCCGGAAGTTTTGAAGCATACAGATTACCATAAGAAATTTGAAAATTTCGATTTATACGTCCCCAAACTGTTTTTAAAATATTTCTAGTATCAGAACATATGACAATGTGTACCAGAGAACGTTTTGCCTAATAGTTTTCACAGTTTAATAACGAATATCAAAAATTTTTTCAAAAATGTATCGCGTGGTAAAAAGCTTAGTTTAAAATACGGATGTAAAAAACATATTAGTAAGTCACTTTAGTGTAGTGACATCAATCGAACGACTGTGGTAATATCGCCGCGACGTACAAAGGTTCAAATCCTAATGCGGTTTATGTTTTTTTAAATTATATTATTATTTTAAATTAACGACAATTAACTTTTATCAGTAAAGAGACATAATTAAACCTGTTAATTCTTTCTATTAAAGTCACAAGAGATTTATTAAAATATATACAACTTCCTTCATCATTCCTTATAGAAAAGTCGTGTGGTGCTGAAATCTTTTATTAATTTGGTTGACGAACCATCACACAATAACTGTAAAAATGTTCTCAAAAAATTGATGAATACTCGGATATCGACGTTAGTGATGATGAAGAGAATGTTGTTAAAAAGTATGTATCGCACCAAACAATAATATCAGAAACAGAAGCTATTTTGATACGGAATGCGCAGGAAGGGCAAATTGATTCAAATGAGACAAAAAATGTTCTGAATTTTAAAATTTAAAAAAAAATTGAAATTTTATGGAAGATTTTTAAAATGTAATTTTAGAGGAGGAATTCAATATACCGGCAAACACAATGCGGTACTAAATTCTATTAAATATTTTTATCGCTATATACCACAGCAACTATTTCAAACACTATCTGATATTACCAATATTTATGCCCTTCAATAAGACAAACCATTCAAGATTACAGATGATGAAGTAAAGATTTTCTATAGTTTGTATGTATTGGGAGGATTCCTTGAATTCACGTTTATTACGAAATTCAATGGTAAGAGTCCGGAGTACGAAATAATTTGCACTTAGTAAATAACCCGGAAAGGACAGATGACAACAAAGACCAGTTGTACAAAGTTAGACGAAGTTATGATTCTATTAGAAATAGATGTCGGCAATTACTTATGGAAAGTGGCGTTTGTATCGATGCACAAATAACCCTTTTTACTGATCGACTATCAATATAGCAATACGTCAAGCTATTTGACTATATTTGGGTTAGGTGCAACAATTGTATTGCAACTATCGGAGAACATACCAAGAGATATCCTTTACTATAAATCCTTTGTCAACAAAGCATTCCGGCAGCTGAAATAGTACGAATTAATCGCTTTGGCAATCCTCCACTTATATCTTAAAAACAATTAATGAAAAAAGATAGAAGATACAGTGAAGAAATTATTAGTGAGGATTAAATTCTGCTATATAAGTGGGTGGACAACCAACTTGTGACAATGGTTTCAAATTATGTAGGTGTTGGAACGGAAGATAGAATAAGAAGGTGAAGCAAAGTGAGTAATGAGTTTCTCAAAATAAATCGTCCCGAAGTGATACAGAAATACAATTCCTGTATGAGGAGCGTAGACAAATTGGACCAGATGGTACGGCAGTATGGAATCTTTATAAAATCAAAAAAATAGACGTTCCAACTAACAGGTGGCTAGAATATATGATGGTTGTAAGAAGTAATGAATTGCTAAAAAATCAAATCCTTGATAGGAAAACGTCATTATTGAAAAGAAAAGTAGGACGACCAAGTCGCGAAAATACGCTTGTCAATTCTAAAACAGCGAACAACAATCAAAATACAGAAGTCAAACCACTTACTGAAATACGGAGTTATCATGTAAATCATATGCCTGATACAGACGAAAAAAGAAGCAACTAAGTGTAACCAAGTAAACTATAAACGTAAAACCCACGTATATAGTACAAAGTGTTCTGTTTTATCAAAAGTGGAAACTATTTAAAAAATTTCACATGTAAGTAACTGATGTTTACCCCAAAATAATGTTTAATAATCCTGTTCATGGTAATAAACATTACTTTTTTCTTATAAACAAGAATAATATTTGAAAATAAACAATCTACATGTCTTTATTTATGTCTTTTCTTACGAAAATACGCCATAAATATTTTTTACAAAAAAAATCAGGTTCGAAAGGGTTAAATTTAATAAAAGATTAAAAACGGAGAAACAAAAAGTTTCTATTTTCAAATAATTAGTTAAAATCCTTTGCTAAGTAATCTGTCGGCAAAATATTAATTTTTAGAACTCCAAGTTATCAAAGATAGAAAACACTTTTGAAGAATACGCAGATACGCGTTTGACTTTTGAGAAAGCCAACTGCACTGCTGCTAAAGCTGTGAGATTGTACACTGATCGGTATCAGAACTGACATTTGCTGTGCTCAGAAACTTTTGTGAGACTGCGCAAAAATAGTTCTTTTAAACTTCGTTCTTCGAGTTAAGGTCGTAATGTACATAGTACGTCGAAATTCTGGCATTCTTAAAGAGGTATTAAACGTCGTTGAAGAGAATCCGGATATAAACATTCGGCGAGTTTCAGCAGTTACTGGAACAACAAATTTTGCTACATGGAGTGTTTTGCGTAAGCAACAAGTATATCATTTCCATGTTAAGAGAGTTCAAGATCTTGTAGCACCTGTTGATAATAATAAGCGTTGTTTACTTTTCCCAATTCATTTTACAAGTCCATGACTTCATAATCCATAATCTTTTTATAGACAAATCATGTTTTATTAAGGAACGTATTTTTAATTTACACAATTTTCATGTTTGGAGTGATGAGAATTCACATGCCGTAATTGCAATGAGATGTCAACACCAAGATCACATGTTTTTAATCGACCCGATTATTATTTTTGGGGTCACATAAAAAATATAGCTTGTTGCTGCCCTGATTAAAAACAATAATATTCGTTAGCTGATGTAGTTGCGTAATGCAAAAAAAACTCTAGAGTTGTAAAGTAAAAAATCGAAATCTACGTAAAACTATGCTTTGAAAGACAATTAAGAATCTAGTAGAAGTGTGTGTCTGGTAACAAATCTGTTCGGAAATTTAGTTATAATTAGAAGAAAAACGCTTTAACACTAGAATTACGGATGCGGTTAAAGTAATTGATCTTTTTTTTTAATTCGCTTCTAATTTTCTTATATCGTTATAAATATAACAAAAATTTTTCAAGAATTTTAGTTACTTCACGTTCAAGAACCGAAGTAAAATATGAATTTGATAAATTATCTTTGTGCTATTGCGATGTATAGTGTCATCAGAGAAGGGTATATCCTACGTTTTGGAAGATGCATTGTCGAGCACCAGTAGTGATGATGATAAAAAAGATAAGCATTTATCTATATTTTCAAGGACATCGAATTCTAGTGTAGAATATGATGCAGCTGACGGTACGAAATAGAGAATTCTGAATGAATTGAACAACTTATATTTAGTCATAATATACTTAGAAAAGAAGCTGGGCCAACCGGATATGCGAAACGAAACGTTGATAATGCAAGTGCAAGTTTTAAGAGGCTTTTTATTGATAATTCCATGTTACGTAATATTAGAAAGTGTACTGAAGCTAAAGCAAGTAGACAATTGGGTAGTAGTCCATGGACAACTTTTCTTGAAGAATTAGATCCGTTCATAATTTGTTCATACGCTAGTGGAATATATGGTGCTAAAAACTATCCACTATATTGACTGTGGAACTAAACATGGGAGTTTAATTGGTTTTGTGACCAGTGTCCAGAAATAAATTCAACCAAAAAAAAAACAATTTATTCGATTCAACTCGTCAAAATCGACAAAAATCTGACAAGTATCTGAAGTATGGAATAAGTTTGTGAGTAATTGTATTCTGTGCTATAAACCAGGAGCAAAACCTAATATATAATAAGTATTAAACTCGATAAATTTGGTGTAAACTTTTGGATTACAGCTGGCGTTGAAACAAAATATAAGTTAAATGGATTACTTTACTTGGGCAATGACATATTGTGATAAAATAAAGAGAACCCTTTCTGAAAAAGGGTAGGAATGTAACTGCAGATAACTTTTTTACATCTTAGTTTGATCAAATGTTTGAAAAAAAAGTCGACATCACTAGTTGGAACTGTGAATCGAAGTAGGTTTATCTGATATAAAACATAAAAGATTATTTATATTCTACGAAAGTTTTTGTAACGGGTGATCGAGATATTTGCAAGCCCCGTGATCTGTTTGTTTACTTTTTTAATGGACATTTACTGGGATACGTCTCTACTCTACTTTATTACAGGGTTACTGAACGATTATTGTAAGTATGTAGAATTCTTACTTCATTTTAATTTCAATACAATATTCTTTGAGTAAAATAATTTTCCTTTAAAAACACCTGAGCCCACATGTATATAACTAACAGCTATGTACATTGTCTGTCGACACAATAAAAGTGACTCATTAGAGTTTGTAAACATTGACTTTTTTTTTGAAAAAAATATTTAAAAAAAAGCTTTGAAACAAAGAGATTTCTTGTGGATGAATCTGTTACTGCGTCTTCAAAACAGCTTTACCAAACAACCTGTATACATATTATTAAAAAAATTCCTAATTCATATTTTCAAAAAAATACAATTTTAAAAAGCATAGTGTATGTACGTATAACTCTTTTTTTAAAATATATCTTGTCTAAAATTTTGTTTCTTTTACCAAATCGGAATTTTTAAGTAAGCAAAAGTAGAAAAAGCTTTTGCAGTGTGTATTACTACTATTAGTATCTAAAAGTGGCGGCTAGTCTATAAGACCTCTAGGGTGCAAGCCCCCCAACGTTCAATAAAACAAAAAACAGTACAAATTATTATGACTTAATATATTTAAACATATTATCTACTTTTTATTACTAATTCACTATGCTTGTCGTTCAAAGCAACGTAAATTTGCGCTGTTATGAGCCGGTGCTTTCAAACATTTGCAAATTCAATACTGATTGATCTGTGGAACGTGTACGACGTGTTCTAAGTGAAACGGTAAATAATGTACAATTCCTTTTTAAACGACTGTCGAAAGAAGCAAAGGTTGAAATAAAATCTGTCGAATGGCGTACTCCAAATTTTGAACTAAATTAATCCGATAACAGCGACCTAAATTTTACACGGCATTTATTTAGTTTATATTAAAAATTTTAACAAAAAAAATGCACTAAAAAGTAATAAATAATTTAATTTGGTCACAATTAAACGACAAAATTTATATTGACATAAAATTACTTTTTGAAGTCGATGGTACTGCAGTTGTATTAGATTTAACTCGAATCGACTTCAAAAAGTAATTTCATATAAATATACATTTTTTTTAATACATTTTAATTCATTTTATTTGATATATTTTTTTGAAATCGTTTCTTTTTTTTTGCAAAAATAATTTTATTTTTCTCTTTTTAGCGATGTTAACAGTAGTGGTTATAGTTACTAAGAACCTTGAAAATGCACATAGCTGAAGAGAACTGTGTATCAATGTAAGTTTGAGAGTTTGATCTTTTTTCTCAGAGATCCCATCTTCAGAAATTGACCAAATTGAAATGGGACCATGTCACCGGTGTGTTTAAATTAACGATGTTCAAAATCTTTAACAAATTTAGATTTATAACGATTTTATTTCACTTTGTAATTACATTTTCTTGACCATAACTATAGTTGCGTCATAGTAAAGTATAAATTTATAATACATCTTAAACTTCGTAGAAAATCTTTAAATTTTAAATAAATAAAGTTTTTGTATAATGTTTTAAATTTTCTCATAACTGAACCTTTTTTTTCTTATCGTTAATTTATGGGTACATTTACTGGTATATGAGCTGCAAGAAAATTACGTCATACTTTCTAGTTTGGTTCTTTTAAAAACTTATACGTCATAGTTTTGCTTACAGTGGGGGTTGTTAAAATATTATAAGTATCGGTGTAAAAATTAATTTAGGAGAGAAGTAACAACAAAAATAAATCTTTACTACCTGTATTAATATTACGTTTGATACTGCTATAACATGAAATTTTAAAGAAGTCAATGTACTGCATTTCGTAATGTACGGATTTGATAAACTCATGTTTTAAGCAATTTTTTCTTCTGCAATCTGTAATCTTTACCGCCGGCTATATTGACGTCGCCTTCGAAATCCATCCACCAAGCGTCTCGAATTAAATTAAGGTATTTATCATTTACCTTTAATTGAAGGGGATAGAACCAAAAGGGTCTAAGTGACAATTTTGGCAAAAATGAGTTAAGTACATAAAAGCGTATTTAAAAGTGAAAATTATTCGGTGGCATAAAGATCCAAGCGAAATTTAAACATATAGCACCATCTGTGAGACCACCGAGAAAGCATGGAAACAAAACCGCGTTTTTGATTAGAGTCAAAAGGATTCAAGATCACTTAGGTCCGGTTTCACCAACTAAAATTTAACTGTAGATTAACTAACCTACGATTAAATTTAAAATCCTGTCATATCATTGGTTAGTGGTTTTAAGCTAACCAATGATATGACAGGATTTTAAATTTAATCGTAGGTTAGTTAATCTACAGTTAAATTTTAGTTGGTGAAACCGGACCTTAGACCATTATTTTGCCACAAAAAAGCGAGATGTATTTCATTTTGCTTTCTTTCCGCACGTAGCGCGTACGTTATCTCCATTGTCATTAAAAATACCAAAACTAACTTTTTAAAATGAGTGCACGAAAAAGAACTGCTTCAGGTAAGGTAATAATTTCAAATAAGTTAAGGATTAAGTTAAATATTATCATTCTTTTCTTAAAAAATAAATTATAACCTATAATACTGCTTTAGAAAATGTAAGATACGCTACGGACTCTAAAAGCTGTGAACATGATCCTTACGAAACAGACGAGGGCAGTGAATATATTGCCAGTGATTCTTATCTAGATGATATATTAATTAATTCCGACGAAAATGGCAACATTTCTGTACCTTCGACTAGCGGAATTAACGGTACATTGTATGTTATAATCCAAAATGTATTTAAAGTAAAGTATTTGATTTAGTTACCCTAAAGAAGACCAGAAAATGGAAGAAGGACATGAGCAGTTGGAAAAAACATATAAGAAAGCGTGCTAGGATAAGTGGTAATGAGTACAAGACCGCTAAAGGAAAAACGATCAAAAAAAGGACCTTAAAATTATATGACATCCCTGCAGATATGATTGTGACAAAATAAGTGAAGAACAAAGAAAAGTCATGTTTACAAAGTTTTACGAAATAGAAACGTATGCTTTGCTTCTTGTGTAAACAAAACTGCAGTAAAGCGACATAAAAATCAGGCAGCTTCTCAAAAAGGTTTTACTACAATTTTTCGCCTAATGAACTGTAGAGTTTGTAAAGAGTTTTTCCTTAGAACTTTTGACATTACTAACAGGAGACTTCGCATTATTTGCATTTTTTAGTATATTCAAAGCTTACCATCAACCGTGAAGAAACTAATATGCTATAGTGATCAATGTGGAGGTCAAAACAAAAATAAAAATATTGCTAAGTTATTAATGTTTATTGTCCAGTCTGCGTCATCTTTGGAAATTATACATCACAAATTTTTTGAACCTACACATTCGTATATGAAATGTGACCGTTCATTTGGTCGCATTGAAAAAGTAAAAAAGAAGGCCTTAAATATTTTTGTTCCCGAAAATTGGATGGAGTTGATAAAAAATAGTTCAAAAAAGTTTTAAGTGTATAACATGAATCAAAATGACTTCCTATCATTTAAATATCTGGATGATATCATGGTACATGGAAAAAGATCCTATCAAGTGGCGCGAAATAGTGTGGTTTGAGTACAGGAAAGAAAATTTCTTATCCTTCTTGATACACATTACCAGAAATCCACAGTTTCCTGCGGTTAGTTCTGAAAACTGTTCATGCCTTAAAGCAGGAAGACCAAATTTCTCAATAAAAAATCTAAATAAACAGCTTTATAATGGCGCCCTGAAAACTCCTAAAGCAAAGTGGGAAAATCTTCAACAACTTTTGCCTTTTGTTCCACCCATTCATCATGATTTTTATCAAAATATGGCACATCAGAACACGAAAAAGAAAGTAAAGCAAGTGAAGCAATCAACTTCGAAAGAAACAGAAGGCGAAATTTTAGAAGAAGAATATAGCGATGGAGAACTTTACTCTGACTATGGCTAAGTTTGTTTATATAACTGTCTTTTATTGTTTTAATAAAATATTAAGGTTTGATTTTCAAAAATGCTGTGATTTTTTAAAATATCGCTTACTGTCAAACCGGTCTAAGTGACATTTTCCACAAAAAATATGGTTGTGACAAATTTCTTCAAAATCCTTAAAAATCTTCGTTATACTTTACGTTTATTTGCATGATTACACTTAAAATAAATGTTACACAGATTTTACAATTTTGAAGTGACTATGGCAATAATTACCTCATAATAAGAAAAAGATCACTTTGGTGCTTACCCCTTCAATTGTATGTGTGACCAAAAGGCTTTAACAAACCACTACTGGTATCTAAACTAAATTGGTTAGGTCTTGTATGCAAACAAAAAAATTAAACTACCATATTTTGACACAGCTTTCACCTACTTGTTTTATTGATTTGCAGTAACTGTTATAAAGTTAATTAGTAAATAAACTGCCCATATCCATTTTGTTTAAACAATATCTTTCTTGTTTAATAATTTTGAATCTTATATTTTGGTGTTTAAAGAACTCGAATTTTTAAAGCAATAAGTGAGTTATCGTAATAGGTTTATTTGTACAAAATTACCGTAAAAAAAGATAACCATTTTTTAAACAGCGACAAAAAAATAGTTAAAGTGCACGTTTTAAAATGTTGTGAATCTACAACTGCACAACTTCATCAAGACGACCATGTGAAAATATTGATCTAAAAAAGCTTTCTTTTACTTTCATCGAAATAGATATGATAGTCACTGTATAATAGAGCATATCAATCGACAGTTTTACAATTAAAATACGTAGTGTAAATAAAAAATTAATTGGAATGCCATCAACATTAACAAGTCGTTATTCCACATGCAATTCACAAGTTGTTTAACACAAACCACCATAAAAACTTATTCGCTTGTAAGTTGTAAAAAACGTTTAGTTTAATATTTACAATAATATATTTTGGGTACCTAATTAATTAACATTGTATAAAGAGCGGTACCGTTTTTTATTTAATTTTGTATTTTCATTTACATAAAAGAACTGGTGAAATATTGACATACGAGAAATTTCTGAACTTACATTTACATACATTATCAGGTTTATTTTAGGGTTCAGAGTACCTAAACAAATAATTTTTCAATTGTGTCATTTTTGAGTGCGTAAACATAAAGTAATTAAGTAGCCCTACGCTCGTGAAGCTCGCGTAAAATAAACACAAATGTTCAAATTTTCCATTAGAACAATAAAGTACACTAATCGTCGTAATTAACAATAAACGTTATTTAGTAGAATCTAAAATGAAAATTCGCAATACGTGTAAGCAAATAGACCGAGTATTTAATTTTTTTTCTCGGCTAACAACTAATGTTACAAAAGCGATTCATCTTTTAGTAGTATCAAAAAGATGAAGATTGATGATGGTGATTCACACAACTTTTCCTTGAAACTTTCAATGAAGGATCTATAAAGATGAGCACTGAATTTTTGTATGTACTATCGGTATTCTCGTTAAAATTAACGTAACTAAATTAAACACAAATATGATTAACCTAAATCTATACTTTATGTACCTAAACCGATGTAATCTATTAAAATAGCTAATAAACGATCATCAACTCACAATGTATTAAACCTGATATTAAATTGTAGGTAATAAACAAGATTAAATTTAGAACAATAACGAGTTCTGTCATGTAAACCTTTGTACGAGTGTCAGAAATAATGTTTCATTTAATACAATAAAATGTAAATCTCATTTCTCTTGACGACTATTATTAATCATACTTGTTGAGACAAGTAGTTGCTCTCTAAGATGTTATTTCTTCGTAGAACAAAAGCTAGACATAAAAAACTGGTGTAGTCATCACACGACTTTCCTATAAGGAATGATGAAGGAATGTCTATATATTTTTCTTAAGGTTATGTTGTCATAAAACAACTTTGAAGTGATATGTACACATTTGTATTGACTTCTAATACAATTACTTATTAGAATGTCTTGAAACTTAATTCTTAAAAAAACATTAAATTTATAAGTAAAACGTATTCTCCTTAATTATTGTGCTTTTAATTGTTTTTATGTGCTTAAACAATCATAGCTATTTGCGGAAAAATTGCAAAGTCGTACATAAGCTTCAACTATACAAGTTTTCTATAATTTTGTTCTATAAGTTAAAAAAATGTCAAACCATGTTTATTTTGCATAAAAAAAGTATTTGCTTATTAAAATTTCAAACATTAAAAAACATACGAAAGTCTCCCATTACGCTGCATTACACCGACGAATGAAAGGTCCGTGGTTCAAATCCCGTGGCTGCCACTTCTAAAAATTTGTAACATTCACCGCCGCTTTAATTAAAAACTAATAAACTAGCTAATGTTCAACGGTATTATACTTAGAATTATAAACACCAAATGTCATTCAAGAACCAAAATGTATTTATTTATTTTTCTAAAAAAATCGTCGCAGGCAGGATTCGAACCTTGATTATATATAGAATTAACTTCAAATTATAATTCAAATATATAATAAACTGTAAATGTTATATATGTCATCGATCAATACGCCTAATTTACGCTGCTTTTGGAGTGAGAAGCTTTCATTTGGACCAGTAAATAATCTATGTCTCTAAATAGATTTGAGAAAATTAGACATTACATACATTTAAATGATAACAACAACCTCATTAGTTTTCTGAGCCTAGCTATGATAGACTTCACTTCACTATTAGTTTACATACTCCACAAAAATTTTCAATTAAATTCGAAATTTGTACAAGGCAAAAAAATCTCAAGTACAATTAGAAGGAGAACTTGATCTAATGTAGTTATTACCTTGAATTATTCCAGAGCATAAAAATTCTTGGTTATATCATGACAGTTATTAGACAGGCGTGCCGCTGCGTGTACATAATCCCAAAAGAAGCATAATTTGATTGGGAACAGTTCAGAAACAACTGACATCATGTTGTAAAATGCAAACAAATACGGAAAGACAATAAACATGCCTCCTTACTTTATACTTTTGCATGTTTAGCTCTTATGGACAAACTAAAACGCTTTTGAAAGAAGAAGAAAGAAAGTTGATGTCATGGATAACCACATAGAAACATATTATGCTAAAAACAAATTATGGTTCCTTTTTTTTCCAGTTTAGGCTCAAATGGCAATATTGAATTTCCGTTTCAGTTAACGTCTACGCATTTGCATTTTTCTTAGCAAACAAAAGAGACAGCACGTGTTAACGATATGCTCACTAAATTTTTTTATAATGAGAATCCTTGGACATTCGCATATTTGATGGGATTAAATGAATAAAAAACTCAATACGTGGGAAATGATCGCTGAGGTAAAAGATACATTTCCATTTTGCGGCGAGGTTAAATTTTCTTTTGTTATTCTAGCATTTAATTACAGTTAAGTGCTAAATTCAATTATTTATTTAATTGCCGCTACTATATTCAGGAATTACTTTAATTGTTGCTGACTATTAAATTCAATAGTTCATTTAATCACCGTTACTTATTAAATGCTAACATGTCATTTACTATTATCTACAACATTGAAAATTGGAAATTCAGCACACGTCGTGTTGTATCAAATATTCGAATGCAACCAAGCATTACGTAGAATTTAAAATAAATATCACTTGTTAGTTTAGTTCTGTTCCATTTGGTTTCCTTAAGTATTGTAACGTGAAAACAAGCACGTGGAATCCTTTTCTCGTTTTGGCACATTTTTAACTGAATATAATCGACACATTGAAAACAGGCTGAATTTTATTAGTTACTTTGTCTACCCAGCTCTCCGGACCTTCAAGCTGCCGTTGCCTTTCCTTGCTGTGTAGTAAGTTACAGGTAATTGGTCGCACTTCAGGCGTTTACAGTAATAAACAGTTGCCAATTCCTGGATCCACTCTTAAATAGTCTCAATTGCTCAGAATCCACAAGCAAAACTCAACCCAATTTTGGACAGGACTCGCAGTGTCTGTGCAAGATAAGCACAACCACATCAAAAAAAGATAAAAAAAGTATGTTGGTAACTGACAACCAAAATAAGAAAAAGAAAGGACTAGTTCAGTACATTCCTCCTAAAGAAATTAATAAGAACCAATATGGATACCGGCCGGATATAGAAAATAATAAACAACAGTTCATTGTCAAAATCAAATGTTTAAAATAAAACTTAATTTTTTAAATTATTATTCCATCATTTTCAAGCTTATGCTAATATTTTTTTTATATTCGACATAAACAAAAAAATCATACGATACCTTATTTAATAACTAGAAGGAGCGATTTACAGGTAGCGGCTAGACATTCATTTATGATTCCGGTAGATGATACGTCTACTTCAGGGAAGCGACTGTGCCCTACGCGAGCCTTTATTTTTCCTCCAATCCCCAAATCCTGGAGGAAATCATGTCCCACCCTTAATTCTAACCACAAGCATTACTATCATTCATAAGCCCCTTTCCTTTACCCTCCTTCCCAACCCGCACTGGACCAGCGTGAAAAGGTAGGTTCAAACTCCAATACAAAAAACAAATGAAAAAAGACTCAATCCCCACCCCTCCTCAAAACGTTCATTATTATGGCAGCATCTGAAGAGCTAAAGGGAGAGAGAGTGCTAACAATCACTGGATTGAACCAGGTTGATATATGTCGACGATTTGGATAGCTTCGTATAATGTAAGATCCATAACAAATAGTGAAAAAATTGACGAACTAGAATATAAATTGGATAAAAGAAAGTGGGACATACTAGGTATAGCTATATCTGACAAAGTGGCATATATTGTCATAAACATCAATAAACGCACAACCCTTAAAATAATCCAAATGTTGCCCCAACCTGCGACCATACTGATGAAAAAATCGAAACATTCGACGACGAAATTAGAAGTGCACTGCAACAGTCTCCATTAACATACAGAATACTTATAAGATATTTCAACGCAAAGTTGAGAATAAAAGAAGAGGAAACAAAAAATCTTCTTTGAAAATATGGCTATGAAGAACGCAATGGTAGAGGTGAAACACTACTAAACTTTATAAACGAATACAATCTATATTCCATAAGCTTCATCTTTAAGAAAACCCCAAATAGAAAGTGGACCTGGATAAGTCCTGATGGTACTGTTAAAAATGAAATTGACCATATTCTGACTGATGATGAACATATAGTTCAAGACGTTTGCGTACTAAATAGATGTGACATTGGTAGCGATCATAGGACAATAAAAGCAAAAATCTGTATTAATAAAAAACTGAATAGAAGACAGAAACACGCGCCAATTAAAATAAATCACAGGGAATTACAAGAAGTGCCGAGAGGCAAAACAACACCAGCCAAAAAAGACTAAGATAGGCACACAGACAAAAAGTCTGATAAAAGAGAAAAAAAGCTAAACGAGCAAAATAAAAAAGGAACAAGAGAATGTAACAATTTGGATAAACAGATTAGACGGAACATGATACTATAGAAACCAATAAAAATATAAAATGTCTAAGACCAAGTCTCTGAAGGAAACATATCATATCTTTGATTAATAACGAAGGGAAGAAATGACAAAGAGAAGATACATACTCAAAATAATAGAAATGTTCTACAAGGACCTCTATCCAACAAAAGACACAGACCATTTAGAAAATATGAAAAAGTTGTCAACTGAAAAATTAATAAATGTAGGATCTAAAGATTTACAAGAAATTACATATTAAGAAATAATAAAAAATAAAGATATGTAGAAAAACAAAGCAACCGGCGAGGATGAAATTACGACGGACATGATCGTAGAGGGTCCAGAAATACTAATTCATATTCTAGTGAAACAAATTCATCAATGTCTCCACAAAGAGATAATACCAAGTATATGGAAAAGATCATCCTTTATAAGAAGGACATAAAAGAGAGATAAAGAACTATCGACCTATCAGTCTTCAATAGCATTTCTACAAACTCATAATGAAAGTGTTTGCTACACCTAGAGCAACAAAATTTAATGGATATTAATCTTACGAGCATGCAAGATTTCGAAAAGGTTACTCTACATCCGATCCCCTTTTAACCATGAAGATTTTAACTGAGATATGCACCGAATATCAGATTCCACTATTTCTTGCTTACGTCTACTACGAAAAGGCGCTTGACTCGAAGAGCATACGAGCAACAATACAGGCTATGCGTTACTGCAGAATTGATAGCAGGTACCTTCAAATAATCGCCGACAGCATGACCTAATCGAGCCAACATACCACCTCAACGAACAAGAAAAAACAGAATCGGTAGCGTTAAATAGAGGAGTGAAGCAAGGAGATGCGTTGTCTCTCAAACGGTTGACGCTTGCTGTGGAAGATATATTTAAACAATTGGAATGGTCAAACAAAGTAATAAAAATTAATAGAAAGTACCTCTCAAATCTGCGATATGCAGACGATGTAGTTATAACAGCATCTACCGTCGAGGAATTGACGGAAAAGCTAGACGAATTAAACACAGCATCACACAAAGCCGTATTAAAAATAAATGAAGTTAAAACAAAAGTAATGTTCACTAGGACGATAAATAATAAAAAAGTTGAAAATGTCAAAGATTACATATATCTGGAACAAAAGTTCATTTTAGTGAAAGAGAATCAAACAGGAAATTAAAAGACGCACAAAACTAGTATGGGCTGCGTATGATAAATTAAGTTTTATATTAAGAAATAAAGACATCCCCACCCATCTAAAGAGTAAGATGTTTGATTCCTTGTACTGCCGGTTATGACAATATGGCATACAAAATTGGGTAAAGTCCAAAAATAATATAAACAGCAGTACTGGGAATCTCACAAAGGGCCAGAAGAACAAACAAGTGGCAAAAGACTGGAGTGACTGATGTGGTGAAATAAACTGTGAGGTAACCAAAGAGTAGCTGTTTACGAAATTTTGCAAGCTTTGGCAACGTACAACACGATTCGGCAACAAGTGGCAACATCGCTCTTGCGACATTTTTGCGCGGGATGCATCTTTTTCGGCTGGAAAGCATCATCTTTGTTCGTACCTTCGAAGCGTTAACATCGTATATTTTTGTTTTAAGTATTTTATTGCTCTTTGTGTGTAATATCACCACGTGTTTTATTTCAAGGTAGTACTGTTTTTATATTAATGCATATCTGATTTAGCTAACTATTTAATTCATTCTTAATTTGTTTATTTTTAAAATATGTTGTACATGCAATTTCTTTCTAGGGTGTAACAGTTGTTACCTACTTTTGTTTGACCGCGTTAATATTGTTACTTATTTACTGTAGATCTGTCGATTTGCGGTTTGCTTTAATTTTAAATTGGGGATTGAATGGGCATTTCTAACAATGAACAAAGTGTGAACTGACTTGTTATGTTTTGTACTAACATTTTCCGCCTTGAAGACTACCTTTCAATACGGTGGTAACTATCCAAATATACTTAATTAAAGTCCGTATTGCTTGGTAGCAAATCATCTCTAGCCCACGTTCGCACAAGATCGTGTTATTGGTACCTATGCGGGGGGCCGTATTAAGACTAATACTACTTCTGTTTTAATTTTATATGTTTTGAGATGTTAGATGTGTGTTAATTGCTAGAAATGCCAGATATCAACCCTTTGTGTTCATTGTTTTACTTTGGTTTTACGGGCCAAATAGGCAGACCTATGGTTTAGTATAACGATTCATGATCGACAATTATTTTTCCATCCCTTCTGCCTAAGCAGGTAACAAGTGTCTACCTTTGCAACTTTGTGGTTCTTTTTGTTTGCGTTTATAACATTATAACTGTACAACATGTTTTATGTATCTATTTCGTGATTTTATGTCTGTTTTGGATTTAATTTGTGTTGCCAATTGCTATTTTATCACTTGACTTGTTTTATTTGTGTAATTATTTGTGTTTTTGAATATTTGATCAAATCAGGGGTACAGGGTTGGTTTGGGTTCTTTGTTTATGTAAGTTTTGGTATCGTCATTTAAACATGTGTATTTTCAACGACAGGCTTTGAGATTGATCGAAGTCCTGTTCAAATTTTCTTGTCTTATGTTAAATGTGCATATTTTTCAACAGTTTTGTGTGATTTGTATACTTAAATTTGTTCAGCGTAATTAATGTGTATTTAAGCGAGTAGTTTTTCTTGGGAGTTCTTTTCTGCTCGCAAATCGTCGTTGAACTGCCCATTCTCCTTTTTGGCCTTGTGTTGCTAATTAATAAATTAATAATTACAAAATTTTAGGAAGCTTTTAAATAAATATCTTTTTGTTTACTGTGTGTTTTGATTTTCCCTTCCGATTACAGTTCGCTGCAAGTGTATTCGTGTCTCCTTAAGACAACAGAGGGCCTTACTAGACGATCACGTTTGTGTGGGTTTTGCCGGGTAATTTTAAACTTTACCGCGTTTTCTAAATTTGGGGCGGGTTTGTTTTGGCGGGAAAGATGGTTTTAGCCGCCATTTGTAAGTTTTCCCGCTTTGATTTGAATTTTTGTAACTGTAATGTGAAGTTAGCGTAGAATCTGGGGTTAGAACATTACAGATTGTTGCCGGTGACCAGGATACACTTTGGCAGTGAATTTGTGGAAGGAAGTTTCAATTTATGTATATCTAATTTGTTTCAGTGTCAGACATTGATATTAATGATTTCATTTTGTTCTGTACAGACATACTGCTGTGTGTGTGTTTTTAGGTATGGACGATTCAACAACCCCCAAGGAGGCGCCAGTATTAGCTGTAGCGGAGCCCACCCCCGTGGAGACGGAAATGGAGAGTTTGAGGCAGTTGGTGTCGCGTCAGAGTACCCTTCTGGAGGAGTTTATGAAGAGTCAGCAGGCGCTCAACCAGACTTTCCTCGAGCAGCTTCCTACTCCGATCCGTGGAACAGCTGGCAGACAAGGAGAGGAAGTGCCGACAACTGCTTCCGGGTCAGGTGAGTTTGTTTGTTTACCCCGTGCTACGTCGACGCCGGAACGAAAGCGTGTGCGTGAAGTTGATGTGGATGAGAGTTGGAAGGAGGTGGCAGTAAGTTTGGCGAAGCGTGCTAGCGTGAATACGTTGTTTGTAAAACCCACCTTCCACCCTGAACGTGATCACCCTATGACCTTCCTGACCCGATTTGAACGGTATTTTAGAGCATGTCAGTATCCGAGTGACGAGAAGTTAGATGTTGTACGGGAATGTTTAAGTTCTAGGACATCGGATTGGGCAACGCTTAAGGAGAGTCAGTGGGAAGGTTTTGATGATTTCAGGCGCGATTTCATAGAGCGTTACTGGTCGGAGGAACAGCGACATGCAGAGCGCATGAATCTTCTTATGAAACGGTTTTCAGGTGACAAGAGGCTGTCGATGTCTGAATATTTTATTCAACAGGTAAAGTCGTTCCGAATCCTAACACCAGAGATACCCGAGGAGACGATTGTAGCTGATGTGATGCGGCAGTTGCCATCCAACATCCAGTCTCTTTGGGCTGTCATGTCTACGAAAACTTTTGATGGGGCGTTGAAGTTTTTAGAGAAACAACAGGCTTTAGGTGGAGACCGATCGAGACCATCATCTTCCGGAAGGAGAGCGGTGCCTACAGCGTCCTTAGTGACCCAGCGTCCTTTTTCAGGTGTTGGTGACCCGGCCCCATCTTCAGGTGCAGTTTCCCCATACCTAGTTTTTCCAATCCCACCTCCTAATTTTACCCCAAATAACCAGGTCGACAGGTCGGGAAACGCCCGTGGAAGCCGATAGAGAGGTGTCGTCTTCCCGAGATTTTTAAATCGTCCTCTAAGTTTTCAATCTCTACTTTTGTATCCAGGCAGAAGGGGACCACCGATCCAGAGATTCCTGGCACCGCCACTAGCAGATGTGTAGTTCGCTCTTTTGGTCCGCTTTTGAACGATTGGGAATATGAGTCTCTGTATGGTAAGGGTGCGCGAATGTTTTGTCGTATGATAGAGTTTTGTAGCCACTTGTTAGGGAATAGGCGGTCCGATTGGAGAGAGCCTCTCCGTTACATCAGCACTCCAGGGGCGCCACAGGTCTTTACGCTGCAGTGTCCAACCCAGGATATTCCGGTAGGGCTTCCCCACATTGTCATCGTGTGTGCTGGAATGAAATTGTTGGCTTTAGTTGATTCTGGTTGCGAAGTTACTTGCATGAATGAGGCGTGTTTTAACCAACTTCTACAGGTACGCAAGATGCCAGTGTTACCTGTTTCGTCGACCCAACTACAGGGAGCCATGGGACAACGTAGCTGCCGAGTGAAGTTTCAGGTTTGGGTTGATTTCTACATTGAGGGCCAGCTCCCTCTGTTCCAACACTCCTTCCTTAGCATTAAGAACCTCGTTCGTCCAGTGATTTTGGGTATAGATTGGTTGTCCCAGGTAAATGCCATTATCGATGTTTCTCACCGGGTGCTTGTCCTTCGTCATAACGAGATGGATCTTCGTGTCCCTTTTTGTGAACCCAGTGACCGCGAACCTTTAGCTTTAACCAGTTCACCTGTGGTTGTTTCTGAGGTTCCCTCTCCTGTGTCTACACTGATTGGAACGGTACTTGCCACTTATACTGAGCGATTGGTTGATGGTGCTGTGGATGATAGGTGTCTAAATGTTAAGGTGGAAGAGTTGTTAGATTTAACAGTTGCTCAGCGGAGTTTGTTCAGTGACCTCTTAGTTAGATTTCGGTTTCTTTTTAATTTGTATCCCGGGCGAACCGACAAGTATCAGCATGTCATCCAGATGCAAGACTCAACACCTTTTGTGAGGCGCCCTTATCCAGTCCCTTTCAGTTTGAGGCCTGAGGTTGAGAAAGTTATTCAGTTGATGTTAGAGATAGGTGTCATTAAGAGGGAGAGTTCTCCGTATGCATGTCCAATGACTGTGGTACGTAAGAAGGATGGTTCGGTACGTGTGTGTTTGGATGCTCGAATGCTGAATTCCCGGATGGTTGCGGATCATGAGGCACCCACCCCTCCAGAAGAAATTTTCAACTCGTTGTCCTCCGTGAGATACCTTTCGACCGTTGATTTGCGTTCGTCATATTGGCAAATTCCGTTGAGCCCCTCTAGCACCCAGTATACTGCTTTTTTGTATGATGGTAAGACTTATACCTACCAGGTCCTTCCATTTGGTTTGAAGACTGCTGTCGCCTCTTTTACTCGTGCTCTGGACGTCATTTTAGGGCCAGAGATACAACAGTTCACGTTTCGATACATAGATGATTTGCTTGTCGTTTCCAGCTCTTTCGAGGAGCATTTAGGACATTTGGAGCGTCTTTTCGCTGCCCTTACTGAGGCCCACCTCACGGTTAATTTAGAGAAGAGTAGGTTCTTTCGGAGGGAAGTTAAGTTTTTAGGGCATGTTCTCTGTACCAGTGGTGTCTTCGCCGATCCTGATAAGACTTTTGCTATTCGCCATTTCCCTCGACCTAAAACTGTTAAACAACTGAGAGCTTTCTTGGGTCTTTGTAATTATTATCGACGGTTTAGCAGGTCTTACAGTGATGCAATTACCCCTCTCACAGCTTTGCTTCGAAAGGGTAGTACTTGGGTGTGGAGTGAACGTGAGCAGTGTGCTTTTGAGCGAGTGAAGGGTTTGTTTTTGGATACTGTTATTTTAAAATTCCCCAATTTTTCGAAGGAATTTTATTTGCAGACTGATAGTTCTGGCGTGGCGTTAGGGTGTGAGCTATATCAGGTAGAGGGAGATGAACATTTGGTTTTAGGGTTTGCTAGTCGAGTTCTACAGGGCCCCGAATTGTTGTATACCGTAACCGAGAAGGAACTTCTGGCCATAATCTTTGGGTTAAAGAAATTTCGTACACTTCTTTTAGGGCACCGTGTTATCATACGTACCGACCACTTTGCTTTAAAGTTTTTGCAGCAATGCCGTTTGTTAAATGATAGGTTGACGTGGACACTTTTCCTTAATGAGTTTGACTATAGAATAGAACATGTCCCAGGCAGAGAGAATGTGGTTGCTGACGTCCTTTCCCGTTTTCCACCCCAGTTAGGTGATATTTCTTTGATTAAGAGCCCTGCACCGATTGTCGCAGCCACGGAAGTATATTTAGCGGGTCTGTTTGAGAGTAAGGGTAGGGAGTCGTTCCGCGACCTTTTTACTGATCTTCCCAAGCATCAACGAAGCGATCCTTTTTATTCACCGCTTATTCAGTATTTGTTAGGTAGACCGGTGGTTCTGAGTGCTGTGCAGAGTAGGGCAGTTGCATATTTCAGGTTGAATAATGGTGTTCTTATTCGTGTACATCCCGCTGACGGATTCCCTCGGTTAGTGATTCCTGATATTTTGATTAAACCAGTCGTCAACAGCTATCATGAGTTGTTTGGTCATTTTGGTGTGTCAAAGTTGTGTATGCTTTTCAAGCGGTGTTTGTATAAGCGTCGGATGAGAAAGCAGGTTTTACGTGTCATTCGTGTGTGTGATGTCTGTCAGAAATCTAAATTCCCTCCGCATAATTTGGTTGGTGCCCCACATGCCATCAAGGTCACAGCTCCTGGCGATTTGGTCACGGTTGATTATTATGGTCCTTTACCCCAGGGGCGTAACAGAGTATCCTACATCCTCGTTGTCATAGATTCTTTTTCGAAGTTTGTTCGTCTTTACCCCCTTCGCCGAGCGCAGGCCAAGGTCTCCGCTAAGCGTGTTGTAAATGATTTTGCTAGTATTGTTCCTATACGTACTGTTTTGTCAGACCACGGTACACAGTTTTCTTCTAAGGTGTGGTGTAATACAATGAGAGACCACGGTATCACCCCAACTTATTCTTCGATACGACACCCTGCTTCTAACCCTACAGAGCGAGTTATGCGAGAGCTCAGTCGGTTGTTTCGCACCTATTGTCACGATTCCCATGCTGGTTGGGTCGCTCATCTGCTTAAGATTGAGTCCTTATTCAATAACACCCCTCATATTACTACCAGGTATTCTCCAATGGAGATTCTTTATGGTACTAACTCCCCTAATACTCTGAATGATATGGTCAGGTCCTTTTTGCCACTAACTCCACACAAAGGTTTGGATGAGATTCGAGAAGAGGTTCGCCATAATATCGAAGTTTCTGCTCAGGCTCGCTATAGGAATTCCAAGGCAAATGATAGGTTAGAGGTGGGTGACCTTGTTCTTCTACGTGAGAGTCCGGTTTCTGATGCTAGCAACAAAATCATATACAAGTTTTGCCCATTGTACTCCGGTCCTTACCTTGTTACCGCACGACCTTATCCTAATGTCTATACGCTTTGTGACCCAATCAGTAAGGTAAGAAAAGGTAACTATAATATTACAAATTTAAAATATTATTATGCACATTGACTGTTGAATTATACTAATGCTGTTTTATTTCATGTCCGAATTGCACCAACCGCTGCCCAGTACCCATGGTATGATTACAAGCACATCCACGTTAGTGACGATTGTTGAAAAACTCTCGTGTGTGTTCAGTCACACCCGGTCCTTTTCCAAAGGGGCGTCTGAGGTAACCAAAGAGTAGCTGTTTACGAAATTTTGCAAGCTTTGGCAACGTACAACACGACTCGGCAACAAGTGGCAACATCGCTCTTGCGACATTTTTGCGCGGGATGCATCTTTTTCGGCTGGAAAGCATCATCTTTGTTCGTACCTTCGAAGCGTTAACATCGTATATTTTTGTTTTAAGTATTTTATTGCTCTTTGTGTGTAATATCACCACGTGTTTTATTTCAAGGTAGTACTGTTTTTATATTAATGCATATCTGATTTAGCTAACTATTTAATTCATTCTTAATTTGTTTATTTTTAAAATATGTTGTACATGCAATTTCTTTCTAGGGTGTAACAGTTGTTACCTACTTTTGTTTGACCGCGTTAATATTGTTACTTATTTACTGTAGATCTGTCGATTTGCGGTTTGCTTTAATTTTAAATTGGGGATTGAATGGGCATTTCTAACAATGAACAAAGTGTGAACTGACTTGTTATGTTTTGTACTAACATTTTCCGCCTTGAAGACTACCTTTCAATACGGTGGTAACTATCCAAATATACTTAATTAAAGTCCGTATTGCTTGGTAGCAAATCATCTCTAGCCCACGTTCGCACAAGATCGTGTTATTGGTACCTATGCGGGGGGCCGTATTAAGACTAATACTACTTCTGTTTTAATTTTATATGTTTTGAGATGTTAGATGTGTGTTAATTGCTAGAAATGCCAGATATCAACCCTTTGTGTTCATTGTTTTACTTTGGTTTTACGGGCCAAATAGGCAGACCTATGGTTTAGTATAACGATTCATGATCGACAATTATTTTTCCATCCCTTCTGCCTAAGCAGGTAACAAGTGTCTACCTTTGCAACTTTGTGGTTCTTTTTGTTTGCGTTTATAACATTATAACTGTACAACATGTTTTATGTATCTATTTCGTGATTTTATGTCTGTTTTGGATTTAATTTGTGTTGCCAATTGCTATTTTATCACTTGACTTGTTTTATTTGTGTAATTATTTGTGTTTTTGAATATTTGATCAAATCAGGGGTACAGGGTTGGTTTGGGTTCTTTGTTTATGTAAGTTTTGGTATCGTCATTTAAACATGTGTATTTTCAACGACAGGCTTTGAGATTGATCGAAGTCCTGTTCAAATTTTCTTGTCTTATGTTAAATGTGCATATTTTTCAACAGTTTTGTGTGATTTGTATACTTAAATTTGTTCAGCGTAATTAATGTGTATTTAAGCGAGTAGTTTTTCTTGGGAGTTCTTTTCTGCTCGCAAATCGTCGTTGAACTGCCCATTCTCCTTTTTGGCCTTGTGTTGCTAATTAATAAATTAATAATTACAACATTTTAGGAAGCTTTTAAATAAATATCTATTTGTTTACTGTGTGTTTTGATTTTCCCTTCCGATTACAGTTCGCTGCAAGTGAATTCGTGTCTCCTTAAGACAACAGAGGGCCTTACTAGACGATCACGTTTGTGTGGGTTTTGCCGGGTAATTTTAAACTTTACCGCGTTTTCTAAATTTGGGGCGGGTTTGTTTTGGCGGGAAAGATGGTTTTAGCCGCCATTTGTAAGTTTTCCCGCTTTGATTTGAATTTTTGTAACTGTAATGTGAGGTTAGCGTAGAATCTGGGGTTAGAACATTACAACTGCGAAGCTGAAATGGTGGTTTGCAGGCCATGCAGCTAGAAAAGATGCAGAAAATGGCACAAAGCAATTCTCTCATACCCTTATGAACACAAATGACCTAGAGGACGCCCAGCTCAAAATAGACACAACTGGAGACACAATTTGGAAGAGCCGTATATCCGAAAGTGGATGTGAAACGTTATGAAAAAGAAGAAGAAGAAGCGATTACAAAAAATTGATTTACATCGCTAAAGTTCACCAGATAAATAACCAAATAATTTAAGGCGGTAAATTCAAACAGTCGGCTTCTATAACTTTAGTAATGAAATGTACGTATACAAAAAATTCTTTGTGGTAACTACAGTGAAATTAAATTGTTATAGCACTTTCCATTACAATAACAGCTCATTTGGGAAATTTTGTTAAAAATTTTGAAATGTCTAAAATACCATTGCGTTCATTTCTTCGTGGTAATCTCCTGATACTGTTATTAACCCTTAAACGAATACTTGATGCTTGCTTGTTATGCTTTCGTCGACCCCTATTTTTTGTTTTGTTTGGAACCTTCGATTTATATTATAAAAAAAGCGTACCTGTCGTTTCAAAAATATTTTGAATCTATAATTTTTTTTGTTTTGTTTCGTAGTGATTTAACCACGGCACTGGTACTCGACGTTGCGTAATCCATAATCATCAGTGTTTGTGGCTGTGTAAAAAAAATCTGTATTTTGACCAATAGGGTGGCAGGAGTTGAGCGCGATAAACTGAAATCGCTCTTCGTGGTTATTAAATAATATCTTCACAGCGACAATTATTCGATTAAAATTTTCTAATATTATTATATAAATTAATTTACCATATATACATACACCCAATTTGTACTTGTACTGCATGTAAAGTAAATAAATTCTTCAATCAACCCTCTAAACTCTATTCCCAAATGTTTCATTGGTTGTCGTTACAGTTACGTTAATAAAATCAATATAATTGCCGTAGATTAATAACTGGGTTAAATGAAAGAATATCGATACGGTTGTTTGCATTTCTAAAGAAATTAAATAACGCCTTAGTCACGATCTTTTATATTTTTAATTGTAAGTTTTAAATAAAAATACAATTTAATTTGTTTAAGTCAAAAGTACCCAGTTTAAGCCAAAAATAGATAAAAAAACCTTATTTATTTATAGAAATTCTAAAATTAATCATTGATTAATTCAAATTCAAAGCTTCAAACGTTTGGTCGTAAACGTAAATTTTGAATCAATCCACTTCGCCTTGACACGAAGCTAAATTTATTGACTAAATACAAGTAAAATATTTACAATACGTTTTATAGTAAAATTATATCTTTCGGGTACAAATACCACAAACTTAATTTTACAGTATCTTCTTGTTAGATCCAATATTGCTACAGATAAATATCGCTTGTGTTCTTCCGCAGTTTCGACCAAATTTCGAACAAATTTACGTGGGTGAAACACTGGCATAGGTCAACTATTAAAATGTATTTAGGTTAATTGACAACATAAACAAAAAACATGTTATTGAAAGTAGCCCTTTGTGCGTTTGCTAATTTGTGTTTTACTAATTAGAATATTAGAACATGGCATAAGATGAGTCATAGTACTACGTAATGTTATTAAAGAAAATTCGGAGTACGTATGGAAAAATTCAAGATAGTCGTTGCGTGACGAATAAAAGATCGAAGTCAGACTTTCTGGCGCCGTTACCTGTACTCGTCCTAGACGAAGATTGATCCATCGTAGCGACGACAGGTAATAGATGCCGTTAATAATGTTGGCGCCAGTCGTCTACAGTACTATTTACACCTGCCTCATTAGTTAACAATTTGTTTAACTAATACGCGCGTTTAGACTTGAATAACATTATTATTCGATATATTATGCATTTGTAATTTACTTCGCACAGTATTTTAAACGCATACCTAAGCACTGTTATAATAGCTTTAATAACTGTGTCGAGTTCGTAATCAATAAACAGATTCTTTGAAGAAATGATTTAAGTAGAACTTAACTTTGTTTTTAATATAAAAGCTCTACACAACATAAACAGTTTTTCGTGTACATAGAAAAAACAACGGATTCTTTATAAATTTCAAGAAATTGTAAGCAATTTTGGTCTCTATGTAGAGCATCTACAATTATAAAATTATCTATTTAAAAAAAATAAAATCCACTATATTTGTTTATAACATAATGAATAATTTATTATTTAACCTAAATTTTTTAAATGAAAAATATTTCAACGTCTTATAAGAAATAAATATTACATTGATAAAATAAGTTTTACATAACAAAGAAACGACTCAATGTTAACTATAGAAATACTTTATGTATAAACTGACAAAAACTCAACAAACGAGATAGTTCCAATATGGTTCTAATGTACCTACAATTAATTTATAGGTCGTATTGCAAAAAATCTTTTTTGAATTAAATTTAACTCTGCACAATATCGAAATCCTTATAAGTTACTTTATTAACAGGGTGTGTCATGGTTAATTCTTTTTAAAAGGGAAACGCTCCTAATAAAATTTTTAAAACGTGTAGTGTACCTATAGGGTTTTCGAAAGTGTTCTATTCATCAAAAATAATGGCTACGGCTATACTAAAAATGACAAATAACTTCTTTATTTTAAACAAAATTAAATACCTGTTTTTTTTCATTTTTATGTCAGTTTTGTGAATTTTTGTATTAAATTGAATTCACACCACAAACAGTGCTACAAAAAGAACTGAAATAATATTAAAATATGTTACATTGTTTCGCTCCTCACCTTAATATTAAATTAATGTATTGTTGTGATACTAGTTTTCTTCTCAAATTTAACTATAAAAAATTAAAGAAAAAAAGGTATAGATAAATACGTAATTATTTTTTTTTGTGATAAGTAGGGTAAAGGCTGGTAATTACGGACGCCTAAGGTTGAACGACCCTCAATGATTAATTATTAAAGCAAATACGTTCCAGGTGGGTTTAAATAAAAAACAAAAATTTAATCAACTATATGTTAATGAGAAATTGACAAAGAGAATGAACATTAAAAAATGAGGTTCAAAACAGTAAAATGTATACATACGGAAATCAACCGGTGTGAAGTTAGCCATAGATTTCAGCCATAAATATTAATTTCCAGTTTCTTATCTTAATAACAAATTAGAGCTATTACAAAGTAATATATCTTTCAATATTGTTACTAAATAATAAAAACAATCAATATTTGAAAAAAAAATTTTAATAATCCTCATAGTCAAAATCATTTTCTGCACCAACGCTTATTTTTCGCAATAACGTGCGCTTCTAATTTTTTTGCAAATTGACACACGTATAGAATAAGCATTAATAAACAACATATAAAAAATTAGGATGTGGTTATTTCTATAATGTTAAATAATTTGATTCAAAGTCGAGCTTGCGCGCCACGATGCTGCATGCTAACGGCACCTAATTAAATTTTTTTCGCAATGACGTGCTTTTCCGATTTTTGTGCAAATTAAAATACGTAAAGTAAACAATAATAAACAACATATCAAAAAATTAGGATGTAGTTATTTAAGTTAAGAAAACTGTCGTTTTAAAATAAATAAATGATTAACGTGTGTGCTAAGATAAATAAATAAAGTACTAGTGCTAGTGAAATATAAATACGTCGCTTACGTGTTGTTAAGATAATCAAGTATCAGTTTTAAATAAAATTAAAAATTGCGGACTAGTGATAGTAATACATAAATTAATGTAAGTGTTTTTCGTAAATACCGTTAGATGTAATTAGTTACGTGTAGTTCTGCGTGTAAATATTTAGTTTTAAAATTCGTTGCAGTGGTGTCAGGTATGGGATAGCTGTTTTAGTGTAAATATCAGTAATTTAATATCGCTCCCTTAATAGAAACATTGTGTTTGTTTATATAATGTTTATAACTTGTTTTATTAAACTTCATATTCGTGTTTTAATTTATGCCGGTGACGCGTTTGCAAGCAAAATTATTTGAATTTTTCGAATCGATAAAAAATGGTCAAAAAACGATGAATAAAAATATAGAAAAATATACTAGAAAAATGGAAGAAAATTTTAAAAATATGAAAGAAAAACTGTTCGAAAATTCTCAGAAAATAAAAGAAAATTCTAGAAAAATGTAAGAAAAACTGTCCGAACATTCTCAGAAGGAGGAGAATTCTAGAAGTTTAAAATAAGAAATACGAGCGAGCATGACCATTGGCCAACATACTACAAGCAGTTTGAAGCCGCAGCCACAGCTAATGGTTGGAGCTACTGGCTTTACGTGGAAAAACGCTTGGAATTTTGCAGACTGTTCTTGACCACTTGCAAAAAAATTACGAACTCTTAATTTCACGTTTAGAAATAAGATATGAAGATCCCCAACTTGAACAGATAAACCAAGCCCAAATAAAGAATCGCCAGACTGACAAGGCTTGCGTCCTACAGCACCAGGTATCTTCCTGGAAGAATTGACTATTCAAACCTTTGTAGACGGCCTCCAAGACAGCGAAACGCAGCAAACTTTACGGTTAATTTGACCTAAGACACTGGATGACGCTTCAGTGTATGCCTTGGAATTTGAAGCAGTAAAACAAGCATCTCAATAAGACGATCATAAACTCCGCAGTGCTGGAAAAGTACCCGCGCAGACAGTAGAAAACACCGAGAAGATAGCGCGACGAATACTTCGGGAAAGAGCAGTGACGACTTCGAACTGCAGTTAAAAGACGAAATCGTACTAAACCTAAGACGAAGGCAAGAAGAGCTTTTATAAGTTTGGAACGACCAAAAGAGACAAAAAACTCATCTCATCTAGTCATGTACTGGAGATTACCATTCAACTGGCATTGCTTAGGGAGCAATTGCATAGCATTTATCTCGATGACAAGATTAATGGACGAAGTGTTCAGTTACTGGTTAATCGAATAGATTTCCTTACAAGTGCATATCGAAAAGAAATTCAATAGTGGTGAAATGCATTTCCAGTCAGATATTCCAGGAACTGACCACAAATGTGCTGATTTGAAAATTGCAGTTATCTCTACGCCACAAAAGTATACTCTCGATATTATCGATAGTCGTGGTCAATCATACGACAACGCATCGAATATGTTCGACGTATATTCAGGATTGCAAGCCCGTATTCGCAACATCACAATGTCCTTTGGAGTACGTACCTTGTTCGGCATATTCGCTCAACTTGACAAGATTCCTTGTAGCAGAATCTTGTCAAAACGTTATATTATTTTTCAATTTTTTGCAACATATTTACTCGTTTGTCTCGGCCTCAACATATCGATAGGAAATTTTGTCAAAGAATTTAAACTTCGCGGCGATAAAATCTCCAAAACTAAGTGATTTGCAAGAGCAAATATAACAAAAACGTTATATGCTAGATATAAGGAAATTAAAATGTTACTTTCAATGCACATTAATAACGAAAAGTCATTAAAAAAAAAAGGAATCAATTTGAAATACGTATGTATACTTGCTGCTATTTGGCATCATATTTTAGAAAAAATAAACACATCAAAAAAATATGTACAAAACGCTAAGTTTGATTTAGAATTGATGGTTAGACATTTCTGCCTATCCTCTGAGGATGTTGGCTATCACATTAGACCATATTACTTTGTTCACTGTCGCTCTGAATAGACCTGCTGATGTCATTCCAGCCCATTTGCGCAGGTAATGTAGCCACAATATTCGTTTGCGTCCTGTTGATATTCTACCCTCTATTTTCCCTTGAAGGATAAGCTGAAGTATGTGATAATTTTCATTTCGCATGATACGTCCAAAGTACTCCAGTTTTCTGCGTTTGATATTTATAAGATATTCTAGTTCTCCACCGATCCGTTGCAAAATGGTCTTGACGCATCGGTAAGGGCCACGCTTCTGCACCATATAAGAGGGTTGAGAGTACATAACATCTCAAAATCCTGGATATCGAGGGATAGGCAACAGAGTGCTTTGCGCATCTTATTAAATGTACCACTTGCTTTTTCAAATCGGCATCTTATTTCTCGAAAGTGGTCCCAACTCTTGTTCAAAGTGCAGCCCGTGCGTGTGACTGTATCGGCCATTGTTGGCAGTAAACTGTAGGTTGCCGACGTTGTTTCCTGATAACTAATTTTTGCGTTTTCTGGCAGACGTTACACGGTGTATAATCCTATGAAGTCCATCTGCAGTAAAAACAGTATCATCCGCATATCTTAGGTTGTTTATCATTTTTCCGTTTATTATTATTCCATCTTTTATGTTGAGCACCTATACATTGAATAAGAAGGACGATAGTATACAACCTTGATGTACTCTTCTCCTCATGTTAAACTCTTCTTATGTCTCGTTCTCGACTAGTGTATTGGCCTTTTGTTGTGAGTATATATTTGATATTATCTCTACATCTCTGTCGTCGATTTCCGACTGACGAAGAATTAAGATGAGTTTACGGTGTTGGACTTTGTCAAAGGCCTTCTCGAAGTCTATGAAGATGCGAAGACGTTTGCGTTGATGCCGCGTGCTTGTTGAATCAGGATTTGTATAGAGAATTTCCACGCCTCCTTATAAATTTATTTGTCAATTCCAGTTGCCAACACATTATCTGAAAGATCGTTTTATAATTGTCAAGAATTAAAAACAATTATAGATCAACGATGACACAAGAACGGTTTAATACTTTATCCATTTTATAATTGGAATCCGATCTAGATGATTTTGCTAAAGAAAAGTGTATCTAATACTACGCAGTCAAACAGATTGTTTGCCTGTTTTCGTTTTTTGTTTTGTTTTATGAATATATAAGTGGGTATCATATTAGTTATTTTATTTTTGTTCTTATACAGGAATTTCTCGACGTTTGATGATATGAAATTTGTATATCAATTATATGATACAATAATTAAGAACAATTAATTTCTGAATCCTTATAAAAATGGTTTGAAGGGACGGCTAGGGTAGCAATCTACATAAATGTGACCATGTTTATAATAGTTACCTACATGATCCCTACTCTATCATAAAGAAGAATCTAGAGAAGAACAATTAAAGATAGTGAAAAATTGCTTTCCAAAATAAAAAACATAATAAATTTCTGCCAATTTTGATAAAAAAAAGATACTGAACAAAGAATATCAGGTAGTCCTACAAGAAGCTTAAATCTTGGAATACTGAATTGTAAAACTGAAAAACTTATTTGAGGACACTGTTAGTTGTATTTGATGCAAAGAGAATTTGAACACATCTGTTCCCATCATATATTGGATCTGCTTATTAAACATTAACTTGACTTTATTGATCCTGATACTTCATAAAATTAGAATACTAATTATACCTTTGTTGATGATATTGTCCCAATTATTTGAAATGTTCGCAGCCTGCAGGTTTTATATAGAGTCGAATAGGATTGATGAAAAGTTCCTACACTACACAGAGCAAGATGGATTTCTAGGACAATATTTGCTCTTATAGCATATTTTGTTTTAGCGTATACACTTAGAAGGTAATTTTGCATCCGAAATATGAGCAAAAGCATGGTTTTAAAACCAGCATATTAATGGAGTTATAGACAATGAACTTCATTTCGTGATATACGCTCTTGGCTGCCTGAAAGCAGCATTTTTTTTCTTATTTGATCCGGTGGTTTTTTATATTTTGGCAAAAAGTATGTTGTATTTCTCATGTTTAGATAAATCCAACTTAGGATCATCATAATCCTAATGTGCCTAGTGTTAAACGAAGAGGAAAAAATGTGATAGTATGAAGCTGTTTTAAATGTTTGAAAGTCGGTGATCGAGTTAAAATCTATTGCTTAAAAAGATATTTGAATAATTTAATACAAAAAGTGTAAGCTACTTTTGTTTTTGATGAGAATAACAATCCAAAACATGTAAAAAGCTTTTGCAAGACGAAAAAGAATGCTTCTCAATTAAAAAAAATGATATCGCCACCTCAAGGTTGAGTAAAATGTGTGCTAGTGTCAGGCCCGGGGGTTTCCACATTTTAAGTAATGTTAAGCCTAGGGATTTGTTTATATGTACGGAGTGTTGCCTAATCTAGCGTCTGCATCATTGTTATTAACTGTGATCTTTATTGGCAAACTCTTAATTGCTATTTATCTGCTATAGTTCTACTTCGTTTTTAACCTCTTTCTCTCGTTGAAATAAATATATTTGTTGTTATAACTATGTTTTGCATTTGTTTACCTTTAGTGTTTAACAGATATGAACGTGATCTGTAGTGAGTATTTCTACGGTTTTGGCGCTCTTTAAATTATTTTATAATCAGTAGAGCGAGGAGCATCGAGTACTCTCTTTTAGAAGTATTGAGCGGCCGTCTGCCTTAAGTTACGGTTAAATTTATGTAGCAATAGTAAATCCACCTCTACATTAAACTGGCATTATTATTATAAACTTAAAAGTAGAATTCAGGGTAGCAAATATAAAATACATACGAAATAACAAATAGACATAAAAAATTCTTATATTAAACCATTAGCTTAAATAAATTAAAAAACACTTTCTCGATAAAAAGAAACGTTTCAAAAAACTAAATCAAACTAAACTTTTCATTAATCGCATTAGTTAAATTAAGTCAATCGTAAAAACAAGATAATCGGTTAAGTACAAACTGTTACAAATTATTGCAATTGGTGTACTTTCCTAATTAGACAGACGCCACAAACATGTAACAGGCGTATTAAACTACAGTTTGTAGTTGAATTTGGTATGACCCGACTTATTAGGGTTGATACAATGTGTCATAATTATCAAAACGTTTTAAAATTCGATTTAATTAAACTAACTTCTACTCACTGCCGTATCAAACTGTGTCAACATAAATTCTCGAACGTTCAATTATGAAAGATTGTATAGTGAGTACCAATTAATAATGTACGTGTCACCACTTTAATGTTAACTGAACAATATATCCAGCTTTAAACAGTACAAAATTAAACGTTTGTAGAGATACTCGAATCACATCTGTGCTACTATCAAGAACAACAATTTGTTAATTAATTTTCAACCGAATATGTTTTACATTACAAAATTAAATTCGAAATGTGTAAAGAAATTAAACGTAAAATGTACAAAACGAACAAGCACTTTTTCAAATTAGTGCATCTAAAGTAAACCAATGTTTTGTGAATTTTATTGATCAATCAGCACGTATCAGTGGCTTCGTTCACTACGATCCATTTGTGTCGGAGATTTTTCTGCTTAATGAGGATAACCTGGCCCTAAAGTCTGATTGCACTAGCAAAATTGCAGTTTGCTAACTACTGATAATGAATAACCAAAGTACCAATTTTGTAATTTCACTAAAGTATATTTTGGCGACACAAAATTTTTACAATAAAGACTTACCTAGTGTACCATACCCGTTATTTAACACTCACATTTGTATTCCCAATGATACTGATTCATCTTTAAGTGTAATGACTTTGCAGGTGCTTAGATAAGGAACAAGTCTGTGAGTGGAAATAAAGATAACAAACTCAAATTTTCTGTACCTGTATAGAAATTAAAATTAGTTAAAGTAATCATTTCTAAGTACCTGTTTTGTAAGTATTGTGTTATTCGTTTACTCACGTTACTTTAATGTACAGTATTTACAAAAAAATGACTTGATTCAATCAATTCATTTGTAATTACAGCTATTCAAAAAGACATTTATTTATAAATTCCCCTTGAATTTCCATAGATATTCGATTTACGTTAAGAAAAAATTGGATTGAACCACAATTTCCATTCCTTTATATTTTTTTATTTTTTAAATACATATTATAAACATATTTTTAATGTATGTTTGGGTTACTGGTTTATCAGCTTCTCACGTTCTTGTACTAATTAAAAGAAATGAAAATTCAATTAGGAAACGTTAATGGAAATTTTAATATACTAAAACTGATTGTTTTGATCGAATTTATTTATAACGTCAAATAATTAAATCCAAAGTTACCTATATCAAACTCAATTTTACTTTTTTTTTTAACCGATAACGAGACCTCTATTCAGTAACCCTCAAATTTCTTCGCTTTAGAATTTTCATAGATTGAAGTGATTATTGCTGAACTGAAATACTTAATTATAAAAATTCTTGATCATAATTTAACAACGTTTAAAATCAGAAGTAAGATAAATGGAAACAAGAATTACGTTAATATTTATGAGTTAAAAATTAAAAAAAAAAAATGTTAAAAGACAATGGAAACCAGAAGATTAAAACGGCACACCGATATCAAAAAAATGCCGCTAAAGAAAACAGCACATGTATAAGTAAAACTCGAGTAACATTCTATGTCACAAACCTTTTTAAAAACAGTCTCTGAAAACCGACGATTCAAATAGACTTGTGTACAGAGTAAAATCTTTTTTACAGTCAATGCAAAATGGTAAACTGTTTATGATAACCAGATAACAAGAACAGAACAGACAGACTACAGATCCAAAAATTCACTTTATTTTAATTTGTTTTTTTCCGTAGAACTCAAACCTGGTAATAACGTAACGTAAAAATTAATTACTCATAAGGTTTATGTAATCAATAAATTCTATTTAATTAAATTCAACCACAAAGATATCCACGTAACAACACGAAAACAACCTGATGGGCTTACACAGAACCAAATACACCACCCACTTATAGACGCACGACCTTACTAAAACCTCAAAAATGTAAGATCATACCGAGATGCAGGCATATCTCGACAAACCCACCAATAGCAGAAAGCAAAAACAGAAAATTGAAAAGATACCAAGTCTAATATAAACAGGAGCGGAGGAAAGCATAGATAAATAGTTTGATAACGAATGTTCGGAAAAATCACTTGAAAAAATAAAACCTATGTAAAAATGCAACAAAGTCACAGAACACAAACATCAACAGAAGAATATAAAAACAAAAAAAATGTTTAAGTGGAAAAAAACAACATGCAGACAACCAAAAGAAAGAACTAAGAGACTTGAAAAATCAGAATGAAAACAAAAAGTTCTACAACTGTAACCCAGATGCGTAAGATCAGAATCTGCAAAAATAAAAACCTGGACAATAAAAAAAATTAAGAAAAATGCGTAAAATATAGAAGCGCTAGAAAACTATCAATGTAGGTTCCAAACAAGCAAATCAACAAATGATCAAATATTATTACCTACTGAGAGAAATAATAGAAAAAATATAGACACACGTTACATATTCATAGACTTTAAGAACGCAACAATAGAAACATAATAGTAAAGAATTCGTATACTAGCCACAAGTAAGCAGGAAATGCTAAAAACGCCGTTAGATTAAAAAGATATAGCGCCTTTTACAAGATTTATGAGTTGACCACTGAGTGATAATGATTTAGACAACATTTTTCCGATGTTTAGTACCTTTGACGTGATAAACGATAAACAACGGTTGAGATTTAGATTCCAAAGTTACTCTTGGTTTCAAAGTAGTAAGCTTTAGCAAAAGATTTATGACAGGCCATCTCATAGAATAAGGGACCATGTATGAGCAATAACTGTTACAGTAGTAAACTTTGTAAACTTTTTTTTATACTGTAATTTGCTAATGATAATTTCTGAGAAGGGTGATGATGAGACATTCCATTTAAATATCTATCTGCATGGATAGGTTTTCGACAAACTGAATGTGATAATGAACCATCTTCATTTCGAGTAACTAAAATGATAATAAAACAGTTCCTTTCTAATTCCACAATAAAACGAATATTTTTGATAAATCGAGTTTAAATGACAGAAATTCGTTGAGCGTGGATAGAGCACGTTGCCAAACGACAAAGGTGTCCTCAACGTATCTGTACCAGCACTTAAGTTTTAGATAATATTCAGCGAGAACAATATTTCAAGAGACATACTATATATCGGAAAAATGTTTGACATCTACCTATTTTACTTTTCGAGAAAAGTTTTGCTCACAAACATCAGGGATCGCCAAGAGTTCTATGCTTCCACAGGTTGATGCTAGCATATTTATGAAAGATTTTGAGAAAAAAGCTTTATCTATGTTTTAACCATTTTAACAGCGAGACTTCAAGACGCAATCAATCAGTTTATTCCAGGCACTCCGACGTGAACGAAAGCTCAGCTTGTGTGATAACGACAACACGGAAATGATACAGAATGGAATGTTGTAAAACAAATGCAGGTGATGGAAAACTGAATCTACCATGCTAAAAATATTTGAATAATACTGCAAAATCTTTACTGACCAGCAAACATTTATTACTAAAAAAACCTAAAGGGAAAAGACAGAAAAATGGTTTGACACAGTGGAAAACGATCTTGAAACCATAAGCGTGAGAAATTGGAAGATCACTGCCGAAGAACACAAACCGATGGCGAAAGATACTTTAATAGGCCAAGACACACCAAGGGTTAGTGCGACTGATGATGAAGAAACAGAATAATGTAGGAAATAAAAAGAACCCAAACGTCTGGTTTGTCAAACTGCGAAACAAAAGTATCCTTTAGTCTTAGTAAATTTTAAGAAAAATCGCTAAAAAAATTACAAAAACCTACATGTTAAAACTATTCGAAACATTGCTGCAGAAGGTTCATATTCGTAATGCTATTAGTTTTAAATGCATTTCTGAAAAATCCACCAATGTTAATTTAGAAGGTATTAGTAATTGCTGTCCTGAATTTGAGACAATAGGACAGCAAATGTATACGATGCTAATAAAACAGTGTTCTTCCATCGTTTTTGCCAGAAACTTGCTCTAAAACGGCTTTGCTAGTGTCTTGGTAATAAGCATTTAAAGATGTCAAATAAAAATTTAAGAAAAAAAAAACCTGGACGACTTGTCAAATAATAACAGAATCAAAAAAATCAAAACGATTTAAATGTTATACACAATGAGTATTTTTAAAAGTATTTTAATGTTAATAGGTATCTCCAAATCCAAGGGTTGTAGTTGATTGTGGCGTGAAGAATTGTAAACATGCCATAACGGCGCCGGCGTTACAAAATCTGTCCAACAAATCAAAACCACTGAAAAACGTATGAATTAAGAACAAATATGGAAGATCTCTATGCTAAAAGAATTTTTTTAATTGGGAGTATGTTGGTATACTCAGATTTTGCCTCCAGTAACTTTACACTCTACTAATCCATTTTCCTGACAATAGCGCGCCATTCTTTCCATTTTGTGTTGGTCGGTCGGTCAACAGTTTCGATAGAGATACGATTTTATAAGCAGAGTTTTTAGGAATGTTGGACCGTAGAGCAACTTCTTGTATTTTCGAGAGATAATCTTTTCGAATAAGCTTTCGACCTTTAAAATTCTCATCCGTGTTCGTTATCTTCGTCGCACGCCTTTGGGATCATCGTTCGGTACAGTGCGTCTATTTTTACACAACATAAAAAGTTTCGTTGCAATGATTCAACATGTTTGAGCATTACGTTGCTATTCGGGTTTGTTCGACTAGTGGGCCATCATACGCTTTGGTAACTAATTAAACAAAATGTCAGGCACTAGCAAACAACGGCAATAGTAGTCAGAAGACAATATGAATTGAAGCAATTAAGTCAAAATCTATGAGATTCAAAATGGAAGCAAAACTTACAGCGTTCCCAGACGTACTCTTAAAAAGCTTGAGCTAAACAAAAATAAAATACCGAAAGACGATCAAAAAGGGTTCATAAGAGGTCAACTGTCTGTTATTTCAGAAGAAATGAAACTATGTCTCGCAAACAATTTAACAGACAAGTCCGAGACTTTTTAGACTATCTTCTGATATAAGACGATTAGCCCTCCAACTAGCAAAGTCCTTAAAACTGAAGTATTCATTTAGCAAAAAAAAAATGAAATGGCAAGGTGGCAGTGGTTAAAGGACTTTTTAAAATGACACCCTTAACTTAGTTTTAGAACACCAGAAGACATCCGTTGCACGTACTTTGACTTTCAGCGAAATTCAAGTCGAAAAGTACTTTAACGCGTTGTAGAGCATTTTATAGGGATATAGGTTCTGTCCAGAATCTATTTATAATATGGATAAATTTGGTTACAACAGTATAGTTCAGAACTAAACGTATTATATCTACAAAAGAACACAAGCAGGTCAAGGTCGCCACTCGTGCTGAAGAGGGGCTATAATATTTCCGTGAAAATGCATAAAACAAGAACTTATAGACGGAGCTCTAATGGCGTTTTCATTTTAAGGAACATTCAAAATCTTGAAAAAATAACAGCTTACTACTGTATGTAGTCTTTTTGGTCCGTTAACGATGTTTTATAATCAGGAAATAAGAACATGAACAAAATAATTTTCGTGGAGTTACCCACTTCCAAGTAGGAGAAATATTTAGCCAAGCCTATGCTAAAACATCAACAGTCGGTAATGTAACGAGTGGATTTAAAAAAACCGAGATCTATCCTTTCGATCCTGATGTTTTTCCGGATGGATGACTACAGATATAAACAATTCAGCAAATACTAAAATGTCCTTCAAAGGCGCTCAGCGCAAACACAGCCAGTCCCATCCAACAACGTCTGATATTGCACACAACGAACTAAGAGATAATGATATAGGAATGATGGAAAGAAATCCTGATTCACTTATTCCTTTTGTTATTAACCAGCAGAAGAGGAAAATGATAAATAAGTGGACTCATGGAGCTCTTGATACAACCCTCAATTCAGAAGAAGTAAGAGAAACACATAGACGTAAAAGAGAAAACGAGACAAGGAAAGCAGCAAAAAAAGCTCAAAGATGACAACAACATAGCAATAGGCTCTAGACGGAGTCACAAAAGACTAATTTTTAGATAACGTCAAAATTGTAAAATGTGGGCACATACGGAATGCGCCGACGCGACGTAAGCAGGAGAATTAAATTCTATATATGTGAGATATGCATACCATAGTAAATAATTTCTTTTGTTTTGAAAGAGGTTTATACAGAATTTTGTTATTTGTTTTAAGTGTTTGTGTTGTGTTTTTTATTCATATAAATAAATAAACAACTTTGTTTAAAAAATTAATTTTTTTATTTATTTAGAACTGAAACAATTTATTTATAATACTCAAATAATATCAAGTGTAGAGTAGGTACATACCTATCTAATGATATGTAACAAAGTATATTAAATGCAATGTTTTTCAAATTATATGGTGATTATGAAAAAGGAACCATCATATCCGTGGTTCCTCTAATTGTCCGTTGACTGAAAAATTGTCAAAAAAACACAAAAGATGTCGTTGCTATACTCCTTAAAGATATTAATTCAAAAGATGAAATTTGTTGGACTCGAGTTTAAATGTAGGGTAGGATGAGTCACCATAAGACATAGGCGACGATGAGACATGGGTCACGCTGCGACAATCAAATATTTTCGTTTAGGTAGGGTATTCACATCTGTAGTTTTTATAAGAAATTATGGTGGCCCACATTACTATGCCTATACCAGTAAGTACTCAATTCTTAGGTAGTAACTGAATAGTTTTTAATTTTTTAGATGTCCAGAGACCGCATAAGAAAGAGTCAAAAAGACACATTTTCAGAACAAAATATGAGAAAAGCTGTTTATCAAGTTTGAATAGTCGAAAATGGAGCAAAATTGTCGCTTAGACAAGCAGCGGAAGAAAATGGCGTATCTTTTCTAAGATTACAGAGATATGTTAAAAAGGAAATAAACAAGAATAATCCTGTTGAACAAATATCAATGAAGAACAATTATAAACACCGCCTAATTTTTAATCTGGAACAAGAGCAAGAGTTAGTTCTCTACGTTAATAAATGTTCAAAAATGTGATATGGGAAAACAACAAAAAATACTAGTGTGTTGGCGTATGAAATGACTAAAATCAACTCAATAAATATGGCATTAAGTTGGGTAAAAAATAAATCAACAGGTATCGACTGGTTACAAGAATTCCTAAAAAGACATAATAAAGAGTTGAGCATACGACATCCCAAAGGATGCAGCCTTTCGAGGGCATCTTCTTTTAACGAATATAATGTTAATCTATTTTATAAGAACCTTATAAAACCATTTGTTCACTCCAACAAAGTTTTATGACGGTACCGATATATATAACCTAGACGAAACGGGTACGACTACCGTACAAAAACCAAAGAAGGTCTTGTTGTCAAAAGGAACCAAGCAAGTCAACCAATGCACCAGTGAAGAACGTGGAGTATGAATAACAACTTGTTGCATAATAATACACCTCCACCTGTCATGGTGTTTCCCACGAAAACCTTCAAGCTTCACATCTTGAATGGGGCACCACCAGGTACATAGTCCTTGCATCGCCTTCAGGTTGGATGAACGGCTCTTCCCATCCATAATAAAGCACTTTATTCAACATAGTGGATCTTCTAAAGCAAATCCGGTAATTCTAATGTTTGATAATCACGAGAGCATTGCAAAAGAAAAAGGAGTTACAATAGTCAAACTACTCCCACATTGCAGCCATAAGTGTAGCTATTGGATACTTCTGTGTTTTCCTCATTCAAGGGTTACTACAATGCTACTGTAGACTCATGGCAACAAGTATATACTCATTTGATAGAAATGTGTTTACGTGTGATGATTTTTTAAGCAGTTTGGTCACAGATAGAGATATTTTAAATACATCAAATGTAGATCTACGCGATAATGAGGACCAAATTGCATCAATGTCCTCGTCAAAAATATATCCCTTGGTAAATAATTCGTGTCTGGTAAGCATTCCTGCAAAGTCCCGAAATAATTCAAAGCATATCCCAAAGCAAGATAAAGAAAATTGAAAATTAGCAATCCTAAAAAAGTTGTATTCATACCGATACTCCTGATAAGAAGGAGGAATTAGATTTACCATACCACCCAAACTTGCTTGGTACCAGTTTGCCATAAGAGATATAGATTAAGAAGGAAATGTTGCAAGTAGATAGGATAGTCTTATAAGACCAGTAGCATGGGATCAGTATATGTGTGTGCTATGAGAGCACGTGGTAACGCGAAGCACTTGCCTTACGGCTTTTCCTCGCTTCTAGGTTAATACTAAGTCGGTAAGGAAAGAATCTGCATATAGATGAGGACAAATAAAAAAAACAGAGTATTAATCAAACAACAACAGCTACAACAAAAATCAAACGTGTTATTGAACTAAAAATGTCTAAATAAACATGTAATGCTGTTATATAACGAAACTAAACTCCTACTTTGCCAATCGCTGCTTGCAAAATAATAAAACTTAATTACCATGTATAAGTTAGCAAAACTACAGAAACCATTTCTAGTAAAGGTTCTGGTCTCTCTTTGCAAAAAGTCTATATACATTTTCATCAGGCCCCAGTCTAAAGATGGCCTGAACGGGTTTGGGACAGTTGATCGTGGCTAACAAGTCACCCCGAACGTCATCAAATTCGCGACAAGCGAGAATCCGATGTGCTGGGGTGTCACAAACGCCACACGACGGAGAGCTGAGGTCATCCAAAACACTAATCGGTTTCAAATAACAACATAATCCGCCGTGTGAAGAAAGGATTTGTACTGACTCTCGTCCGGAGACGTAGGACATTCTGACCCAGGTAAGAATATCTAGGATAAGGGAGTAGGCGCTACATCCTTTCTGGAAAGTGTCCAACAGCCGCCGCCATTCACCCAAGACCTTTAAATGACGTTTGGCTGCTTAAAACAACGAAAAGTCCTTGAGCAAAACGTGCTGGTCAAGGAAATTACCCCTGCCAGCCTTGCCAAAAACTTTGAGATGTAGAGGAGGATGCTTGGATATAACATAGAGCGTATTTGCGGGAACGGTGCGATAAGCCCCGAGGATAGTTCTAAGGAATAGAGATTGGAACGAGGCCAGTTTTCTGACCACGTGGGAATATCGAAGTCTGTGGTACCAAATGTCTAGGTCATAGGTGAGCATGGGTATAACTGCACTGTTAAAAATATTCACAAGATACATCAAATTGGATCTACACGGTACTGAAGACCAAATTGCATCAACGTCGTCATCAGAAAAACGTCCCTTGGTAAATAATTCGTGTGTTGGTGAAAATTCCTGCAAAGTTTTTCTAAGTCCCAAAAAATTCAAAGGATATCCCAAAGCAAGAATGCTGATGATGCTGCAGATTGGATCCCCGAAGTTAAACCTTCATCAGCATTTGAACAACTGGACAAAGATCCGGAACCCGATGATTTTGTATTGGTGCAATTTAAAGCTAAAACTAACATGTTCTATGTAAAAAAAAAGTGGTAAAGCTTGAAAAATCTATAAATGATATTGAAGTTAATTTTCTGAGAAATTCTACAAAATTTGAAGGCTACTTCATATTTCCCCCTAAACTTTGCAACAGTTCCTGTTAAAGATATAAAATTTACTTTACCTCCGCCATCTCTGCTAGGTAAAACAAAAAGATTCCAATCTTATCATAAGTTCGAAATTAACTTTAACCATGAATATGCGCATTTTTTTGTATTATTCTTAATAGTCATAAGATTCTTCTTCTTCTTCGTACGTTAGGACTAAGTCCTGTGTTTGCATCAATAGTTGGCCAGGCGTAGTTGTGATGCTGAGGACCAGCTTTCATACCATCTTATGGGTAGTTGTCCAGGTGGTCGAGGTGTATTTGGTTTTTCCTCTTTTGCAGTTTTTGCCAGCCGTTCATTTGGCATTCTGTTCACGTGGTCTCTCCATTCTCTTCTCCGGCCTCTTGCTCATCTTACTACATTTTGAATCTCACATGTGTCCCTTATTTCTTCATTTTTCTTTCGGTCAAATAGCGTATGTCCTGTTATTGATCTTAGTGTTCGCATTTCTGTTGTTCTTAAAAGTCGTTTCGTTGTTGTGTTCTCTGCTCTGGTTTCTATTGCATATGTCATGACCGGTCTTACGCAAGTTTTATATATTCTCATTTTATTCCTTGTGCTCATATGTTTATTCCGCCAAATTATATCTCTTAAGTATCCTGATATTAATGATGCCTTTGTTGTTTGAGCTTTTCCTTCGTCCTTTAGGTTCCTATTACTTGTTATGTGTGCTTCTAGATATTTGAAGGACATCACTTGTTCTACACTTTGATCGTAAATTGCTAATTTACATCGTCTTGGTTCTCTAGATATTGTAAGGGATTTTGTTTTCTTTGTGGATATTTGCATGTTGAATGTTTTTGCTGTTTGTTGGAATTTATACAGGAGCCTCTGTAGGTTATCTTCGTCTTCCGATATGATCACTGCGTCATCAGCATAGCATATTATTTTTATTTCTTTATCACCCATTTGGTATCCTCTCCCAGTTTGCTTTACTTCGTCGATGATTTCATCCATTATGATGTTAAATAAGATTGGGCTTAGGCTGTCTCCTTGTCTGATCCCAGATGCCACAGGTATTTTATTACCTAATTTATTTGCCGTTCTCACATATGTATAATTCCCAGTATTCAGCTTTTCGATAATTTTTATTATATTGGGGAGAATATTTCTTTTTGTTAGTAGGACTGTAACATCAGTTAAGCGTACCCTATCGAATGCCTGGGTAAGGTCGATGAAGCACATATAGGCTGGCTTGTTAAACTCTATAACCTTTTCAGTTATTAGACCGATTATAAAAATGGCATCTATAGCAGACCTGTTGTTTCTGAACCCTTGCTGTTCTTCACAAATCCCGGTTGACATTACATTTTCTGCTAAGATTTTAGTAAATAGTTTTTGAATCGCACTCATTAAGCTGATACCTCGATAATTTTGTGGGTCGGTTTTTTCTTCTTTTTTAAAGGTCGGAATCAGAATACTTTCTTTCCATTCAGATGGTACACTCTTGACTACATGTATTTTATTGAAGAGAGATTGTAGTTCATCGTGTAGTATGTCCCCTCCATATTAATCATTTCATTCCTTATTTCGTCAATTCCTGAGGCTTTTCTGTTCTTTAGTTTGGCTACCATTTGCTGTATTTTTTCTAAAGCAAAAAACCCTATTTTTGGTGTAATTCATTTATTGTTTTTTTTTCTATTTCTCAGAAGATTCCATATTTTCTTTTGTCCTCCGTATAGGTCATGTTCCATATCATTCGAAAATTTCTCCCAATATTCTCTTCTAATTTTTCAAATATTTTCATTGATCCTGTTCCTTACAGCTTTATAGTCATTGTATGCATTAGATCTATATTACAGGTACGATTTCCTTGTCAGAAGATTGCTTTAAAAAAATATTCTTTAAAAAATGTGTTGTTTTGTTTTACATTTAATCATGTCATGAGACAAGGCTAAAAAAATTTAAAATTATATATCACTCTAGAACATCACGATTCTTTACATTTTTCGATTGTTTTATGTTCTCTTGCGGCCATAATGATTGTTCCATAATCTTAAAAAATAACTGAAATAATAATAAAAAACTTGTTCCTTCTCATGGTGGCCCACCCTCCCCTACTTGTGGTAACCAGCCATAAAAATATCTATTAAAATTGTTGAAAATCAAGACGACTATAAATGATATATACAGTAAACATAAAATGTACCAACTCAGTTTTTGAGAGACGACATATAAAATGTGTTACAAAGTACAACTTTGTGCAACAAAAAGTAGTGATTTTTGTATCTGTAATATGTAAGGTTGGTAGTGAGTACTAGGTACCAGATCAACGCATTGACCTTAGCCAATGGTTAAAACCTCACAATAATAATACAAACGTCAAGTACATATTTTCAAATTTTAAATTAAAAAGTAGGCAGATGCTGATCACTGTTACCAATTATAAATTATCAAAAATCGCTGCTATACACATATTCCAATTTTTATCAACGTCATTGTAACAGTCATTTTACAATGTAGCAATTAAAAAAAATAATCAATTTTTTAAGCTTTTTTGTAATTACACGTGTTTATTATATAACATATTTTACTATAGACTGCACCAATATAATTAATGTTTTCTATACTTTTCTTGGTACTATTTTTATTAAAAGAAGACCTATGTTAACTGAACATATTGCTATAAGTTTTCACTTTATTTCAAAGTTATTTGTTAAAAAAAATCAATAGACATTTTATTTTGATCGAAGTACACATATTGTTTATTTATTTATTGTTGCAAAACGAAAATGAAATCGGTGTTTCAAATTTGTGTGTTACAATATATTAAAATCAGAATATGAAAGCATTTTGTTGTTAGCAGGCACAGTTGGTTAAATATAAGCCCTCCGTTATACACTTCACCATTTAACGAAAATTTAAATATATTTCCTCGTAAATTCAGTGCTATTATAACTTGATCGATAAATTACATTACTTTACGAACACAAACACGTAAATAACCAATTACGCCCTTATACATTTGGAAAAGCAAGAAAAGCTCCCACAAACAATAAAATATTAATACGATGTTTTCGAGTAAAAGTATTAGCTCTCTGAAAACTTTCTACTCCTGACAAATCCTTCGAATGAAGATGATGGATAAACAATAATAAGATCTTGTTGGTGTCGAAAGTCATTTTGTTACCGACTTAGAAATGCCTTTAAACTTCATTATTACCGACCGCCTTTTCTGTTAAAACGTGGCTGGGAATTTAGTTATGGCATTGAGGCGAGCTAATTTTAAATTGAAGGGTATGAAAAGATATTTTCTTTGAAAAAGGTTAGAATATTGCTAAACCGCTTCTACTTGTTACGTTTGTGAAACAAAGAAAATTGAGAAGCCTTCATTTTCACCTAACCGACTTTAAATTAGAAACATAAAATTTAAAAAAATTAAACTTTATGTCATTTTATACGTTTTGACAGTTTCAGCAAAGTATTTCGAGCTTGTACATTATAAACAAAGTAATTTATTATGCAAAGTGAACGGGCTGTTATTCCATGTACGGCATAGTTCGTGTGGATATCTATTATTTATGGTTCTTTGAGTTTTATAAACTCTTCATTTTTGTAAGAATTTATGAGCGACATCAGCACGCGCTTTTTAACGCCGACAAGTTAAGGGAATTAAAAAGTTTCAAGCCAATTAGTAGAGCAAACCATTTAGTTCATGCCGACAAAACTTTTAAATCTTATAATTTACTCTTAAAATTACTACTACGCCATTACTCGTAAATTGATTCGGGTTTATTTTTCAAATTAAGGAATCACTGATGATATTCTGAGACAAATACGTGGCATAATTTAAATTACCGCAAACGAATCATCAAAGCCATCTTGGTGAGTGCCACCATTACACCCTTGTAATTCATTTTAATCTGAATTCTCGTCGCGTTTGCACTTCCCATCAGCCAATCCGATAACCCCCTACTCTTACCGTCTCAGAAAGACATCAAGATACTATCCTAACAGTAGATGAATCCATTTTGGAACCCAAGGGTTTCCTCTGCCTTTTCTTGCCATATCAGATTAATTAACATGGAAGTACCTAACGTTAATGTTCAACGCCGTTCTCTTTTGAATGTAGGCGTGGAAAAAATAAATGTACATAGGCGTTATCGTATACACAATGTTTGAAATACAGATATAAAATTATACACATAATTTAGAAACTTTTGCAAGATAATTATTTTGTTTCGGTAATTAAAATAATTCATTTTTGTACTGTGCGCTCTTTGATTAAGTAGGTACTGAAACTTTTCATGCTTGCCTTAATTGTTTAACACCAGTGTTATGCTTCAAGCTAAAATTTACCAATTAAAGCATTAATTATTTATTCGTGTAGAAATAAAAACACTAGTCAGAACAAAAGCAACAAGTGCAGCAATTATTTACATCAAAACCACAACTGTTAAAAATTCTGAAAAATAGTATTTTAAAAGTAATCAACACTTCAAACAAAATATAAGTTAACAGAATAATATTTAGAAAAATCACTTTAATAAGACTACATAGTAGTTCGTATGTATACGCCCTGAACCATCAACAAAATCAAAATCTGAAAAAGAATAATACTACAAACATCTATATACAATAAACCAGTAATCGAACAGCAGTCAATCAAAAAGTTTAGACGGGAAATTTTGAAATCTGTTGCGTTTCGGTGTTACCATCTGTTGCTCTTTTCCTGTACATATATTTTATATAATTTCCCAATCGTTCTATTCATGTTTAAAAAAAAATAACTTATGTTAGTTATTCGCAAATGTTTATTCGAAAACTAATACATTAGTTATGTAAACTAGCGTGTATGTTTACAATTTCTTAAAGCGAGTACACAAAGGCGAATATTTTCAGGTCGATCGACAATATACTTAAAATTCTAAAAGCTTCATACATAAATGAAAATAACGAAAATCAAAGGAAAAGCGGTAACATAGAGTCAAACTTGTTAGTTCTTCAATATGAAAGGAGACAAGTTGGAAAGTTTGAAACTTTTAGAGGCATAAAGTTGATGAGGTGACGTGTATAATATCCAGAGGGAGAGGGCGAATTTAGAGCTGCTTTTGAAGACATTGCTTTAATCCGAGCCAGCAGGGTCGGGTGAAAGGTAGAGTACGTGTTCCGAATGTGAGCTTCATGTAAGGGGCGCGAACTTGTGGAAACGTCGACCTTTCGCCTAATACAACCGACATTTTAATAGGAGACTATATCGATATCAATACCCTAACACGCTTTTATTAAGCACAATACAAAATGCTACAAACATAAATTAAACTTGAAGAAACGCTATTGACATTAATTGTACTTTACGTTTTTCATCTTTATTGTGTAGTTATGATGCGATGAACAAATCGATTTAAATATTTATTTAAACTACAATATTACCACAATATTCAAGCACTAAAATAATCGATCCTTCATATGTTACATCATGCTAATAAGAACACTGGATTGTATGAACAGGTGACGATTAGAAGACTAAAATTGGTTTCATCATTGCATTGGTTACATAAAAGAGACATATAGAAAACCTAGATATTCTCTTTCTTATTAGAAAAATTACTTCCTGCGAAAAGTAAACTCAACATTTATCACAATCAAAAAAAGTATATACAAAAACAATCGGAACATGTCAGGGCCAATGTACTAAACTAAGGTAATACAATTACGCCATAGGTGCTATGAACCACCAAAACAAATAAAATAAAATTTATAGATACCCGGATTCATTTAAGTAAAAACATCCAAAAAAAGTTAGATCTGTATGTATATCCCATACAGGAAACCCCAGAGTTAGACAACGGGGCCAGGCCAGTACTGGGAAACCTAACTTTGGCGTACCTGTATTGGCCCAGACTTGGCCCAGAACTGGGTAACTCAGTCTCGGTCATTCCATGGGGACCCAAGCTTGGGCCAAGACTGGTTGACCCAACTTCGGCCATGCAAATTATTAGCCAAGCTTGGCCCAAGCTTGGATAACCCATCCTTGGTCATTTCATGAGAATCCAAGTTTGGCCCAAGCCTGGATAACGCAGCCTTGGCCATTCCATGGGGACCGAAACTTGGTTCAAGACTGGTTGATCCATCCTCGGCCATGCCAATTCTTACCCAAGCTTGGACCAAGTTTGCATAACCCATCTTTGGCTATTCTATGGAAACCCAAGCTTCGGCCAAGACTGGTTGACCCAACTTCGGCTAAGGCTGGATTATCCAAGAAAATAGCAATAAGAATTTTTTTTCGACGTTAAAAATTTTAAAAAATCGGTTAATAAGTTGAGTTATAATAATATCGAAAGTGTAGAATTGAAATTGGAGCCGTTCGGTTACGTATGGCGAGATTCGGATATTATCGTTTAGCGCAGCCGCCATCCTTGTTTACATCATGTTGTAATGCGTTTTTCTTATGTCTATCGTAACTTTTAGAATGTTAAGATAGTCTATTTAGTTTTATAAGTCTGTGGTTTAAGGTAGTGTAAGTGTTGTGCAAAAGTAAAAAAAAACCGAGAGTTTTTGTCCGGGTCAGAGGCTGGACAGGTTAGCGGTGCGGGACAACCCAGAAAGTATTGGGGCGATACCTTCGGTGTCACTTTATAAGTAAATTTAGTAAAAACATTTAAACTTGGTGCATACCGACGAATAAATAATTAGTGCCGGCAAACATAATACCATTACCAAAGCTTTGGTTCTAATAAATTTATGTGAATAAATTAAGCAAGCCAATCCGTGTAATTGGACCTACAGTGAACGGTACGAGTGACGGTTCAGTTATGGTGCGTACTATGACAAATTAACTTTGGAGGGCCACGGTGCTACAATTACACCTAAATCACTGGACACCAGCAAAGGTTGGACTTTTTCTTATGTTATTGCGACCATTTTATTATATTCGTAGTTATGTAGATCAAGTTAGTGAGCGTAGTGCATGATATTAATTTAAGTTTGTTTATTAATGTTTTGAAATCAGTTTAAATCAATATATACATTTTGCATTGTAATTTTTATTATTAAGAATACGATCAATATCAACCCACAAACCCCTAGAGAGAAAAGAGCATTTATCTCATGTAAAAAATTACAAAGTAGCACGCGTGAAGCGCGAGAAGGTGTTACAATGTGTTAGTTAAATGTAAGATTTTTCTCATTGCTAGAGCAGTAAAGGTGATAAATCAAATCTCCGAGTTTTAGTTATACAGTCATTCAATGTTAGTACTTTTTAACTAGAAGGAAAAAACCTTCAAATATAATTTCTTTTGTTTACTCCGCAATTATCACGAGGCGAGGCTACTAAAAGTAATCATGTCTGATTCTTACCTTAGAGTTTAAAGATGGCGTGCGTTAAATAAACCAAAAGTTAAAAAAAAAGTGTAAACATCAGCTGTGTGAGTGACGTTAATGACCCTAGTGATACAGAAAACCCAAAAATATCGAACAAAAGGTGCCAAAATAAGTTTAACTTGAATGTGAACCTTACTAGACGTAGAATAATTACCCAATCAAGGTTCTTCGTAAAGCTAGTAAGTATTTACGTATATCAGTAACTTTATTTATAGTATTAATATTATCTCGAGGTACCATCTTGTAATTAACCTTTTGATAGTTCAAATTCGGATTTTATTTTTCATAAGTTTTAAATTGTGTGATTTTTCATATTACATTGTACAACTTATTTTTTTCACAGATGTTATTGAATTCAGTCTAACAATAATAATGATGCCTACTGTTATTGTAATTGTGTTACATAATTTATTGTCATTTCAGAGGACCAAGCTTAGCCCAAGCTTGTACAAACTTGGGCCCAGCCTGAGCCAAGCCTGGGCCGATGGTACTTTCTTCTATGGGATATCGCTAAAGATGATAATATCAACAATCTTACTTTTTTACTTTATCTTTATTAGAAGCCGTTCATCCTGTTTTACTTCGTTTTTCCTTAAGCAACTTGTAACAAAAACGTCTTCCATTTTAACTTTTTTAAAGAACTTGTTCCGATCACTAAAGAATTTTTGAAAAAAAAAATGTTCCCCAAGAGACTTATTTTATTATCGGACCAAGATGCTAAAGAACTATGTGTAATGATATTTAAGCTATAATTGTACCCCTTAATGTGAAATCGCTTATACAACCCCTAGACCAAGGAGTTCTAGAAATAATGAAGAAAAATTATCGACGAAGGATTCTCCAGCTGTTCGTAAAATTAGGTGAAAAACTTACTGTTAAGGCAAGAACGCAAGTCACAATAAAAGCATACTAGATTGCTTTATGGTAGAATGAGGTAAAAACTACCACCGTTCAAAAGTCATGGAAAAATTTAGTTGGCTTAGATAAACCCCCTCTAAAAGTACAAGAACAAGTGAATGTCAGTCCAACTAAGTTAGTAGGGGAAAAGCGTTGAAGATGACGCAGCGTCTAAAATGACGCACCTCTGCATTTTAATTACTAATACGGTAAATTCAGTTTTAATACTCGTGTCGCCCTCCTTAGGAGTCTACTATTACTTTTAAGTTTTGCCGGTAAGTGCAGGTCACTGTTTAGTGTATATGATGCACTTAAATGTAAAACACGTGGTATTTTTGTTATTCATTATCCTGCAAATATTAATGGTAAGTTGTTTAATTGAGCTTCTTTTAAGTCCAGTTTAATATGATCGGCTTGCGTGCAATTTATTCTTTCTTAGCGTGGGTTTATCAGTGAAATATTTGATGCTAAATCATTTTAAGGAGAATTTTAATTCAGTTGTGCTTAGTCGACTAAGTTGACGCAGGTTGCGTCATCTTTGCCGTTAGCGTGCGTCATCTTGCTCTTTTTAGTTTCTTATCTTAACAAACAGGACACGTCCATATAAGTATCATTTATAGTGCTTATTGTACATTTTTGTAGAAATGGGGGAGTATATTAGAAAAACTCAGAGAGGGTCGTTTTCTGCGGCAGCTCTTGACTAAGCCTTAAATGCAATTACGGCTGTAAAATTCGGGAAGTGGCAAGGGCATTTGGAATTCATGAAGCTACGTTGAGGCAAAAACTTAAAGTGAAAAATTTAACAAAAGAATGCAAATCGGTGTCGCTTGGTAGAGCTCTATTGTTTTCGTCATTTCAGGAACAGGAGATTGTGAGCCCTATTCTGAATTTGGCAAATTTATTTTTTGGCATCACCTGCATAGAATTAAGAACGATGGTATTCAAGTATGCCGAACAGAATCAAATTAAACATAATTTCAACAAAGAAAAAGGAATGGCTGGAAAGGACTGGTACCAGAGTTTTACAAAAAGGAATCTTCAATTTTCTTTAAGGAAATCCGAAGCGACCAGTATAAATCGGATAACCGCGTTCAATAAAACCGAAGTGGACCGTTATTTTGAAAGCTTGAAAAAAGTGCAGGAAAAAATGTAGATGAAACCGGCATATCTACGGTTCCTAAAGAATCGTGTAAAAGACTCGAACCTAAAGAAGTGAAGCAGTTTGGGGTTATTTTCTCGTGGGAACGTGAACGAACAGTGATTATCGCGTTTAGTGCATCTGGAAATTATATACCACTGTTAAGAATTTATGTTGAGAATTATTTTTTAAAATTGTATGCGCACACCTTTGCGATTCAAGGTAAACGTGTTTGGCTATTTATGATTCGGGTCTGCGTTGAAGGGAAGTAGAAGAACAAACTTATAAAGCAAAACATGTAAACTGCTGTATCTTGAAGAAATTAAATTTACAGTCCATACTAAAAATATAGTAATTATTTCGACACATTACGCAACATGGTCCTTCGAGCCGGATAATTGTTTAATTTAGAAGAAAATTGAAATACAATTATAGTTGTAATTGTACATCGACGTAGCAGCAGTTCTACCTTATTATGGTTGAGTTTGTAGCGGTCTATTCGCCACCTTTGATGTCATCGGGCCTGCCAAAAAATCTTTATTTTGTGCCGCTAACATGCAAGTATCATTTTTTCCTATTACCTTTTTATTTTTAAATGTTTTCATATCTTAAGGAGTACTTTATTAATTTATCTTTTGATATTAATCAACACGATTTATTTAGTTATTAGATATTACGTTTACCTTTGCTACTTGTTTCATATTAGTTTTTGTATTTCACACAATGGAAACTTTAGTAAAGAAACGCGCGGTTATTAAAACCCAGCTTACTTTATTTGAAAAATATTTAGATAGTGCCAAGCTCTTAGTGGACAGTCAATCTGATCTGACTCAACAAAAGATTAGCGAGTTAGAAATACGTTTAGAAAATAGTCGTACATTGTTGGATAAATTCAATGACGTACAGCTTGAAATAGAATTATTAGTTTCGAATGATGCCGAATTAACATCGCAAATATTAGAGCGTGAAACTTTTGAAAACAAATATTATAAAAGTGTTGTTAGTGCTACCGCAATTATTTCCTCTAGCGTTAAATCTCTTAGTTGCAACGAAGGCGCCGCAGGCACAAGCACACCCACGTATGGTAATCATCCCCAATTTGTAAAACTACCCACTATGTCTATCCCTGAATTCGAGGTACACACTGGGGCATGGCTTGAGTTTCGCGACACGTTTGTATCTCTTATTCATGAAAATGACACTATCACTGATCTCCACAAATTTTATTATCTCCGTGGTGCATTACGCGGGAAAGCTGCAGATGTTATTAAGTCTTTACATTTTGCTTCTGAAAACTATCAATTAGCATGGGAGAGTTTATGTTCTAGATACAACAACACACGTGTGCTAGTGCACAATCATATTAAGGCTCTTTTTAATTTGCCAAACATCAGTGCAGAATCCTCAGACAAAATTAGAAATTTAAGCGACTCGGTATCAAAACATTTAAGAGCAATCAATTCTTTAACGCCCAAGCACAACTTATGGGAGACTTTTATTACCCATTTAATCGCTGTTAAGTTAGACCCAACCACTGCTCGCGATTGGGAAAAAACTAAAACTGTAAATGACATACCCTCATTAGAGGATATGAAACTGTTTTTAAAGGATAAAGCTGACCTCTTGGAAACTCTTGAAAATAATCAAGTAGTTGACAAAAAATCATCGCAAAGGGTTTCTAATTCTCGTGCTCTCATTGTTCACAATTCAAATTGTCCCATTTGCGAAAAAGCTCATGTAGTTCAAGAGTGTTCTTCGTTTCTTAAGTTAACTCCTTTGGATCGTCTAGTTAAGGTCAAAGAAAATAAACTTTGTATTAACTGCTTACGCAAAGGTCATTTTATCGGTGTTTGTAAATCTAGCAGGTGTAAGACATGTAATAGCAAGCACCATACCTTACTACACTTAGAAAAATCTAAAAGTGTCTCTCATTCTATTGCTGATGTTCCACCTGTCGAAATTCCAACAACTACCTCCGTTTTGTCTTCAAATGTTGGAAACGTTTTTCTCGCTACGTTCACTGTAAAGGTTCGTGATGCTTACAAAACCTTTCATATTGCACGGGGTATTTTGGATGCTGGCAGTCAATCTTCGTTTATTAGTACTCATCTTCGGGACATCTTACAATTAGACTTACTGGACGCGAACGTTTCGGTTGTAGGTATAGGTCAAACTCGCTCCAAAACTCTAACGAGATGTTCGTTAGAAATAGAATCTTGTCATAGCGCATTTAGAATATCTCTCTCATGTTTAGTGATTAATAATATTACGGGAGTTACACCTAACTTCAAAATTGATCCCTCTCTTTTGGAAATTCCAAGTCATGTTCAATTAGCTGATTCTGAATTCTACAAACCTGGAAAAATAGATTTGTTAATAGGCGCTGATTGGTTTTGGTCAATATTAGACACTGAACAAGTTAGTCTCGGTCCCAATCTACCCGTTTTACAGAAAACTCATCTTGGCTGGGTGGTTTGTGGTTCTATTACTCTAGGAACCAATAATGCAATCCAATGTAATCTTAGCACTTCGTCAGTCGAGTCACGATTATTGAGTCAAGTTACAAAGTTTTGGGAAATAGAAAATGGTCCTTTAGATAAACCCTTAACTTCCGAAGAGCGTGACTGCGAAATACACTTTAACAACAGCACAACGCGTAACTCCGAAGGACGTTTTGTAGTATCTATTCCTTTAAAGATAAGTGCCTCCAAATTAGGCGAATCTCGTAGCGTAGCTGAAAACCGATTGTTATCTTTAGAAAAACGTTTGCAACCTAACGAAAGGCTTCTCCATATGTATGTTTCATTTATGACGGAATATGAATCTTTAGGGCATATGTCTGTTTCGGGTCCTGATTCTGATCAGGTGTCTTATTATCTTCCCCACCATGGTGTCTTGAAAGAGGAGAGCATTTCGACAAAGCTTCGAGTTGTCTTTAACGGATCATCGGTGTCATCATCTGGATATTCTCTTAACTCCTTGCAAATGATTGGCCCTACAATCCAACAAGACCTTTTCTCAATTTTATTACGATTTCGCAAATACCAGTACGCGTTTTCGGCCGACATAGAAAAGATGTATCGGCAAGTATTGATAGCTCCACATCAACGATCGTTACAGAAAGTGCTCTGGCGTTCGTCCCCTTCACATGAAATAAAGGAATATAAATTGAATACGGTGACCTATGGCACCGCCGCTGCTTCCTATCTTGCTATTAGGTGTTTGACACAACTAGGTAAAGATTGTTCATCTTCGCTACCTCATATTTTTAGAATTATTATAAACGACTTTTATGTAGATGATGTTTTGTCTGGCGCAGACACTATTCATGAGGCTCAAATTATATGTTCTGAATTGTCATCTGTTCTATCATCAGCTTGTTTTCAACTTAGAAAATGGATAGCCAACCACCCTGGTGTACTTTCACTTGTAAAGAAAACTGATTATTGTCCAAAGGCTCTGGAATTCTCACATGAACTCACAAAAACTTTAGGTTTAGTTTGGGCATTTTCTCTCGATACTTTTATGTTCTCTATTTCCAAACCGCGTAACCAGAAAGTATCTAAACGAATCATTCTCTCGGAAATATCGCAGATATTTGACCCTCTTGGTTTAGTGAGTCCTTGCATAGTAACGGTAAAATTCTTGCTACAACGACTTTGGCTCGAAAAACTTTCGTGGGATGATCCTATCCCCACTGGTCTCCTTAGACATTGGACGTCTTTAAGGGAAGGTTTATTGGAATTAAACGATTTGGAAATTGATAGCAAGGTCATTTGTAAAAACCCTAAAGGTATCCAAATCCATGGCTTCTGTGACGCTTCAACACAAGGTTACGGAGCTTGTATTTACTTACGCTCAACAGACGAGCATTATATTCATCATGTCAATCTAGTGTGTTCACGAACGCGGGTAGCACCCTTAAAACCTATGACAATTCCTAGGTTGGAATTATGTGGTGCAGCAATTCTCGCTAAATTAGTTTCACAAGTCATCAATGCTTTGGACATTCAATGCAATGACCAGATCTTATGGACAGACTCTACGATTGTATTAGGATGGTTGAAAACTTCGGTAAGTTCCCTCAAACCCTTCGTAGGTAATCGTGTGTTCGATATATTGGAACTAGTTCCCGAAGCAAAATGGCGCCATGTGCCAACTGAAACGAATCCCGCGGATATTCTAACGCGTGGCATTTCACCGTCGCAGCTGAAAACTTGTAATTTATGGTGGCATGCCCCCCCTTGGTTAGTCAATGATAGTTCAATGTGGCCCTCTTTTACTGAGTCTCTTCCAAGTTTACCGGAATTAAAGTTAGAGAAGGCGGTCTACTTGGCTCAACATTTCAGCAATTACTTTCTAACAAAATATTCTTCGCTCACCCGTTTGCAGCGTGTTTTTGCGTATATTTTGCGTTTTAGACACAATGCTTCAGGATCGTTACTTAAACTTGTTGGTCCTCTATCAAGCGAGGAATTGCAAACTTCACTACTTCGTCTTGTCAAAATTGTTCAAGAAGAGTGTTTTGAGCAAGAACTTAATGTTTTGAAAAGCGGGAAAACACTTCCCAGTAAGAGCAAAATTCTAAGTCTCAATCCATTTATAGACTCGGATGGTTTACTGCGCGTTGGTGGTCGTCTTCATAATTCGGACTTACCGTATTCTGCTAAGCATCCTTTATTACTTCCTCAGAAGCATCAATTCACTCGTCTTGTGTTTGAAAGAATGCATATTACCCTCTTTCACGTCGGCCCACAAATGCTACTTTCTTCTGTGAGACAGTCTTTTTGGCCCATTTCAGGGCGCAGCTTGGCCAAACAAGTTGTGCGAAATTGTGTTAGATGTTTTAAAATGTCTCCTAGACCTGTTAATCCGTTGATGGGAAATCTCCCAGCTTCGCGTGTCTTCCCTTCATCTCCATTTACTAATGAAGGTGTGGATTATGCCGGGCCGATTATTGTTAAGACGTCAAAGGGGCGCGGATATAAAACATCAAAATCGTATATATGCCTTTTTGTGTGTTTCTCGACTAAGGGTTTGCATTTAGAGATAGTCAGCGATCTGACAACTAGTGCGTTTATTATGTGCTTTCGACGCTTTGTAGCAAGGAGAGGTAAACCAAACAAAATATTTTCCGACAACGGTCAAAATTTTGTTGGGGCCAGGTCAGAATTAAAGGAGCTTGGCAAGTTTTTGTTAAATAATGAATGTAGCATCATAGAAACAATAGCAAATTATGGTATAGATTGGCAATTTATTCCTCCATACACTCCCCACAGGGCGGGTTTGTGGGAAGCAGGAGTAAAATCTTGTAAATTATTGTTGAAAAAAATTATCAATAATTGTTTGTTGACGTTTGAGGAACTTAGTACATTGCTCGTTCAGATAGAAGCGATCCTTAATTCCCGTCCTCTAACATCTCTTTCTTCCCAACCCGAAGACTTGCAGCCGCTTTGCCCCGCCCACTTTCTTATTGGTCGTCCGCTGATCTCTTTACCAGATCCAGATTTAACGCACATAAAAGAATCCAGACTCTTGAAGTATCAGCGGATACAGCAAGCACAACAACAGTTCTGGAGAAGATGGTCGAAGGAGTATCTCCTCGAGCTCCAGCGGCGAGGGAAATGGCGCGTCAACTTACAAAAGGCATTGCCGGGCATCATGGTTTTAGTTATGGATGCAAACTCTCCTACACTGAAATGGAAACTTGGGCGCATCATATCCGTTACAACTGGCAATGATGGAATACCTCGAATCGCAACTGTTCGATCTTCTGATGGAGTTATCACCCGTGGTGTTTCTCAACTGTGTCCGTTACCAGAGTGAATAGTTTATTTTATTTTGATATTCAGTTTTTTTTTAATGTAATAGTTATATATTTGTTGACTTGCACCTACATTAGATTTAAGCTATGCATTAATTTTATTTTGTTTGAAAGAACCTTTCAACGTCCGGGGGTATGTTAAGAATTTATGTTTAGAATTATTTTTAAAAATTGTATGCGCACGCCTTTGCGATTCAAGGTAAACGTGTTTGGCTATTTATGATTCGGGTCTGCGTTGAAGGGAAGTAGAAGAACAAACTTATAAAGCAAAGCATGTAAACTGCTGTATCTTGAAGAAATTAAATTTACAGTCCATACTAAAAATATAGTAATTATTTCGACACATTACGCAACAACCACCATTGTTTGTTTTCCCTAGGAAGCGAATTTATACATGCACAGATAATGGATGGAGCAATGAGTACGTGTTTCCTTTATGGCTGAAACATTTCCAAAAAAATTATTCATCTAGCCCCGAAAAACCCGTATTAATTATATTGGACAATCACTGTCATATTTCATTTGACATATATAAATTTTGCAAATAGAATGGGATTGTTATGGTTAGTATCCCACCTCATAATTCACACAAACTGCAACTCCTGGATGTGACATTTTTCTCTAGTTTAAAAAATGCGTATGGTCGCCATTGTAATTCTTTTTTACAATCTAAAATCAGAAACTCTGAGTTTAAGGATAAAATAACGCCATACGATGTTGCCGAGATTTTTAAGATGGCATACGAACAGGTTGCAAATATTGAAAAGGCAGTTTCTGGGTTCGAGGTGTGTGGTAGATGACTTCCTTCCTGCTGAAAATCGCAACAGATTGGAGAGAGTGGTTTCTCTGACACGGGCACATATACCTCAGGGAACTCCTCAAGAAATGATAACTCCTCCGCGAATGACAACTCAATCTTCAAGAAGAGAGTCGGAATCACCGAGACCATCAACAAGCAAGCAGTCGTCGCTTCCAAAACAGAATTTACCAGACAAACGTCCACATGTTTCTATTTCTCATATTTCTCCTGTTCCTGTGCCTAATAAACAAGTTAAAAGAAAATATCGTCGACAAAAACAACATTTTAAAATATTCCTTTGAAAGAAACCTTGGAAAAAAAGACGATAAAAAAGGAAAAATTGGCAAAATTGCAAGAACCTAAGAAAAAATTTACTAGAAAAGTATTTGATGATGACGCGGGTGTAAAAAAACGGAATGAAAATAAAGGGAAAACCAAAGTCCAAGGCACAATGAAAAAAAAAATATCCAAAAATCACAGCGATACTAAAGACAGCAATTTGGACGAGGAAGTTCTCTGCAATGACGACATGAGCGACGAAGAACCAGAAATGGATATGTGCATCTTATGTGCAGATTTTAGTAGAAAGGCCAAAACGTGGTATCGATGTACAAGCTGTGGAAAATGGGTGCATAAAGAATGTAGTGGTTCCGAAAGACCCGAAAATTACGTTTGTGACTTTCGTTAATGTGAAATTTTGATGTTTTATTTACTTTTTCTTTGAGCAATATATTTCTTTTTCAAATAACTTTTGTTTTTTGTACTACTAAATAAATAAATAAATGCGTCATCTTTGGCAGCACAGTGCGTCATCTTATCTTTAGTGGAGGGTAAGACGCAAATTTACTATTTTTTATAAGTCACTTAAAATATAGTTTACTATATTAAATTGAAACACAAGCCCATCAAGTGGCTGCAGAGATGTACTAACTACAGACTCCTGACATTCAAATTTAGATTAATTTAATGTTTACCCTAAAAAGTAAATAATATCTTTTTTAGGTGCGTCATCTTCGACGCCCTTCCCCTACGTACCTAAAATTACAGTGAGTTATGTTGGTAACAACCACGTCACCACGTTTAACTGAGATGTCTGTGAGTGAACGTGGTTGCGAATGCTATAGGGGAAGGTAGGGACCTTTCGTACGCGGGGCACATTCGTACAATAGTTATAAAACACCAACGAAAAGACGCGCGTACGTGTCTTTGCATGTGAGCATAAATTGAGCAGCCGCTATTATGTCAGTGTAGTTTCGCGCCATTCGTACCGGCGAGAGTGAAGTGACAAGCAGTATTGTGTTTTCGCGCTTGGTAAGTAATTTTTTCATTAATGTTTACGTCAATTATTACACTAGATATATAAAGTTTTTGTACACGGTATTTTTACAGTAACTACTAAATATCCTAAGGATATGTTTTTAATAACTAATTCATACGGTTTGCATATCAATATTAAAAGAAGTTATATTTCATTATTATTTGGTTAAAGGGGCACTTTCGGACAGAACCGGTAGGGTAAATTCGTACGCGTATGAAGGTGCCCCAACTAGACTAGTACTAATCTGCTAATGGTTAATTTTGTGTCCTATCGACGACAAACCTTGCCGCAAGTCAATATTGTTTTCATTGCCTTGTGTCCGATGTATTAAATGTAAGTATATTTATAATACCTACTTAATATTTTTTTTCCAGAAAATATGGTAAGACGTTATAAACATGGTACGAAGTTATAAACCAAAGATGTCACGTAGCCAAGCAGTGGATGAAGAGTCTATGCAGTCAGCAATACAGGATGTGGTACAAGCCATATTATCATATAGAAAAGCTGCGGATAAGTATAACTTAAAACTGTCTACATTAGAAAGCAGAGTAAAAAAACATAAGGACAGGACTAATGATGAAGCGTCTAGCAACCGTACTTTTGATTCAAAATACACAAGCGTCCTAGTTATTTCTGTCGAAGAAGAGAAGTTGTTAAATGTATATATTGTCAAATGTTGTAAGATGCACTATGGACTTACGACAATTCAAGTAAGAAAGCTAGGGTATGAGTATGCTAAATCTTTGAATTTGAAATATCCAGCAAAATGGGATAAAAATAAAATGACTGGGAAAGACTAGATGTATGCTTTCCGCAGAAGAAACCCGGACCTCAGTTTACAAAAACCCGAAAGCACTAGCGGTGTTAGGTCTTTTGCTTTCAATAAAACCTCGGTTACTGAGTTTTTCAGTAACTTGAAGACAGTTTTGAGTCGACATATTTTTTTTGCTGACAGCATTTTTAATTTTGACGAATCAGGAGTGTTCACTGTTCTAGCTACTCCCAAAGTCTTGGCTCCAAAAAGTCAAAAACAAGACGCACAAATAATATCTGCAGAAAGAAGCGAACTTAAAACTTTCGATGATATCATATTGGCCAGTGGAAATACGATCCTTCCCCTCTTCGTGTTTCCACGCGTGCATTATAAAGATAATTTTCTCAAAGATGCACCGGAAGCCAGTCTTGGGGCTGCAAATTGAAGCGGCTGGATAAATGGTGATATATTTATCTCTGTTTTGAAACATATCCAGAAGCTGCACTCTGCACAAAAAGTAACCTCATATTATTATTGTGTGACAATCACGAAAGCCTGGAAGCTATCAACTACGCTAAAGAGAATGGCATAATTTACCTATCTTTTCCACCACACACATCTCATCGTCTGAAGCCACTCGATGTTGGTGTCTTTGGACCATTTAAATCGAAACTCAAAACTGCCTTCAATAACTGGCATATTAAGAATCCTAGCAAAGCACTGAGTATTTACAATATTCCCAAACTAATGAAAATTGCATTTCCCGATTCATTCACTGCAAAAAATATCACAAGTGTATTCAGCAGACCCGGAATATAGCCTCTTAATGAATTAGCTTTTAGTGATGAAGATTTTGATCCAACTGAGGTGTATACATTAGACAATTTTGATTTGGCGTCACCTACAACGCAGCTAATTGTCGACGATCTCTACCAGCCATCAACTTCTGGAACACAGGATTTCTTCGAGGTTCCGCAAGAATATCGTTCCCTGCAAAGGTCTGACACAAATTCCTGTGAACCAGAAGCTTTAGATAATTCACCAGTCCAAATCGTAACACCGAAAACTCTTTTAACACCAGAGCCAATTCGACCGTATCCAACGGCTGTAAGAAATAAAAAAACAAACAAGGGAAGACGGCCAGGAAAATCACGCATTTATACGGACACTCCTGAAAAAAAAAACAAATGGAAGACAAATACAAAGAAAAACAATTGAAGAAACTAAAACAGGAAAGAGGAGCTAAGGCCAAGCAAATGAAACGTATTTTAGTGGATTTAAATTTAAAAACAAAGAACAAGAAAGCTAAAAACGAAGAGAGTGATACATCAGAATATGAAGGATAGGATATAAGCCTACACGAGAGTTCAACTTCCATCATAGATGAAGATGAAAGTGATTGTGAAAATTTAGAAATGGACACAATTGAGGTGATACCAGACAACATTAAAGGCAATTCTGTTATTTTGGTCAAGTTCCCGAAAAAAAAGTTTGTTGTTTATTATGTAGGAAATGTGATGGTTCACTACGGTCGAACCGAATTTAAAGTCTCTTATTTAAGACAGAAACCAGGATTATCATGAACATTCGTTTTCCCAAACGTTGAAGACATTCATACTGTTTATATCACTGACATTGAAATGATTCTGCCTGACCCTAAGCCACCATCAGTTTGTACATCTAGATCTTCCAAACTATTCACTTTCTCAGTAAATTTGCCCAATTTTAATGTTCAGTAGTGTCCTCATCTCGTTACTTGACGGCAAACTGTTTGATGTGCTAATCTGCACCAAAGATTATAAAAATATGATTGATCTCTTAATTTTAGAAGAGAAAGTCGTTTAAGAAGAGAAGTCTTTTATTTTTGTTAATTTTATGTATTTAATTTTATTTCAAATAAAATAATTTTGATTCTATTTGCAGTTTTAATCGCTCGTACAAAACTATCCCATAGCGCCTGAAGGTACCCCCAATAGTGTATGAAAGTACCCCACATGTGGGGTAGATTCGTACAAATTTCAGGTTGAGTCTTAGTCAGAATTGTACATTAAGTATAACATATACTCACCTGACAATTTTTTATATTCATTACAGATAAATATACTAGTACTATATGCAATCAAGTGATTTTTAAATTAAATAGTCAAAATGAAAAACAATAAAATGTAAAAACCGTACGTACATACAGTCGCGAAATGCAATTCTCGAAAAGGAAGATGTGAACGTTTAAATTAATATAATAACATAAGACTTACCCGAGACCTAAAGTTCCTTATCGCAGATAATTAATAATCATGCTACTTTAGTAATATTACTCTCAAACTTTTCAGGAGTGTAAGCTTACAATCGTCGATTTACATTTGTCAAACTCTGACCTTGAATACGAATAATAATTAAGGATACTCAATCGAATCAAATCAGCATACACAGTAACATTCAAGTACTTGACTGGAGGTAAAATATTAATTAATGATCTTAGTTACAATAAAAGGAACCGAAAGCCTAAAATAAGTAATAACGCTGAGGGCTAGATTCAAAGCAATGCAAATTACGCACGTAACACAAATTATAAAATTTGATCATCCACCCAAATTTCACCAAAGGTTAAACAGGTGTGCAGAAAGACATGTTTACACTTTCCTCAATTACAATTGTAGGGAACGACCTCGAGTCTATCTTTAAAGTTTAAACATAAAGTTTAGCAGAAGAACCATGGCGTCGATCGCCGTTTTGTCTTACCTGCCTGCACGTAATTTTTAGTATAGATCTAAAAACCTTCAACCCACTGAATCGACATTTGCAACCCAATTCGCTAAAAGCGTATTCGTAAAACGACATGAAATTAAGTAAAATAAAAGTACTTACGATTCAAAATTTCGAATGATTACTAATTACGTGCAGCCACAATCAAAGTAGAAACTCGAACGGGATTGCTCGAAGTACCCCGACTGTAAATATCGAATTATGTAGAACAACGAGAAGAGTATACACCACATAATCTATATGACATACTCTATCATTAAAATTTTTGAATAAATAATTTCATCTTTCTAACTACGTACACGTCTGTAATTATGTTTATTTTACATTTTTTAACATAATAAATCTTTTTATTGTTATTTAACCTATGTATTCAAATTTTCCCGTGTCCGAGGTAGTCTCAGTACGAATTACCTCGGATAATTGCTAGTCTACTGTAGCAATAAGTCCTAACATGTCACCTTCACTCTAAGAAGAGACGCATGTCCATCTGTAACCCTCAGTAGTATAACATTTCTACAAGCAGAAGACGTGTGCCACCTCGATATGCATCCTGATAGCAGCCTAACTTAGAAAAAACATAGTCAGTAAACGAAAACAACTGAGTCTAAAATGCTCCAAATTACACTGACTGTTGGAAAGAAAATACAAGCTAACTGTACACAATAAGGTATTATTCTACACCAGTATATTAATGCCTAGTTGGACATGCAGGTTGCAACTTTGAGAAACCAGAAAGAACTCCAACCATACAGACATTGCAGTATAAAACTCTAAAAACAATAATAGATGCCCCATGGTATGTAAGAGACGAAGTCATTTTGTAACCGTAGTTTAAATTTTCGTAAATACTTTCTGATAAACCCTTGTATTACGTTCATTTTAAATTAACGGTGTGAGTTAAGTCACGTTCGATTTACAAGTTTGTATTTTCTTTGTTGTCTATGTAATACTAATACTATTTCCTTTCATTGATACAGGTAATACGATATTAGATTATTGTTGTTGATTTTAGCGCTATTAAACTTAGCAATTATTGAGTTAGCGTTTTTTGTGAGAACGGTATTCAATGTTTTGGTTCCACGAAATGATTACGACTTAACGTTTTTGTCTCGTCGTGGTTTTACTGACAAAAAGCTCTTCGAAGAGTTTCAACAAATATTGGAGGATAAATCCAATGGCGAAGAATTATCTGACAGTAGCGAGGAGGATTATGTTCCTAGTTGTCAAGAAAGAAGTAGTTATGATTTCTATTCATCTTACGAAGAAGTGGAAGCGTCACAATCAGGTGATTACTTTGCAACAATAAATTCGCTATAATGTTTCTATACGAGTAATATAATACGATGAACTTATTTATAGAGTCGTCTACTAGTTCCAAAGGAAAATCCACAAAAACAAGTACACCAGGCGGAAAACGAAACGGTTATCTACAATAGGATTGGTGAAACTTCTGCAACAAATAAAAGTTACGTATCAAAGAATGGCACGATATGTAATATTCTTCAGTTTGTAGAGAATACTGCAGGTCGCTTGCAACAGCAGAATATTTTACGGGAGAAATCCGGTCCAACACCATATGCAAAACGAAACATTGATGACAAGGTAATTAGTGCTTGGCGAGTTCTTATAGACCAACAGATGATTCGACACATTCAGAGATGTACTGAAGCTGAAGCTCATAGACAATTACAAAACAACAATTGGTCTATGACTAACGGTGAAATTGAAGCATTTATAGCAATTATTTATGCTCGAGGTGCATATGGCGCTAATACACTTTCGGTGGAAAGTTTATGGTCTCAAACGTGGGGGCCGGCGTTTTTTTCTCAAGTAATGTCTCGTAATAGATTCAAAGAGATTATGTGATATTTGCGTTTTGACCTAAAAACTCAACGAAGCGAAAGACTTCAAACTGACAAATTCGCACTAGCCTCGCAGATATGTAAACCATTTGTTGAAAAATGCATCCTTTCTTATAAACCTGGACCAAACTTGGCAGTAGACAAGCAATTGTTCCCCACTAAAGCTCGGTGTAGATTCACCCAATATATGTATAATAAGCCAAACAAATTTGACATCAAGTTTTGGAAGGCTGCGGATGTTGAATCAAAATAGTTCCTACTTGGTTTTCCAGATTTAGGTAAGGATGAAACTCGTCCAGTGGGTGAGTCTTTATCAAAAACCGTTGTGCTGCGCCTATTAGAACATTTCCTCAATAAGGGAAGAAATGTAACAACGGACATTTTTTTTACCTCATTATCACTTGCTGAAAAGTTGCGAACAAAAGGGACTAGCATAGTTGGAACAATGAATCGGATTAGGAAGAAAATTCCACCTTTTGCGAAAAACAACAAGTCTCCATTGTATACGACCACCATTCTGAAACATGATATATATACGTTGACTGTATACTAGGGAAAGATCAACAAAAATGTGTTATTGCTAAGTTCAATGCATCCTCCAGTAGATAAAGGAACTGGTCCTAAAAAACTTCCCGAGACCGTCGAATTTTATAACAACACGAAGTATAGCGTGGATGTAGCCAGAAAATATAGCGCAAAGCTGGATGTCGACGCTGGCCTACAAAAGTTATTTATAACGTGCTGGACCTTGCTGCAAAACGATCGAAACAAAAAATACTCACTGTTCTGATCAATGAAGATTTAGAAAAAACTAAGAAAATACAAGAAAAAGAGAAGAAAAACAGTAATCTAAAATAGCAACTAAGCAATCAAAAAAGGAGCAAGAAACAATATCTATAAAACATGATAAAAGTAGCGAGTCAACCGATAGTGCAGCTATGTAACATATCAAATACTATAAAAATGTGTCACGGCAGAAAAGTTATATAGTTGTAATATACGACAAGTATTATGCTGGACAGGTGATTGAAGTAGAGGCGAGTGAAGTGCATGTCAAAACGAAAGACAAGAGATAAACTTGATATCCTTTCAATGCAAAAATATCAGAATGATGGCTAAATTTATAATGCTAGAAAATATATAATTTGCTATTTAGATTACGTAATTAAGGTGTACTTTCTTCTATTACATATACATTTTTAGTTTTCTTACATTAATAGTTGTATAATTCCATATTGCTTTAGTTACTTAAAAATCAGTAAATGGTACGGTGTAAGTCAGTCTTTAAGGCATCATTAAAAAAATAAAACAGTTCTAACAAAAGTCAATTTTCTTTTACATTAAGAAAACCCCTCTTTTGAGTATGATTTTAGGATTTCCACCATCTCGGCAATAATATATCAAGAAATCTACATTAATATTATAAAGAAGTAAAGTTTGTAACTTTGGATTTAGGAGGTAACCTCTGAAACTACTCATCCGATTTCAGCGTGAACATATGCTATATATTATCCAGTTAAAATAAAAGGGCATTCGTGGTGACCTATTTTACAACTAAAATTGAGCAATGCATGTTTTACGAGCGCTACCTTAATGGTAAGAGATATTTAAATACTTCGTATAGAAAAGTTGTAGAACTCAAAAAGTTTTATAACAAAAATTCGGGATGACCTATATCTATATGTTAGGGTTTAATACACAATTTGATAAAATATGGCAAAAGTAATTTCAAAAATTATATTAATCTATCACGGGGAATTTAAGTAAATAATCTTAAATTCGTATCAATATATTTTTATATACTATATATATTTATCATCTACAAAATTTTATGTATTTCAAAAACAAAATAAAATACGTTTTGGTGTAAGCGGGTAGCAAAAAATTAAACTTGACAAATAGCTACAAGAATTGAATTCGAAGTTATTTCCAAAAGCAACTTTTGACGGTTTCCATACATGTAAGTGATTTAACACCATTTTATTTATTTTTTTCTCCTTTTACAAACATTAAAATGTATTGTAAGTAATCATACGCACGGTGTATTTCAAATCCTACTATTTTCAGGTGGCCATCTTTACAATGTATCACTATATCCCTAGGTCCTTTGGATTCGTCCACTAGTATGACGGTAATTTCGTTTACTTTAGGTGCATTGTATCTCCCTCGATATTGATGTTGTGAAGTGCGGTCGGCGTGAATTATTAATTTTAAGCTGTTCGATTAAAGATTATGCTCCAAGTTGTATTTGAAACTGCGAATGCATATATTATGGCTGCTTAATACAAACTGCAAACAGTTTATACATCAGCACACACAACACATTTCTTCTGCAAGTAGACGCGGGAAACTATCAAAAAAATCTACGCGTGCGAAATATAGCGCGGATACGCTACTAATAGGCATATTCATTATATCCCCTTAAAGTATCAGTAATTGGTATATTTACATAAATGCTATCTATATTCAGATTTATATTTATCAAAAATAACATTTGCAAAATCAATTTTTTCTTAGAATCCCATATCTTTTGCAATACGTTCTTTGTCCGTGATGCTAATATGTTGAGTTTAGAAAGTTTTACAACGTACGCCTTAGATGCTGTTAATTTATTAAAATATTCAATATTTCACCTTTGTCTTTATACTTATTAGAAGTAATTTAACTAGCTTTAAACCAAGATTCTACAGTTTAATTCCTTTGATTGTTTTTATTGGCCATTTTTAGTCTTTGATTAATTTTCACAGTTTCAACTGTTATTACACTGTATTCTTTAGTAAGAGATTAGTAGCTCACACAAATGTAATATATTGAAAACAGAATCTTATATAATATACAGTAATTTTCGACTACAGTTACTAACTAACAGTAAAGACTAAAAAAAAATACGTCTTTTTACCCGAAATGAAAGTAAATGCGTTGGATACGATCAAATCATTTATTTCGATTTTTTATATTTCTGAAGATGGGAGCTACATTATACGTAAATAAATATACATTACATAGACGGATTACATTACACATCCTTCCAAGCATTAAGGATTTATCGGCAAATTCAAGCTGAAACATCTCAATTTTCAAATGATATATACCTATGTATATACAGTATACATACATATAATCTGATCAGTTTATATGCTCATTAGAATAGTTACAATTTTCATAATTTTTCTATAATCGCTTCACGTGATAGATTAATAACTTCTTGGCATCTTTCGTTAATTGTTAATAGTTGCATTCAAAGTTTTTTTTTACTACATAACCAATATAAGTTTAAATTGAAATATAGTTGTTAATCTGCAAGTTACTTAAAACTAGAAAATAATTTTGATTTTCGTTTTAATAATCTTAATTTAAGGATGAATTACGTTATCAAAAAACCCGATTTTAATTCAGTTTTTTTAAAACTTTCATAATAAATTTGTTATTTTTCATATTTTTTTTAAACATTTGTGCTCTTTTTTTTAAAAAACGTTTAATGTCAAGTCGAAAATACCGTCATTACATATATTTGAAACAATGTATATAGGATTTAAGCTTTTAACTTAATTTTTAACAGAAATCGTAAATTGTTACAATTGGTTAAGATTAGAAAATTTAGGTACCAAAGAAGCAGTATCGTTTTTTTCTACGTGAAATCTACCACAATCACAAATCATAAAAGTTAACAGTTTTTATTAAGAGAAAAAATACAGCACATATTTACTATTTAGTATAGGGTAAGTGCTCCAAAAATCGCCCCGGTTCCTTATATCGCCTAGTCCTATCTATAGACTATTATGTGCGTTACAGCGAATTTATTCAGTAAAGTTGACGTCATGTGATCTAAAAACACGCGGCGCTAGTCGCCAGTATTCTTCGAGTGGCAACAGTGCTCATAGTGCTTCTGAAAAATTTGACATTTTAGGTAAGTTATTTTTGCAACCATTAAAATCTGAGAACATCCACGTAAGGCAATTCCAAATATATTTTTTTATGTAAAATATTGAAAATACATTGAATGAGGTTCCTAAATGTGTAATTATTTTTGAAAAACTAGGTTAGGAAAGTTTGTCGCGAAGGCATTTGTTTTTATTGACGTGTGTTCTTAATACCGCCTACGTACCTGATCCTAATATCGCACATAGGCGATATTAGGAACACAAGATCTTACACTTTTTCTTTTATGTTCTCTTCTAGAATTCTTTAGAAGTCTATTAAATTGTTGTTTTTTTGTTATAGATCCTGTTATAAGATGTCGGTGAAGGAGAAAAAAAGACAAACTTGGAGCACATCAAGTCTTAAGGGTGCATGTATTGCTGTTCAAAATAAAGAAATGGGAACGCTCAAAGCGTCAAAAACATTTGGAGTGCCCAGATCTACAATTCGAGACTATCTTAAAAAATAGATAACAAGGAAAACGAAGAGGAAGCGACTATAAAAAGAAAACAACTGGGAAGAAAACCTGTGCTGACCTCTAAATTAGAAAAGAAACTAGTCGAATATTGTATGGAAAGGATTTTTTTTGGTTTAACTAGAAATGACGTAAAGCAGATGGCCTTCCAACTTGCTTTAATGAACAATCTTCCACATCCCTTCTCTAAAACTACAAATATTGCAGGCCGAAAATGGCTGAGCTTGTTTTTGAAAAGAAATACTTCCCAGAAGACAATCAGAACTCCTCAGTCATTGTGAAGTGCCCGAATATTGAGGTTCACTGAAGACAATGTCAAATGTTTTTTTAATACGCTTAAAGGGGAACTTCAAAAGATCAAGTACAATCCTGCCAGAACTTTTAACGTTGATGAAACTGGCATAACGACAGTACAAAGCAAAAGTGTACACATTATTTGCACGAAAGGAAAATCCAGAGTCTACAAAATGTCTTCTGCAGAAAGAGAAAAGCTTAATATTATTGTCACCTGCATGTCTGCTGCTGGCCAGTACGTGCCCCCCATGATAGTTTTTCCCAGGAAGAAGACATGAAACTAATGAAGGGAGCTCCTCCAGGAGCTATTTCAGGGTTTCACCCCTCAGGATGGATCCAGAGTGATTTGTTTACCAAGTGGATGAAGCATTTTACTTTTTGTGTGAAACCTACAACAGAAGGCCCTGTTGTACTGATCCTTGATGGTCATTACTGGCACACAAGGAACTTGGATGTGATAAACTTTGCCAGACAAAATCACATCATAATGGTATGCCTACCACCTCACAGCACGCATAGAATGCAGCCATTAGATGTTGCTTTTATGAAACCATTTAAAACATTCTATAATCAAGAAATCGAAAAATGGCTTTCTAGTAATGAGGGGCGAATTGTGACCCAGTATGAAGTCGCCGAATTGATGGGTAAAGCGTACATTAGAGCAGCAACCATGAGTAATGCTGTTAATGGTTTTCGTGCCTCTGGTATCTACCCCTTTAATGACTCAAAATTTACCGAAGCAGATTTTATTGATGAACGCACCTCAAGCCGTCCGGAATCATTTCAAGTACTGGAAACCAGAGTTGATCCGTCAAATAATGATAGCCAATCCCAAGTTGATAATCAGACTGCTTCTCCATTCCAGTTGTACTCCCCATCCGCTTCCTCACCACTCCAGTATTTTGTCTCACCGAAGAATATAAAAGCAATTTCAAAAGTGCAATCACCGTCTTGCAAACGAAAGGGTGGAAAGAGCGTGGTGTTGACTAGCTCGCCTTATAAGAAGAAGCTTGAAGGCTTTTATAATGCTAAAAGTCAGAAAAATTCTACTCAGTCCTCAACCAGTTGAACTGCACCAAAACCAAAGTCAATTAATCCTACAAAGAAAAAAGTTGTAGGATGTAAACGAAAAATTGCAAGTTCATCTGACAGTGAGGATTCTGATGAACCTCCACTTGTGGACACAGATGATGATCTAGATGAGGATCCCAACGATCCCTCTTCCATGGACGCTACTTGTACTTTTTGTCAAGAGAATTATTCAGATGATTTCAGTGGACAGGATTGGCTTCAGTGCATTTTGTGCTTCAACTGGAATCACAGATTGTGTGATGCAGCAAGTGGCGAGCGCAACTATTACAAATGCTCGTATTGTCTAAACAACTGAATATGTTTTTCATTGTTTAATAAAAGTTTCATTTTTCCAAAAAAATTGTAACATTTTTTTCCAGAATCCTTGCCTCCAGAATCCATGCTCTTTCCAAAATTCTTGTTCTTATTTTCGCCTGCTAGGTGATATTAGGAACAAGGGTGGGCGGTATAAGGAACACCTTTGTGTAAAATTCCCTTGGGTATTTTTTTTGAAATGTTACTATTTAATGTAAACTGGAGTTTATTAGAAGTGATTTGAGATCTGCAGTATAATGCAGAATAATTCTCAGTGATATTAATCTAAATTCCAACTTGAAATTTCAAAATAGGAGGTTAATATAGGGCGACTTTGTTACAGTAGGCGATATTTGGGGCACTAATAATAACAATTGTTGAATGTGCTACGGACAAAAAAATGTAATCATATCAGTTACATAAAAATCGCAAATGAAATTGTACATAAATTTCTATTATTTGAGGATGTAGTTCATGAACGATTGCAAATCAGCATACTTCATTTTGTACGAATAATAAAATAAAAGGCACATCATTCAAAATTCATTATAAGTTTTCAATGTGTTTGTCAATAAAGCGGAACTAGAATTCACACATTCGGACAAAACGCGAGTAGATATTAGTTTTTTGCTTATTCATATTAAAATCAATTCAAAATCTATGCATCTAAGTTAAAACGTATTTACTTAAAACTGTTTTGTGTAGCTGGAAAAAATTATAAATACAATTAAATATCAACTAAAAGCATTAGTAAAAGCTAAAAGATTATAAATGATTTAAAGTTAACTTATTAAAATTTATTGATACTGAGAAGATATAGAATTTACCGTTATCAAATTATGCACTTTAATTTAATAAACTAATTTTCTAATCTAATAATTAAATTAACAATTCTTCCGACTTTATCTAATTACCTGCATTAAGACAGCAATCTTTCTAAAAATTATAGCTAATGTCTGATTTGGCAGTAATTTATCAAAGAAGCACTACAATATGTCCTCGGATTAGTAGGTAAAAATATATATTACAGGCGAAGTAAAAAAGTTTTCATTACTGCCGAGAGTAACAATAGGCTACTGAGACGCGAAGCGTCAAAAAAAAGAAGAGTATTACAAATTGGTAAATATCACACACTTAGACAAACCCTACAAGTAGAGAACAAAGCTAAACGCTTGGATATTTCTTTGTGGGTAGAATATTAAATTTTAAGTTAGAGAAATAAAATTCATTGTGGTTTCTGAAAAATCGAAATTTTTCACCAATAGGGTTGTCGCATCAACATTTAAAAAAAGTGAATGTGTGGTGCGCTATAGCATGATGTTATTAGACTAGTTAACGTAAGTTTGGCGAAAACTCGATAGAAAAGAATAGCCCAGTTACATAGCCACTATGGAACCAAGACTCGTCGAAATTGTGGAAACGATTGAAGCAACTTGTTAACAGTAAACCATTAGAACACGACGAGGAACAGTTAAAACTAAGAATAACAAATGCGCTAAATTTTTGTCGATAAAGGAAATTCGAAGAATTCATAATAAATTCAGATCTGAAGTTAAAAGGTAATAATAAAAATAAAATAAAAAAATAAATGATTATGAAGAAGTAGTCATGGTTGGTTGAGTGTGACTCTGATTGGGTTACGGTCCTCGATAAACTAGTAACAACCGGGAACCGGCAAAGAGGAGATAGTTCGAAAGCTCGGTCACGATTGAAGTTATTTGAGTGTTTGATGATTTCTATGTAGAAAGATTGTTCTTGGGAGAAGAAAGAATCTGTGAGATTGTACATGTCGAGTTCAATATGGGTTTGATACAATTTTTACAAAAAAGTTTTGTTATTTGATTTGCGACCTTATGAATGTAAGGTAAAAACGAAAATTTCAAATTGGATTCGAAAATAAATAGAAGCGTTCTTAAGTTTTCGAACGTGTACACGTAGACAACGATTAATAGCTTCCTAAATATGTCGCTTTATACAACCATTGTTCCATGAAGTTTTAGTAAGAGGACAAGAAGAGAAAGCAAAAAGATGTCTGTCCGTATGGGTGGGTTTGCGAAAAACAGAATGACCCAAAAATCCGTTGGGTTTACAAGTCACAAGAACGCCGAGGAATAGTCATTATTTTCGATTTCAATGGTAAATTTGATACTTGGGTGTTGGTTGTTTAGACGATCGAAAAACCAAGAAAACCAATATGGGATCAAACAATAAACGTGTCGTCAACATACCTAAACCAGACTTTCCAATGCAACCGTTTCAAAAGATTCTATAAAAATGTTAGTTACAACAAAAGATAAAGAAAAACCCATAGCAGCACCCAAAACTTTTTCATAAAACTTGTTCTAAAATCTTTGTCATAATGAGACAGAATCTGTTCAATGATAAACGAATCTTTAGTAGCAACCTTGGCAAAGAGTGAAGTGATGCCAAAACTCACAAAAGGATCTTTGGGTTCAAACTTTATAGTTTCCAAAGGTTGAATAAAATAATGAGAGTTAAATCTCTTCTGAAAAAATAAAATTGATTTTTTCAGCGCAATCAGTTCGGTTCAAAACGACGTAGCAATAACATAACACGATTATAACCCGGAATTTTAGTATAAATTCTGGTTGCAACAGTCTTCGCCAGTATCGAATCGAACCGACAAAAAAAAGTTAGTATAGTTAAGGCTAAAAACATCAAAGTGGTCTTCTACGCAACAGATGAGTTAGCCACCAGCTTTCCAAAATCAAATGAGACAATATCATCCACTAAAAAGGTCAGAAGTTTACCACGAGTGCGCTGACATATATGAGACAAACACGACGGAATATTGTTACCCAGATAAAAGAACACAAGATACACACAAGGAAACAGAATGTCAGATAGCATGTCGCAGAGCGTTTATTAGATACCCGACAAACCACAAAATTTCAGCAAACAACAATTCTAACCAAATCTCGTAACTTCTGGATCAGATTATATAAAGAAGCCATCGGATAAATTTAATAGATATAATTGCTTGAAGCTAGCACCAGTATGGAACAACATGTAACAAAACGTGAAAATTTAATTGATTTTGTAAAGTTTCTAAATTTTCTAATTTTTGTAAAAACTGTTAATATAGAACACGGTGCCAAATCTAAAAATGTTTATATTTTGACTAGGCTGAAAAATAATATACTTTTCAGAAGTTTGAGAACAAGTGGAGTTTTTTTTTATAAAAAACTGTTTTTTTGAGAAGTCAAAGATAGTTTTTTTTCCCGTTTTGTAACCCAAACCAGAGAATATAATGATTGTTTAACGACAAGAGACCAGAATCCAAAATACTAATTAAAATATATTACTGGACGTGTTTAAACAAGAAAATGTAATAATTTTTCCAATATAACAATTATGAGCTTACTCAAAAAAGGCAAAATAATGAGACAATTATTACTAAATTTCATAGATTACTGCTTGATAATGCCCCAAAAAGTCCTAGAAACGAGTACTCAGTCAGAATAAAAAATGAAAACATTTGATGGAAACTTTATTCGTTTTCATAATTGAACCAGAGTAAAGGTAAACACCAAAACTGAAAGCACTAGCATAAAACGTGCAGTACGTTACGGTCGCATAGGTATGCCTTCTTTCTTCTTCATATTTACTGCCCACCTTTTCAAGATGTTATTTAATTTTCCATATGTTGTTTTCTCCTTAAAACTGATCCCTTTTCTTCGCAAAAATTGTTAAACTGTCTCCATAGACAAGTTTGCGAGTTCTTGGTGTTTGCTGGTGTTAAGTTTGTACTGAACGCTCCAATTTGTAGAAATTCGTAGGAGCACCACAAAAATAAATGCTCATTGGAAAACTTACTCCAATCTTACTTGACAAATATATTATTCCTAATCATCAATTTGGATTTAGAAATGCCACAATCGAGCAAGTCCACGAGGTAGTGGTCTGCATTACGCTCGAAGAGCGAAAATACGGTGTTGCAACATTTCACGATGTCCATCAGGCCTTCGATAAGGTATGGCGTGCAGGACTTTTTTTTAAATTAAGACACTGTTACCACCAGACTATTTTGAAATAGTCCTACTTTTCGAATAGGCAATTCATAGTCAGACATGGCAGTGCGCTAACAAACCCGTACTATGACAATTCAGGACTTTCCCATAGCAGTGGGCGGGCCCAACATTTAATCTTTACGCGGACCTTCCGACAACTCCAAACACTGTGATCGCTACATTTGCTGTTGACACGGCCGTATGTTTTTTTACCAAAAAATATAGTGCGCAGTATACTGTCCGCATCAGTGCTCGCCCCAACATCTTAGTGGAGGGATTACTAGATCAATCAATGGATGGAACTCCTACATGTTTTTGATATTAAATTCTATGCATGTTAATCCATCTACTGAATGTCACATGTAGATGTAGAAACATGTAAATAAAAAAAATATTTTTAACAATAAAAAAGATATTTTACTTTGACACAATATTGAGCCACTCTGTCTTCTTCGTTTACGGTATTTGCAAAAGAATTTAGATGGATTGGAGTTGGAACGTTACAATCAATTATTTTCAACGAGACGCGTGACTTTGTGTTTATTTCTTTTTTAAAACTCTTCATTTTTTTTTGGGATTTGTTCGATCACGTCAAACCATCGGCCATAGTGATACTGTAATACGGTGCGAGTTGAAAACACCGAGGCGACTTAAAACTTTTGACAGCGCTCACAAAAAATACATGCTGCATTCTGGCGGATAAAGTTTGAAATTTAAATTATGGTAAGATAGATGTCTACAGTGCTACTTAATTAAATTTATGTTGTTATACACTTGATTTACTCCTGTTGATTGTGTTGTGCGACTCCAAAAAAAAGGTAAGATATTAATTATTTTTCTGACATGCAAACTTCTTGATATACATAGGACATCTCAGACAATTAGAATATCACCATATTTTTTTTCTACACGATAATTTATTGGGCTTTCATATTGTAACCTCAAAATTTTAGTTTCGAATCATACATCTCAGTGGCGTACCAATTTATTTATTGGGGTAATTTCAGGGGCGACTTGAAAAATGGTGCGCAGCTTGGAAGCCGAAAATTCGCGATTATAGTGATGAAACTCTGCAACATGTATTAGAATTACATCACCACGGTCGGAGTTTAAAAGATTTGAGTGAAGAGTACAGCATTCCCTATATAACTCTATACAGAAAGGTTTAAAGAAAACTCACAAAACCAGTTGGTGGTCAAACCGAGTTATCTAGCGATGAGTAAAGTTTCTTAGTTAAGGTTATATCTACTGCTGCAGATTGGGGATATCCCTGCGATTCAAACGATATCAAAGAGCACCTGCCTAAAAGACTATCTCAATGTATAAAAGTTATGGACACCTCTAAAACAGCTACGTCAGTCATGTTTGCTTGCTCAGCTTCAGGAGTTATGCTTCCGGTTTACGTAGTATATAAGGGAGAGCACCTCTGGACAACATGGACGGAATCTGGGCCAGCTGGGGCCAGGTATAATCGCACGCAATCTGGCTGGTTCGATACAAATATGTTTGAAGATTGGTTTTCCAATATAATATTGCCATATTTTCGATCTTTGCCACCGGGTCTTAAATTTTTGATTGGTGATAACAAGCCATATTTCCTCAAATGTCATTTCAAAATGTGAAGATAATAACATCCGCTTCATACTTTTACCACCTGACCCAGCATTTAGATGTCAGTGTCTTTCGGCCAATTAAGGTATCTTGGAAGAAAACACTTCGAGACTGGAAAAAACACAATAAAGAAACTGTAAGAAAAGATGTATACCCACGTCCTTTAAATCAAGCATTAAACAAAACCTAGCACAAGTCAAGAAAGGATTCACGCCGTCCTATTCTATCATAACAAAAATCAGTTTTTTTGTTGCTAGACTTTGTAACGTGCACATTTTTTTCGATTGAATACGTCTGATTTTGGTTAACATTTTTGTATTCACTGTTTATGTAAATTCTTTTGCGCAATGCATTTGACGCTTCGCACATGCGTTTTTGAGCCTTCTTCTTAAGTACGAAATGATCTTACGTTTCGCAATGAGGCGAAGCGGACATTTTTTTGCGTGCTGCAAAAAGTGGAATTACCACTTATTGAATTTGTGTTTGTGAATTTTTGCGTAATGGGGCAAAGTATTTAAGCCGGCGTTCGTTGCAGCGTCTGCGTTTTGTTGTATTACCTGCGTTTGTTGAATTTACGAAATTTATAAAGATAAACCCGTTAATTCGAAGGGGTAAGTCATTTTTGTTTTGATTTGCATTGTTTAATACATCGCAATTTACGTTTTAGTTTTTTGTTTATGGTTCTTGGTTTCAAATCTACGAAAAAGAATTAAGTATACGATTTACGGGAATTGCATCATATTGCGTCATTTCAATGAGTCGTATGATGACCACGCCTAAATAGCAAGTTGCGCAATAATTTTTGATACGTTCGAACTGGAAGTTTTTGCTTTTGATATACGACTACGCTTTCTGATTTGTTCGATGCTTTTTGATTTGTGTACGTGTGAATACGTTTATGGTTACGAAAATTTCGTTTGGATACGTACGCCTTTTTACGATTTTGATGTTTGAAATGTGATTAAGATACAGAATTTACCGTTATCAAATTATGCACTTTAATTTAATAAACTAATTTTCTAATTTAATAATTAAATTAACAATTCTTCCGACTTTATCTAATTACCTGCATTAAGACAGCAATCTTTCTAAAAATTATAGCTAATGTCTGATTTGGCAGTAATTCATCAAAGAAGCACTACAATATGTCCTCGGATCAGTATATAAAAATATATATTATAGGCGAAGTAAAAAAGTTTTCATTACTACCGAGAGTAATAATAGGCTACTGAGACGCGAAGCGTCAAAGAAAAAGAAGAGTATTACAAATTGGTAAATATCACACACTCAAACTATTTTTGAAGAAAACAAAACCGTTTAAAGAACAATTTAGACAAACCCTACAAGTAGAGAACAAAGCTAAACGCTTGGATGTTTCTTTGTGTGTAGAATATAAAATTTTAAGTTAGAGAAATAAAATTCATTGTGGTTTCTGAAAAATCGAAATTTTTCACCAATAGGGTTGTCGCATCAACATTTAAAAAAAGTGAATGTGTGGTGCGCTATAGCATGGTGTTATTAGACTAGTTAACGTAAGTTTGCCGAAAACTCGATAGAAAAGAATAGCTCAGTTACATAGCCACTATGGAAGCAAGACTCGTCGAAATTTTGGAAACGATTGAAGCAACTTTTTAACAGTAAACCATTAGAACACGACGAGTAACAGTTAAAACTAAGAATAACAAATGCGCTAAATTTTTGTCGATAAAGGAAATTCGAAGAATTCATAATAAATTCAGATCTGAAGTTAAAAGGTAATAAAAAAAATAAAATAAAAAAATAAATGATTATGAAGAAGTAGTTATGGTTGGTTGAGTGTGACTCTGATTGGGTTACGGTCCTCGATAAACTAGTAACAACCGGGAACCGGGAAAGAGGAGATAGTTCGAAAGCTCGGTCACGATTGAAGTTATTTGAGTATTTGATGATTTCTATGTAGAAAGATTGTTCTTGGGAGAAGAAAGAATCTGTGAGATTGTACATACATGTCGAGTTCAATATGGGTTTGATACAATTTTTACAAAAAAGTTTTGTTATTTGATTTGCGACCTTATGAATGTAAGGTAAAAACGAAAATTTCAAATTGGATTCGAAAATAAATAGAAGCGTTCTTAAGTTTTCGAACGCGTACACGTAGACAACGATTAATAGCTTCCTAAATATGTCGCTTTATACAACCATTGTTCCATGAAGTTTTAGTAAGAGGACAAGAAGAGAAAGCAAAAAGATGTCTGTCCGTATGGGTGGGTTTGCGAAAAACAGAATGACCCAAAAATCCGTTGGGTTTACAAGTCACAAGAACGCCGAGGAATAGTCATTATTTTCGATTTCAATGGTAAATTTGATACTTGTGTGTTGGTTGTTTAGACGATCGAGAAACCAAGAAAACCAATATGAGATCAAACAATAAACGTGTCGTCAACATACCTAAACCAGACTTTCCAATGCAACCGTTTCAAAAGATTCCATAAAAATGTTAGTTACAACAAAAGATAAAGAAAAACCCATAGCAGCACCCAAAACTTTTTCATAAAACTTGTTCTAAAATCTTTGTCATAATGAGACAGAATCTGTTCAATGATAAACTAATCTTTAGTAGCAACCTTGGCAAAGAGTAAAGTGATGCCAAAACTCACAAAAGGATCCTTAGGTTCAAACTTTATAGTTTCCAAAGGTTGAATAAAATAATGAGAGTTAAATCTCTTCTGAAAAAATAAAATTGATTTTTTCAGCGTAATCAGTTCGGTTCAAAACGACGTAGCAATAACATAACACGATTATAACCCGGAATTTTAATATAAATTCTGGTTGTAACAGTCTTCGCCAATATCGAATCGAACGGACAAAAAAAAGTTAGTATAGTTAAGGCTAAAAACATCAAAGTGGTCTTCTACGCAACAGATGAGTTAGCCACCAGCTTTCCAAAATCAAATGAGACAATATCATCCACTAAAAAGGCCAGAAGTTTACCACGAGTGCGCTGACATATATGAGACAAACACGACGGAATATTGCTACCCAGATAAAAGAACACAAGATACACACAAGAAAACAGAATGTCAGATAGCATGTCGCAGAGCGTTTATTAGATACCCGACAAACCACAAAATTTCAGCAAACAACAATTCTAACCAAATCTCGTAACTTCTGGATCAGATTATATAAAGAAGCCATCGGATAAATTTAATAGATATAATTGCTTGAAGCTAGCACCAGTATGGAACAACATGTAACAAAACGTCAAATTTAATTGATTTTGTAAAGTTTCTAAGTTTTCTAATTTTTGTAAAAACTGTTAATATAGAACACGGTGCCAAATCTAAAAATGTTTATATTTTGACTAGGCTGAAAAATAATATACTTTTCAGAAGTTTGAGAACAAGTGGAGTTTTTTTTTATAAAAAACTGTTTTTTTGAGAAGTCAAAGATAGTTTTTTTCCCGTTTTGTAACCCAAACCAGAGAATATAATGATTGTTTAACGACAAGAGACCAGAATCCAAAATACTAATTAAAATATATTACTGACGTGTTTAAACCAGAAAATGTATTAATTTTTCCAATATAACAATTATGAGCTTACTCAAAAAAGGCAAAATAATGAGACAATTATTACTAAATTTCATAGATTACTGCTTGATAATGCTCCAAAAAGTCCTAGAAACGAGTACTCAGTCAGAATAAAAAATGAAAACATTTGATGGAAACTTTATTCGTTTTCATAATTGAACCAGAGTAAAGGTAAACACCAAAACTGAAAGCACTAGCATAAAACGTGCAGTACGTTACGGTCGCATAGGTATGCCTTCTTTCTTCTTCATATTTACTGCCCACCTTTTCAAGATGTTATTTAATTTTCCATATGTTGTTTTCTCCTAAAAACTGATCCCTTTTCTTCGCGAAAATTGTTAAACTGTCTCCATACACAAGTTTGCGAGTTCTTGGTGTTTGCTGGTGTTAAGTTTGTACTGAACGATCCAATTTGTAGAAATTCGTAGGAGCACCACAAAAATAAATGCTCATTGGAAAACTTACTCCAATCTTACTTGACAAATATATTATTCCTAATCATCAATTTGGATTTAGAAATGCCACAATCGAGCAAGTCCACGAGGTAGTGGTCTGCATTACGCTCGAAGAGCGAAAATACGGTGTTGCAACATTTCACGATGTCCATCAGGCCTTCGATAAGGTATGGCGTGCAGGACTTTTTTTTTAAATTAAGACACTGTTACCACCAGACTATTTTGAAATAGTCTTACTTCTCGAATAGGCAATTCATAGTCAGACATGGCAGTGCGCTAACAAACCCGTACTCTGACGATTCAAGAGTTTCCCAAAGCAGTGGAGGGGATAAAACATTTAATCTTTACGGCGGACCTTACGACAACTCCAAACACTGTGACCGCTACATTTGTTGTTGACACGGCCGTATTGTTTTTTACTAAAAAATATAGTGCGCAGTATACTGTCCGCATCAGTGCTCTTCCCAACATCTTAGTGGAGGGATTACTAGATCAATCACTGGATGGAACTCCTACATGTTTTTCATATTAAATTCTATGTATGTTAATCCATCTACTGACAGTCACATGTAGATGTAGAAACATGTAAATAAAAAAAATACTTTAAATAATAAAAAAGATATTTTACTTTGACACAATATTGAGCCACTCTGTCTTCTCGTTTGCGGAATTTGCAAAATAATTTAAATGGATTGGAGTGGGAGCGTCACAATCAATTATTTTCAACGAGACACGTGACTTTGTGTTTATTTCTTTTTTAAAACTCTTCAATTTTTTCGGGATTTGTTCGATCACGTCAAACCATCGGCCATAGTAATACCGTAATACGATGCGAGTTGAAAACACCGAGGCGACTTGGGACTTTTGACAGCGCTCACGAAAAATACATGCTGCATTCTGGCGGTTTGAAATTTAAATTATGGTAAGATAGATGTCTACAGTGCTACTTAATTAAATTTATGTTGTTATACACTTGATTTACTCCTGTTGATTGTGTTGTGCGACTCCAAAGAAAACGTAAGATATTAATTATTTTTCTGACATGCAAACTTCTTGATATACATAGGACATCTCAGACAATTAGAATATCGCCATATTTTTTTTCTACACGATAATTTATTGGGCTTTCATATTGTAACCTCAAAATTTTAGTTTCGAATCATACATGTCAGTGGCGTACCAATTTATTTTTTGGGGTAATTTCAGGGACGACTTGAAAAATGGTGCGCACATACAAAAGAAAGCTTGGAAGCCGAAAATATCGCGATTATAGTGATGAAACTCTGCAACATGTATTAGAATTACATCAACACGGTCGGAGTTTAAAAGATTTGAGTGAAGAGTACAAAATTCCCTATATAACTCTATACAGAAAGGTTAAAGCAAAACACACAAAACCAGTTGGTGTAACGTTTACATTTTTTCGATTGAATACTACTGACTTAATATAACATTTTTGGAGTCTGCGTGCGCAAATCGCTGATGCACATTACTCATGCGTGATTCGTAGCCATATTGTTTTAACCCATCTTCCGTTGAACTTTCAAAGGAAGCGGACATTCCTGCATAACGTGCAGAAAATTTCCTCATGTTAAATTTGAACTGTGGAAATCTGCTTTTGTAGTATGCACTGAAAAATATCCGCTTTTGTCGCTGTTTATTCGCTTTCGTTTGTTTTAAAGAAACCCGTAATCTAAAGGGGTAAGTGATTTCTTTGTTCTGTACACGTGTTGTGTAACCTTTTGATTTTGCGTTTTAGTTTTTCTTTTTTTGTACGCACGAACTGAAAGTTTTTTTAACTATGAGTTACGATATACTCTGGTTGATACGTTCGATTTGATTTGTTTGGATACGTACAATTTCGATGGTTTTACGTTACGTTTTTTGAATACGAATATTACGATTAATGTACGATACGATTATGGAAAATTTCTGATACGTACGTTCTCCCTATACGTTTATGAAGTTATGGTTAATAATCATCGATCTAAGGTGATAGGATAAATCAAATTATACGAAAACAATAGAAAGTAAATTATGGAAGATTTCCAAGTATTGCGTAATTCATTTAAGTCACATGATGACCACGCCCATGCGCTGAAGTTACGAACAGCAACAAGTAATTAACCTTCAATAACACGTATGTACCTAAATAACCTAATTAAGTGTTAGTTTTAAGTTTTGTTTATCAGTTGGTTTCAATATTTAACCGTTATAAATTTAATATAAAAAATATTGTGGCGTCCAAATTAGATTTCAAATTAGAATTGTAAGTATTAGTGTACGAGTAGAATACCCCGTCCCTGATTATAATTAGAAATATTTCTCATCGCTCTAATGTTTGTGTGTTGTTTATATTTAATAAAATCATAGAGCTAGCACGGTGCATTATTATTAATTATTATTATTTAAATTATGTTAATAGTTATAGATTTGGAACGATTAAAGTGTATTCGTTAATTATTCGTTACATTGGTGGTCAAACCGTATTGTCTAGCGATGAGGAAAGTTACTTAGTTAAGGTTATATCTACTGCTGCAGATTGGGGATATCCCTGCGATTCAAACGATATCAAAGGGATAGTAAAATCTTATTTAAACGGAAGTGGAAAAAAAGTTCAACAATTTCGGGACAACAACCCTGGCGAAACATGGTTGCAAAAATTCTTGCAGCGACATAAGGAGCACCTATCTAAAAGACTATCTTAGTGTATAAAAGAAAGTAGAGCACAAGTCTGCCCTACAACGATTAATAAATATTTTAGTCATTTGTTAGTAAGTCTTAAATTGTGCGATGTGCCACCTTCGACTATAGTGAATTACGATGAGACCAATTTTACGGATGATCCCGGTCGCATTAAAGTCATAGTTCGCAGGACTTCCAAAAGAGCGGAAACAGTCATGGACGCCTCTAAAACATCTATGTCAGTCATGTTTGCTTGTTCAGCTTCAGGAGTTATGCTTCCGATTTATGTAGTATATAAGGGGAGGCACCTCTGGACAACATAGACGGAATCTGGGCTAGCTTGGTCCAGATATAATCGCAAGCAATCTGGCTGGTTCGATACAAATATGTTTGAAGATTGGTTTTCCAATATAATATTGCCATATTTTCGATCTTTGCCACCGGGTCCTAAAGTTTTGATTGGTGATAACTTAGCAAGCCATATTTTCTCAAATATCATTTCAAAATTTGAAGATAATAACATCCGCTTCATACTTTTACCACCTAATAGTACCCACCTAACCCAGCCTTTAGATGTCAGTGTCTTTCGGCCAATTAAGGTATCTTGGAAGAAAACACTTCGAGACTGGAAAAAACACAATAAAGGAACTGTAATAAAAGATGTATTCCCACGTCCTTTAAATCAAGCATTAAACAAAACCTAGTACAAGTAAAAAGTCAAGAAAGGATTCACGCCGTCCTATTCTATCATAACAAAAATCAGTTTTTTTTGTTGCTAGACCTATAAAATCATATTGTATGTTTCATGTCGCCCCCAGAACGTTCCTACTAGTTTTTTTCATGTAAATTATAGGTAAATTTCAAGTCGCCCCAGTGAAAAAAAATACTTGAAAAAACACTTTTTTTTATTTTTTTTCTTGGGAGTAGAGGTGAGAACAATTTTTTTGAGTATTGTGCTCGTTAGCCCGCAGTCTAAAGTAACCAAAATTATTTTTTGTCTCAATTACATAGGTACAGTAGCGATGGAAAAGTCTTGGATATCTCAAAAACCTTATCAAGTATTATTACGGTAGTACTTCAGAAGAATTTTTGTTTTTGTTTGACTGAGGTTTTATTTATTTCTTTTGATTTTTAATTTTTAAACTGAAATATTGTTCATAAAATATTTTAATTAATTAAGGTTTTTTCATTTTGTAACATATAATCCACAAAAATAACAAAAAGTATCCAGATAATTTTTACAGCCTCGTGCACGGTTTTTCATCATTGAAAATCACACATAACACAACACTGCTTCAAACTTTCTTAACTAAGTGACAGTTCCGTGACATTTCATTTGTTTCTTGTCAAACCGTGTCTATAATTAAACAATAAATGAATCGATTCCAGAAGTTTCCATTTTAGTATATTCCGCAGTGTCTAATTTATTAAAACTCTTTACTTTTCTCTAGAGTGCATGATGTGGTATCCTTTGTAGTTGCCGCCGTCATGCTCGAGTTTATTACAATACCTTTTTAATTTTTAATTTTACGTTAATCTTTGTGAAAACAGATAAAGATGTTATTTTGAAAATGTGTCATTAGAATGCAGTTTTTATGTGTAAAACAATGCAAAATACTAAAATTTTAGAGTTAAGTCAGTTATAAAAATCGTCTCGGCCAGTGTTATATAAGCATTAATTGAACACCAAAAAAATAAAAAATCTTATTTAATAATTAATATATGTAGTAAATTATAAATTACACTCTACATAATTTTTTATGCAAACACAACGATTCACGCAAACTTCTAATTTAGATTTAAAAAAATAACAAACAAAAATATGTGTAACAATTATACAAACCTCAAATGTTGCATACACAATTAGAGTATTTATACACGCGTCAGATCAAAAATAAGATTCAAAATGTTTCTAAAGAAAGATAAGACCAAGAAAAATTAGAATCACTCCCAAAACAAAGTTAACTTTTTCTTACAGAAGTTCGAATAAATGAAGACTTCGGGTAATTTACCTGTTGTTAACATACAATTTGTCAATTATGTACAGTACGCTCGTGTGCAGTTGAATTAGCATCACTTTAGTTTAACTATAAAATAGAACTTTAGTACTGCTTTAGGGGTGACGTCAATGCCGGTGATGTCGTGTATCATTGATATCAAATGGACTTGCTAATATTCGCTCAACCCTATAGCAATTCAGTTAAATGGCAGTGCGCGATCCCAACCCGACTATTCATCTCGTTATCAAAAACGTTTACTTTTATGACTCTGACACGATCACGAAATCCATTTGCTAAGAATTTTTTTATTATAAATGAACTGTTATGATTTTTCGTGAAGCAAGGGGGCGAGAAAAAAATATAAGAAAATACCTAAGTGCGTGACAAGAGATGGTGATTATGCGTGTTAAAACGACACGTAATAAATTCACTATTTTTCCCTTTTACGTGTTTCTAAAATATAAAAATTGATATTATTACACCTATAATTTTCTTACGAGAAATTTAAAAGCCGTCTCACGAGACGTAAAAGTTTTGCTTTCCAACGTGATTGATTGATTTTACAATCCGAATACAACCACCAAAGTACTTTATTTCCTACTTATTTTTCCTTTAAGCTTATTGATTCTCAAATCAAAACGTTATTGAAATTTACGTTTATAAGTAAGGTTGCTTCAAACAAAGTTAAATTATCATTTACATTTCTTAGTATGAACAATTCTAACACTTATTCTGAAACCTCAACTCATTCTTACCTTATCAGAAAAAAAGTAGACATAAAATAGTCATTATTTCTATTAACAAAAGGAAATTCCTCGCCACTTTAGTTTCGGAAAATCTAAAACATAATAAGCGATGATTAAAACCGACTTATCGAAAAAAATTAAGCTTAAAATGGGCACAAAGTTGATACTACATTTTAGTGTGTGACGGAATAATTTGCTACGACTTTAAGCAGAAAGGATTATATGTCTACTTCTACCGTATAAATCTCTTACATATTTTTATAAAACAGGTATACGTCAAACCCCATTTGGTTTGTTTGGTCAATATTTTTATATAAAAGTCTGATAGTCTTATAGGTTATATTTACTTATATTTTTTGTCTGTTGTATGTTTTGTATTGCTTACATTTTATAGAATAAAAGATCATATATCAACTTATGCGCTTATTCGATAATCTACGCTACATTTCTAACAGAAGGTTCAACTATATCTGGTGTTTTGTTGTTTTCTTACCAGTCATTTTTTACCTACATTTATTTTTTGTGTAAAGTGTAAACACATTCTTTGCATAAGAATGAATTGTAACTAAAATATCTGCAAACAAAAATTGCAAGAATAACTGTTAGTTATTCAATCGATGATAATTGGGTTCGTTCTGCTTAAAATAAAAGCCCAATTTTATGATAACATATTCAAAATAAAGTTAAACTAACGATATTTTTCGATCATTACAATATTTTTTTTCTCAAACCAGCGATCTTTTTCCATAACTCGTAACGAAGGAACTAAAAATACTATCAAGGAATGGCTAAAAAACATGATAAATTATTGTTATGGCAGTTCTGCTATATGTTACAAAAGTAATTAAAAACTTAATGAATTTGGCTACATAACATTATGTCATGTACGATGTTCACGTTACATTATATTAAACGTGTTGAAATATTTTCGGCGCAATCGTTAATTCCAAAATTTAATTCAAGTTTACACCACCACGACGATTCGATAACTCGCTGTAATCCCCGAGTATTACGAAACAACTTTTTATCTTTACAAATCAACAGAACAAATTTTATAAACTCATTATCGATCATTTTAACAAGTAGTTAATAAAAACAAAAAACTAATTAGAAAAACTGTTCCTAAACATTTTCGTTTTTATTAAATTGGTCATAATTTTTTTTTTATCATAAACAATCACTTTTATTCAATTTTTTAAGTTTGATGAAATTAACAAGATACGTATATACTTTTACCCAAAGTAAACGTTATTGAGTTTATCCATTAACAATTTAAATAATTTAAGAATTGATAATAAAGAATTGTTTTGGAATCAATTTTGTAATGTAAATAAAAGATGTATGTAATCATGCAGTGTATTAGAAGACTAATCTAAACCACATCAAACTGTTAACCATGGAGTTTAAATGTGTCCGAACAACCTTTTCATAACCTAGATAAACTTGGAAACTACTTTTTTTTCTTCCTTACTATTTTTTTTATAGATATAACCAAAAACTGTAATTTCTTGCAAACGTTTCAAATTTTTCAAATTTTTAAGTACTTGCATATGAATGCAAGTACTTAAAAATTGATTAAAAGTGGAACACAAGATCAAGTTCGATAAGATTTATCTCCGAGAGTAACCACAAAAACACAAAGCAGAATGGTTATCGGATAAAAACCGCTATAGATAGCTTACAGAAAGAGTCATAATATTGCTAAATCACACACAGTAAAAAGTCGTTCGCATTCGCCAAATAAAATGTGTAAAGCCAATTCCAAGTGTTTTTTAGAAAAGCAAGGTAACCCAATACTTCACCGAGTATTGCAGTCAAAATGACAAGTAAGCAAGTGCAAACTGTACTAAATAGTTCAATAGAAAAAAAAAGAAACTAGTACGTATAGTTACAAAAACCAAGCAAAATTACCGCCCATTACTGTTGTTCTACATAAATAACAAATAAAAAAATTATAAACAAGTCTACAGGCTATCATCTCTCAGACATTTGAACACACCAACACATACTTCCAATGAACTAAATGAACTACAACGCACTTATAAAACACATAAAAACTTCTAGAGAATCTCTAGTAATATGTAGTAAGCAACTACAAAAGAAATTGTTTTCATACCGTTCATAAGTCAAGGTTACGTCACACGTCGAAGTACACATCTATAAAATCTGGAATAAACGAAATAATTTTGCTTTTTTGGCGAAGAGAAACTAATATCTTAAATAATATTTAAATTCTAAAATATTTTAATAGATTTTCTAATTTCCTATGATCGTAATGAAAAAAATTAAAAAGCTTTAGGCTCGGTTGCATAAGGCATTGTTAATTTCATTTGTTTTTCAGACGACTGAGCCTTAAGCAAAAAGAAATAGGTAACTGTCTGTTTCTTTTCTGCGCATGAACTATGATACAAACAGAAACTTGGATCGTTTCTAGTTTTAAAAAAAGTTTAGACGCGATAAAATTTTGCAGATCTACTATAAAAGGATTTTCTCTACTCCAATGATTTTTTTGTCACGCATACTTGAATGCAAAAAAAATATTTTTTTCACGTCAGGTTTAAACTGAATTAGAAAAAGATTCGTCTGACTATAGAACAAATTTTAATGTTATCCTGCTGTCGACTGCAAAAATTAATATTTTTTTTCCTTATCTTTTTAAAAATACTTTCATAGTTTTAAATTATTTATACAACCTTAAAAAGTACAACGGTTGTGACACTTGACAATCACTTTTAGTGATTTTGTATTTTCCTTACGTGTAAACGACATTTTTTGTATAAATTAAAAAGAAATATTAACTATTGAGTAGTGGAATATTAGAAAATCAACAAACACTTTTATTTTGTTGTCGACAAGCTACCGTTGTTTTACAGAAAATAAACATAGCTAACTTGGGTACACTATATGGAAAAATATCACAACTTTAAACGTCCCTCATTTGTTTATTTTTAAATTGAAAGTAGTAGTGCAAAAAAACATTTCTTATTCAGAACTTTATGTTTTCTTAGAATATTTAGAAACATATAGGGTGTTCCATTACCCAATTTGTAGTTTTAATAATAAGAAAGATAGCGATAGATAACTTTTGGACACGTTGTATTCAATATAAATAGGTCTATATTAAAAATTTTAAAGTAAAGAACTACTTGTTTGTGTTGTGTCCATATTATGGTGAAATAATTAAACACTCCCAATTGCACAGTTTATGCAAGGATTGAAAATAGTAGTTTTCGCCTACAGATAGGTCTAACTACCTTAGAAGCAGATACCTATAAAAATATATGTACGATATTCTAATAATCTTGGTACAATAAGTCGACTAAATATTGCTTTGTGTATATATTCTTGATATTCTTAAGGTGTATAATACTAATATTCTAAAAATGTATATACGTACAATATCATTGATATATTTTAAAACCTTACAATTTTTTTCAAGGTTTACATGACATCAGGTATTAATTTTAATTCTAGATACTTATTGCAATATGTAGAAAATGTATTTTAGATATTGTAAAACTAAATAAAAACAATGTTATAAAAATATGTACCAACAATATCGTTCGCATATTCTAAAGTCACAAATGTTTTTTCAAAGTTTGACTGACATAAAATATATGTATGTTACACGTTTTTGTGTTTATTTTTAAACGTACTTTTAAATTTACGTATTTATAGTTAAACGTTTCCCTTAAACATTTTTTTAATTTTTGCTAAAAACCCTAACACGATGTTCTCACAATTTAAATATGCTAATTTTAAAAATTATTTTTATGTGCGCATATTTTAATAAAAATTAATCCAAAATTATAGTATGTTTATAAACGCAATTTAGTTTTATAAAAATTACACAAGGAGAATATGAAATTGAGACATCTGCGTTTGAATTGAATTGAAAAAATAATAGGGTTATAACTAAAAATATAGTAATTTTACAATAATAAACTATATTGGTTGCAAAAAAATTTTAGACGAGGTATCGTAATTCTGCTGTAAATTTACTATTAGCATTCTATTAGGTGTTTATGATTTTAGTGGACATCTTTTCCAAATATTTTTGTCAGATTCTAAACGGGTATACACACAAAGTAAAAATTTCAAAAAATTCTTCGCAACATTGAACATATTAACAAATTTATTATTTACCTGCTTTAGTTTAAATTTTTATATCGAGTTTTAGTGCAACGTACTTGTATAATCAGGTAAATCCATATTAATTTTCTTATTTTTTATTTCTGCATCATGTTTTTTAAATATAGAAAAGCAAAAAACCATTTTGTAAATAATTTATTTTAACGCAGCGAGTACACCCCAAAGTCGATGTTTGCTTAGTTGGCTGTTTAACGTTTACAGAAAATAATTCAATGAAATTTCAACCGTCATCACTAATAAGAAACATAACTTAAAGAAATGCTTTTATTTACGTAACTATGGTCAATAATCAATAAACAACACATTTTAAAAAATATATAAGCAAATATATGCAAAAACCAGTTTCTAGTATTTATTTGAACATTGTCCTTATTTTTTGAATAGCAATCCCAATAAAATGCTTTTGTGCACTTTTAAAACTAATCATGTTTGAAGTTTTTTCCAAATTTTAATTCATACTAAGTAGTCGGTAAAAAAACAAACATTACAATAACATATAGTAGATGTTATATTGAAGTGATTAATTAGATAATAGAAATAATAATTCTGTTGAAATTTCTGTAAACTATATTTAAATAAAAAAATATGTCTTCATGGAGTTTCTTTATTGAAAAATTCGAACTGAAACCATTTGCAGGTATATTTCATACCAATTAAAATAACTTTAATATATTTTAATGCATTTCATATTTATTATTATAAAATACAAATTTTTTAATACAACTTGGTAGAGTAAATCTTAATTGTGTGTTTTTCAGAAAACAACATCCTAATGTAACGGATGCTACATACGTAAATCCGTTGCGTTATATTTCGCATACTTTAGAACATTTATGTAGTACCAATGCAATATGTAATGATAGTAATAAGTAATTTTAAGATACAATTTTTTTTGTGTACTTATTTTTTAAAGATGTTTAAAATGTATACAAATTTTATATTTATATTTTATTCATCATTTATAATTTTATTTTGTTAGTGTCATTTTTATAAATAAACGTGTTTTTACATAATATTTGGAGTGTTTCAATACGGTTTAATAAAAACTGTACAATGCGCAGCAAAGAAAAACGATTAAATATCATTTGCAAACATACACATATGTAGTAGGTATATATTTTACGAATATCCCACAAACAATACTGAGATGCATCTAGACCAGATTAAAAAGTAATATTTCCCATATATTGGAAACAAATATTGAGACGACATTTACATCTTATGTCTGCCATATATTGAAAACATATGTTTAAAAGATATTTATAACTAATATTTAGGAAATATTTATTTTATATAAATTATTGATATAACATTACAATAAATGGCCAATATAAAAAAGTGTGACATTTAAATATTTACCAGATGTTATTTACTAATATATTACGTATATTTTGTGCTACTAGGGCAAGGATACTAAATTAATAGGATTGCTCGATCGCTCGATTTATTCTGCCGAGATCATGTAACGCGCTGACGTCACCCGTAGACCTACTTCGATTACAATCGGTACTAAGATGCACGTTAAAAGGCTTCTAAATATTTTGTTTGAGTAAATTTGACAACTTTTGATTTAATAAGCAATGGCAATAGTGTGGCAATAGTGTTCATAATCGAAATATTTTTTTTATTAATTAATTTTGTTAATTTTTTTTATGATTTATAAGTTTTTAAAGGTAAAAAATTAATTAATCTCGTTTGCTGTTTGATGGATTCATTTTCAAATTAAACTATAGAAAAATTGCTATTAATTTTATAATTTACGTACAAAATAAAATGTACTATTAACGGTTAAATAAATGTATTAGAATTTAAGGTTGACAAAACAAAAAAAAAACAACATAACACACTACTAAGTTAAATTTATTTTGAAATTTTATTTAATTTTCTTCGTTTTCTTCTTTTTTCATCGGTTTCTTGAGCTGGTGTATTCGCTCTTTTCTTTCCACTTCTTTTTTCACCAAGTTTTATATTTTGATAGTTCATTCTGATAATGGTAATGTTTTCTTTTTTCTTAATTTGAATGCTTAATTTTTTTACAACTTGTGGGCTTTTAAAGAATCACCGTGGAAGTTCGAAGTAGTGATTCCATTTTTTTACGAAATTTATATTAATCAATTTTATTTAAAAAACCTAATAATTCGTTTTGTAAATCTCGTTCATATAACTCTCCTCTGTAAAATGAGTAGAACAAATTACGCTAGTATTAGGGTTTATGTTATCAGCCCTTTTACAACGCCTAATCCATTTATTTTTAATCGTAATGAACACTAAATCGGTGCCTTTTGGGAACTTGTGGTATGTAATCTTAAGGTTTTTATTTTTGGTTGCAATCAGGTTGTTATTGCAACCAAATACAGCGCGCCTTCTAATATAATGTAAATAAATTTGAATTTTAAACTAAACCTGATAGTAAATAGAAATTCTTAGAAGCAACTTGTAGGCACGTATTTGAACGAGTAAAACACCAACAAATGTAATAATTATTATAAAAAATATCGCAAAACCGTTGTATTTAAAGTGTATTTAAGCACTATTTATTAGCAGCGATCCGATATATGGTCTACGGCTGACGTCACGTGTCAAAAATTACTTACATTGCGAGAATACGAATCGAGCAATCCTATTCATTTAGTATCCTTGCTACTAGGGTAATTGTAAATAATTTAATATGTATATTATTAACTTATACATACATGCACATCATGTATATACATATGTATGGTGGGATGAACATGTATAAAGATTGTAATTTAAAAGGTTTCACCGGGCAAAATTAAAATTTTCTAACTCCGTAGTAAAAATTTTGATCAGTTTCTATCCATTTGTGTTTACATTTTCTAATACATATACTTCTTATTTCTAAATTTGCGTCGCTATAGCCGTAAAAAAAAGACAATAAGGTATGGAAAGTTAGCATTGGAGATACTTGGAAGTTTTTTAGTTCTGAAGTGAGAACAGTGGCAGATGGTGATAAATGAACCGAATTAATTCTGCATCAAAAAAAAAATTATCTTACACTATTTCTAATAGTAGTAAATCGTGAGGATGAAGATAATCTAGTTTGCTTTGATAACAGATAATATTACGTATTTATACAATAATTTTCTACAAACTTTTGATGCCTACTTTAAAATAATGGATTTGATAAACGTTGCTGTCTATATGATAAGTAAACCTATTACAAAAATTATTTGTATTAATGTTCTTCAACTTCAATATAAAAAACCGTTTTTGTTAAATTATTTTGACTGCAATAGAAGAAAATTTTTTGTGGTTAGCAACATGTAAAATTATTTTTTTTAGTTGTTGCTCAAGTTCTGTTTGAGTTTCGTTTATATTATTTACGTTTTATTTATTTGAATAATGTTTTATTTTTTATAATAATATGTATTATTATATAATACTATTATGCGTTATTAGTTATGTACCAGTATTCAAAAAAATATTTTACGTATTTATTCTTGTATTATGTGTTGCATTTTCGAGAATTTCAGTTCGATACTTGTCATTAAATTCTTATTAAACTATAAATGCAAAACTGTGTTCATTCTCGTTCTAAATTAAAACAAGAGTAGTTTGTAATACGATATCGTGATTATGAACCCTACGCCTACGTTAGGTCAGCACGGACAAGTGATACGCAGTCAACAACGGGTGGTAGTGTACAATTAATTTTAAAACGATTAATCCTTCGAACACATTAACATTAAAGAAATAGCATGCGCTGCAACTAAGGTGTCTATTGCTACGGTGTCCAGAATTATCAGAAAGGGGAAGCCGACGTAAAAGACGGAAAACCTCAATTTTTGAGTCCCGGAAAAGCACGTCCACGTAAATCTCCAGTAACGCATCTATAACCATAGAAAAAAAAAACCATTTTTCGCAACGTTATATATAACTTCCATAAAACATGGAGTACTAGAGTGAGTGTAAATGCTTTGCGTAATAAATTTATGGCGGATTTAGATTGTAAGAGTAGAGCGTTATCGTTACAGTCTATTTTTACGGAACTTAGTTTTAAGTGGCGTACAACTGAAAACAACAGAAAACTGCTTATAGTAAGAAATGACATTCGAGTAAACTCTCATTCAATATCATGGACTGATAGTAGTAAAAATGGGCTAAACTGCAACATATCTAAAGAATCACGAATTATTGCCGTGAATGCAGGTGGCACAAAAAACATTATACTACGTATAGATTTGATGACCTATTACACAAAAAGAATTATACTGTACTTCTACTTTATCATCCTGATTTAAATCCCATCAAATCAATTTGGACACAAATAAAAAACAACATAGCAAAAAGAAACGTGACATTGAATTTTAACGGAAAAAAAAACTTTATTGGAAGGTGAAATTTCGAATGATACGCAGATCCATTGGCAAAATTGTTGCAAGAAAATTATTGAAAATTTAGACAATTACTTAAAAAATGAACAGATTCTTGATATCTAAACAAAACGTTGTCATAAATCTGGAAGAAGAAAACAGCTACAACGAAGGCTTTAGTGATTCTGATTAATTTTTTTGATTACCTAATATAAATATTTTAGGTATTTGTAAATGTTCACTATGTATATAAATTATTAAATTAATAAATTAACATAAAACTTAAATTGTAGATGTACCAACGATTAATTACGCCGCCACTGGTAAGTGATCATAGCTGTTGCACTTGACGATCATTCCCGAACGCAATGACGTGTACTGCGCAATACGAATCATTACAGGGGACTTTTTGACCGTTCGCAAGTAGATGAACGTATACGTTTCTTACCGAAAACGCACGATTGCAATTTTTGACTATACGTTTCTCGCAGAGGACAAGGTCCTTCGAGGCAAAATTGTGATGGGCATTTGCAACCCAACTACAAGAGAAGCATTACTATCACTAACTGTAAGATAAAACAAAGTAACACTCGGAAAAGTCATTTATTTTTGCAGGACCAGCGAACAGAGCAAAAATCAGAATATCCAATTCCAATCGGAAACTGAAACAAAGACAAATTAAATTGTAGAAGGTGTCAAACAACACATGGCCCACGTGAGTGTTTAGAGTATTGAAAAAGGTGCAAATTGTAAACATAAAATTGTAGAAAGAGTACCTACAGACAGAAATTATTAAAATTAAATGTAAGTTAGATACGGGAGCAGATGTAAATGTCATTCTGTTAAGCATATTAAAAGATTTTAAAAATCAATACAACGTAAGAAACACTAGGTATGTACTAAAAGCTTTCGAAGGTACAACTTCAAAAACAGACACAGTAAATTTAAATGTTAAGCACAAAAATACAAATACTCAGGTTCTAATAGGTTGTCAAACCTGCGTAAGCTGAAATTTAATCAAAAGAATAAATAATTTACAAAAAGAAAAGCGTGTGGAATTTAAGGAAACATTTATAAATGATAATCTAGATATATTTACCGGTTCAGGAAGATTTCCAGATAAATCTGAAATCAGGACACAAGAAAATTTTGAGACAGTTTGTTATTAACCATCAAAAGTACCCTTCGTGATTAGGGATCAATTTAAAAATGAATTAGATAGGAAAAATAACGGGAAGATAAGAATATGTTTAAACCCGGCCGATGTAAATAAACAAGTTGTTCGTAAACCCAGAATAGGTGAAAGCATTAAAGAAATATTCGCAAAATTAGTAGTATTCTCGGTATTCGATGCATCAGAAGGATTCCATCAAATAGAAATTCTTCGTGGAAATGTTGTTTCTCAACCCGCTTCGGTATTTATAGATACATCGTACTCTCTTATGGTTTGTTAAATTCATAAGACAAATTTGAAGGCGAGGTTGAGAAAAAAATTGGTGGCATAGAAAGTTTCAAAATTTGTCACGACGATATGTTTATTGCAGGTTCAAACCAAGAAGAGCAGGACATCGCCGTAAGAAGACTAGCCGAATGCGCCCAACAAGTTAATGTCAAATTCAATAAAGACAAGTTTTTAAAGATAAATTTAAATTTATGGGGTAAATAATTTCTGAAGGAGTGCAAAACGACCCTAATAAGAACGAAGCCCTATACATGCATGTGATATGTGAACTACTTAAAAATAATGTAGAATGGCAATGGTTGCCAAAGCACAAAGAATGCTTTGAGAATCTAAAGAGGTTCATCCTTGGTTCCATTTAACCCAAATATAAAAATTATACTGCAATGCGATGCTTCAAAAACGGGTTAGGTTGCTGCATGTTTCAAAATTATAATGAAACTTTCAAACTAGTAGCCTGTTCATGATGGTTAATGAATGATCATGAAATAAACTAAAGTTAGACCAAAAAAGAATTGCTAGAAATCTACTGTAATACTCAAAAGTTTCATAATTTTCTATACCGCGCCAAAGTTGACCATAAAACCCTTATGTTCCAGAAAAAGTTCACTTTGCAGATATGTTATCAAGGGCAAGTCTAAAATGAGATAACATCAATCTAGAAATTACGGATATGGTCCACACAGGCCAATGACGGATAACAAAATAATAATAAACAAAAATTTAGGAATGAAACTGCAAATATTCTCTAAAATATTTGAATACTGTTACAATGGATCGCCCAAAGAAAATAAAATCACATCGGATCTGAAACCATAATACCAAATGAGAAGTGAATTATAAGTAGAAGCAAGTATCATATTTACAGAAAATAAAATTGTAGTCGATATTCTTCTGACCTAATTTAAACAACGACATTATCGACTTTATCAAAAAATGTAGGGTTTGTAAAAAATGAATGCCAAATAAGTTCAAAGAATCTATGTTACTACACTCCGTTTCTAAATTAAGATTTAACTAAATAGGTGAAGATATTCTAGAATTTGGTGCTAAACCGTACTTGGTATTGGTCCATTATTTCTCGCATTGAATATGTATATGTACAATACCAAACAAGAGTTCAAAAGCAGTAATCCATGCAATGCAGAATACTTTTACAAAATTTGGATATCTACAGCATATTGTAGCCAATAACTTTCCATTTGTATCAAAGAAATTTAAAAAAAAGAGATAAGGTAATAATAAAAATCAAAATTGATAAAATCTGGTTTAAGGCAATCGTCCTGGAAAAACCGAAAGAACCCAGTGGGTAATGAAAGAATGTTACAACAAAATTGTTAGACGCAATACCACTCGAAAAAAATTATCAATTACTAAAGGAGAGGAGAGGATGATAAGAAATACTACTGGTGTGTTTTTAAGAGGCGACGTTTTGTGGTTCAGTGCCAAAGAAAACTAAACAACATTGATTAAACTTTAATAAATAACGAAAAAAAAAACATTTAGGGTATAAAACTCAAAACAAGCTCACAAACATTACAAAAAGATCAAAATAACCAAGGAGTTGGTATTGAACTAAAGAAGATTGATTTTCAAGTTTGTTATGACTAACTGAATCTGTATTTTATTGTTTATTTATTTTTTATTGTGGTTGGCGTTGTATCTTTTAATGGTTGTGGCAACACCGCAATTACTTTTAGATTACAAATAAAAGGAATTCTTGGCAATGAATGTATTATTGTAGCACGTATTTTTTTTGTACCAGTTAAGTTGAATAAATACTTTTTTCTGTTAACATCGCCTACATTAACCTCTCAAAACACATCAGTAAGACTTAAATAGTTTCAAAAAGTTTATTAGAAAAATGTTGTTTTGTGCAGTGCTGATTGTTTAGAAGCGGATTCAGTCGACTCAGAGAAACATCTCTGTGCAGTAATGAATTACCCACTGATAATTTTTGAGAAACTGGATGGCGAGAAAACCCTTTTGATTATCTCTTTGTATGAGTAAGTTTTTAATAAACTGAACCGTTTTTATTTCGAGTAACTAAAACTAAAATGGTAAATAAGAGCATGTTTCTAATTAAATTGTAAAACAAATATTGTGAATAGTGTTCAAATGACAAAAAATCGTTAAACGCGTGAAGACCATGAAACCAAATGACAAAAATGTCATCAACGTATCTTGGCCAAATTTGATTTTTAGATAAAATGTGGATATAACTTTCTCCTAAAAATTTTTGATAAATATATATTAGCAACAATAATCAAGGGCAAAGAAATCATATTAGTAAGTTGCAAACGATGATTATCCAATTTTTGCAGAAAATTCCCAGAATTGATTGTAAATAACTTCCTGTTGGCAATTTCTATAAATTGGCAAAAATGCTTAGAGATCTTACAGTAGGTGAATTTATAGCGCTCAAAACTAACAAAATTTAGCTGTGTTTTGTTTTTGTTTAATATTATGGCTACTAAGGGTTTTAACTGTTAGTATTAGATAAAAATGCACATAATAACGCCATCTCTCGTTTATTAAGATGTTATGTGATTAATTTGAAATCTGACAACACTGTAAAAAATAGTATGAAATAAAAATTTGATGCATGAATTTGTACGACAAAAATCATCAACGGCTGTTTTTAATTTTTGAACCAGTCGCTAACAATTGCCAATCCAAATTTACAAATAATAACAAGTTATGGGCCCAGGCAACATTTTGTGCGTTTTAAATTGAACGATATTAATTAAAACTATGTGTTGAAGATTCGTATTCGCATTTTAGTCAGTAAAATTTAAAAAAAATGACGATCAACTACCTCAGAAGTGTGCCAAAGTTACTCGATAGCGAAAATTAGGCGGACTGGTGTTTCGCCGTTGAAAACGTGTTCGTTTTGGAAGAACTTACAAATTGCCTCGATGGCATAGAGGCAGATACCGTCATATTAACCAAGGCAAAAGCAAAGTTAGTTTTAACATTGGATTCATCTATTTTTGTGCATATCAGAGACAAATAATTGTGTAAAGATGTTTGGGACACTCTGAAGAAAATGTATGAAGATGATGGATTTGCGCGAAATATTGGTCTTTTGCGCACTTTAATTTCTCTCCGCTTTGAAAATTGTAGTTCGATGGAAACGTATGTTACACAACTAATCGAAATTTCCAGAAAATTGGACCAAACAGATTTCAAGATAAACATAGAATCAATTGGTTCGTTACTTCTAGCAGGGTTGCCAAAGCGTTTTGCACCGATGATAATGGCAATTGAACATTCGGGCATTGCAGTGACATCCGACGAAATAAAAAACCAAACTCCTTGATATGAAAACAGAAAGCGGCGCAAGCAGTTTAACAAGCGCTTTTGCTAACATGGTAAGTTTCAAAGGAAAACCGAGAGGTGGCAGTACACGTAATCATAATAACCAAAAAGCGAAGCATGACCGTACAGACATCATATGTTACAAATGTAAACAAACCGGCCATTTTAAAAGTAAGTGCCCAAGCAATTTACAACAGAATAAGAAAAAGAATCAAGCAAATGCAAATGCTTTTAGTGTAATTTTTCTTAATGGTGATTGGTATGTTAATTCTGCAGCTAGTAATCATATTAGTGCCCGAGAAGATTGGTTAAAGAACATAAGAGTAACCGATGTCAAAGAAATAACAGTAGCCAACAATGAAAAACTTTCAGTGAAGTGTTTAGGTTAAGTGGACATTTCCACATTTGTTGACAACGAATCGTTTGACATTGTTGTGAAAGACATTCTGTGTGTTCCAGAACTTTCAACTAGTTTGTTATCGGTTGGACAACTTACAAAAATTGAAATCGTGTAATTTTTTGTGAAAAAGATAGTCAGATTTATAATAGTACTGGTGAATTAATTGCTACAGTTAAGATGAAGAATAACATGTACAAATTGAACTTGAACAAACCAATGGAGCATTTTGTGGCTGCGTTAGCAACAGTGGATGTGTGGGACAAGCGTTTTGGGCACGTAAACTACAAGGACCTTTCCCTTATGCAGGGGAGGGGAAGGGAAACAATGTAGGTTGCCATTTAAACATGCAGATACACGAGCAACACAAGTGTTAGAGGTCATTCATGCTGACCTGTGTAGACCGATAGAGGTGACTTCAATGGGAGGCTCAAAATATTATATAATTCTGGAAGATGACTTCAGCAGGATGGTATTTGTTTATTTTCTTAAAAGCACAAACCAAGCACTTGCCTACTTCAAAGAATTTAAAGTGTTGGTTGAAAATTAACAAAATGCAAAAATTAAGGTTTTTATGTCAGATAATGCGGGCGAATTTTACAGTTTATCATTCGAAGGTTTTCTGACTCAGAATGGTATCGTTCACCAAAAGACAAATCCCTACACGCCATAGCAAAATGGAAAGAGCGACAAGATGAACCGCACATTAGTGGAAAAAGCACGTTGTTTACTCTTCGATGCTAGACTCGATAAATGTTTTTGGACAGAAGCAGCAAGCACAGCTGTATACTTAGAAACAGGTCGATAGTGGCAGGACTTAAGAAAACGCCATATGAAAATTGATCACAACAACAACCTGACGTAAGTAATCTAATCATTTTCGGTAGTGAGGTTAATACCCACAAAAAAAAAGATAAAAATTGATTAAGAATCAAAGAAAATGATATTAATTGCTTTTTGTGAAAACGTCAAAGGTTATAGGTTGTTCGAGCCAATAACAAAGACAATTGTTACAAGCCGAGATGTCATTATTAATGAAAAAACATCAAATGGATCAGAGATATTGGATTTAATATTAAACGATGACAATTCTGAAGAAATACCCAGCTTCAGTGGGCGACATGAGTAAAAACAGCACCATGGAATCGAGTGTGGAGCAAGATGAAGTGTTTTCAGAAAATTCAGATGAATATATTCCACAAGAAAACTTGCCAGACACTAATGCATCGTATCATTTTCATGATGTAGACGATAGTTCCACTGACCAACTAGAAACAGTAAGAAAATCTACCAGACAAAAAAAACCTACAAATTCTGATGACTACATGACGTATGCCTGCCAAACAAATGTCAAAATAGAGAATATTCCTTTAAGTGTTTCAGATGCCTTGTCGAGACCTGACAGCAACAAATTGAGGCAAGCAATAGAGTCTGAACTGGCATCGTTTGAAGAAAATGAGGACTGGGAGGTGGTGGAAAAACCAGAGAATGCTACGATAGTGCAGTGTAAGTGGGTATTTAGAAAAAAGTTCGATAGTGAAAATAGAGTACGTTATAAAGCTCGGTTAGTGGCAAAAGAATTTAACCATAGCCCAGGGGTGGATTACGATGAGACTTTTTCTCTGCTTGTGAGGCACTCTACGTTGAGATTTCTAATTACCTGGTCAGTTCATTTGAATTTAAAAACCACACATCTAGATGTAGCAACAGCTTTTCGAAATGGTTCTTTAGCTGAGACAGTCTTTATGATGCAGCCAGAAAGGCTTTAATAAATCAGTGAATAAAAACCAACTTAAAAATAGCCATTTATGGTTTAAAGCAAGCATCCAGACTTTGGTATGAAAAAGTAGAAAAAGTTCTAACTGTGTTAGGTTATAAAAAATCTAAATACGAGCTGTGTGTGTATATGAAATACCAAGGTAATCCTAAAACAATTGTAGTTTTCTATGTCGATGATTTCTTTATATTTTCAAATTCCAATGCAAAAAAGATTTAGGTGAGATCGAAAACGATAGCAACTTTCTTTATCAGCAGTTAATAAGGGCTTTAATGTACTTAGCTGTACTCACAAGGCCAGATATTTAATTTTGTATTAGTTACTTAAGCCAATTTAATAATTGCTTTGACGAATCACACTGGAAATGTGCAAAAAGGGTACTCCGCTACCTAAAAAGTACAAAAAGCCATTGATTGACCTTTGTAAAAACAGACATTTTGGAACTAGAAGGTTTCGTTGATGCCGATTGGGCTGGCGATACAGTTGACAAAAAGTCGTTTGCCGGATTTTGCTTTAAACCTTCTAGTTCTATAGTGTCGTGGGAGAATAAAAAACAAAGTTCAGTCGATCTCTCCAGTACTGAGGCTGAAAATGTTGCGATTGCGGAAGCCTCAAGAGAAGTCATTTATTTGCGCAATCTGTTTGGCGAGTTTACAGGAAGTGCCAGATGTATAACTCGGTTTAATGATAATCAAAGTGCACAGAAATTATGTAGTAATCCTGCATTTCATAAACACGCCAAGCATATTGATATCAAATATCATTTTGTCAGAGAAGCCGTGTCTAATGATTTTGTTAATGTAAAATATTTGCAAACTAACAACATGCCTACTGACATGTTGACAAAAAGTTTGCGTTTCGCTAAACATAATATGTTTTCAAGTGAATTGGGTATAACTAAAACTTAGCGTTCATTAGCATTTTTATCTACATAAAAATCCACATAATAACGCCATCTCTCGTTTATTAAGATGTTATGTTATTACTTTGAAATTTGACAATACTGTAAAAAGGAGTATGAAATAAACATTTGATGCGTGAAATTGTACAATGAAAATCATCAACGGTTGTTTTTAATTTTTGAATCAGTTGCTAACAATTGCAAACAATAACAATAATATCTGTTTATGTAGCAAATCCTGCAATACTCCAACTGGACTCAATCAACATCAAAAGAGATTCTGTTACGGGTAATATTACTCCTACGACGGTTGCATTACCATGCAACTGGGACTCGTGTCGTAGAGGCTTTAATACTTATGCGGGGCTCCAACTACATTCCAAAAAGGTAATCCCTGATATCTATAATGAAGCTATGATCAACGAAGCGGGTAAATCTAATAAGTGGTCACAACTCCAACTTCTTACGATGGCCCAAGAAAGATTACAATATAAAGGTAAAACTCTTAATAAATATCTCTCGGGAGTATCGAATAAAACTAGCAAAAGTATCAGATCTAAAATAAACAGTTAAATTTATATCGATCTATTCAATAATCTTAAAGGAACTAGAATGAAGACTTTAACTGTCTCCTCTAATAATAACTCACACACCTTACCCAACCAACCCTCTACTCCTACTCCCTCGGGCTCTCTAAAAATCCCTCTCCTTAATCCTCACGCTGCTCCGTTTACACCATCTAACGATATCATTCTTTCCTACCTCCAATCACTACTTTCTTTGAATGATATCGACCCCACTGACAACACTTTCATTCATGAAATAGATCTTAACCATAATAACTGTCATACCCTCTCATTGTGTTTTGGGTAACCCGTAAAATCAAAGAAAACTACGGTATACAAAAATACCTGAATAATCAGAACAAGAAAGAGTTTTTGAAAACACTCAAACAACATATTTAAAACTTTTTCTCCAGAGTTACCTATCTAACAAAAAACGGGAAAATAACGAAAAACGGTAAATTGAACACTCGAGAAATAATTTGTCATTGTAATTTATTAAGTTGTTTAAAGTAGGACCACAATTTGATAGTAGAAAATGTTTCAAATATGGAAATTAAAAAAAAATTTGTAATAGTGTCTTTTTACCCGCCACATAAAATTCAACTTGTATCTGTTCTTTATACCTTATGTGGACGATATTTTCATAATCTCAGTTGAGTGCTAGTGTACGGCAGTTACGCTTTATATCCAAACCGTGAACATGCTACGTAAAGGATATGGCAAAACATTAAACATTTACTAAAAAAATACAGCTTATACAATACCTAAAACTACAACATAAGAAGACTGCCCTTTGAAAAAATAACGTCAATAAAAAAAGGAAATGTATGGTCAATTATTAAGTAACAAGTAAACTAAAATTAGCAATTTAAACGAAACATTTAAAAGCCGATTTGATATAATGAAGTATTTGGTCAACTTATTTTCGAAAAGGTACGCATCTGCCAGCGTAGCGTCCACTATGACAATAAAGTAGTAGAAACGGAAGGAGGCATGTGAAGCATAAAGTTTATCTAACTGAAAATCTCGATTGCTATCTAGGGTTGATCGTAAATGTCAGCTGGGATATTATACTTTTATGATAATGTCAGACGGTCAAAAAAATCTGTTGATCTCGTATTGAAATTGTAATTTACTGTTATTGGTTGTTTTGTATCTGTTTTATAGGGGTAACATTTATATCAAACTATAAGATTTTATGAAAGTCATAGAAGAATCGCGAAAGAGATTGTTATTTTATTTCGCTGACGTGTAATTGATTAAAAATTGAAAAATTTCATTCGATCGTCGATTTTGTCAAAAGTTGTTAAGCTCGAAAGCGATTCCAACTTAATATGCAGCTTTTGCGTGAGAATTGGAACACGTTGCGGTAAAGACACCTGTGATAAAAAGTTGAGGTCGAAACTCCAGACTTAATACGGATATCAAATATCGGATATCTGTTGCCGCGAGCTGTTGAACCGATGATGGATTCCAGACTGCATTGCGCTCTTTTGAGCAAATATTTTGAAAGCGCTTCCTTAAACTATGATCAACTATCGTATATCACACGGCGATGCACCTGATTACATCGTTTCAATTGCCAACAAGAAAAATGTGGCGACGTCACTATCTTACAAAAGCGTCGTATGTCAAAGTGCGGGATAAGAAAAGAGATTTGTCCTCTTTTTAATAATAAAAGAGTACTTACTCCTCTAACTCGAGGTATTTTCTCTGAAATAATACTAGAAATTGTATTGTACACCATTCCATTTCCTTCTGTCTGAAACAAAATTAAGTTTTATTAAAAAAAAGGTGTAAGCAGCAAATGATTAATTTCCTAAAACGCGAGACGGTGAATTTAATTACGTTTTTAGTTAATCATTAGAAATTCATCTTAGAAAACAGTACGGTAGCAGTTCTTACTTCTTATTGTTTTGCCGAGAAATATTAAATGCACATATTTTAAAACATTATTTATGATTCTATAAAACAAAACAATTTTCAAGTTTTATATTTACGGCCTAAAGTAATGGCACGAACAAGCCTACAAAAGTAAAATGCAAATTGTATTAAATACAGTCAAGAGTTACCAGAAAAATAATTAATTTTACTCTTTGATACAAATGGTATTTTAATAGAGCTTTCGTTGAGTAATGCTTTAAAACGATAGCATGTGTTTTATGTGATAAATAACGTAGGCCGAAATTACAAAAATTTTGAATTAAAATATAATTTTAATCATACACGTTAGATGATTTATTTAACAATACACGTACAATTTAGTAACATTACACTGAAGTCTGTATTTAGGGATAGACAAAAAAAGAAGAAGAAAACATTTCATTGGACGCAATGGCTCGAATAATAAATGCAAATATATTATGAGGCTGTGTTTTTAATATGGATATGTTTTTATGCTTGGAGGCGGATTAAATAGCATAATGAGGACCCTTTATTTGCAATAGCACATATGGATGCTCATAAATTTTTATTCATATTATTTTTCTTTTGTTACGAATACAAAAGCAATAAAAGAAATGTTTCTAGGGAAAAACAAAATAAAATGAAAATAACATAGTTATTTTTTAAACTCAAACAAACATCAAAAGTATTTTGCCTTAAAAAAGACGAAAAACTAATATAAATGTTATTCTATTTTTATTGGAAAAAGTTTCATTAGTATATGACAAACACAAAATTTCGATTCCATATGTAATAATATAAATCAGAAAGTAAAAGAGTTCAAATATTATATTAGAAATATATATTTTATTTAAAAAAAAATTAAGTGATCTACAATTAAACTTCCATTATATTGCAAATGTAATATCTACAAAGAGATAAAAAAAATGATTAGAACGAACAGATATTATGAAAATTTCAATTTTAAAACAGAGTTTAAAAAAGAATCAAATAAAAAACACCTAGAGTGAGTAAAGCCTACGTTGACAACTTATGCATGTAACGTTTTACCTAACACTTAATTTGACAAAGAACTGCATCAATAATTAAAAAATCCTACAAAACACTAAAGAAACAGTCTTATCCCTTTTCCAAAAATCGTTGAAATTAGTCAAAAACGAGTTTATAGCAAAAACTAAACAACTGACACAATACTTTACACACCAATGCAGGAAACTTTTTTGGGTGTATGCAACTGCTTGAAATTTTAAGATTAATTTAAAATTCGACATATACATAACGTGCTATTTAATAATATTTTCTTGAAAAAAAACATTGTTAAATTATGTAAACTTATTATATATAAGTGTCCTAACTTTATATAATAAGCTTACATAAAAAGTTAAAAAAAAATAACTTTTAATAGGAGATGCTTTTTTAAATATGGCTCTAAAAAAAGGTCAAAACTGTACCATAGAACAAAAACGTGTAACAGATATAAATATAGTGACTTCCAGAAAAATTGCAACACCTAGAAGTTGTTGAACGGTTTTATTGAAATTTTCAGGAAACGTCTATTTTCATGACACAAAGTGATGATTCAAATTTAAAAACAAAAGAACAAAAAAGTTTTTTCAATCAGTTGCTCCGCCACGGTTTGTAATGTAATCATTTAGACGTCTTAGCATGCTATCAATCAAGTGATCTATAGCTGCTTGTGGTATATTGTCCCAAGCTTCTTGAATCCGTAGCTGGAGATCGTGTAAGGTATTTGGAGGGTGTGGTAAATTACCCAGTCGCCTACCAATCATATCCCATACATATTTAATGGGCGACAAATCAGGCAACCAAACAGGCCATGGGAGGACGGCAATGTTAGCTTCTTCCAAAAACCGTGTTGTAGCCCTTGCCGTATGAGAGCGAGCATTACCCTGCTGGAAAATAGGATTTTGCAGCCCCTGAAGATATGGAAACCCAACTGGTTGTAGCACATTAGCAATGTAACCAGCTGCGTTTAGGTTGCCGTCAATAAAGACCAAGGGTGATCTGCTACCACAACATAGTCCACCCCAGATCATAACTTCTTGAGTGAAGGCTGTGTTGAGTTCCATAAAAAATGTTGGATTTTTACGTTCTCCACGCATCCGTCTGACCCTCCTACGACCATCGTGGGCCCACAAGCAAAATCGGGACTCGTCACTAAACACAATTTGATGCCATTCTTGCGCCCAATTAACCCTTTCGTTGGTCTACGCTACTCTGGGTGGACGGTTAAGTGGTGTAAGGAGAATACATAAAAATGGACGATATGAACGCAACCCATAAGATCTTATCCGGCGATAAACAGATGACATTCTAAGTCCTATACTTCTCATCCAATCATTTGCAATTTATCGAGTTTTTGAAAATCTGTCTCTTGTGGTCAAAACTCTTAAGCGACGTTCTTTGCGATCTGTAGTCCTCAGAGGACGTCCAGATCCACAGCGACGATGTTGAACCCCTTCCTCGGACCATTTGGACCAACATCTCAATACCGATGAAACATTTTGGTTTACGCGACGAGCAATTTCTTTTAGCGAAAGTCCGGCCTCTCTCAGACCAATAATACGGCCACGTTCAAAATCACTTAATTAGACAAAATGTTGATGTTGACGTCCTTTCGGCATTGTTATCAAGTTCAGAAAGAAATTGTGAACAAACAACAACAATTTGCAAACTTGAGAATTACTAAATGGTCTACTACTTCAAATTTATTGTTACTATGGAAACAACAGGAACAAAAAAAAACTACTGGCTAGATTTTATTCAAATTTTAATAATCACTTTGTTTCATGAAAATAGACGTTTTCTAAAAATTTCAATAAAATCGTTCAACAAGTTCTAGCTGTTGCAATTTTTCTGGAAGTCAGTATATAAAAAAAAATATTTGCCGATTTTGTAGTGAAGTAGAAAAACTATGGCAAAAGTGCAATAGAACGGAAAGCTTATTTTTAGATAACCATTCAGACTGGGTAAAGATTTGATTGATTGCCATCTGAAACTAAAGCTGGCGAAGTTGTGGATAAAAACTTATCATCGATAAGTAGTGGCCGACCTGCTACTTCATTTAGTACATTAGGCAATCGTTCAAAAAGACGCAAAACAAAAGAACTTTGCGACCATTATAGTTCCGGCCCATGTAGCACGCTTCGTTGGGCCAACGTTGGTAAATGGTGGCTATGTTGGGTAACGGTTCGTTATTTTGCCCGGTTGAACCAACGTTGGTCCATCTTGCTTATTTTGTGCACATTCCACGGTGAATTATACATCAGTTGGCCCGACGTTGGAGATTTGTACACCTTCATAAATAAGATTTGCTAGCACAATGAGATGTTTTCATCGTAGTATAAGGAATAGTCCTAGATGTCACTATGATTCGTAAGGGGCTTAGGGTTTTTGTATTGTATATGTTGCCAACACGGCAGATTTCCCTGGTTTGGTTGATAGATTCGAATTGATTTCAACTATTTCTAGTGCTTCTTCTGTCAATTAATTCTGTCAGCTGCCAAGATCTCCAGACAAAAAGAGTTTTTAATAAGAAATGGATTGGGGTCAATCCTCTACGTCGTTCGAGGGAAAATATAGTCAATTAACTCTGCATGATTTAAAGACTGAGCTGAGAAAACGTGGTGCCAAACTAAGTGGTCGAAAAGCAGATCTTATACACCGGTTAGTACCTACTCAAAATTATTTTAAAATACCCTATTCGTTGGTGAGTATGGTCGGCTATTAAAAATATAGTTGGCCACGTTTAATTATGGCTGGCGTGTGGTGCAAAAACGGCCAACATTGTATGTTGGATAATCAACCACCAACATCAACAATAATAATCATCAATTTTTCAGGCTCGAAGCTTATGACGCTAATATAAGCCTAAACGAAAACCTTACACCGGAATATCGAATGGAACTTCCTGAAAAACAAAATTATAAGGATATCAACTCCACTTGTGATATACCCGAGATATCCAGACGATGTATAAAAAATTTCGCTGATGCTGTTGAAAAGTTTGCGTTAAGTAAGTCTGAAGACATGTACAAAGAAAAGTACCTGTTGGCTATACGCAGTGCGATTGAAAATGAAGCAACGTTCATCAAAAGTTTTTGTGCTGCAGAAATGAGAGAACATGTAGTTTATGAAGTGGATTTGGAAGTCAATGAAAACTGCATCATCCAGGCACAATGTGAGTGTGCTGCGGGAATGGGTCCAACTGCCCATTGCAAACGTGTTTGTTTGTTTATTTGCATTAGAGCACTACTCGATAAATAAAACCACAGTTGTTCAATATTCTTCTACGAATATGTTGCAATCGTTCCATCACCCGAAGAGATACTTTGGATCACCGAAGAAGGCAAGAGGCTTGACAATCAAACAATGCGACCATGAAATTTCAATGTTTTATCTGCTTCTGCCCGAAATAATGCAAACTACGCTGGATTTTTCAGAAATGCTTGTGTAAATTTTGCTGCATCCAATTTATCTTCATCTCCAATGCCAATTCTGCAAACAATAGAACCAGCCAACATACTTGCTGTATTTCTTGATCATTGTTACTGTGTACAAATGAACCATAAGGAAAAATTGTTGTCTGACCAGGAGCTGGCAGAACTAGAAAAAAATACACGAGGCCAAAGAAACAATAATTTGTGGATTCAAGAAAGATGCCTACGATTGCAAAGCTCTGACTTTGGAAGAATTTGTAAGTGTACAGAGAATACAGACAAGAAGAAGCTGGCAGAATCACTGCTGTGTAGAAAGCAAATATATTCTAAAGCGTTGGATCATGGAGTTTTTTATGAAAAGAAAGCCTTAGCTGCATTTCAAAGAAGAACTATAAAACAAGTGAAGGAATGTGGTCTGTTTGTAAACAAAAGGGATCCATTTTTGGGGTCATCACCTGATGGTATTGTTTTAGGCGAGAATGCTTTATTAGAGATAGTGTCCTTACACAGCTAAAGGCAGGGAAATCTCGCCTGAAACAGTACCATATATTTATTTATGTGAAGAGACTGGAACATATAAACTCTATGAACATCATGACCACTACTACCAAACAGAGGGACAACTGTATTGTAGTGGTCGTGATCTGTGTTATTTAGTAATATTTACTTTAAAAGATATTCTGATTATTAATGTTGACAAGAATAAAGGTTTCATAAAGAAAATGAGACTAAAGTTGACAACATTTTATAATGATTATTGCAAACAAGCTATTACCATCGACCTGGCAACATCGGAAAGCTACGCTTCCCTCTGGACGAGTAATCTGTATACTTTTGCAATGTGTTTGTTTGTCTCAAACATGTAGAAAAGGAAGTACATTTGTTTATTGTTATGGTACGCACTACTTGTCAATTTATGTTGACATACTTATAACCTCAAATTTTAGAATCGCTTCTAGCAGCATTATTTGAAGTACGTAGATAGTAAAATGAATTGAATCAAACTTTAAACACGAAATATAAATACAATGTATATTTAGCTTGAAGTAGGAATATGTAAAAGTAAACAAATACAATTGTCGTTTGACAAGTAGTGCGTACCGTTTGTTGACAAATACTATTTCTATCTCTTACAATATTGTGTACACTTTGCAGCCTGCGATTACTCGTCCAGAGGGAAGCATAGCTTTCCGTTGTTGCCACGTCGATGGCTATTACAGAGAAATTCATGCATAAAGATTATAATAAACATTTTGTTAGATAATATAAGGTGTTAATAGTTTAACATGTATAATAACCTTTTAAATAATCTGTTAGCTATATGTTTAAAAGTGTAAAACATAACGTAACCATTAAGCATCCCTAGTTATAATGTTGCTTCTGAAATACGATAATTAGAGAATATGAAGAATATACCTATACCTGATAATTTGAGTTTATCGTGATAGTTTTCCTTCTCAAAATGGGAAGCGCAAACAACCGAACTATCACTTGGTTGCCAATTTATAGTATTTAAAGCCACTAACCATTTATTCCGCAACTCGACGTTTTTTGGAAAACGATGGCCACCTCGGTCTGTGCAGCCACGTACAGAACAGCTTGAATTTACCATTATTTATTTTCTATGATTTGACGTGGATTTGACATTAAACATTTTGGCAACACACTACAAATCATGGTACCCAACCTGTGCCAGTATCACCAACTTATAATATTTTATTTTCCCTTCTCAGCCCCTTACAGCAGCCAGTGGCACCTATTGGCAACATTGTCGGGAAAACATCCCATTGCAATCGTTTAAATTTAACCAATCATTTATTCACGAAAATCTATAAATTTTTAAATAATGTCAAAGCGGTAAAAGCTCGTTAAGTAACAAGAAATTTTAGTCTTCATGCGCACAATCAAATAATGCCCATGAGTGGAATGAAACACCGTAATTCGTATTTCTTTTCTGCCATCGACTTGCGAGTTGCAAATTGCAATTGAACATTTGCCATTTGTATTATCAATACGTTTAATTTGATGACAAACGTTCAAGTGTTTTTTTAGGTAACTCTTTTTTTTATTGTTATTGTAATTCCATACAACCTTTAGGTTCAATGACTTTATTAGTGTGTACCCAACTTAATATTTGTTGTTTGCAAAAAAAAGTAACTTAACGTGACTTAACCTAATTTTTTACGGTAACGTTTAAGTTATTAGCTTTTTTAGGATGTTTCAAGTAGTAGAATTTGAGGATTCTTCTATTGCAATTATCAGAACAGATTGGCTTACACCGAGAAAAAAACAAACATTCTGGCCTCCATATAAGAAAACTGCTGATTACGAAAAATGTTTAACTACAAAGGAATCATGTGTAATAGCAAGTTGGGATACATATGTGATAAAGAAAAAATATTATATGACAGGTTGTATATTTTCAGACCAGAATATGTAGTTTTAATTCTAGTATTTTTTTAGATAATCTTATCAAGGCAAAAGAAAAACTCAAAGTAGCCGAATTTGAGTCAGACGTAAATAGTGAAGCTGAAACAAGAAAAAGAAAACGGAGACCGAATAGAAATTTTATTTATTCTTCTGACGATGATACTGAAGATTTACAAAATACTGTTTCACGAAAATTCAGATTTCCTATTCCACTTGTTTCTATACCTATAACTTGTTCTAGTAAATCCCACAGTTGTGATCGTTCTGTTTCTCCTTTTTATCGTACTCCCATAACCGAATTATTATCAACTTTAGAATGGTTACCTTCAGCAGGTCAGCAGGTAAGCTATAATTTTGAAAAAACATGACTTTAATTATTTCTAACTTTATTATCAGAATTTAAAATCATTGCATTAAAATTAGCCAAAAATTGCAAATAATTGAAGAAAATCAGGCAAACATTCTGCAAACTTTAAATTTTCAACATTCAAACACAATTAGTGTAGAAACACCAGCAGAACTTTCTTTACCAGAAAATATTCGCTCTTTGTGTAATTCTCTAGAGGATGCTAAAGCTCTAGAATCATGGTTGAATGATTCAAGTGATAATGTGACAATTTTGGTAAGTTTGAGTTTTGAGTTGCTTTTTGTTTTCTTAATTTTTAGTAGAATTAGTTCCAAGTTTTAAAATTTATATTCAATCATTTCATATCATACTTTTTAAACAAAATTTGAGTTTCAATATATGTACAAGAGTTTATTTACCTTATAGTGTTTTCCTTTTTTAGAAAACACAGCTTCAGATTGTATGAGGCAAAGATTTGAAATCGATAGTCTACAGACTCTTAGCAAAAGTTATTTCTCATGAAATTATTCATATCTTTAACTCGACAGGAAAGTATCAGGCACTAGCATTGAAAGATTTAACAGTCATAAATGTTGTAAAAGGTAAGTTATTTTACTTTTCAAATAATTCATTTTATGATTATTAGTAGTGTTAGTGCTGGTTTCTTATTTTATTTACTATACTATATATAAACTAACTTTAGTATAATTGTTTGTTTTCTTTTTTAGAAACTGTGAGGAAGAATAGAAGTACACAGAGTCACACAGATAGCGAAATTGAAACTATAATTGCAAATTGGTTCAGATTCGGAAAAGACCGTCATGGAGGGTGAAAAAGAAGACGACAAGGTCAAGCGGAGTAATAAAATTAGCAGTAGGCACAGGAGGCGGTTAGTCCAAAATGAAGCATTGATGATTTTAATTGAATTTGATGTAGAAGTAAGTAAACAGGAACAACCTTTAAAGGAAACACTTTTTATAAAAGATAGTACAGAAATTGAACTTAATACAATCAATAAAAAATGTATTTTATTTACTTTAAAATTACAGAAAATTCGCGTTTAAATCAAATTATCAGCGATTGAATGCGAAAACTTACGAATTTACCCGAGGCTGTTGTGTTTTATAGTCCGTGTGTATTATATAATGTAGCCGAATCGTAAATGATAGTTATTGTAGTAAGAGTGAAACATGCATAATACATTTTTATACGAATTAGAAAAAGCAGGGTCCCATTTCGCAAACTCAATGCAATGCTTACATCATTTACTATTATCTCCGCATCTGTTTATGAAACAAAGACGCTGGAATGGACATTTCTTATCACATATTACAAGCTTTGCACTCAATTTTTTAGTTGTTTAATAATATTTGTTTGCAACGAATGTCAATGACTTTAACAAGTTAAAAGAAAATTAATTGTGTTTAAGTACATATTACCGTTTTTGTTTCATATTGGCGGTAGTCCAAAGAATCTATGCATGATTTATCAGATCGGATTTGTGGATAAAAATAAAATAACCCTCTGGTATGATCGACCACCAGCCGCCACTGCTAAATACAAACTTGAATGGATATTATGATATGAGTTCATCTAGTTCATTTGAGTCAAAATTACAACGAGAATCTGTCCCCGTTAAACTTAGGTCTCGGTCTAAAACCAACAATATAACAAACCATGCTTTATCTGATCTTTTACGCATATTGAATCCTCATATTTCAAAATTACCTCTAACTCTTTTGCATACTCCCAAAGTCACTTGATATACATGGGGGGGGGGGGGGTATTTTTATATTTTGGCGTGTTACAAAATATTTTAAATAAACTTAATTCTACTTCCCTAAGAAATACCTTCTACCCTATTATAAAAAGTAAATATGCAGCCAATATTGGCACTCCAGATTCTATTAATCTACTCACAATGTCAGTAAATGTGGATGGTCTTCCAGTAGAGAATAGTTCAATCTGGTTTTTTGGCCTATTTTAGGTATTTTAGATTCATCTACTGATAAACGTCCTTTTGTAATTGCTTTATATGAAGAAAAATCAAAATCATCTGATGCTAATTCTTTCCTAAATAGATTTACCAATGAATACCTTCAACTTTAAAGAAATATAATTTCATTTAATGGTAAAATTTATAATTTTCTTCTAAGTAGCTTCATTTGCGATGCCCCCGCTAGATCTTTTTTGAAGTAAATTGTTTCTCATAATTCCTTAAATGGTTGTGATAAGTGCCTCCCAAAAGGACTTGATAGGGGGAGAACTGTATGGCCATATACCAAAACTATGCATATGAGAAATTATGTTCAATTTAGTAATATGATGTACGAAGATCACCAACGATGTGAAAGTTGTCACCGTCCCGGTGGTTTTTGGGGCTGAGAGTTTTTATCCATTTATTTTTTTTTATTATTATGTTGTAATTACGGGTGTGTTTAGCATTTCCATCGTTCATTGAACTTCTTTGTATTTTCGAATTGCGTATTTCTTGGTAACATTTTAAAAGTTTCCATTGTGTTTACTTACATTCATTTAAAATTATTTATTATCTGGTAATTGAATATCTTTTGGCGACGGATGTCTGTGTACGTGCCTTAAACCCATTAAATTTTTGAAACTTGAGATTTGGTTCATGTTAAAAATTATTTTACTTAGAATTATTCTTTGTTCAGATGTCTCTTTGTATATTTTAAGTTTAGATTAGAGTAAGATTTATGTTTCTGAACTCGTTTATTACTCTGTTCCCATGGACTTGCTGAGCTATCATTCTTGTTATATTTCATAATCAGAAGTAAGTGCTGATTTAGCTGTTGCGTGGGAAGATTCGGATAAGAATTGTCACGTACCTAAATTATGTTAAGTTCTTTGTCTTAAAGTAAGATGTAATTAATGTAAGGTTTTTGATTGGAGATTTTGTTTGTGAGAAGGGGCTTTTTAAGCTTCATTCTTTCCAGAGGAAAGTTAAGTTCCTTTTTGGCCCTCGAAAAAAAAAGGTCAATTAATATAATTTCGACTCCAATCAGAAATTTTGTATAATTAAAATTTGTAAAACAAACAGTTGATTTAAGTTCGGTTCAAGAAGTCAAGTGTTTTATGCGGGTAATTAACACCGAGTTTTCGGCGACGCATTATAAATACAGGTGATGAACATTACGTTACTTAAACATTCTAATTCAAGTGGCAAATTAGAACCGCACTTGTGTGTGTTTAATTAAATAAAGGTGAACTACGAAAATTGGTTAAAATCAAACGATTGAGGCGAGAATAAGACCTTGAGGTGAAAAGTTTGGTAAACGAAGAATGTTAAAGTGTGGGTAGTTGAGCAGCCTGAACATCTAAAGAATCGAAGATCGTAATAATTAGTTCCGGGAAAGTTGCCGGTTGTTCTCCCATTTGAGAAAATAGTCGCTACTGCGGACTTTATAAAGTTTTCCCGGCTAATGGTACTGTATCGACGCGTTTTACCGATGCTGAACGCGTGTAACGTCTTTGACGGAGTTAAGTGAATCGAATCTGACAATAAGTGTTGAGTTTTTGTTTTAAACTAAGGATTAGTAGCTGTCAAACCGCAGGCATACCTGTAAGTACCTTTAACAACTTATCCCCTCTTCACCCGAAGAACTCGCCTCCAATTCGATCGTTAGAGGAACATCACGGACACCCGTTATTTTCGACGCGTACTTCTATTTGACTTTGTTTTTGGTTGATTTAAATTGTTGGTTAAAGTCAAGACGGGCGAATCGATCAGAATAGAGTCTTAGAATTCAATTATGTCTTGATTATCAAACTTTAGACCCCTCTGACTCGGTGCGCAGTCTTGATTTATTATTTTGTTTGATGTTTTGTTGTATGCATGCTTTAGTTGTGAATTAAGTTAAGGTAGTTCTCGAGTAGCGGCATTTTTCGTTTGCGGCGAGTCTTACGTACGACCAAGCGCTCTGCGGCTGATTCCCTGTGCGACTTTTAAATTTAAGATTGATTTGAATGATTTTATTAACCATTTTACTTGCTTTAAATTTTAATATACGAATTATTATCTCATATTTGACTTTCTCTGAATCGCCTGTTTTCATCTACGGAGTGTTCGAATTTCCGGTTTTGACGAACATTTCAGTGACTAAAAATTCGGTGGCGCCCTTAACAACTCTTCCTGATTTAAGTAAACTCACCAAAAGGTAAGTGAGAGACAAATAATTCGACCCGCCCCTTCTCGACTAAGTTAGCTGGCAAACCACCATCGCATTGTTACCTTCTCTAAACCATCGTTTTAGAGTGTAACAAAGTGTCTTAAACCAATGAAATATTGGGTTAGTATCTCAGGTGCCATTAGACTGGATGCATTTTGTGTGTCTTGGAGTTATGAAAAAATTACTTATTTGTTGGATAGAGAAGGGACCAAAAAATGTCAAGTTGGGAGAACATGAAATAAATACCATATCACAGCGACTGTTAACATTAGTTTCAAGCATTCCAAGAGAATTTAATCGAAGGTCTTTAAATGTTATAAAATTCTGGAAGGCTACAGAATTCAGGTTATTTATATTATACTGTGGACCAGTTGTTTTAAAGAACGTATTGCCTGATCATATTTGTGTTCATTTTTTACTTCTTTCTATTCTTGTTATATTTTGTGCAGTCCAGAATCAGTTTAAGATCACCATTGGGTAGACTATAATTTAATGCATTCTTTTATAAGTTGAATTGAGTCATACTACTGTAAAGAAATCATTGTTTATAATTTACATAACTTGCTGCATATTGCTAGTGGCGTTAAAAACTACTGGGCATTAGATAAGTTTCAGCATTTCACTTCGAATGTTACATGCAAACAATTAAAAAGATGATACGAGATAGGGAAATGTTTAGGAGAAAATATGTATAGAGAATTAGTTGTTAAAAATACTAAGAATTTTTCAACTACAGTAAAGCATGGAGTAATTACAAAGGTAACGTTGAATAATCTTGGTTCCTGTGAGTTATCAGTAAATTCCAGAGGAGGGTCATGTACTCATTCATAATATCCAGGTAGGAATTAATAAAAATACTTACAATTTAAAGTGTACTATAATTGAAAGTAAAGTTGATTTTTTTCCTCTACCTCTTCCTAGCAGTCAAATAAATATATTTAAGTGCTTTTTAAACACCGCTAAAAATAAAAAAAATTACATTGAGTTCTTTAGAATGAAATAAGAAGTGCATTTTATTGCCTAATTTTGAACACGATGAAAGTTTTATTTGTTTTCATTTGTAAATATGAATATAATGTGAACGTTGGACTAACTGTCTGTGCCTTACCAAAAGTAACTTTAGTTATTTAAAATATGTTTGCATATTTCGTTTTCAAAGTTCCAAAATAAATCTTGAACTGTTTTATTGTGATAAATTTATTTGATAGCGCCCTATTTAAACAAACGTTCCTTTTTCCTTTCTGAACTGTTTTTGCGCCTGTGCGCCCACAGTCAGGGTTGGATTGAGGTATCGAGGCTTGTTTTTGCACGAAGGTGCACAGTTGGCCCAACGGTTTTTGCAGCATGAGGGTGAACTAGAATTTGCAGTTCAAATAAGTTTGCAAAATCTAATTAAAATAACACCAACTAGACTTTCAAGAATAAAAGAGGCGTAGAGAAAAACGGAAAAAAAATAAAGCCATATTCATCCGATTATGCACTGGCTTTATTTATAGACACCTAACACAGAATCAATGCACAAAAACTAAACATCAAGCCCAAACAAGGATGACGGATATCTATCGAAGTTACCATAAAGTACAATGAAATTTTACAAGAACTTGTTCTTACATGAAAATGGGGATGTGAAGGAAGCACTGACACAGTGAATATAAACAAGCGTCTACCGGCAATTAACGTGATAGTAATAGTTTATAAGTTTTTTTTGTGGTGCCCTCATCGCAATATTAGTTCAGTAGTCTAGTTACGTAATGATCAAAAAGATCTAAAGTGTTGTTAAAATTAAAAAAAACAAAGAAATCACGGCTTTGTTAACAATTAGATATATAAATAACCCTTCGATTAAATTCATTACATAAAAATATCTACATTAATGCGTAGATATTGCTCGTTAATTTAGATATTTAGTGAATGCATAAAAAACAATAAGTTTATTTACACAACAAAATAGTAAACGGGTAATTTCCGGAAAAGTGCCAATTTTGAATAAATTATTGTCATTGAACCAATATTTTTTAAATAAAAAAATATTGTCTTGAATAAATGATTATAAAAAATATCATAAACTGAATCATACGAATATAAACATTTTCATTTAGTAATGTTAATTAGTCCACTAGTCGAACATAATTCTTTTGAACGATTACTTAGATTGTAATTCTGATAAACGGTTTAGTGATCGTACTGCCTGCATACCCACTAATTATGAGTTTCCATAATTGCCGGATTACATTTAAAATAAATTTTAATAATTTACATTGTTTCGTTTTTGGAAGAAAGTACTTGGAAAATTCAGATAAATTAATATATGCTAATGTAAGCGAAAGATTAATGAGTCCGGTTAAAATAACAGTAAGTTTAATAAAAGTTCAGTTTATTTTAAAAGATGCCTAAGCAAATAGATCAAGTGATTGTTCTGTAGAAACCCAGAGACGTTAGTCTATCAACAGAATATCTCAAGGAATGGATCTTTTACTAAGTGATTTTGTTTTTACGAATAAAATTTATGATTAAGAAGTATATTATTAGATCTAATTAGATATTAATACATTCAATAACTCACGCATTAAACTTGTGTTTAAATTCAAATTTTCCAAGTTTTTTGGTTGTGATTTTGCAATTCAAAGAAAGTATTTCTTTCTAATTTAGAGACCAACCATAAACCGTTGGATCCGCGGCAATATAACAATCGACCAGGTGCATCACGTCTTACAACACTGGCTCAAGATAATGCCATCATGGAGCTTGCTGATAATGAACGTTTTGTATGAACGCTTCAAATTAAGGAAAATTTGCAGTTATAGTGTAGTGTAGTAGAAGAAAGATAATGCGTCGACTACATGATGGAGTAATACATTGTCCTTAACGCACAAGAAAAATTATGATCTCACCGGAATATACTGCCTAAGGTTGTAATTTTGTAGCAAAATTTTGAATAGGAATTGGTCAAACGTTATATTTTCGGATGAAAAAATTTGTCACAGCAGTACTCGTGTGCAATTATGAAGACGACACGGAACTAGATAGAATTTAAATAATATACTTCCTAAAAGAACAAGTGGAAGCATCAAGGCTGGTTTTTTACATTGCAATTTTATAAGATGTTGCCTATTGTTCATGCTCTGTATCCTGAATATGAGATAGCAACATTTGTTTTTGTGCAAGATAATTGCACAATGCATACAGCCCATATAGTGCAAAATTGGTCCAACATCATCCAAAAGTAAAAGTTTTACCATGACCTGCCAAATCACTGGACTTCAATCAAATTAAAAATTTGTGAACAGCTTCTGTGAGAGAATGAGAAGTTTTTAACGCGGGTTGAATGAGAGAAAGAAATGTTAGGGAATTAACGAGACACGTGACAAAAACGCGCAACTCCTTAACGAACGCCCAAATTACGGAAAAAACTTTATGCGACAGAGGTTAGAAAAGGTAGTTTTTTAATTTTATGAATCTTTATTTCCTATACAATTTTTTGGTTTTTATTTAAATGACAAAATTAAATAGTAAGATTTTAATTTCAGTATGTAAAAGCTAACCAGATTTTAACATGTACATTCAACTAGTCTTTGAAAAAAAATCATTTTTACATTTTGAATGAAATCGAAATATTTAGAATAATATTATATTCCATGTTACTTTTGAGAAATTAAAAGTATTGTTTCACTGGTGGACTAATTAACATTTCTAAATGAAGTTTATATTGATATAATTCAGTTTTCGATACTTATAATAATTAATTTATTAAAAATTAATTAGAATAAAAAGAAACGTAAAACAAAAAATTAAAATATTTTTTTATTTAAAAACTGTTCGTTAAATTATGATTAATTCAAAATCAGCACTTTCCCGGAAATTACCCGTTAATTGTATATTGTGTAAATAAATTTGTTTTTTTATGCAGCCACTCAAACCAGCAATACCTACGTATTACATTAATATAATTATATTTATATATCTAATTGTAAACAAAGCCGTAATTGATTCTTATTGTTGTCATTTCGTTGTTCTTTAATTAATATCACAGATTTCAATGTGGTGTTGTTTTCTATAATTTTTATCGGTTTTTTAATCACATTTTGATACAGTAATACAACGATTATACCTATTGCGAAAACGTTATACATATATAATTAAACTAAAGGAGTTTTGAGTTATCAGTGCATAAAAAGTAAATAAGAACGTGTAATGTAAAAATGTAATGTATTTTATGTATTTACCTGAAAGGTACTTCTAAACAACTCAACAAAGAACTAAAAATACGCATGATGAAATGTTACATATATCCGGTACTTCTCTATGGTATTGAAGCCAGTACATTGAACAAAAACACAACAAAACGCATAGAAGCCTTCGAAATGTGGGTGTTTAGAAGAATGTTAAAAATAGCTTGGACGGAGCGAGTCACTAACGTAGAGGTGCTGAGAAGGATGTCAATAAAAAACGAAGTGATAGACATCATCAAGACACGCAAGCTTGAATACTTTGCACATGTGATGAGAGGACAAAAATACGAATTTCTGAGGCTAATAATGCAAGGCAAGATTGAAGGTAGAAGGGGTCCAGGAAGACGCAGGATCTCATGGCTGCGTAACCTACGAGAATGGTTCAACTGCACAACAAACCAGCTATTTAGAGCAGCCGTAAATAAAATACAGATCGTCATGATGGTCGCCAACCTTCGGCAGAAGACGGCACGATAAGAAGAAGACCTGAAAGATTAAAATGTTACTACTTGCCTGCTTTGATGCGTACCTCATTTAAACATCCGTACATATGTATCTTCGAGTTATTTTTTATTTTTAGTGTACCTGGACAGAATGTGCAGTTCCCAGCAACTTAATTTAACAACGTCTTATGTGATAACATTCTTTGTATTTGTTTTTATTTTTTCTGTCAGCAAATTGAAAACATTATAAGATTGTCTTTTTATTCACGGCGTCAACAAACTAAGGAATCTATTTAATGCAACAATTGCAAAATTTTGATTTTTTTAATGTTTCAATAGAATTTTTATTTTGACATTTTTTGCTTGTTTTGATGCTATAATTTCACCTTCTGGATTAATCAGATACAAGCTATATGTATTTGCTCCTTTCTAACCAATAAACATATATAATATAATAAATATGCTAATACAAGAAATATAGTAGTTAAATCTCTTATAAAAAAATTAAATTATAAAATGTTTCAGTTATTTTGTAGAACGTATTAATTATCCAAGGTAAATGTAAGCACAATTTTGCAAAAATGTGATTTAATTATGCCAACTACTCTAATAATGAGCGAAATGTATCTAATATAAATGCATTAGATGTACGTGACGAAATTGAAATCCTTTTAATATACATTAACCCCGGCATGAATGCATTAGCAGATTTAGATTATATGTTTTCAAATGATATTTTTCCAATGTTTCCATGGTTTAATGCTCCTGACGAAAAACGTTTTTCTAAGCTTGGATTCATAAAAAAATTAGATCTACTATGTCACAAGAACGATTAACAAACCTTAGTTTAGTCAGTATTGGAAATAAAATAATAATAACAATTACTATATTTAATTTTTTTATAACAAACTTTTTATTGCTTATAAATAAAGTAAATTTTCTTTTTTTATATTTCTACCTTTGTCTAGTTTTGAAAATATATGCAAAGTATGTAATAAATATATAATTGTTTTATTAACATATATTTAAACTAAAATAATTTAAGCCTATTAGGGGCGGCAACTTTTGCCTGGCACCCCGGCGCCAACGTACCTTGGCGCGGCGCTGATCATACAAGTAAGATTTCAAGAGAAACAACAAATCAAGATTTATTAAATGTGTTATTTGTATTATCGGATCCCTATTAAACATCTGTCAGGAAGTTGGCTTCTAAATTTAGAAAAAATCTATTCTATAAAGTTTTACCAAACAAAAAAAAAAGTTAGTCACCACTATGACAAGATATTTTTAAGGAATTAAGGTTGATTCTCACTATCCATACTGAGGGCGTCCATCAGGTCTCCGTAAAAATAATAATCAATTCAATAAGCATTGTGTGTTCACACTATCGGTCTATCTGGCGACTACCCGACGGTTGCAGATGATCGACATTGTTGAAAATAGTGTTTTGACGGTTCGTGATGGTAAATAAGAATACGCTCATTTCGTCGGTGACCAGCAAACGAACATCATGAATGACGAAAAATTAATTACCTTATTGCAAAATTATGAATGTGAGTTTAACTTGAGTCCTAAAGACTACAGCGATAATAATATTAAAGGCAAAATATGGAAACCGATTGGCGATGAATTGAGAGTCCCAGGTAAGTCTTGAAAACTTAAATACCTCACTTTAAAATAAATTACACAATTTTAAATCGCTTACTGTGAGTTGTCATATTTCCAAAAATAATGATCCTTGTGAGGTAGAGAAAAAAGTTGTAAATGTTTCCCGTATTCCGAAGGCCGTACTCTGAGCACTACCCCCTGGCGGAGGAATATCCGTGAATTGAGCTTGATGTAATGTATTGGCCTGAGAATACACGTTGTTAATACAATTTCTACGATATACCTGAAATCTTTAAGCTAATATACCGAACTACTCTCCTAGGGCGAGATAAACGGTGGTTAAAATTTGCTTTGTTTGGTCTTCTTTAATTTGTGATCCAGGATAAGGCGTTAATAAATACGTTTTTAATGGGAACGCCTCGTCGCTAACTATTACTAATGGCATCTCGGTATCGGTGTTGGGAAGAGGTTTTACTGTTGGAAATCGGTGGCCTTAATTTAGATGCGGAAAAATTCCCCAAACACTATTCTTTCCGTAAGCTCCTATATCCACAGCAATAAATTTATATTCTACATTGACAAGTGCCATTAGAACAATGGAAAATGTTTTCTTATAATTGAAATATTGGGATCTGTTATTAGCCAGTGCTTCTATCTAGACGTTTTTACCGTCTATTGCCCATTGCCTATTTTCCAAAAATTACTTACAGTTCTCTTCTAATCATTTTCTTTAGATGGTGGCATTTGCCCCTTCAACGTTTTACTACTTATAGCATTGCAAACTTCTCTGATAGTAGACTAGATTGCTGAATGCAAAAGATTGTAAACAAAGATGGTTCAATCTGAGAAACCAGTTTCGTAGTATCCTAAAAACTACAAAGACTTTCTCTAGGCAGGCGGCAATGAAGAAAAAAATATCTGACCTAATGAGCTATCTTTTTTAATGCCATTGTTTCAAGAGCGAGACACAATAACCAAGATTTCACCGGAAAATGAATCTGATGAGGTAACAACTTTAGAGGATGAAATGAAAATGAAAAATAACCAAATTGTGTCAGGGGTCGATTACTGAATTAGAGAATGGAGAGATTTCTCAGCTTTCACCATCTCTAAACCGTATTAAACCTTTCAAACCTCGTTCACTACTAAAACCGAAAACAGCAAAAGTATATCATTCTCAACTTAAACTTACTATATTTTCTAAATAAACTTACCTCAAACAGTCAGTTTTTCAATTGGAGTTGTTGCTAGCCTAATCTTAGTATTCCTTTTTCTTAATAAAGATTCAAGTTTTAATAGCAAATCATTGAACTGATATTTAGACTTTCTGAAGTATTGATGAAATTTTACTTCATCATTTAACAATTCGGTGTATAGTGTGATAAATTATCCCTCAGTTTTTCTTTCCAACAAACTTGTATTCACCTATTTCTTTACTTGTTTTACCTTCCCTGCTTTTATTTTAGACTTTTCCCTTTCGTCATCTTCTTCTTCAAGTAACATAGCAATACCCGCTAACTCAGCAAATGAATAGTTTTCATATCGTGACCAAAACGTGCTACGCTTCTAAGATTTGTCCACACACTGACCAACATTGTCTTCGATTTTCTCTACCGTCAATTTTATGTTGTATTCACACTTTACAACATCTGACGGTCATCTGATGGACGGTTGCCTGCCGGCGTCAATACGGATAGTGAGAATCAACCGAAACGTTGTTAAACAGTGATGACAGTGATTGATATGATTTATCTGGTACTTTTTGAAACACAACGATTTGAAATATTACAACCTTGTAGAAATGTTTTTCTATCGATAAATAATTGTGTTTACGTTTAATGGTCATTCGTCCTATTGAGCGTGGCTCGAACTCGTCGTAAGAAATAGACGTTGAGCAAGACTTGACTAATGTAAGTTCTTAGACATACAAATATTCAAAAACATTAGATGAACAGCAAATTAACATAATTTCAATTAGATGAAATCTGCCGGTGTAAATTAATCTACCACTGAATATGATAATTACCTTCAATATTTATCACTGGCCCAAAACGCAAAATTAAAATTTTTATTTTCGTGCAGCAAAGTACAAAAAAAATGCAACCTGTTTAGCAAATTTAACGTAACTGAAAATAAACCTAACGCAAAAGTTATTTAAACACGGTGCTAAGTGTTGATTAATTTCCATGACAGTCTTAAAAACACCCGACTATTACATAAATTAGATAATTCACAAGAAACTTATGTCAGACAATTAAAATGAAAATCAAATCAACTGCTCTAATCAAATGAATTGAACAAATAGAGTTTATGAGTATTTTTAAGACTAAATTGGATTTAAAATGTTTACAAACGCTAGTGCAGAAAACGAAACCAATTAAAATTACCTTGAATTAAATACGTAGTAACAAGGTAGGTTTTCTAACAACCACCATAAATAAACCAAATAAGATTTCTGAAAAAACGCCTTTAATTACGTTCTACTAAATAATTTTGTAACAACAAAACAATTCTTGAAGGCTGTATTTGTCTTACTTACAATTTAAGTCACTAAGCTTTTTAGCTATTAGTTCTAAACGCTTCGATTTTCTCTAACAAAGTTTCGTAGACTACTCCCAAGAGACTCTACGAATTAAAATAAAGGATAATGTTTAAATTCTAAACCTGCAAAATCCGTTGTTGAATAGATTAAAATTTGTAATACCTAAAGTTGCGCCATATATGTACATAAACGCGTGATTTTACTGGCATAATCTATAGAATCTACTATATTATAATATAATGTCAGTTCTTAAGTTTAAACTTAGTTTTGCATTATTCTGCGTTAACGAACAAAAAATAAATAAGTTCTTTGCAGTAGTAAGATGTTTTGCAATCATTGTTGAATATGTTACCTGAATTAAAACATTAAGCTCAGAAATAAAAGTAAAAATACTACATTGATTCTATTATTTTTACCAATGATAATAAAATAACAGTGATATAAATAATATATTGTGTTTTATATTCAACAATATTCCAACGAAAAGTCGTTGATGTAGTTAAGAAATATTTGTAAAAAACATAATCATCAAACGTATTTACTTTTTTACTAATTTTAAAGGAGTAGATAGTAGTGATGGGAATTCTAGTTCTTTTTTGCGAACTAGTTCACCAGGTCTCGTTCAACAAACTGAACTAGTTCAATGTACTAGTTCTTTAGTACATTTAGGACAACGCATCAAAGGATGCATAAAACAGTTTGTGGTGCAGATTTGCATTTAACTATGGTATTTTGTTCCGTTTTCAATTAGGGGACCAACGCGCGATGCATCGGTATGCTTGCAAATAATAAATTAAAAACTGAAACCCGGTTTCAAATTCACAATTTTACAGTTCCTTTTTTTTCCTCTTCTTAGAGCCTTCCATATTAAAAAAGTTAAATTTAGTATTTTATACTCGTACATTTACATGCAAAAAAAACTTAAAATATACAATGCATAACTTACCACTAAATTATCGGTTGTGCTTGTCTTAACATTTAAATACAATTGAAATACTTAAAAAACTCCATATGTAATTACATCAAAAGAATCTGTCATTAATTAAAATTTAAATTTACAATTTTTATGGTGTAAACAAAACGGAATGTATAAATGTTGTCTATAAATGTATAAAGATATGTTAGTGATACTAAATCTGTTTTTAATAAATAAATAATTCATTCAATAATATGTATTAACATTGACTTAAAAATTACTGACATCATAAATTATTGTTTAATTGTGGATTTAGGTCGGATCATATTTGTATTTTATTTTACTTATCAGATATTTATATATGATACTCAGATTTTGTGAATCTCTTTTAAAGTTTACATTGTTGTTGAGTTTATTAATCCATATCATTTCAGAAATGAATCTTTTGTTCAGATTACTTTCTAAATCTAATATCACAGGATTATTCAAGTCGAAGTTATGTGCCATTAATTTATGATGAGTTGACAGGCCTGTATTATCGAAGTTTTTTTGACAATCATATTCGTGATTTTTTATTCTATTTTTTAATGTTTGTTTAGTTTGACCTACGTAATATTTGTCACAATTAATACAGTTTATTTTATATACTAGATTCGATTTTTCAAGTGTTGTGTTTAAGTCGTGTGTAAAAATTGTTGTAAATAGTGTTTTTGTTATATAGTACTATTTTTATTTGATTTATAGGTGATAATACGAAATTCACAGTTTTATTAAAAATTGTTGTAATCTTATTTAGCAAGTCTAGTTAAAAAGTTTTAATTGAACGGAAGACCGATTTTCTAATCCCTTTGTATACACCTTTCAAAAAATATTAATTAGCAACTGCAAAACACGATAAAACAGTTGTATGAATACTTAATAGTATCGATTACGCAAGGTACAAACAAATTTGGATTGAATACAATCAAGACAAGACCTTGTAGCCAATGCAGTCTAGAACAGAAAAGTTTATTAACGTTATCAAAATTAAGTGATGACTAATACAAGATTTGCAAAGAGCAACCGTATTAAAGAATGTACTAGTTCACTTTATAATAGAGAACTAGTACATTTAGTTCACTGAAAAGACCAGTTCAATTGAACTAGTTCGTTCAGGAACTACACATCACTAGTAGATAGCACTATTTAAATATATATATTTCCGCATACAGCATAGGAATAAGAATTAATGCAAAAATCAAAATACTAACTAGAAGACAATAACCCTAAAATTCAAAAAAAAAATCATGCACAGAGACGTCAATTTGTGCACAATATAAATTAGATGAGTGTCTTTGTTATCGTTCAGAAGTTCTTTGTGCGCCAACTTTTAATTATAATATGATGTTAACAACTACAATAAAAAAACCTAAGTGAAATTAGCGACAAAATCACCTATATATTTCTGATACAATTGAATTGCAACACAGGACTCAATCTAAAATACATATATTCACTGATCAAAGTATAAATAGTCTGCGATGGTCGACATTTTTCTTGATCCCAAATTCAAATACTTTTTGTAAAGTTCAATTCCGTTTACTCCATCTTCCGATGTAACTATAAAGAATCATTTTTTCTTTGTTCTCCTGTCATGTAGTGTTATGCCAAAATATGACCTCAATCATCTACATCAGTAGATCCCAAAGTGGTCTCGATGGACCCCCAGGATTATTCAGGGGGTCCGAGGAAAATTTAAATTGATTTGGGGTTTCTTGAACAACCCCAGATGATCCGCGCAAGGTTTCATATAAAATAAAAAAATTGTGACACATTTTTATTAATATGGAAGTTAAAATAAATAACAATGACTAAATTATTAGCGATTTTTACGTCCTAAGTAAAATATACATATAGACAGGTGCATAAAATACAAGTGATAACAGACATCGTGGTGAGTCAGGCCTATACATGTTTATACAAGAACGCACTAGAGCCGATACCTGCACCAACTAGTTTATATTATGACTATGAACCAGCGTTGCCATGTCTAGGGAATTTTTCCTAGATCTAGGGAATTTAGAGGCTTAAAAGGGAAATTTTATGTTTTTGGACCAAATCAAAGGAAACGTGAACAAAAGCTTTTAAAGAAAAGATAAAATATCAAAAATAAAATGATATATTAGTTTTGCAATTTAATGCTCTCCTCTGTTGGCGCAAAACTTACTTTCATTGTTAGCTTGGAATATTAACTACAATAAAATTACAGTGGTTACTTAAGAGAACAACCATTTGTTTGCAGTCACATGATTTGTGAGTAGTGGTAAAGTGTGACTTGTTTTTGAACTTTTAATTTAACTTTTTTAAAAGGTTATTTTACTGTTTGTATTGGGCTTAAATTTTAGTGTTTATTGTATTTAACTTTGCAGAGTAATAGCTTCTAAACCATCAATTTCGAAAACAACGTCTTCTCCATCTTCCAGTCAAGAAGCTCGGTACTTAAAACAAAAGAAAAGAAAGAAGAAGGTATATGCTCAAAAATATCAAGAAACTTGGGACCTAGAGGCCGTATTTAAAGGAAGGTTGCAAAAAAGCAATAAAGGGCTCACTTATGCTTACTGCAAAGCTTGCAGTAAAGACCTGATATGTAAAAAATCTGAACTTTTAAAACATAAACAAGGAAACGTCCACAAAAGTAAAGTGCAGATGAACTATATAATATGCACGGCATGCACCCAACAATTCTCAATACCATCGCGACTTTCATCATAAAAAACATGTCATCCGGAGCATCGCAAGAAACTTGGTAAATTCTTCTTTTGTAAAAGTTTTAGCTTTTCTGGGAATATAACCATCGTTTTTTCTCTTAAGAAATGCTATTAACTGCAAAACTTTGAAGTAACAACACTGTTACCTGCTTCGTATAAGTAGAGTTTGAAGTGAAATCTGACACGGGAATTGTCAAGATTCAATAATCAAGAACAAAATCCCCCGAACATTTGTTGTTACTAGTAGTAGTAGTAATGAAATCAATTGGTTGAACATCCATCCCTGCAAAGTACAGCAACTTACTACCTAATAATTTTAAAGAAACACGATTCTTTGTGCGTTATAGCCAGGGGAAATGCGTTCGTCAAGTAGTGCTATATCAACGAAAATTGCACACTTTCTACATCTAAAAGATTTCAGAAATTACACGGGTCATACTTTTAGAAGAACTTCCAGTATCTTGCTCGCTAATAATGGAACTGACATCATTGGTTTGAAGAGACATGGCGGGTGGAAATCCTTTACAGTTGCAGAGGTCTATGTGGGACATTCGTTAATTAATGAAATACAAACCGCCAATAAAATTTCATATGGAATTACTGGAAGTTCATCTCAAGGGCCCATAGTTGAGAAGAACATATCAGACATAACTAACCATGACATAAATAATAGTGTGAATGGTGTGTGTGGTGTTATTTCTGTTTCAAATAATGAGATAAGAAGTGAAACATTTTGTAAACACACCTTCATTCAAATTTGAAAACTGTTCCATTTGTAATATTAATACTAATGTCAATAAATACTAGATCTACGTATTAACTTAGATACTACTTATTTGGTTACCTGGTTATTTTATTTTCCGTTACTGTCTACTTTTCACAACTTAATGTCAACAAATAAGAAATGCACCAAACTCTTTGCCGTCGGCGACGACTTGAAAAATTCATAAACCATTATTTCATCAATCATGTCATAAAATTATGTCGGTAATGAAATTTAAAATATTTTAACTCGTTTCAATGAATATGCTTACTGTTGTAAAAACAATTTTTTTATTGACGTTTCTGAAGAAAAAAAAATAAAGTGTTTATCGCACGCTGTGCTGTAAAAATCTACTTAACTGTGAAGATGTTTCCGTGGATGTCAGTTTTACGTTCATTTGACATTTACATGTAAAGAGGTCAAAAAAATATTAGATTTTCTTAAAAAAATGTAAAAACGAAAAATCAAAAATGATACACACAATATACATATAATGTATCCGAATAAAAGGAAAAAAATACAACTTTTTTGAAAGTTTAAATTTCAGATTTTGAATTTTCTTACCAAATTGAATTAAGTTATAAGATACAAGATTACAATAAAGAAAAAAGTCAAGTATAGTATTTTATACTCCATTAAAGCAATCACGATCTATTAACTTTATTACCTCAGAAACGGACGTATCAGTTTTAAGTACTCTAACAAGAAAAGTTAAATGTAAAAGAGCATGTTTTAAACGAATTGTACTTTTTGCACATAAAAGTTTAATCGTACATGTGTGGCTTCTCTAACCGAAGGCAAACTACCATTTTTACGACGTATATACGTTTAAAACTAAAAATTTATGTGATCACCAATTTATGAACGTGTTCGTTTTGTCATATGTGCAGCGAGTTATTCTAACTTTACATAATAATTACATTTTACAGGGCATCCACAGTTGTTCTTACATTTAATTTTATGATGATTTCTCATAATGTCATTTAGGTGTATTTTTAATATAAAAATAATAACAATAAATCTAAAAGAAGTGAAAATGTATACCGAAAAACGTTTTAATTAAGACAAAATATTACAAAAAAACTGCCAAGTCAAAAATCAATTCCATTTTGAGAATGTATTAAAAACTTCTAAGACATAAGATAACGAGTAAAACCAACTAAATAACTAAGACTTACTTATGATATTTACTAAAACACAATTTGTAATAATAAATTTATTCGTGCTTAATGGTACTGAACCAGTAGCACTCACCAACAAAAAATATTCTAATATACAAAATGTAAGACTTATATCTTTTTTACGGAATATCAGTTTCATATTTGTATTAATTATTGTATTACATTTGTCTATCAAATTGTATGAATTAAATAGAAAATTAGTTGAAAACAGAATAGAAAAAAAGATATTGCAACTTGATTGTTGCAAACATTAAATTTTTAATGTAATAGCGAAGGCTTTTACGGTCGGAGTCCATACTAAGAGGAAAACATTTTCCGGGTGCGGACCGTGTCATTCCTGTATCAGAAGTTTCGAACGTTACGCCCACTTTCGTAAAGGGCTTCATCAGAGCGTGAGAGAAAAATCGAAGAAAGCAAACGAACAACCGAAATCTAACAAAGAACCACTACAGCGTTAGATAATTAACTTGCGAACCAAGCCAGATTTTAAACTCCATAAAAGAATGACCAAAACGCAGATACCCTAAAATCGATTTGTTTCTTAAATTATGACAAAGTGAAGTTTATTTTCTTTGTTATTTACTTTTCTATATGGAAAGTATAGCAATCGCAAATTTTTTTTCAATAAACTTTTATTGCATAATTTTACGTTTCAAGATCTCTTAAAACCGGAAGTGGGTGTATCCGCCATTTTTTACAGTTATTCTTTTATAATTTTGTACGTATGTAAATTATTCGAATTATTTTTACAGTTTCTTATGGAGATAATTCTTCCTAACAATTTATTCAAATAAAAAAATTTCTAACATTAACAGTTTATCAGATATTTAGTTTCTAGTTTGAAATGAATTCACAAATATAATATAGTTTCGAATCTTGTCTGCGACGATTTTTTTTTACTGATTTACTAAATGGATAAGTAATATCGAGGCGTACAAATATGCTATCAATACAAACGTGTACATATCACTTTAAAATGGTTTTATGACCACATAACCTTAAAAACATGTAGATATTCCTTCATCATTCCTTATAGGAAAGTCGTCTGGTGACCTCACCAGTTTCTTAAGGAAGTTTTTATTTAATTTGATTCCTGCTTCATTTCAATTCGTAATAGACACTTTTTTAGCTAAACCAACAGCTCAAAACATGTTTTAAAATATTTTGGGCGTCTGTGTCAGTTCCGCCAAAAACTTCATCAAAATCTTGCCTTCTTGCAAGGCCGTACTTAAAAAAATGCACTGCGTATACCAATTATAATATTTATATTGTAGCTCCTTTCAACAATTTATTAATATTATTTAAATAATATGTTTATATTTGATTAGTCGAATTAAATATTTTTCCCAACTGTTTAGAATAAATCTATACATAGAGCGTTAAATACTTCTTCATCTGATAAAAAGAAGATAACACAAAATAATAATAATAATTTATAGTAGAATTCAGGTTTCAACGGGTTGCATTTGTAATACAATTTATCATTCTGGATAATTCGCGTGTTGTCGTTATCACACAAACTGATCTTTCGTTACACGTCGCAGTGAACATTTCCAGAACCCGGAACAAATTAATTGTGCTGTGAAGTCTTGCTTTTATAAACCGGCTTCCAATCGATAAAACTGGTTTCCAAATCTTCGGTAAAGAAAAATTAGAACCACAAATAAATTTTAAAGGAATTTTTAATTAATTCAATGGATTCCTTAACTCTTCGATGAAAACAATTTGTAACATTCGCCAAAATTTTAGTGTTTTCCAACATATTTTGATGACTTGCTTCTAGTACGTCATAGTCCTTCTACGCTCAACGAGTTTCTACGTCACTTAAACTCAATTCATCAAAATATTATTTTACTACGAAATTAGAAAGGTACTCCGCTTGACCATTTTTGAACGTTTTAGTTAATCGAAATAAATAACATTCATTATCACATTCAGTTTATCAAAAACATACCCATAGAGATAGATATTTAAATGGATTGTCTCATCAACACCTTTCTCAGAAATTATCAGTAGTGAATTCTTTAGTATACAGAGCTGTTTCCTTAACCCTCCGTCACTCGCGTGGCGTCTGCCAAACGCCATCACGTTTGCCTGCTGTAGAATTAATGAAAAGAATATTTCTATTGTGTCTCACAGACGCCACGCGAGTAGCAGTGTTACAATAGTGGAGATACATTTTTGTGTAAAAACTGTGTTTCAAGAGCAAGAAAAGGTGAGTTTTAATCATAAACATGATTATAATTACAAAGTCCACGTAGTTAATTATATTACGGATTATAAATAATACAATTATGTTGTTTACAATTTTCTGTTTTTTGCTAGATGGAATGTAAAAAGTTTTATAATACTCTTGACGAGAAGGATGCTTAAATTTAAAATTTAATTTTTATGGAATGTAGCCGTAAAGAGTTATCAGAAACAAATGATACCAGTGAAGTTAAAAAAGACAACATGGAGGAAGAATTAGAAGCAACGGATACCGAACAAGAAGAATCAAGTGATGTAGATAGATATGAAGATGACTTAGAACAAACTGATTTTGTGCTTGAAAAAGACAACGTAACTATGGAAGCTGAAACAACTTGCTCAAAATGTTAGAACACGTTCACATAATATTGTAAATCAATTACCTGGCGTAAAAGGTTCAACAAAGCATGCTAAATCGGGTTTCCAATGTTGGAGTTCAATTTTCAGTAATGATATGCTGAATATAATTGTCACTATACAGCAGGGAAAGGAATTGTAAACATACGGAATTAATTGAAGTAATAGCTTTTATAGGCTTCTTATATGTGCCAGGCTTTTATAGAAACAACAGAATACGAGTGACCTTTAGGCCACTGGTGGTTCCGGCATAGAACTTTAGGGTTACTATGTCTCGTAAGTCATTTCATTTTCTCCAGCAATGCATACGCTTCGACGACAAAGAATCTCGAAAGTGCAATTGATAAATTAGCACCTATCGGAGAAGGTTTCAAGAAGTTTGTGTTTCATTGCCAGAACAATTATTCTGTAGGTGAATATGTTAAAGTTGACAAAATGCTTCCAGAACTTAGGGGAAATGCTTATTACGTCAATATATACCGAGTAAGCCATCTAAGTATGGTATAACAATAATATCAGTCGCTGATGCAAGAACCTTTTATACTACTAATTTGGAGGTATATGTAGGAAAACAGCCTGCTGGTCTTTACAAAGTTGACAACAGTGCTAGTGCTACAGTGAAGAGGCTGTGTAAACCATTGTTTGGTACTGGAACAAATGTTACAGCAGACAATTGGTTTAACAGTTATGAACTAGTTATTGATCTCCTGCAAAACCATAGACTAACCTATGCACGCACCGTCAAAAAAAAAACAAACGGCAGCTTCCACTTAGATTTATATTATTACGTGGTCAAAACGACTTTACTTCAAAATTTGCATTTCAAAACAATTTAATACTGATCTCTTACATTCCAAGAAAAAAATGTTCTCTTTTCTCGTATGTATCATGAGTCAACCAGAGATCTTACAAATAACATAAAAAGAAAACCCAAAATTGTAGCGTTTTATAATGAGACAAAATCTGGTGTTGACGTTGTTGACAAATTGTAAGCGACCTACTAGTCTTTAGAAATGCAAACTGTTGGCCAGTAACAATTTGGTACACAATATTGAATCTAGCAGGCATTAAGGCTCACATTTTTTAAAAAGAAAACAAGAACCAGAGCTTGCATAGAAGAAGACATTTTATAAAAGTCTTAGCTTTAGAATTAACTAAATACCATATACAATCTTGATCAAAAATACCGAACTTATGTAGGGATTTACAAAAAAAGGCTATTGAAATCAGAGAAGAAAACGAAGCTGAGAAAGCAAGTGCTAGTCAGTATACTTCAACAAAATAAATGAAAAGATATTGAGAGAGAAGAAACCGCAAATGTAAGACAAAGATGCTATATCTGCAAGAGTAAATAAAATCGAATGACGAGGTATAAATGTATAAATTGCAATAAAAAAACATTTGAACAAATTGCGTTGATAAAAATTGTTAATTTGGAAAGTTTAGTTTTAATCGAAGGAATATGAGAACATTTATTTTATTTTTTGTTTTATATGGTTTTCTATTTATTTTTGGTAAAATATATGTAGTTAAAATTAATGTGTATTAATTAATATTAGGGAGGGTTAAGTCAAACCCAAAATCTTAAAAAAAAGTGTTAATCACAAACAATTACAATAGAATAAGTATTAGGTGGTCTATTACAAAGGTTTACGTCTGCCAAACCACACATGTGGTCAGGTCATCAAATTATGTTTGTTTTCTTCTTCTTTCCCGATCCCTTATACATTTACGGTGTTAGGTATTGCGTCTGTACCTAACCATTTTTTTCTCATTCTTTCCTGTCTACTACTAGATTTTGTAGTTATTCATGTGTTGTGCTTAGTACGTGGCCATTCCATGCTAGTTGTTTCTTTTCGATTTTGTTTTAAATCTGCTCTTGCTTCAGTTCTTTGTAGATTGTTTCATTTTTCTATCTCTTCATTTTTGTGATACCAAGTATGTTCCTTAAATATTTCATTTCCACAGCTGTTATTTTTCTTTTGTGTTCTGGTAGTGTGGGTGGGGCTTCTATTGAATAAAGTAGTGTTGATACTACTTCTGTATTATATATTTGTAGTTTTTTGTATTTCTTTCTTTGCAAGTATTGTTTCGTTTATTGAGCAACAAATGTTTGTTGCTTTTCTGATTCTCTTTGCTATTTCCGAACATATCCTACCGTCGTTGCTTATTATCAATCCTAAATATTCATAATAGTGTAAGTTCGTGAATTTCGTAAAATTTCGTATTTTTGATTAAATGTTTTATTTAATTTTAACTCTTTTTGACTCAGTAGGGCGAGTCTAATGAAGTGTTTATCTAGAACACGAAATGTCGCAAAACCTGAAGTAGTTGCCCCTGTCCCTACCTGCTATCAGAAGGGATCAATAATTTCATCAACACAGAAATATAAGTCATTACCAGGAGGCGAACCGTTCTATCGTTGGGCATTACATCTTCCAACATTTCCCGATCAATTCTCTGCAATACTAGGCGAGTAGCATCCTTTAATACTTCGAATGTTTAGAGCTTATCTTCATAGACACGAGACCTAATTAAACCCCACAAATCCGGCGGCCGAGGTGGCCAAGGCCCATCGCCGAAATGTGAAGTAATTCGTTCATAAAAATCTCCCGAAGAACTCCCATTGGGTTTTTGTTGTATGGGCTGCGGCTCCATACGGCCGAAACTATACATTTCTAATGTTTATTCCCCGCCTCTGGCACCAAAAAGTGATCATTTCAATTTAACGATCTGATGTGGCTGTAACAGTGGCACTATGTTCTTCAATAAAGTAAGGGCCGATTATATCACATTTAGCAACTGCACACCAAACAGTCACTCAAGGGCTGTCGTGCATGCATATGTTGTGGATTCTCTGAGGTCCAATATCGGCAGTTTTGTATATTAACTGAGCCATTCAAGTAGAAGTAAGCTTTTTCACTCATCATGATTACGACATTGGTGTTATCTCTTAAAATATTGAGCATAAATTCCGTAAATTGTAAATGTTGTTGATAGTCACGTTCACTCAACTTTTGCACCATTATACGGATGCAAATTTAAATCTAATCGTAAAATGCCTTGGCGTTAGCGAACTGTTGCTCGTTCCCAAAGCGGCAACGTCCTTGGTAACAGAACGACGCGGGCTCCTCAATATTGTCGCCCTCACTCTGTCAATGTTGTCTGGTATCTGTGCAGTACGAACAGCGCCTGGTAGTTTGCGTCAAGTTACAGTTGTGAAATTCATGACCCATTTAAGAATAGTGTTGCTATCTGGTATGTTTCCTGACGGCCGACGTTGAAATGTTAACGAAACAAACGTTGTGTTTGGATAACAGATTTACCACTTTTAACATAATTATCGTACACGAACACACGATGTACTACATTCCACTGCAACATGGCGACCAAAATGGCGTAGCCAGCTGCGTTGAATAACACCGTATTAGTTTCTCCCACTCTTCCAGTCGTTGTGTATTGTGCGTGTCAAAAACATGCGATTCCTCTAAATTACCCTTTATTATTGGTTTAAAAAACAGTTATAAACAGTTTTTCTACTTTTCAGTTACAATCTGTTACAGGTGTAAAAATAAACAAAGACGTAGCTAGATTATGTTTCATTGGTATTATAAATATAAATAAACGACAATTTACTAGATTTGAATTGGTTTTCTTTTATATACCCAAAAATCGCCTCTTCCGTCCTTTAGTTCGCTAGTCCGACATTCGACTTCCATTTTGAATTCTACATTGTTGCTTACCGTTACAAACCTGACACCAAATTTACTAACAGATCAGATATTTTATGTTTTAGAACTTTATTATAACAAAATGCACAATTTTAAAATATGAGATATCGATATTTAGATACACTTGCAATCATTGACCGACTACTATATTTAATATTAAAAATTGTCTTTAATAAATTATATACTTAAAAATTGATTTACTGGAAATAGCCCTCCGTGCTTACAACTGAGCTGTTTTTCTGTTTCTTTTTTCCATAATATTTTTATATACATCTAATCTTCCACTAATGTTTTGTGTGTTCGATTACAATTTTGGTCTAACTGTTTCTTAGCATTGTGCTAGTTACGCGTGCTGTGTTTATTGTATAAGCCGTGTCTAACAGCTTCTATGACGTTACATTGATAATTCAAATATGCGCTTTTGTGAGTAGTAGATTACAGGTGTTTTGTTGTCGATTCAATTAAAAATAAATACAAAAATCAATACTTATTATTCAAATAATTAATAAAGGAACATTCTCATTAATATGAAAAATGGCTATAAAGACGGAAACGTTGAAAGCTGATGTTATACCTGCGTAATTCAAATAAGTTTTGAATGAGCCAAGGGCTAAAACCACAACGTGTAAACATTGTAAAGCAAATAATGTCAATACATATGTGAAAATGTCACCACAGTGAACCACTGGACCGCCGTATCGCCTTTTGGGGCTCTTTAGTAGTGAGTTTGATAAATGATGTTTGTAATTGAGTCAAATTTGATGGCGAAGCCATCTCATAGTATAACTTTACTATATATGAATAATAGTATTTCATTCATGTAATCTTTAATGTTTCTCAATTTCTTTCTGACATGTCCCATCATTCTATAGACATCAGAACAAATTTCTCAAAATTTTCGAAAAATGCAACGCCTTCATTGCAGCTTCCCATCCCTTGTCCATTTTTCTAATTAATGGTTACCAAAATTGGCCGACCCTAAAGTACATTTAAAGAATTGTGTAATTTAGGCACAAAGTCTATGTTGCATGCAGTATAATATTTATCATTTTTATAGTAAGTCTTTCAAAACTAGAGCAGTTCAGAAAGGCAGCTTTAAAATACGCATACCAAGCTAAAATTCTAACACAAAAATTTGCATTTATCTTTCAACCTGACATCTGCTATGTTTTGTATATGGTCAATATAAAAACTAGTGTTTCCCTTCATCTCCGAATGAGACAAAATAAACTATTTCTCATCATCTATTATAATTAATTTATTCACAAACAAATATACTTTAATGCATGACAACATTTGGGAACTGAACCACGGTATATCTTGGTAACCTTCTTCTTTTTCGAAACACCACGTTATTTTGGTGGATTGTCTTTGAAACACCTAATATTCTAGCTAATTGTCGTTGCAAAACTCCAAGTTTGTCTTTAGCTGCTTCAATTAGTGTTTCATCCCTCACGTACCCCAAAATGATTATCCAGATAAGGCGAAAATATAAAAGTTTAATTTAGTAAATCGGAGTCAGTCAATTTTAAATAGAAACAAGTGCGGTATTAAATAAATAAGTGCTTATTCAATGTTTTAACGCTGGTGTTATTCAAGATAAATAAAAGTGACTGCATATTATTGCAAACGTGCAGTTTCAATACATTTGAGTTTTATATTTATAATAAATAGATAGTAGTAAAAATGTAAATTACAAATACCTTAAACTGCTTTTGGATAAACCTAAAACAAACAAAAATATTTTACACCATTATAGTTTCTATCGACAATAAGTAATGAAAGTAATGAAACTTTGAAAAAATGTGCATACAATTAATAGTAATTTAATCAACAAGATTAGTAATGAGAGCGATTAATAACCGAAACTATATAACGCGCGAGCAAGCGCAGTGAGCGAGAGCGCTAATATTGTGGAGATTATTAATCGCATATTATCAAACGAGTTGGTTTTAAGTTTTTCCGTCGATCGTATATTATTAATTTTTGCTTTTTCTTATAATTTTACAATTTCACTTAATTTATTTTTTAAGGTGTGATTTTTAAGCAGTGAGAGGCGATCGCTATACATACGCTATAACATAACGTTAATGTCACCTATGTTTATTATTTTCTTTAATAGGTATCTTAACGTATATTCAATTTCATTATAATTAGTTTTGAATATAGCCATGATTGCTGCATTTTTAGTTTTATGTAATGAACAGTATGACCAGGAAATCTAAAAATTTGCTTCGATAACAGTAAGTAGGAGATCGGAATGATTTATAAAGCAAATAAGGTAAGTCTTTACACATTTAAAAATAGTTCATAAATAACAAATATTGTTATTAGGAACAAAACTATAAGCTGACCAGGAAACGTTAAAAATCTACGGTAAAAACAGTAGTAATTTGAATACACTTATTTCTATAGATAAAAAGTTTTAATAATGAACAATTTAGTTTGGTTTAGTTAATTATAAGCGAAAGTTAATTGCAACAGTGAACCAGATGTCATATACAAATTCTTACAATTGGGTTTGAGTACAAAGAATTCCACGGTATTGTAGTATAGTGACACAAGAAGTTAGTTTACCTTCTTTATCTATATCATTTTGCGGTGTTACCTTTGTACATTGCAATTTCTACATAATGACTATTTAAAAAAAGATTCTGGTATGCACCACTCAGAACTGACGAGAGATTCATAATTGTTCCGATAATATATATTTGTGATGATATCGATCATAACATACTTGTCATACTGTAGTTTTCAAATGAGCAACGTGCAAGAAACAGATTTTTTATACGTTTAGTAATAATTGAATGATACTTAAACGTACTTTGTTCATTATTTACTAAGATAGTACTGTTGACTACCTTATCACAAATTTGATCCAATAAGAGTTGATACTGTTTTTGCAAATTGGCTAGGATGTAAGAAAATTGGATTCTCAGATGAAGAAGGTAATGTCGATCAATTTAACAATGGCTAAATGTTTTTAGATAGTCTTAAATTTATAAATACGTAATGTTTTTGATATGTAGGTAAAGAAATTATACGAGTATCATGAAAACATCGTTATATGATAAGAATTGCTTTCTACAAAATTTACGTTGTTATTTATTGTAATAAACTAAAATTTGTTTATGATTATCGTCATAACTTTGATATTAGGCATGTTTGGAAACAGCAACTGAATGTCTTTATTATCGATAAACCCTAAGACAGTTTTTGAGTTCGTAATCGTCAAATGATATAGACAAAAAATTTGTCACCTTAGTTTAAGTACTTTAAGCCTCCAAATCCCCTAATTTTGTTTTAATTTTAGTAATCGGACTACTAAACCTACAATTATTGTAAACGACAATTTCAAATTGTCAATTATAATAACCTGTATACTTTTGATACATTATTATACGTTAATATTAACAAACGATCGAGGGAAATAGTAATTTACGTAACAAGCGTCGAAGCCGCACGGGCGAGCGTTGCATGCGAGTGAGTTATCCTATTAAACTTTCAACGGGAATAACGTACATTATTGTTTGTGTTACCTTTCGTAAAATTATATTCTTTTTTGAGAAAAAAACACCAAAAATATAATGTTAGTACTATATTTATTACTAAATCTGTCAAATTTGACATCAACTTTAACATCGTTTTCTGTTGCAATTTTAACTGAATTTAAAGATTTTTTAAATGACTTTTCTACCCGTCGCATCCTCGTTCTAATACAAAGTTGACTTTGAACACTTAGTTTTATGTGGTTTTGTAGTTTCCATTTTGTGCATTTTTCGACCATTACCTAAGCACATTAACGAATTAATATTGACGTTTGCGATGTTGGCAGCACAAAACAGAAATTACAAAATGTGTACTTCGGTACTCATAAATAACGAATTTTTTCTATGCACGTTAAAACCAAATTCGTTGTTTGTGCAAATTATTAAAGTATATATAGACAAAATCAATTCTAATAAAACGAAAATTTTCAGTTAAGTCTAAAAACCTCAATTTAAATTTTTGATTGTTTATTAATGTTGGATGTGTTTACAAACGTATGACAATACAATGAAACGCGTATCTACGACAAAACTGTAACAAAAAAATAAATAAAAACACGTAGATACGTAGTACAATAACTACAACACAATGCATATCTTTTCTTTATACTTACATTTTTAGTTTTGCTTTAAAATATTTTCCTTTAAATAATGTGTTTCGCTATTTTTCCCGTAACACGTGAACGAATTACAACGCAAATAAAAAAACGTTATTACAAAAATGGAGTAGAAGCTCTTACAGTTTCATAGTTTACGTAACCAAAAAGAATTGGGGTGAAGATAAGCGTGTACTTTTCGAACAAAGTAAAATGAAAAACATTTTTCCTATGGGTTTTCAATAAAAACGATAATATAGTACCAATAACTGCAAATAAGAAATCAATATCCCTTTTTTGATTCATTCTCAACAGGTTTTTTGTTTAGAAAACGCGGTTAATTTAAATATAATCTATTTTGCAAGCTTTAAAATATAAATCTTGATTAAATCGATGCTAAAATATTTAGTTTATGGCCGCCCTATTTGTTAAGTATTTCCAAAGTTAATCCGCAACGTTGCTCTCTAAAAACGGTCGAGGTCTGTAGAAAAACACAAGAAAGCACTTTACTTTCGCTCACAATATTTAGTTATGTAAAATTAGGAGAACATTTTCCTTGGATGTGGACCGCCGCTAGAGATATTTATCAATTATTTGATACCAGTAAATCCTTTATATTATAATCGATTACGTCGGAGAATAAAACTTTCTATTTATTGTTTTACGCAGTAGTCCTAAATATATATGTTACAGACATAAATGAATAAACGTTATGTTACGTATGGTTACTATTATAATGAAATGTAGTATACTATAAAAGTTGAGCAGTAATATTTGAAAAATCAAGTTATCCTTTTCAAACGGTTCTTGTATTCAGTGTTTGTGGCTAATGAATCCGCTTAATTCAATTTAATATGCGTGTTGTGCGTGCCGTGATTGCAATTAGACCCTGCGAGCTCTCACGCATCTAACCGCACTGCGGGTCTTCTATCCTAACTCCTAATCATCCCTCATCACGTACGGGACCAGATATTCTACAATACCTACGATCTTTGGACAAAATTACGACAAACAAAATCTCTTAAGCATAGAAAAGGGAAATTTCGAGAGATGAAGGAAGCTCACAAATCTCCATCACGACGCTTGTATTCTCATTACAACACCTCTGGCATTTTGACAAATAATGCAATAAACGCGGTCTACACTAGAATTAAATTTTAGTTTAAAAAGAGCTTTTAATTCTTTTAATTAGACATATATTAAACCACAAGGTAAACCTAATTTAAACCGTAAACTGTTTCAAATAAAAATTCGCGTTAATCTTAATAAATTAAGAAAGGCGAGTTTAATCGTATTTAAGTTAGTTATTCGTAAGTTTGATTGCCTTTTCACATAAAACTAATTTAGAAGAGTTGATTTATACTACAATTTATAACAATACATCTTTTAACCGTAATATATGGGATCTTTCTATATTCAAAATTTATATCCATTAAAGAAAGACGAAGGCATTTTCTTGGGACTGGAATCAACAAAATTTTCCAGTGTTTTCGATGTTGAAATTAAAGTATACGATTGTTTTAAAAAGCAACAGACTTTAATTGTATAATAACATATATTTGATATTTCAAACAAATAAGAATATGCCCTTTCAGTGTACCATACAAATAGATACACTTTTATAGTCACGCGCCGTACATAAGGCTAAAGTCGTGTGGTGCACGACGACGCCGAGGCGCCGAAAAGCCTCAAAACTCAAAAATAAAAAAAAGATAAAGCAACAAACAACATTGTCAAAACAAAATTTATATTGATAAAAAAAGCAGTAAGGAATTGCTAAGCTATTACATTGTTTTTTATTTGTAATTTTTTTAATTTTGACTCTTTGAGACGAGAGAACCGAATTACTCCTCGAAAATATATCTTCCAAATGAGAGTACGCAATAATAGCATTTATTCGATCGAATACGTAATACGTAACATGAAAACAAATCTGATTTTATTTATGTTTGAGCTTGAAATTTGACTTGCAACGAGCCAAGCGTTTTTTTTCCTGTCTGAGCTTGCAATGTACGAAACTTTATATATTTAAGCGCTGCATCGATCGCCATATCATTTGTTGCCTATTATTGCTCCATGGGGTAAAAGATATCTGCTTTTGAAATTTTAATTTTTTGTAGTTTTACAGACTTTATAGTGATGTGTTTTGTGTTGTGAATTAAGGTGAGTTCATCTAAAATTTATCTTTTATTTTAGATTTATTAAAACATTAAAAGCCAAAAACTTGCAACTCAAAAATCCTTTTATATTTGATTATATAAACGTCATTGTTAATTGAAATAAATTCAAACAGAATAATTTATAAGCACTAATATTACTACTTATAAAAATTTATAAATTTTGAAATAACTTGAAATAAGTAATGTTGAAAAAATACTTTCGAGTTTGAGTTTGAGACGTCGAAACATTTCCATTTTTCATGAATAATTTGTCAATTTGTTTACTTACGTATTAATTTCATTACAATATACAGGATGTCAGAAAAAAAGAAGAAATTGTCTCGATACCAAAATTTGCTGAATAAAAGAAAAAAAGAGAAAGAACTGGAAAACCATGTCAAAATTACGCATTTTTTTTCAAAACCCGAGTCTACTTTGCTAAATATTAATAACAACAATAATACAACTGAATTGCAATATTCTAAACCTGTACTTGAAACAAGTATCAGCAGCAGATAAGAAACAGATCTTCTAAAAAGCAATCCATCAAGATCTTCAAGTTCCGCTGATAATGAGAAATCAACACCTTCAATAATTACCAGAACGGAAAATATGAGTCAACGTTCGAAAGATGCTGCACTATGGCCAAAGAAATTACATTCTAATAATATTCAAAAATTAGTCCGAGAGATAGTTCGGAATCGTGGCGTAAGTTTTCCAATAGTTACTTCTTTAGAATTTTACCGAACAAAGAAAAAATTGAGCGTTTTTGGTTATTGTATTCCGAAGCAAAAAAATCACTTTACTGCTTTTGTTGCAAAATTTTTAATGACATCGATTTGAAATCTGTTCGCCTTAGTGATGAATCTGGTTACAATGAGTGCCAGCATTTAAGTGAACATTTAAACATTCATGAAAAGAGCAAGTTACATATCGCAAATGTTTTAAAATTGCTAGATCTTTCTAATCGTTTTAATAAAAATGAAATAATTGATTCTGAAATTCAAAATGTAATAAACAGAGAAACTAAATACTGGCAAGCTGTTATAGAAAGAATTTTCTACGTGATTCAGTTTTTAGGTCAGCAAAATTTAGCTTTTCGTGGAAGTAGTAATAAGTTGTTTGAGAAAAACAATGGGAACTTTTTAAAATGCATAGAAATGATTTCCAAATTCGACCCGAATATGTCAGAACATACAAAACGCTCTCAAATAAAAGATCACGAACACTATCTTAAGGAGAATATACAAAATGAAGTAATCAACTTAATCGGGGATAATATCAAAACCAAAATTTTAGAACTAACTATAAAGGCAAAATATTATTTCAAATTATTAGACTGCACTCCTGATTCTAGTCACCAAGAACAAATTTCAGTTTGTATAAGATTTGTTAATTTAAAGAGCACGGGAATTATTTTTTTATTATTTTGTCTTATAGATGATGTGTCGAGTGAAAGAAGAGAAAGAAGGCTTAAATATCTACGATTTGCGGGGTCAGGGTTGCGACAATGCGTGGTAGGCATTATGATCTACAAAAAAAAATTGGATTTCAATCCGCGAGCTTTATTAGTTCCTTGTTGCAATCATACCCTAAATTTAGTCGTTAATGATGCCGCAAAATCGAATACTTTGAGCATCAATTTTTTTTCTTTAGTTTAAGAATTGTTTGTATTTTTTTCAGCTTCTACTAGACGCTGGTCAATTCTGAAATCTAATTTATCTAATGTAACAAATTTGGCTGCAACGTTGGCTAAAAAATTGCAAAATTTTGTATTCATTTGCATTCTTGTATTGTGGTGTATAAGTAAAGTTGACATTGTTTATTAAAATTATTCAAAAATGATATTACTCAGTGTTGTAATCATTTAAATAATTTGAATAATTTTTTGAAAGCTTATCGCTCCGATAAAGGTTTAAATGATCTATTAATTATGATGATGAACCGATCCACGACGAAACTTTAAAGTTTAAAGTTGATTGTTTTTTTAATGCTCTAGACGCAATCATAGCATCAGTAGATGAGAGATTCCAATTACTTTATTCTTACTCTATTAATTTCGCGTTTTTATGGAATATTGATAAATTAAAAAAATATTCTGAAAGTTGAAAATTTATTACACGACAAAACTCGCAATGAACGAGACATAACTGCCGTGGAACTTGTTAATGAATTGCATACCTATATACAAAATTTTGATGAAAAAGTTATTACGTCTCCAGAAAAAACTTTAAATTATATAACAATTAACAACTTAGTGGATTATTTTTGAGGCTAAACGCCATCTCGTAGGAACAGAGCTACGTACGAGTTAATCCACATGTAGGAAACTATGAAGTTGTTAGTTAGATAGTAAATATTACAACCGCGAATTTCAAATACATTTTTTGAAATTCGCGGTTGTAATATTTACTATCTAACTAACAACTTCATAGTTTCCTACATGTGGATTATTTTTCTAAAACAAATAATACTTCGTATTTTATTAACAATGCCGGTTTCTTTCAAAACAATCTTTTTTTAAAATCAAAATAATACAAAATTATTTAAGATCGATCATGGGGCAAAACCGACTAAGTACTCTTGCTATCATTTCAATAGAAACGGACCAGCTAAAAGAATTAGACACCAAACATTTAATTAAACAATTTGCAAAAATTAAAGCACGGAAAGCTCAATTCGCTTAGCTAAAATATCTGGATATTAACCTTTAAAAGGTGTCATGGTGCATTATTAAAATAATATATTGTTTTGTTTTTATTTGTCGATCAGTTTCTTCCTGTGATATATAAACGAGTATTTTTAATGTTTTAATTTAATTTTTATTTTTGTGGTTTTGTAGCATCTGTTATATTTGAAATTAAAATACAAAAATTTTGAGTTGTAATACTGTTAGAATATATTTATTTTAAATTTGCACAAGGGCGCTAAAGGTGCTAGGCGCGGGCCTGCACTTTTATATACTCTTCTAATTTAATCGAATCATAAGTAACAATAAATTTGAAGTTAGCCCTAATCTTGATAAGGACGTGAAAGTATAAAATAAAACGTCGCAAGATACCAAACCAAACAGTTTCTTAACGAATATAGAAAGATGAAAGCAAAGTAAATATTATTGTTAAAAACATCATAGACATCAAATTTAGTATTAATCATGTTTTCTCTCGTGTAAATATTTAATGTTATTTATTACGCATAATTATACAAATGTGATGTTTTAGAATACAAAAAATGACTGTAATAACAAGTTAGAAGTTACGTTTATGAAAGCAGCAGAAGCATTGGTACAGCGCGCTTAAGCAAACAAGAGACCCGGAAAATATGTGAACTAAATTTAAAAATTTGTGGTAGTAAAACAATCGTCCAATCAAAATTAAAGAATCCTAGCAAGTAACTTTCATCAAAAAACTTTTAATTTGTACTCGTGCTTATGTTTATAAGTAATTGGTGTTTCATATTTGACTTTTATTCATTTTTATTAAATACTTTTCGTAAAACGGTAAGTACAAAACACTTATTTATTGCAATATTACATAACAAGTTAATTTTAACATTTTGCTTTTGTAGTTCATGTCGAAGCAACATTACACTTGTAAAGTTCTTCGACAACCAAAAATAAGCTGCCTAAAGCAAATCTATCAAATTAGTTGTTTATGCAACGGGAAAATCAACGAAGTTTATAAAACAAATTAGGTAAGTTAGTAAAAATTTGAAGTATGTAAATAAAAAATAATTTTACTAGGAAAGAAACGTTCATCAAATTTATGCGATACATAAAAAAATTGTAATAATAAAAATTTTTGTTGAAGAAATGCAGGAGAAAATTGATTACAGTAGTGAACCAGACAATCTAAAAAAATCCTTATGTCAAATGGGGTTTAATTATAAAAAATGTCACACTAAAAGAAAATTGTTAATGGAACGCAATAATACTGTAGTTCGGCGATGTTGTTATTTAGAAAATGATGTAGGAGAAAATAAGAAACCCATTACTGACATTAGTGATGAAGATCACAATGCTTAAATACATAATATTTTTGAGGTAGTCAAAGAGAATCGTAGCCCAATAGTTAAACTGTAACAGTAAATTGTTTTTGCGATATTTATTTTTAGTATAATGCAACGCATAATTGTATTATGATTATTATCTTAAAACAAGTAGTTTTTGAAACTTAAGAAGTCTGAAGTTCTTTCTGATATAATTAGTTATGATGTTGTATTATGATTATTATCTTAAAACAAGTAATTTTGAAACTTAAGAAGTCTGAAGTTCTTTCTGATATAATTAGTTATGATGAAAAAGAGCAATTCACCACACAGAAAATAATTCTTTCCAAAAGGTTATTATATGATGACAACACTTCGGACCCAAATTTCAAGTAGTAAAGGTATGTAAAAAGTCCTATTTTCCTGATAAACTAATTTATATATGTATATCTTTATTCTAGTGAATTCTTGTTAAAAACATTACTGCTCTTAACATATCTCAATGTGCAATTGCTAACTTTATAAAAAGTTCACAAACATAAAAACCAATTTTGGAATTCAGTTATCACAATTATTTGATAACTCACAACTAAATGGAGTGCTAACTTCTACACCTAGTACTTCTTCTATACATCTAAATAGAGCTTTACTAACTACTGCTAATAAACCAGTGCAGTGAGAAAACGACTCAAATATTAATGGTCATAACTTGAACCCAACGAATCGAGATTTGGATTTACAAAACAATAATGGTATTAATGAACTTCCTAAGTTTGGTTGTTCAAGTAAAAAACCAAGACTTAGAAATCATTAAATTATTAGAACAAAAATCTTCAACTTGTGCAAATATTCTTCTTTATTTGCCATAAGATATGCCTGTAGCTTGACCTACAGATACCGTAAACTGGGATAGCTTTGGGACAGCCAGCTGACTTTGTTACACAATGTATCTGTCGCGAAAATTCGAATTTAGTTACCATATTTGACGCGCGAGCGCTACTGTCCTGTTGTCATGCTTACTCGTAGGTACATAAATGGTAGTTGCCATCGTGCTGCGCGTATGTGTGCCTCGAGAGTGATTTATATAAAATATACGTTTTTCGTGAATTTATGTATTTACAACCTCAAAATTATCATTATCAAACCAGTAGCGTCACATAAAGTAGAATGACAACAAAAACATGAGATGAGTTTATGGCAGTCGCTTTTTGTTTTAGTAATGCCACGAAAATACGATAGAAAAACTGGAACACGCGCATATAAGAATTATGCGCCACATACGCTTCAGGAAACGCTTCATCAGATAAACACTAAAAAACTAAGTATACGAGAGGCTGCAGAGAGGTAAAAAATGTCCAAAATATTCATTAAAGCTCAGATTATTTAATTTTTAATATTTGCAGATATGGAATCCACCGCAATACTTTGTTCAACAAGTTGCATGACAAACATGGCCTTCCGTATGGTGACCAAACGACCCTAAACAACGAAGAGGAGCAGCCAGTTATTTCCCACATAATTTCAATGTCCACGTTTGGCTTCCCTGTTACAGCACATGACCTCCATTTTATTATAAAGACATTTCTTGACAAAAGAAGAAAAAAGGTAGCATCCTTTAAAAACAACAATTTACCCGGACATAAAAATGTTTTGGCTAATCGAATTGCTCGAAACAAGTATTTCGAGAGCTGCAATGGATCACGAAGTCATAAACAACTTCTTCAATAACCTGGAAAGAGAGCTACAAGATGTTGCTCCAACGAATATTTGGAACTATGACGAAACAAACCTGGGTAACGACCCTGGTATTATGAGAGTGCTTATGAAACGAGGCACAAAATATTCAGAGCAAATCCGAAATGCCACCAAGGCATGTAGGAGATATTGCACCAGTATATGTCGTTTACAAATCTGAAAAGCTTTGGCAAACCTGGACAAACAATAGACCTGAACATGTGCGGAGGTATAACAGAAAAAAAAGGAAAGCAGGTCCTTATAGGCGACAATTTGAGTTCACACCTAAATATTGAGGTCATACGTCAATATGAGGTGAATAACATATCTTTCGTAGCATTACCCCCTAATGCCACTCATTTGGCTCAACCGTTGGACGTGGCATTCTTTAGGCCCATGAAGGGCAACTGGAGACAAATTTTATACAAATGGAAGAACAGCGTAATTAGTGGTAGATGTGAAACCATACCTAAAGATCAATTTCCAGCTTTGTTAAAAAAGTTAAAGAATATCATGCAAGAAAATGTGGCTTATATCTCTTGAACCGCGCAAAAGTGCTAAATCGTTTGCTGGCAAAAATTATGAATAACCAGAATGCAAGCATAAAATATTCTTTAGGAGAAAGTTTTTTGGAACAACTGCAGAAAAAGCAAGACACAACAACTGCATTACGTCAACGTTAAAAACGCAAAAGAGTAAATGTAGCTCCCGGAAATAGCATAACTGCAGCGGACCTTGTTGCTAATGACTTGACAACAGCTAAGCCAAAACAAACCATACGGCAGAAACAGAAAGAACCAGTCAAAAAAATGGCTTCAAACACTGAAGTGCACAATATACCATCGATAGTATCTGAAGAACCCTTAACTTAAGCGCAATATAATAAACCTTCGACGTCAACTCAGTCAGAAAAACTGTCTAAAGAGTCTAAGAAAATCCTTCGATTAAGGATTCATCAATGTGATTCGGAATCAAGTGATGATTCTGGTACAATCTCATTTAGGAAAAGCAGCTTGTCTCCCATGTCTGAATTTGATGATATGTCTGAAGATGGGATACCAGAAATTAAATCACCCGTGACCACGTTCCTTAAAGAAAATGAAGTTTGGGTTAGTGCAATGGAAAAATGTGTCGAATCATAAGTAACAATAAATTTGAAGTTAGCCCTAATCTTGTTAAGGACGTGAAAGTATAAAATAAAACGTCAAATCGCAAGATACCAAACCAAAAAGTTTCTTAACGAATATAGAAAGATGAAAGCAAAGTAAATATTATTGTTAAACACATCATAGACATCAAATTTATTATTAATCATATTTTATAATTAAAGTTTTCTTTCGTGTAAATATTTAATGTTATTACAAATTTGTGATGTTTTAGAATATAAAAAATGACAAGAATAACAAATTAGAAATTTATGGCATTACAAAAGCTACGATTATGAAAGCAACAGAAGCATTGGTACAGCGCGCCTAAGCAAACAAGGGACCCGGAAAATATGTGAACTAAATCTAAAAATTTGTGGTAGTAAAGCAATCGTTCATTCAAAATTAAAGTATCCTAGCAAGTACTTTCTATAACAAAACTTTTAATTTGTACCGGTGTTTATGTTTATAAGTTATAGGTGTTTCATATTTGACTTTTATTCAATATTACATAACAAGTTAATTTTAACATTTTGCTTTTTAAGTTCATATCGAAGCTTAAAGCAACATTACACTTGTAAAGTTCTTCGACGACCAAAAATAAGCTGCCTAAAGCAAAGCTACCAAATTAGTTGTTTATGCAACGGGAAAATCAAAATAAAGGCTGGAAATTATGTCATAATACGTTATGACGGGATTTTTTTTCCTGGCGTGATCACGTTCCTTAAGGAAAATGAAGTTTAGGGTTAGTGCAATGGAAAAATGTGGTGTTTACTGGAAGTGGCCTGACCGAAAGGAAGAACTTTTTTATGAGTTTTCTGATATAGCCCAACAGAAAATTAATAAACCACAGCAAATATCATCTCGTAGAGAAATCTTTCGCGTTCCAGAGATTGACCTTTTTTTGTAGTTTTGTTTGGTTACCTATACATTATATTATTTTGTAGGTACCTAACTTATCGAATCGCATTTTATATTTTATTTTTGTTAAGTAGTACTGTTTAGATTGCTTTCAAATTCAAATTTTCCGGCAAAGCTCTGGTAAATAAACCATTTTTGCACGTTTAGTGGTATTTTTGGGTACACTTTATGACACGCATTTTTATATGATCACCGTTTAGGAGGTTACTTTGTGACAGTTCCAATATGAAGAACATAGTTTTAGACCATTATTTGTCAGAAACTCATCCGGCTAAACGCTGACTTTGTGTTTGCCACTCCTTCGTTCCAGTTTTTACCGTCAAATAACAATGTAATATATACGACACGAATATACAATTATCGCAACAAATACCTGTATATAATCAAAATCTAGATGCCTCTAAAACGGTAGAGATTAACATTAGCATACAAGAAAAAAAACAAAAGAAATAAAAATAGCACAAAAGTAGCAAATCCTGAAGAAAAACAAAGGACTTCTTGTGATAGCATATAAAGAAAAAATCTGTATGTCATTAGCAACTTTTACAAAAGAAATGAAAAATAAAACAGAAAGATGTTTTATCTATAGTAGCAATTTTTAAATTTCAAATTCACGCGTTTTACTTACCGGAAATCGGTTAAGATCGTTACCGACCTTAGTGGAGGAAGAAGTTCAGTTAGTTGCTTCTGACATTATGTGAGAGAAGCATTCTCAATTAAGTTGTTGATGTATTATGTTTGGTTTCTAAATAAAATACAAAATTTAGAAAAACTGTTTGTTTATGCACTACAGTTTTTCACAAGTGGGATAACTGTGGTGATTAAGATTAAGTGCATTTTAAAATATTTTCAAGAAAAACGTGAATCAAAGTGGCGGATGAAGAAGTCCTAGATTTAGTTTAGAAAATGCCGAATCTGCTAGTCCTATAACGAGCATAATGTCAGTTGAAGACCGTATCACAGCAACAGTGAGATACCGTCGGCGAATCAACAGTCACGTCCGATAGCAAACAATTCCGAAATTGCAATGATGTTGCCTGTTGTTTCGGCAAGAAGCGACGAAGATATTGTTACATGAATTGAAAGGATAGACGCCGTTCAACGTTTCTACAATGTCAGTGACATAATGACGTGCTTGATCGTGGCAAGGAATTTTCATGGTCAAGCAAAGTCCTAGTTTAACTCCAAAACCGAATATGTTACGATGCCGTGAAATGAGCTAAAAACTGAGTTATGGTCCATGTACAGTTGTCGGCAAAGTAAACTCACCTTAAACAAAAATTTTGGAGAGAAAGTGAAAAAAAAAATTTTTTTTAGTGTATTTCAGTGATACTATTGTTTCAGATAGAACCCTCCAAGTCTAAGCCAGTATAAGTGATTTTTAATCGTTATCAGACCTTCTGCGTATTATGAAAATGTGTGTGCGTGTGTCAAACGAAGACAAAGTATGTACTCTATTATCAATCCCTTTTATGAAAAGAGACAGTGTCATACGAGAAGGAAACAATTAAGTGTAAACAATACTACAAACATTCCGTGCTACAACTGTAATAAAAATAGCCACTTAATGTCTAGCTGCCCTAGTCCGAGAAGGAAAAAAAATCTTGTTTTTAAATGTGGAGCTCAGATCACCGAGTTGGCAATTGCCCCAATAGTCTAAAGAGTTCAAGAAACACCACTAACATTATGTTCCTATTAGTCAGATTAGTGAGAATAAAGAGAGTGTATTTTTTGTGTGGTATTAATGGGCTGCTTTAAACATTCTTGGTATATTTACGACAGACATTATGTTAAATTATGTCAATGCTAAAATCAAATGTTATGTTGTACCAGAGCAGTCAATGACAGTTAATTAACCAGAGTATTTCAACGCTACACTAATTGTGTTTCAAATTATTAAACTAGAAGCAGGAATGTTCTAATTTATATAGATGACATCCTGCTAGCAACTTCTAGCATGATTGAGTATCTTCAGCTTTTACGTCAAGTGTTTGATGTTGCTCTTATCTTTAACCTTAAGTTTCGTTTAGATAAGTGCTTGTTTTTAAGCAATCCATTATACATGGGTTATATTATCAATAAAGATGGACTTCGTCCTAGTTCTCGCAATATAGATTTTGTTGCCAATTACAGTGTTCCCACAAATTCAAAAGACGTGCAACGGTTCTTAAGATAAACAAGTTATTTCTGCAGATTTATTCCATCATTCGCCCTTGTTGCAAAGCCTTTGTACGATCTCATAAAAATGATGTTGTATTTTCATTTGGTGAGATGGATTTGCAAGCCTTTGAGGTTTTAAAAATCTAACTAGCTACAACTCCAGTATTGGCCATTTACTCGCCATTTTAGAGACTGAGTTGCAGAGCGATGCTAGTGCCAGAGGTTACGGCCCCATACTATTACAGAAACAAAGTAATGGGTATTTTCAACCAATATTTTGTTTTAGCAGGTGAACTGCCAAGGCCGAGTTCAAACTTTATAGTTACGAACTCAAATTACTCGCAATATTTCAAGTTTTGGAGTTGAAGTTTACAGTTGTAACGGATTGCAACTCCAATTAGGTGGCCTTACATAAAAGACATTAATCCTAAAATCAATAGGTGGTCGTTAGTTCTTGTAAATTATGAATTGGTTCATCGTAACACTGATGAGATATGAGGCATATGGAAGCCTCAAGGCTAGGAAATACATTTGAGTAAAATCTTTCAATCGCTCAAAACATAGATCAATCAATAGCGAAAATAAAAAGTGAGTTGCAAGAAACAAAAAGCTCTTGTTTTGAATTACGAAATGGTTTAGTGTACAGGAAACATGGTAAAAAGAGCTTGTTTTACGTTCTTTCGTTGATGGAGGCAAATATATTAAATTGATGCCATGAAGATTTAGGACATCATAGTGTTAATAAAACGGTCGAGTACCTTAGTCGTAGCTATTGGTTCCCCAATGTGAAACAAAAAATTAAAAATTGCATAACATGTTTAACTTATTCATCAATTTGACAATTTTATGAATGAAATTTGCGTAATCCATTTTAAAATTGCTGTGGTCGCCCCTAAAGCAAACGGCCAAATTAGAAGGATAACTTACATGTTATCTAAGTTCCCTTCGTCAATAGATAAATGCGATAGAGTACTAGGTTAAGTTGAATTTGCCATTAATAATTCTTGGTGCAGGTCAATTAAAGCTACACAGATATCGACCAATACGTTTGTTATCGCAGATATACACACTTTTAAGAAAAATTATTACCAACAGAATAAAAATAAAATTAGACGACTACCGACCGATAGACCAAGTTGCCTACAAATAACACAGCTCTACAACTTTTTCTTGTTGTCCTGGATGTCATTGCAAATTTTTATGTTTTGGCCAGATTACGAATATACTCATGAAAGTTCACAATGTGTTCGTATTTTCATGATTTTTGCATATCTTATATTTTGAACAATTAACGGCTTGTTAGAAATAAAATTTAATTTTCCAGTCATGATTAGGCTTCTGCGCAACTTTTTCACGCATACAAACATCACCTGATCCCCACTCTCAGACCCCTTGCTCCACAGGACAACTGAGATCTTAGGTATTTGACAATATTGTAGTACTTACAGGTGAATCTGGATACGTTGTCATGAATTAATATTATGTTTCAATTACTGGAATGTCCATTCTAATATATTTGTCTTGTCTTCTAAAATATGAGTTCGTCACAAAAAAAGTGTAAATATTGTAGTGATTTATTTTGTTATATTTGCGGGGTTTATGTACCAAAAAAAAACTAAAAAGAAATATCACAGACTTGGTCAAGGAGACTTATGTTTATTATTTCGGTTTTAAATGGACAAATTAGGTAAACCATGGGTTCCTAATAAAGTTTCTAAGTCCTGTGTTGAGTCTTTACGGTTGTGGAAAAAAAGAGAACGTTCTGGATTAAACTTTGGTATTCCTATGATCGGGATGGAGCCTACGAATCATTTAGATGATTGTTACTTTTGCGTAGTAGATTTTAAAAGTTTTAATCGAAATCAAACGTGGAGATACCCAAACTTACAGTCTACGAAATGTCCGGTTTTACACAGTGAAAATCTCCCTCGGCCTATTTACGTTTCAAAAGTAATTCGCATGCCCTCAGAAACAATGATGTTGCCAAATTCACAGAAATCGGGACCGTCTACCAGTGGAAGCGAATGGGAGGGTGAAACATCTACGCCAAAGTTATTTTCTCAAAATGAACTCAGTGATCTCAATTTATCAAAACAAGGATCAGAACTGTTAGCCTCAAGATTGAAAGAAAAAAATTTATTGGCACCAACAGTAACAATTACTACATACAGAATGCGAGAAAAAGAGTTATTACAATTTTTTGATTGAAAATGAAGGATTGGTGTATTGTAATGATATCGCGAAGCTGCTTCTAGACATGGGTTTAAAAGAATACAAATCTACTGAATGGCACCTTTTTATTGACAGTTGCAAACGAAGTTTAAAATGCGTCTTATTGCACAATGGAAATAAATTTGCATCAATTCCAGTTGCCCATTCAACGAAACTCAAAGAAGAATATGAAAATGTAAAATTGGTTTTAGAGAAAATTAAATTCTCGCAGCATCAATGGCCGATCTGTGTGGATTTAACAATGGTTAATTTTTTACTTGGCCAACAAAGTGGATACACAAAATACCCTTGCTTTATTTATATGTGGGACAGTAGAGCAAAACAACTTCATTGGGAACCAGATGTTTGGCCTGTAAAAAATTCTTTAACTGTCGATAAAGCCAATGTAACAAGGGAGCCGCTGGTGAGCAGATACAAAATCATACTTCCACCATTACATATTAAGTTAGGTATGATGAAGCAATTTGTAAAAGCGTTGAACAAGGACGGAGATTGTTTTAATTACATTTTCAGAAAATTTCCGAAGCTTAGTATGGAAAAATTTAAAGGTGGAATATTTGATGGTCCTCAAATACGGCAAAGACTCAGATTTTATCAAAGTTATGACTGTTCCGGAAAGTAAAGCTTGGAAAAGGTTTGTGGTTGTCGAAAATTTCCTAGGTAACCATAAAGCAGCAAATTATGAAGAAATTGTGCAAAATATGCTGACAAACTTTAAGACGTTAGGAGCAAATATGAGTATTAAGTTACACTATCTGCGCAATCATGTAGATAAATTTCCGGATAACTTGGGAAATTATAGTAATATAGAGAGAGCGGTTCTACCAAGATCTAAAAAGTGATGGAGGAAAGGTATCAGGGCCGATGGGATTATCACATGATGGCAGATTACTGCGGGTCTTTGAAAAATTATAAAGAAAAGCCCATAAAAGGCGTTTTATGAAAATATAAAATATATTTTCGACATTTCCTCTTTATCTACTTCGATGTATCCTAATTTCTCAAAACATAACTGACATTATAAATATATCTGTTATTTTGTTTCTTGTTTTTCGATTTTTGTAATATAAAATGAAAAAAGTCAGAGCAAATCTCACAAAATCATTGATAGTTTCATGAATTGTTTGTTAAAATAGACACAAAATCATTTTCATATCTACGGCAATAAAACTACTGATTATAATCATTTACTGACAATGAAGATATTAACCGAAAAAAACAATAGAATACAACCTGCAGCTGCACCTGGCCTTTATAGATTACGAAAAGGAATTTGACTCAATTGAACACAATTGGGCAATTATGATAGAATTAGACAAAAACATAATTCAATATATATAGAAAAAAGGGTTGTCAGTGATTAAAATACAAGAAAACACCAACAAAATACCAATAAAAAGAGGAATCAGACAAGGTGATACGATGTAACCAAAACTGTTCAATCTAGCCTTGGAAGGTATCTTCAAAAAACTAGAATGGAGCAATTTTGGAATTAATATAAATGGAGAAAGATTAAACCATCTCAGATACACTGACTGACTGAACTGAAAAAAGAAGCACAAAAGGTTGGTTTGGAAATGAATTTAAATAAAATAAAAATTATGAGTCCCCAGAATATCCAAATAAAAATAAAAGAAGCACAAATAAAAAACGTTATTGAGTATATATATCTAAGCCAAACGATACGAATTGGCAAAAAAAATAAAGATAAAGGAATAGAGAGAAGAGAAGATTTGGATGGGCAGCTTTCGGAAAACTATCGGAAATGCTTAAAAACAAAAGAATTTCCAGTCCAGACCACAAAACAAACGGTATAGAGACTGGAAACTACAAAGAGAAAGATGGAAAGATTAATGCTATGTATCACACTAACGCATAAAAAGAGGAACGAGGGAACGTAAAAATCATACAGTGGAGACCTTGGGACGGGAGAGGAAGGCCGTTTATAAGATGGGTCTATGACTTAAAGAAAATTGCTAGATTAAAATGAATATTAACAGCTCAAAATAGACAGGAATAGAAAACGAAGGGAAAAGCCTACGCCCAAGACTGGGCGCACTAAGGGCTTAACACAAAAAACAGATGTACCTTAAACAGTTTACTATGGACACATATAAATTATGCCAGAAATTACCAGAACTAATCGAAAAAGATAAACAGTAATGGAAACCCAACTTTGAAATTAATTTTTTTGTACATAACTTTTTTGAAAAAATCCTTTTTTAAAATTCACTTTAGAAAACATTTTCAATACTTCTTCGAAAATTAACAAATTATTTTTAATTCTATATGTTTTGTTATAGTTTTCGATTTATAAATTACTGTTTAATTATTCTTTTTAGTAGTGTTTGGTTGTTTGCTTGAATTTTTCTGCGTTAAACTGACCAATAACTATAGTTCTTGTTCTTTCTATAGATCCATGGTTCACTCTGAGATTGTTTTTATTTCATTTTATTCTTTCTTTAATCTCTAATTGCTTACCTGCATCAATCGTTTGGGCGAGATATTTGTTTGTTTCTACTTTATCCTTCCTATTTCATCAGCTTAATTAGTCAAGTATTTTGTTTTCTGAAAATTGATTTCTGGACCTATTAGTTTTTGAAGTTTTTTACAAGAAATGAAAGTTGTTTAGAGTCAAGAAAGAAGATCACTTCGTCGGTATTTCTCATATTCTTCATGTACATACATTGTTCAATCATTGAGTGCATTCTAAACAATGGGAGGCAATATGATAGATTTGCTAATGCATGTACTTTACAACTATTCCGTTCCATTTAATTTAATAAAAAATTGTAAAAATTTGCGAGTCTTCACTAAAATGCGTTACCAATTTAATAAGAAAAGTGACATATGGTGTTTCTAATGTAAAATATTCCGTACTATACGACAGTTACAAACTATTTGAAATAAAACATTTTTAATCGACAATACGTTTATTTTTGTCTACAAAGGTTATGTCTGATTCCGTCGTTCCCAAAGAGTTTTCAAAAGTAAAAATATTTTCAGTGAAGCCCCTATATGTAATTTAGTCTATAAAATTTTTTTACCGTATTGCTAGACCAAATAGGTTTCGAGATAAATTTGAAAGTCGCGCTTAAGGATTCATCCTGTATACTGTGGTAATCTCTGCCTGCTGAACAACCTGGCAGGCATCAAATATAATGGTTTCTCATACAATCTCAACTTTCGTTCCAACTTCGTTTCTTATAAATAATATTGTGATTTGCAATATATTCCTCACAAACAATGTCACTTTTTTTTAAAGAACCCGTTATGTTTATTAGCGGATCGGCAACGTTGTGCGTTTTTCACCAATTTCATTTTCGTACAGATCAAAATAATTTCCGTGCTGGTCATTGTCAGCATCGTATAGGATAATGAATAAAAGAAGCATATTCCTTGTATCACAATTATAAAATTTAAAAACAACATCATTTAGAATCATGTGGATGCTAATACATTAGATTCGACGGTGACTATAGAGCGACGAATGAGATGTCGCTGATAGATTTAGATAACGATGATTGATTCTTCAAAATATACAGTTCCTTCATAAATCAACGCAAAAATCAAAATTATTTAATAAATTTATTATCTATTCATGTTAACTGTTTGTGATTGTTGTTCTGAAGAAATAAAAAAAGAGAAGTTTTAAAAGGCAGCATCCCAAAAAAACCTTTCAAAAAACAGTTGTTTCCTCAAAATGTTTCAATTTAGAAAGTTCTGACTTTTTTTGTATACAACTAATTGCCTGAAATTGACTTATTTTCATTACTAGATTCTGTGGTTAACTGTATATAGCTACCTATTTAATTTTCTTTCTCCCTTATTCTTCGGTATACTTAAAATAATTAAAATTCTAGCTGCAATGTGAACGTAATTAATTTGAATGTTAAATGTATGTAAACAAATAAAACCATTTTCTTCGTTAACGTTTTGTTATTTTAATGTCGCTTATTGATCGTAAATAATTTAAACAAATACAATAAAACTAACATTTACGTCTTTATAATTACTAATTTTATTATTAGTTTTATACTTTAAACTAATTAACAATTTAAGTTTTATGTGTGATAAGAAACGGAAAAATTATTGAAGTAAAATTTAAAATCAATAAGATGACCGAAATTGTGTTTGCTAAAATATTTATTTATACACTCAAAGTAACCAAATACTTCCTTTACATTAAGAAAATTAAATTAGAAACAGAAAATATGAAGAACCGTTTAAAAATTCAGCTGCACGCCGTTACATTCATACCCTACAATTGATGTCCCTTGGCTGTTTGCATGAGCAATAATTTACAAGCCCTCTTTAAAACACTGAGCTACAACCACATTATACAAATAGAAAGGCAATTTTACCTATAAAAGATTATAATAAATTATATAGGAAACACGAAATGTTAAGTTTAATAGTTTTCTTCGACGTTTAAACCAAAGTGAATGAGGGCTTTTACTACATAAGCATTTTAATGGTTACGTAATAATATTTTAAATTTCAATAATCTGTATGAATAATTAACATGAGAATTAATAGTCGAATTACTAAAAGCAGTAAATTGATGTCATTATTTTTACAACCTCTTATCAATTAATTTAAAAACCGTTGGAAGTAAAAAGCCCAGACACGTATTTTACAGTTTTACAAAATAGCTCTTAAGAAAGTCAGCAGAATTGAAAATTACACAAAAGTTTTCCATTTACACACTGAAATTGCTTCTACCTTATCGATTGCTTAAACTTTAATTATTTTGTTTTTATAGGAAAACCACAAATATATTAAAAGAAAATAATGAGAACATTTCAGTCTTCTTAATTGGATTTTGTCCGTTCTATTATTTCATCCACTTTATGCGGTTCTTCTCACACGAAACCTACAGAAGCGAGTTTTATAAACGTTAAAAATTACATAAAATGTATTATTTAAACAATATTGCAATGCAAACGGAAAAAAAATTTTAGAAAGCGTCATTAAATTGTAGTTCGTTATCTGAAAATTGCGCCCAGTTGTAACATAGCCTTCCAGATGTGCTTGGCAAAAGTTTGAGGACGAAAAAATTGTGAAAGTTTTATACGGAACAAGTGTTTTGTTCTTCAACAGTGGATATGAAATAACGGCAAGAAGAGTGGAAAACTCAATTAGACCGATCCACAACGGTGAAGTTTTGGCTTTACAAGTCGGTCGCTTCTGGAGCAGAACGCCGCATTAATTAGCAATATTAAGACGAAGGAAAGAACAGACAAGGCATATTAACAACAAAAAATGTAAACGATGCTGTTGTACAAATTACACGCAAATAAAAAGAACCTAAAAATTACTTTTAGCTACGTTCGATGTTCTTAAGACCTTATTGCACAAATTTTCTCAATAAAAGCAATAACGGACTTGGTGACGGTTAATGGATTTTCTTTAAATTGCATCTTAAAAAATTTAAAATAATATAAAAAAATAAAGAATTATAACATTTGGTATTGTGGCATATGCAATTTGTCATGAAAACTTACCTCTTCAATTAGAAATTTTATCGACGTTTGTGTTCAATTATGAAAGTCAAATGCACTTTTTTTAAAAAGTAAACAATTAATGTGTCCAACAAAAATTACACACGCGTCGCGATGCTTTCCCCAGCGTCAGCCTGCACTGACAGTCCTACGGGAGGAGCAACGGGAAGTGACGCTGACGGTGCCGGCTCGACGCCGTTCACCCGCACACCCCGGCCTACTATTGATTTTCGATTTCCCTACAGCCTCGTAGACCCTACAGAAAGGAGTCGCATCAAAAACGTAGGGCGATTATCAAACTAAAATTGTTGTAAGACGTACATACGTAAGTATATGCATAAAAATAAATATATAATAGTATATAAACTATACATAAAAACTACATGTTTAATCGCAAAAGAAATTCAAGCGATACTGGTCGCCGTGTGAATTATCGGCAAATCTGACTACCTCAATCGCAAAGTCTGTGGTCAGGATGCCCTGGGGTTTTCAAAATTTTTAGCAGGATACCACATAGAGGCGTTACAAAGCTTCTTATAGCTTAATCACGAAGGTTTCATTTCATCTCTTCATTTCTTTTGCTTCCAAGATACAAAATGAAATTTTAAAGTTGAATGAAGTTCTGTGCGTTATCGCCCCCTCGCTGATATCCGGATCCGGTCGGACTACGGAGCTTTGATAAACTTCACTAGTAAAACATGAGTTGCTTCTCGGATCGACTCTTATTTCGCTCATATTTCCCGATGGCACCTGGAGCAGAGTCGTTCAATTTTACCCGCAGACACAACTCTAAATAAAGGACGCATTCTCTGACACAATAGGAGAAATAACATTTCGCCACAAAGCGGACTGGGAAACTAGGGTTCACTGAAAGTTACAATTGGAGCTGTTATTCTCCCAAACATTAGATACAAAAAGAAAGGTTGTTATTGTAAACTGCTAGAAAAACTTTCCATTCAAACGACAACAAATTTTATGGCACATTACGCGTTTAAACAAAGACGAGCAAAATTAACGAGAATTACAAACGAAACAAAAATAAAAAAAAAACTTGGCGTCGCTCTGTCCAATCAATAGAAATAGCATTTCCTTAATTGTTTATTATATTTAACAACACGCAATGATAAAAGTAAAAATTGTATAAAAATAAAGAAAAACGCCATTTCAAAAATGCAAGAATAGAATTAGTGTGCAAAATATTGAAATTACAAACTTTGCGCAAAAACCGAATTCAAATTCGATTGATCGCTAATTTTTATATCACTGCAAAAATTAAAACGTTTTGACATCCTCTTTTTTTCGTTTATAATCGTTCGTTTTTATTTTGTGCAATAAAGACTATTTTTTATAGTACCATTCAAAGTTAAAAAGCGACGAAATATGCCAGAAGTGCTGATAAGTATCATTATGCAGCATATTTGCCTGTTTTTTTTTCTAAAGAGAACATTCTGAAATTGTGTTGCAATTGAAATATCGTCAAAAAAAGATAAACACTCGTATTAATCAGAAATAAGAGCGTACATTAAAATCACATTTATCAATTACTCGGTACTATTTCATACGTTTAATTGTGGAATTAAGTAATGTTACCGTAGACTAATTTAGCTTAACCCTTTCATATATCTTTCAACAAAGCCTAATTATCTTCTGCTTCTGTCACATTTATCACCCTCGCTATCTCTAATTCAGCATTCTTTAAAGTGATTCCTCCACACTTTCGCAGTTCGATTCATTTCTCTTCTTTTCTAATATTTAACATTAATTTTGATGCAAGTTAAATAATTTACGAGTTGTCTAAAAAAATACGACACCAAAAGATTATAACGCTTTTATTGACTAAACCACAAGAATTATGCAAATATAAAGGAATAAATTGAAAGACTTCTCAATGAATCAATTTTAACTTCGATGCATCAGAAATGATGCATTCGAAATCAATCTGAGCATTGTGTTTCAATAGTGTATATTTTCAATGCATTATTTGAAATTTATTTATGTTTGTTTTTGAATGGAATACTATAAAATCACAGTAAATTTTATTCTAGCTTATTCCAGCGCAGCATTTCTGATGACTTCGACGTTTTCTCGTACAGTTTATACAGTAATACTATTACCTGCCACATGAATAACAAATATAAATATTGTTAACTTAATGGAAGTAAATCATAAAAACATAACTGTTGTATTTATAGTCTTCACAAATTCATGTAATAAATTTAAATTGAAAAAATTACTTTCAAAGATTATTTAATTATGATCAATTTTCATTCAGAAAAATCAGTTTTATGCACTAAGGCTTAAAAAATAGAGTAAAACCAACATTCATAACGGCAGGCTAACAAAAATCAATTGTTATGGTAAAAGTGTTTTGATATGATGTTTGATAAGATTTATTCACGGAACGGTCACTTTCCGCTACAGTAATTCCTGTCAATTCGTTAATGTTTGACATCAAAATATCAATGGGAGAAAAACTTGCACTTTTTCCGAGCTTGGATGTAGTATTTTCGCTGCACTTACCGAAATAATATAATTCAAAAACTCGGCGTATTTAGTTTTCTCATTAATCGTATGAACCGAATGGGATTTACTTGTGATAACACTGTATGGACGTGTTTTGTATATTTTTAGCAAATTTTAGGTAATTCTGGGAAAGTGCTTATAGCTAGTTGCATTCTTCAAAGGGAGACTAAATTGTAAGTATTATATTTACAATTCTTTTCATTTACGTTGTCACCATTAACTATCAACCCTTTTCTTTGCGAGTAACATATTATTAGACGATGCGCTCTGGTTTTCTAAAGTATCGAGATTTGTGTTTTCGGATTATAATTTAGAAATTTAAATTTATTCTTTTAGGAATGTAAAAGTTAAGCCGACAAGTGTAATTTTTTGTACGACGTGTTGGCCAATCAAGAGAGGAATTACTTCACAACTATTGTCTGTGATATTAACCTACGTTCTAGCGATTGATCGCACCTATGTAAACGTATATTTTTCTTTCTGTAATAAAATAAATATACTTGTTGTTACAATCTGCGTTTTGTCATTTGTTCTCTTTCAGCTTTGGACAGATTTAAATCTCCCGTCCTAATCTTTCACCGTTTCGTGCCTTTTAAAATTGCTTTATAATTAACGAATCAAACTGAATTAGTCGCTAGCAATTAAGTTGCGAGAAAATACTCGTAACACAATTCTTTTGCATTAGTCCTCTGAAAGAGCAATCTCAAGAACCATCTGTTAGCATTTGCTTAATACTAGTTTAGTATCTTTCTTTGCTTTCCATCCAAAAAATAAAATGTTTCCAAAGTAAATACTCATCAAGTTTACAAAGAAAAAGAAAGTAAAAACATCTTTTTGCACTGTTTTAGAAAAAGCCAGTGAGGACCGCTCTGATATTAACATTACTGTATTACATCTATAAGATTACCTTAAAAAATTACTCGTGACAAACTTGCATCATAAATGATATTTGTACATAACAATGGAATTATGATAAAATTTGATAAAACTCGACGATTAAAAAAGTAAAGAATGTGAAAAACGTAATTTAGATGAACTAGCAGTAGCAGAAAGTTCTATCCCACAACCTTCCTCAAAAAGAAAATTTTATGAAAGAACATACAACTCCAACTGGTACTATGGATACCGGAAACGGAACTATAATTCCAAATTTAGACTTAGGACTTAACCAACTATTTCCAAAAACAGATCTTTTAAAAAGACTAAACAGGCAGTATTAAAAGAGATTAGCTTGTATGGAGTGATACTAATGAGTCATTGTTTTTTTTGTACAGGCTTTTTGATAATGGTTGTGGAAAGAGAGAAACAAGTCTGTTTTATTGAGTAACGATGGATTGAAAAAATAATACAGTTAGAACCAAACTGTATGACAAACTACTAACTCATGAAAAGAGCACCTCTCACAAGAATAGTTACATACAATAGAGAGAGTTAAAAAGGCAGCTGCATAAATCTTCAAACATTCATTCGTAACTTGATTCTGAATTAACCTCAAGAACGAATTACTAAAAAAAATCCAAAAATTGTTATCTGTAGTTATGTTTCTTGAAGAGAATGGCTTACCTTCGAAAGTAGAAATTATCCTAACAATGGCAACTTTTGGGACTGATAAATTTGACCCATTACTAAGAGAACATATCGAAAAATAAAACAAGCTCCAAGAAGAGGAAAAATGGTTGTAAGTGCATTACTTGTCTAAAAATTCCAAAAGTTAACTTATTCAAACTTGTGATGCTAGAATTCCACAGGAGATGCTAGAAGAGAAGAAAAATCCAAATATTTTCTATGTTTGCTGATACGTATTAGACTGCAGATCGGAAATTAAGGTTACTTAGAAGTTCTTTAGTTTTGCTGATTGGAACCAAAAAATAAGAAAGAATGTTGCTAACTTAATAATGAGTGAACTTAAAAGAAACTCAATTTCTTTGAAGAATTGCAGTAAGGTTATAACAGCGGTGCAAATATATCCGGACTTATAACCGTGCTCAAGCCGTTATAACGAAGCATAACAATTTTGCATTTTACTTTAATTGTGCTGAACACAGCCTGAACCTGTGTGGAGTTAATGGAGTGCTGTGAAGAAGTGATACATTTTTTGCGATGTTACAAAAAACAACTTTTTTTTCAAAAAATCAGAGAAGAGAATAGAGAGAATTGTTTCTATTGATCTAAAGCATAAAGTTTTATAAACCCGATCTGCAACTCTCGACATAGAGGCAAAAAACATTTGTCATCTCTGTTGAAAAGCTGATCTTTAGACTAAGATAACTTACATCACTTTACGCTGAAGCAAAATTAGTGAGAGCAAAGATAACAAAAAGTATATAATGTGAAAAGGAATTCAAAGAAAACAACAGACCTATGAAAAAAAAATTTTCCATGACGAGACCAGAGATTCTGAAACCACATCAAGATGTGTAATGATCAAACAGGACGTGAGGGTAAAGAAGAGAAGAAAAATTCCGAAATCAATGTTTTCCATAATCTCTTATTGAATCCAAACCCATGCTTTACTCAAAGCTTTCAATTTTCTAAGTTAGTGGCCTTCTTTCAATTAAGTCTTTTGACATATCTATAATGAGGATAAAAATAGAAATTGAAAAAGCGTCTGACTTGGTATCAAACGTACAAAAAATGAACACTGGACACTGACTAATTTTAGCTAAATGAAAATAAAACACCTAAAGTCGATAGATAAGACCAAATTGAGGAGAAACGTTTGCATTACAACTCTTTACCACTTTTGAACCATCACTAAGGATGTTGGACAGCTTGTTCCAAGAGAAATACTTCTATAGCAATCAGATTGTTCCTGCTGCATCCCAATATCTGTAAGTCATGGTGAGAAAATTTTCAGTGTAGTAAAGAATAAAAATGAAAAAGTGTCAATCGATCAACGATAATCCCAGAGAGAGGATGCACGATCTTAACATCATCAGGCAATGGAACCTGGCTGACAAGGGGCTTAAAATTTGATATTATTGATGACCTTGCAAAGAGAAAGCGGGATAGAAAAATTGTAGTTTTTCCATAAAGTAAAAAGAAAAAGTGCGATTTATTTTGACTTCTTGCAATAAAATGTTCAACTGGTCTCTAGTGTACAATAAACCTGTAGAAATGTGTTTAAACCCTAAAAGGGCAACGATTATTTTTGAAAATGTTTTTCCCATTTCCTCTTTCTACTTGACGCTCTTATATAAAAAAAAAATTATAACTACAATTTGTAGTACATCGAAAATATAACTGCATGACAATGCTCATTTGTTCTTCAGAAAAAGCGGATAATTCCAGGTAAGTCGTGGTTGTATGGAAACAAGCTTCAAGTTCTGCATTTCTGCTCCTAAATTACAAGTAAGAGGTGGGTGGGTTATAGTGTACCGCAAAATGGATTTAGGGTCTGGTCCCCACAGTTGAGTCAGATGTGCAAGAAATGGGGAAATCTTGAAAGAGCACCAAAACGATGAAATATTAAATTATAGAGATATCGTTTAACTCTACACCGCAGCTGGAAAAGAACAAATAATTGACGACCAGAAGTGATAAAACAGGGAATATATTTGATTTTATAACAGAAGCAGTTGAAAAGGATGAAGACAGTACATAAGTATAGTTATACCTAGCAAACTGTTGCATGGGTTGAAGGTGTTTTATGAGCGCCTTTCCGATAAAGGTTACAGGTGGAGAGGTGGCGACCCGCAATAATAGAATTAATCTAATGACTTACCCCAAATAAGCTTTCAAAGAAAAATGCATTAAAATTCGACCCACATATTCACGTAGAATTGCGTGAATAGAAGATCCAGAAGGCTTGAATGAATCCAGTTTGACAAGCCGTCCACGAAAAAGTGGGCGTGTCGAGACAAATTGTTTTATACTTTCGAAAATTTTAACCTACCAACTTTTCCCAACATAACAGTATATGGAACTGTAAGTACTTTTCAAGAGAGTCAAATTTTATTTCAACTCGATTAATTTCAGTTTTGCTGCTTCTTAATTGCCGAATTATTCTGCCTTTCAATTTTACCACAACTCACCAATGAGAATGTAGTAAAATTTATCTGCATTTTTATGAAATGAATAATAACAAAGAATGATTATCAGTGGTTCAAATAACAAAAATAGACTACGGTCTTTATCTTTGCACAGCACTAAAACAGTATATTGATCTACAAGTTCAGAAAAGTGATAATTTTCCAAGCAATCATATAAATGTTTGAATTCACAAATGAACATGGCTCACAAGTGGATCAGAATTTTATACGAACAGGTAAATTCTAACGTGTAAATTCAGATCATGCTGTTTTTTGTGACTCAGACGATAATATCATGCTATATATGAAGAATGATAATATCTTGAGCGTTTGTTTGCCATAGTAACAAAAACATATGAGCAAGTAAATAATTTTTTAAAAAACGTTCATTGAAATTAGAGCTCAACTCAAACGAGATGAATAAAGAAAATTTACGAATTGCTTTCAGAAGCAGAGTCAAGTTTAGATTACCTAAAAGTCCATAGCAAAGTACCAGTTTTCTGTGGCTGGAAGAAATGGAAAAGAATGTACAATGTGTCAAATGAATATAAACTAATTGCCTACATTGTTAGAAACTTTAGACGAATAGACTAGTACCTGCAGGAAAACGGTATAAGCACCTTTGACGGCAACGGTTTATCGTATAAGATCTATTCCTAATCACAAGGTATGACCCGAGCAAGTCATTTTCTTGACCAGTTAATGACCAACAACAAAGTTAAATCCAGTTTCTTTAGTGTTTCTAGATAGGTATGTGGGATGATTTCGATACGCCAATCTTTCATTCACAGAATTTCTTTTGCGTTTTCAAATATAGTATACTCCTGTGACATTGGATTTGTAGCAACGCCAAGAAAGAGTAGAATTTTGTTGACTGGGCAGGGAAGATGTAGCTACTCAGAGGTAGGAAATGATTAAATATTTCCCGAAGAAAAGGGAACAAGATGAACACTTTTTATTTAATAATGGGTTGGTCTTCCAGGCTGTAACTTCACACTTCCTCACTCTTCGTGTGGCAGAACAATTTTAGCAGCAAGTGGTCGATTTCCTCTTGAGTGATTGTATCTCAAGCAACTTGCAAGTCATGCGGAGAGCTTTCTATGTCAGTCGCTAAGTTCCTCAGTCTTCTACCTATAACGTGCCACATGTGCTCAAATAGGCTACAAAGGTTGGAAAATCTGGCTGGCCATGGTAACAGATTAATATTAGATGGGGCATTAGCCTGCTCGAAAAGTGAATCTTCCAATTCGCTATGAAATGAAATAATATGGCAGGTTCTACCATCTCGTTAACATATCGCCGGCGTTCATTTGCTCTTCGGATGAATACCAAAGAAGGCTTACCTCTCCCATAGGCCCGTAGCACTTCGCAGTGTAGTGCAAATGCCGCTCAACAGAAAATTGCTTTATTGCACCGTTACCCAGCATCTTGATCGGCAGCGATTGGATCTGGTACTGGAAAATAGGTCTCTTATTGCCATAAGTCCCGAAGATGGCAGGCCCTCAAAATACATAGACAATAATTTTGTCGCAGCCGAGAAAAATAGAAACAGAATAGTTTGGTTTTAGATGCAACAAAGAAACCAGTTATTTATTATTTCTAAAAAAAAATACTGAAATCCAATAGAAGTTCAACCAATAATCCGCAGAAATTACAGAAAACCAAATCTACACAGAAATTATTGCCCCACCTCAAAACAACAAAACTAATTAAAAACTTAATTTTGAGTAAAGAACTACTGTACACTGTACTGTACTGTATCTAGATTACAAATATAAACCAAAGCAATAAAAAACTATGTGATGTTGAACATATTGTATATATAGAGACAAAATTACCAATACGACACTGCTAAAAACTCAAAAGAAATCAAACGATGAAAATAGAATACTTACGTCACTAATTTGAAATAAATTTAATAGATTGAGAAAAGCAAAAAAAACCTGAGAAACAAAACGGGCACGATATAGAAGCAAACTAATCGCTAATCCATCAGCGGATTAGAAAGAAAAAAATACCACAGAATATCGCCAAGTATTCATCTGAGCCTGAATAGTTCAAATCAATGATCAACTTTATAACTAAATCCATTACCGACAGAGACGTATCTCGTACACGTTTGAGTTCAAGTCACCGAACATTACCAAAACTGACAAAATTTTACCAAAAGAAAATTTTATTTGTTTCAGTTTTAACTTCTGATAAGATTTGCATTTACACGTTTGTAATTAACTAAAAGCGCAATTCAATTTATAGAATGCTGTAAAAGCTCTAGAACGTATATAGCTTCAATAATAGTAAAATATAATAAAACATAAATTTTTCCTTCTAAATATAATTTTTATCTATTATAAGCAAAGTTAACAAAATTAATTTTTCTGTAGATTTATTAAAAATAATAATTTTCTTGGTGAGCATCTTCTATTTATGAACATCATTGTGACTCGAGAGTAAAAACAAAAAATGGAAAACTATTTATCATAAACTTTTGGAATTAGAAATGTTATATTTTTTACCAAACTAACCAAAAATCTAAATTTATATACTTTAATGTTACTATATTTATATTTAGCGTTACCTAATAACCTCGTGGCATTTCGACAACGCAAGCTTTTCCCATAACTACATTAAAACAGAAACTTTCACAAAGGTTTCGTTCTTAGTCATTCTAGAGAAATTTGTCGCCTTACGAATCGATTTGTAATTAGAAGCTTATGTAATTAGGAAACTAAGCATACAACTATATTATAAAGTAATTCGAATTAAAATTTAAACATTTTTTAATCAACTGATGTTAACTTAAAGTAGTTTTTTTTTAATGAGAGCACACAGAAGTTATTACTTGCTAGTTGGTGCCCTTGTTTAGGATGCGAAAACACGAAACTCCGTGTAATATTTCTCAGCTAAATCTACATTTCTTTTTTCTTATTTTTCATAAAAATTGACATTGGTGGGAGGAATCACAATGCTGAGATGGTAGCACACACTCGAACAACCCCCTTTCCCAATATGTGTATTCTGGAGGCACACCCCGTGTCCACTTACAATACAGTAGTATTAGCCATAATGGTCTGATCAATACATAACTTGTAATAGAGCAAAGCTACTACATCTTTTCATTTTTCATTACGGCTTTTGTCGTTGTCCTTTTCGTTATCCTGCATAATGACAGGAATGGGCCTGCATGCCAAGTGCCTTGAAAAATTTCAACGCCCTTCTTATTTCGCAAACCATCGTTTCTTAATATTGCCCTTAAGTGTTGTGTGCGTTTGATTATTTTCGATGTTTATTGCTTAATTTTTAAATTATTTCTGTAGTAGCTGACGCAGTTTTTTAAAAACGTTATTAAATTTCAATTTTGTATTATTCCACAACAACGTTAAATAAAGTTTTTCTAATATTATTGTCATAATATGTGACTGTCGAATTATTATTATAAAATCGTCATATTGAATAATTTTATAAATTTAAACCTTTTATACAAACCGATCAAACGTTACCCTTCTTAAAAATGACATTCCAAGACCAAAACTGTCAACAAAACGTAAATTGTTCTTTCGGCAAAAAGAAAATTTAATTTTAAGTTGAAACGTTTTTGACAAAATATCATAAAAACTGGTTTTTGTGCTTAGAAAATTTTTATTATATACTCGTTAAAAACAACAACGTCGTTTCTATTTAAACGTTATCTCGTAAGTATCTGAGGAAAGAAAGGCGAGCAACCTAGAAATTCGGCAACTTCTAAAACATTGTTTTGCCAAGTAGAGTAATTAATACAAACGAGTTTTCTTCAGAATTATGCTGAAAAAAAAATAATTTTTCTTTTTGCGTATTACCTAACTGTCGAACGATAACTTATAATCAGTTTCCAAAATTATTTGATAGTTTATGCTACTCCTATCACTCTGAAATTACTGACTTCAAACTAAAATTCTGCAAAAACAAAAAAACTTTGTTACTAACTCTACTCAACACACAAAATTTTAAAATTCTTCTGAAAATCTAATTTAAAATAAGCTACAATTTGAATTTACGTTTCAATCGTCGAAAAAATAAAATTGAAACAATTTAAAAAAAAAACTTTAAAAAGTCGTTCATAATTGGTTCAATAAACATTTTTCTAGTTTTCAACTTCTATCAATTTTAACAATATGCACTCGGAAATGCGTTTAAGCTTTTATTATTCACATGTTTAAACCTAAGTAAACAAAAAAGGAATTCCAGTAACACAAAAATCCAACTTTTTTTACAAATAAACGAAATATATCGATATTTTTTTTCCGGATTATAAATGTAGTTAATATTTGCAAAAATATCTTTATCAATAGAAAGTTAAACCCACTCAAAACAAATTAAAAACGTATTTTTAGTGTAAAAAACTTAGAAAAAAAATATTTTAATAATTTGTTGCAAAAACATTTATGATATAAAACAAATTGATTTAATTTTATTAGAACATGAAATAAATAACACTCCAATAATATTTACGTTTTAAATTTTATGAGAACGTAAATTGTGCAATTTATCAAAAACGGTTTTTGAGTTAACTTTTTAAAAATTTTAAAAACGTTTTGGAGTAATACGCATTGTGTAATTACAAGTTCAATGGAGATTACAATAACCAAATATTTTTGATGCTTTTAAAATCTTTAACTACATGAAAACATATGTAAGAACGTCAAAAAAATGTCTTCATCATTAGTCACTCATAGAGAATCATATTTCTATTTGTTAAGTAGCGACATCAGCAAACAACAATTTCCTTTCATTATAACTTTGTATAATGAGCAATTTGACAAAAAGAATCTTCTTGAGTTATCCAGTACACTTCTGTAATTAATTTTCTAAACTAAAATCCTCGTTCTTGATAGCTTCGGTCTGGAAGTTAACATCTTCTTGAGTACGATACCACATTTAATGAAATAATTGGTCGTTTTTAAGATATGTAAATCAAATATGTCAAACTACTCTGTTTGATGTTTGCAGACTTGAATATTTCCTTAGTTTCTTTTCCTAATAACAATACTTATTACGTACGAATAATTCTTACATACTTATAAATTTACCTCATAAACACTGTTTAAAGATTCCTAACCTACAAATCTGTCGTAAACAACTGAGAAAAAATTATTTGTGCATTGCCATTACGTTTAAAATCTTTGTCCTAAAATTTTTAAACAACTTTACAAAGTTTTCTATAATTTTGTTCTACAAGTTAAAAAAATGTAATATTTGTCCTGGTATAAAAAGTATTTCAAACATTAAGCTGTATGTGATACTTTAACTACGCAATTTACAATCTGCCGTGGTGTGGGGTGTACAATAGTCTCCCATTACTTGTACTTCTAAAAACTTGTCAAACAACGACCGCCGCTTTAATTAAAAACTTTTTATTTATTTTTTAAAAATCATTATTTTATTTCAATTTCCAAAATTGTTTTTTATTCAACACCAAAGTGACACTCTCCCAACGAATCGTTAAGACATTTACAAACAGATCCAATTCGTTTTTTGTTGTACGCAGACATTTCACGTTCTTATCGTGATTATAAAACACATTTTGTACCAAAATTTAAAACGTTCTTTATTTTTGAAAAAACAAATTTGTAACATTTAAAAAACGAGTTTGTTCTATTATGGTATTTATAAATTGACCTCGTTTTCTTAAAAGCAAATTTCATGAATCCTGGAAGCATTTTTGTATTCTATTACACAAACAAACTAAATAATATAAACATAAAATAAAAAATTTCAAAGAAAGCTGTCGAGAAACGGTTTGAAAGTTTTGAACGATTTATTAGGAAGAGTTGCAATGTAATATATTCTGAATAGTTGTCTTTTTAAAAGTACAACAAAGAAAAAATCCTTAACGAAATCCTTAAACGAAAATGTATAAGGCACTCTTAACCCATTCGTTGCCATGTTCCATTATTGGAACGCTGTCTAATTTGGTTATGACAAAACAAATGGTTTTGATGGTTGACATTTTTGTCATTTTAGGTTATTCTGTACTACATACCTTGCAAACCGAACGTGACTACAGTTATTGACATTGTGTGTTATCTTAGAATTTTACATGTGTTATAATTTGTATACACGTATTCAACACATATACAACAAACAAGCTTTATGATTCCAGCTTTGGTAATAAATTCTGTTAGAACACTTTATTATTATTAGTAAACCTAACCACAACTAGTAAAATATTGCAAGTTAGCAACTATAAAGGCGTAAGGCACTTTCCACAACTCAAACTTATTAAAATTTAATAAAAAATTGTGTTTGCAGATCATGGATCCGAAAGTATTTTATGGCAAGAAACATTGAACTGCTAGTAATCTAAATCAACTATTTTAGAAAATTACTGATCAACTATTCGATTAAGCCGACATATACATCACACCCCTGGATGATTCAGACGGCGATTCAAAAAATTCAAGCACCGAAGATACAGATAATTTTGTTTAAATCTAAAGTGTTGAAAAACCCAGCGAAAGCAACAGTATATTTTCAAAATCTACCCAGCCAACAGTAATTATGACATTATAGAACGGGAAGAAGTTGTTAGACCGAAGAGGGGCAGAACAGCTAACACACGTTATTTTAATAGCATTGATGAGGAAAGCAGCCAACTGTGAAAATAGTAAAAAGTTCACAACACGAAGTTAGAAGAAAAAAAAACTCAATAAAAAGACAGGAAAGTTGGAATAGAGAGCAATCTGTCAGCGTCTTCGACAAACTACTTGCACTGCTAATAATAATGATGATAATATGCTTTGATAAAACCTCCTGTTGAACTGTTTGAGATATTTTGGGAAAACAATGATTGAATAACATACAAGAACAGACTGTATCTGATGCATTGTAAAATATTCCAAATAGTTATTTCCAAATTTCAATAACCTAAGCGATAGATTATATCGCAAGACGCAAAAACGTCGAAGGATCTATGTCGCGCAGGTTATAATAAACTTCTCAACCGTGGTATATGTTCACGTTTTTTCCACCACTAGAATTATTAAAACCAGTGGCGGCTTCTCTATTAGCTCATTTGGTCAATGACCCTCCAATAATTAATAAGAAAGGTATTTTATTTGCTTTAGGTACAGAGAATTTGCGTTTAAATCAAATTATCAGCGTTTAAATTTCATAAGTTTAAATAATTGTCAATTTAAACGCAACAGATGCGAAGCTTGCGAATTTTGAGGCTGACACGTCCTTGTGCCCGGATTTACATTATATTACAATAGAGTGAGACAATTTTATGCGAGTTGGCAAAAGAAGATAAGTAAATGTTTGAATGCTTTCGTAAGGTCTTCAACCGGGCCGCCTACTCCAAAGATTGTACTCAGTGCAATTATCTTCGAGTGCAATGATTACATTGCTTACGTGACTTACGCCATCTATCGTTATCTTCGTGTGTGTAAAATACAGATGCTGGAGTGCACATTTCTTATCACATATGACAAACTTTACAGTCGATTCCCTAATTTGATCCATATTCATTTGTAAGGGACGACTTATCGTTTTTGTTTCATAATAACAGCGATACAAGACATTAAAAAACGCATAGCTAATATTTGTTTACACATTGAGAATTTAAATTTAACGCTCGTCTTCAGCGTTTAATTAAAATGTGACAGATCAGTAAACATAAAAATAAAAAAGTCAACAGTAATTTAAAAAAAAAACTGTATATGATTCGTTAGATTGAATGCTGTAGGTTTGGAAATAAATAATAGATTTTTAATGTTTTATCTATATTTACTGGTTTCACATGATTCATTAATCATTATGTTGTAAAAATAATGTTACCTTTATAGCATTTAAAAAGAAAAAGTAAAAAGCACTTGTGAAGACAATTAAAAGAGCACAATGAAAATGTTTGTAAAAACTAAAAATAGATACATATATTAAATAAAACAATTGATTGAGTTTACATATGACTACAGTTGAGAAGAGAGCGATATTATTTCTCTGTGTTAAAAAGAATTAAAACATTTCTATGCAATCAGCAATACTATGGGACAAGAAAGATTGTGTGCATTTCTATGCTAAGCATTGAGAAAAATCTTCCACTAAAAACATTATAAATTTTGATGCTTTGTTATTGATAATTTTTGGTAATTGTAATTATAGACGAAGATCTTATACAAATCTTAAATATAATTGATCATAAATATAAATCACGTTACTGTAAGAATGTTGTTAGCTTTTTTCGATAATTGTGTTTTTTTTAAATGGCCCTCTTGTGTGATTGACCACCAGTCGCCACTGGTTAAAATCTTTCTACGTCTTCCAATAAACAAATTATATTTTTAAAAAGCATTAAAGAAAATGCTCTTGCCCCCAGTCTGTAAACTTTTTTGCTTTTTCTTTAAAAAGAATTATCAGAAAATATATGTTCATTATTAACCAGTAGTTAATAATGAAATATTATTTACCTGCAGTTAAAAAATGCTGCTTTACAACATACTATTATACGTAATAATTTCGAGATATAGTCCAAAACCACGACGCTTTGGTATTTTGGAGTACTGACCCCGACCATCAAAACAGTATATCAAGGAAAATGTCTAGAAACCGATTTAGAAAAATTATGAAAAAACCGACATTTTACTGATAATTCCAAAAATACAAAAAAGTGCACCTTGTGGATGTACCGTATGCCATTCTATGGCACAATACTCACATGAAAGGAACAGACCTCATAGACAGAAACATATCTAATTATGAAATCACGATTCATAATAATAACTGGTACTGGCAGT